>OY986439.1:112607473-113807473 GCA_963920525.1 Dichetophora obliterata | reverse complement strand
TTAATTATTTTTTTTTTCGAAATTGTGCTTCAAAAAAATTCGTTTTTCATATTTTCCAATTCTGTTAAAGTCCATAACTTAACAACCAGGCCTCATAAAAAAAAATTTTGTGTGATTACAATCACACTTTCCAGAAGTACACTTAGGCGGAATGTGAACGAATTTTAGAATATAATTTTTTTTTTGTTGACCGCTTCACATGAAATGCCCATTTATTAATATATAAAAAACTTTAATCAAAAATCTTTACAAATATAAGCTTACATCGTTATCGTTACCTGAAATTTCATTTTCTAAACCTAATTGTCTTCTTGATTCCAAATTGGTAAAAAATTCGTGGTGCCCATAACATCCTTTTTCTTACATTAAATAAAAACACAGTTGTTTTTATTTAGTAGAAATGTAATAATATGTAATATTTATTAATAAATAAAAAAATTTGATCAGAAATCTTTACAAATATAAGTTTACATCGTTATCGTTACCTGAAATTTAATTTTATAAACCTAATTGTCTTCTTGATTCCAAATTGGTAAAAAATTCGTGGTACTCCATAACATCCTTTTACTTTGCTGATGTGATCGTTTTATTCTTTTTATAAAGAGCTTCCTGTTTTACTTTGGAAAGTGGCGTAAGTCCATTTATTTTATATCTCCCTTAATAATGGTGATAATAGCTAAGGGGTGGTTTTGTCCAACTTCTAGGTAAAAGTGCTGCCATTCCTCATCAAAAAATTCTTGAAAAATATCTCCTATTAGATTCCTACAGCGGAAACGAGAAATTTGAAAAAATTTTCAGTGGTGCAAGTCCAAATGTTTTTACTAATATGCAATACTTTGCATCATTTTTTTGTATTATTTAGTTTATTTTTTACGATATGGATAGCTTCATTTATGCTCTTGACCTAGCTTATAAGCAAAACTGAGTTCTTTATACTTGAAATTTATTATAAGAATTTTTCTAAATGTTGGATTTTCTCAAAACTCCCAAAAATGGACTTACGCCATTTGTACATTGAGCAGCTCATATGATGGACTTGTTAAAATTCATACCTTCTGTTAGACATGATTATTATAAACATATAAGAACAAATCAAACATGACGAGAACTCAAATTTAGCTGACGAAGAAGACATCATTTATATTGGTGATGAATCAGTTTTAGCAAAGTAATACTACCCGCAGTATATGTAACAGAATAGTTATTATTAATTTTTGTTAAAATCTTTATTAAAAACATGTATAATGATATATTCCTACAATAAAAAACATACAATTTAAGACTGAATTTGAATTAAATAAGTCTACATCGAGAGGTTATGGATGTTTCAAACAGTACCTCCACCGATTGAAACATGAAGAAGACCCATTTTGCATAAACTTTCCGGGTGAAATTGAAGATGCTCGGCATATTCTTTTCAACTGCCCACGCTTAAACGCAGAGCGAGCTGAGCTGACAGAAGCTTTTGGTGTCGCCCCCACTTTAAGGAATATTGCTGACGACATGTACAATACACCTCAAAAATGGAAGGCGTTTCAAGCAGCAGCTGCAAAAATTATGATCGAACTTTGCCGCATCGAACGGGTAAGATATAATGAGCGTACAAACCTACGCAACGCAGGTGAAAGCAGCCGTAATCCCTCTGTACCAACGACGGACGACCGGACTGAGACGATCTAATGATCAACACTGACGATTGAGCAATAATGCTCTGACGGCCTCCAGACGTTATACCCACCAGTGATTCCTGGAGGATCCAACCGTCCGACTGAGGAGACTTTTAGCGTGTTAAAGTCGCGCACTGACTAAGGCTTTTGATGCTTTTACTCCTCGTTAAAAAATAGCTTTGAAAAACTGACAGTGGTTTACGAAAACCTAACTGCACAACTGCACAAGTCCTCAACTGCACAGGCAAGTGCTCTAAATCGTGAATACCCCTTCTGATTCATGCGCGTGTCGCATGTATTTTAAACTAATTTTAAAGTAGTTTTTTCAACTTCTTTTAAACTAGTTATTTTTTGGCAATAGACTTTTCCATTCCGATAGGGTATCTCCAGCCACACACACTCACACACACACACCCACACACACACATTAAAGTTACATTTGTAATAGGACGATGACATGAATATAAATTATTAATAAAGCAACAGCTGAGAATACAGAGCAATAAAATTAAGCACAAACTTCGCTTATGAAGGAATACGATTACGAAGGAAAGAAAATGTGAGGAATAAAGTGCAAATGTTATGAAAAAGCACAGGCTGGTAAGCAAAGCACTTGATCAGCGTTCACACAGCTAATATTAATTATGTTAGTATTAAGTGCACATACATAATTTATTCAACTTTTTTGATGAAAAATTAATTTCTGGCTGGCGATTAGCGAATTAGTGATAAAGTAATTATTTGCTCAAAAATTATTTATGTATGTACCTCTAAAAAGTTTACTTCAAGTGCAGAAATAATTAATGGCTAAAAAGAGTTTTCAAAAGCATTTCGTTAATATTTAGGCCTTAAGTGAACTTTTATGTAACTAAGAACTAAGTAACACAAAGAAAGTAAATCATTAAAAGTTTCTTAATAAAAACATGTCAGTGGGAAAGAAAAGTTTTTTAAAATAATTAAGCTAATAGGTTCTAAGACTTTTTTTAACTCCAATGTTAATTTCATGTTGACTACAAACTATGTTGTTGATTTTATTCAGACATTTATTTATTATTTTATTTGATTATATTTATTCGGAATGAAGTACATTTCTCCTTGCGACAGTAATGGCAAAAATTGTATATAATCTTTAACCAATTCCATAAATTCTAAATAAAATGTTGTCATTAAATGCACAAATTGTAAGTTATTCAAATTTTAAACATTTTTGAAAAAAGATTCTTGGAAAGTTGTTCAAATAAATATGTTATCGGTAGTCAGATAACAGAAATAAAATATTGTTAGCTACTTACTCACTGCTTCATCAATGCAACAGAGTTTCCAAAACACTAACAGAAATACCACAGCAACCACAAGAAAGCTATAGAATTTCATAACCACAATCAAATATACAATATTCTAACATAACAAGAACGTACCTACGAAATTTATTTCTCAGCAAAACATAGATACAGGAGCGAATTAAATCTAGATACTGGGGCTTTCAAACCAGGGATACCGAACCAATTTCTAGTCCTGGAATCCGTGACCCTAAATCCCGGGATTTTATTCCCAAGAAAAATTAAAAATTTTCACCAACTATAAAGGCAACTGCAATGTAAACGATGGTTTTTTATTATCGAAATCACCATGTTTTGAAAGACAATTTTTTCGTTTTTTTTTGTTGTGACCTTGATATATATAATAAGTTGGGGATTTGCCGAAGCAGACCACAGTGGGTCCCTTTTCGTCCCCTATTGGACAAAGGGTACTACTGCTCGGAGTACTCGTACGTGAGCATGCTCCTCGTGTAAGCATCCTTTGTCACCTCAAGCATATCCTTATAGGTTAGTTGACCAATCTCGGTTTCGCCAATAAATGGGCGTCCCAGAGTGGTCAATCTTATGCTTGCCAGCGCCGGACACTGGCACAGAATGTGTGCTGCTGTTTCCGGCTCCTCTAGGCATAACCTACACGCATCGTCCTCGGTCAGAGTCATCTTCCCGAGATGGTACATGAAGGGACCGTGTCCTGTGACCAGTGCAGTAAGCCAGCTTAAAGTCCTTCGATTGTATCGGATAACTTTTGCTGCCTCACTACGCGACCACTTCACGGCCGCCTTTGATTGCCTGCAATTAACAGCTTCTTCCCACCTTTTACTGTGTTCCGAGTCCGTCCATTGTTTAATAAGGCCTGCCACCATATTGTCGCCAAAGGCGATACGTGGTTCTGGTCCACAGAATTCTTCTGCTGATCCTGTTCTTGCTAAAGAATCAGCTTCTTCATTCTGTTCTATGCCAGAGTGTCCTCTCACCCACATAAGTGTAAGCTCATTTGTCTGGGCGCACCTATTGAGTTTTGTAAGACATTCTATGGCCAACCTGGAAGTGATGTCTGTCCGTTGCATACACCTAATCACAGACTGATTGTCGAGAGCGATGACAATTTTCTTGCCACTGATCCGGCCATCTATCAGGTGGTCCAGCGCATGCACTACGCCAAACATTTCTGCCTGGTATACAGACACAAACCTCCCCAACCTCAGTACACAGGATAGGCTTAACTCTTTTGAGTACACGCCTGCCCCGGCCCGGCCATTCATCAGAGAGCCGTCTGTGAATATACTGATATCGCTACCAGCGATTTCTTCACAAACGGCTCCATCCGTTATAAGAGTTTTATAACATTTTTCTGTTATTTTTACTCTCTGCCTTCCATCCATAGGCATAAACGCCTCCCTGACATCTCTCTGTACAATATCAAGGATGCGAATATGACCATGCAGGGCCGTTGCCCCATGCCACGTAGCATTTCGCAACATCCTGAGGGCTGATAGCGCCGCTGTTTTCTTTATTTCTAAATCCAACGGCAGCATACCTAACAGAACCTCCATTGCGCTTGTTGGAGTGGTGCGTATTGCACCTGTTATTCCAACACACGCCAGGCGTTGGACTCTGTCCAGTCTCTTCTTAATGGTTTTCTGGCTGACTTTTGTCCACCAAATCACCGAAGCGTACGTGATGACAGGTCTAACCATCATAGTGTAAACCCATTTCATAGCCTCTGGGTTTAGCCCCCATTTGAGACCACAAACGCGTCTGCACTGGAACAGAACCCTCTTGGCTCTTTGAATCCTATCTTCTACATGCTCGTTCCAGTTCAGTTTGTTGTGACCTTAAAAGACTCTGTTTACTAGGCTCTTCAAATTTCATGAAATTTTGAAAGAAGCAATAATTTTATTACTATATTTTAGTTTCTTTGCTATTGTCAAATATTTTTGACTATACGCCGTTGTTGGCGAAGTACTAGGCGTTATAATGATTTCACCAGTTGTTGAATGTTGCTGATAATGATCGCTATCAATTCGTTGTAGCTTAAGTGGTACTACAAAACGGACTCCGTTATGAATGTGCTCGTCAACAACGCTCCTGGCAGGCTCGCCAATTTATAGGTATTCGATAAGAAAGAAAACACGTCCATTCTTCATAGAGATTTTTTATTATATTTTCATATTCTCGTTTTACAAATAAAATTTTATGTCAAAACTTATCTACTGCACAAAAAAACAAATTAACATTTTTTAAAATCGGGTAAATAACAAAGTATATCCCCAGCAGCGGATTTGCCAGTGGCTACCATAGAACTAATACAGAATAAATTACCAGGTAAGGAAGCATTACTTTTTTCAAAAAGTAATGCGTCTGCATATAGCAGAAGTAATTAACTCATACCTCATTATCTGTAATGTAGCATACAAGGAAAAGTAATGCAGTGATTTTTATAACTTAATACAAGTAGTATGTTACTCCATAACTTCTAGGTAATGCTGAAGGGAGGCGATCACTTACCTCCTGTCTCATTCAATGTTAAATGTAAGGCCTTTTATGCATAGAAAGGTAATATAGTCGGAAGTAGTGGTCATTACAAGGTAATTGATGCTTCATATATTCGGAATATATTCCATCCGCTACTGGGTCTAGTTGAACACTACAAGATCGCAGCGGTTGAGCAGCGTTAGAGAGGATGAACCGAATCCTATACAGAAAATAAATATTATTGATTAACATATATATTGAACAACATATCAATAATAAACATTATTGATTTTATTGTTAAACATACTAATGTTCCTACACACAGTCTTTCATGTTCAAAGCTAGTGAAACGAGATATAGAGCCACAATCTTTACGTTTTGTCAACTTCAAATTAGGAATTTCAAAAGTTTATTATAAAGAAGTCGTTAACCCAGAACTTTGGCCAGTGGAGGTCAAAATTAAAAACTTTCAGTTTTTTCGAAAACCGGTTAACCAACAAATGCTGCAATAACAAAACCGCAATCCGTTTTGGATGTTCAGAATTTGATGATTTATTTTCAAAATGTTTCGGGTCTCAGAACTAAATCATCGTCAATTTTTGCTGCTACGTCCCAGTTTGACTACGATGTTTTTGTTCTTGTGGAGACGTGGCTAAATGAAAATTTTAATAATGAAGAATTTTTTGATTCGGACTTATACAATGTTTATCGCAAGGATCGTGATGCACCTGCCACTGGTCGTCAGCGTGGTGGTGGTGTTCTTATTGCGGTCAAAAGGAGCTTTATTTCATCTGGTGTTCCTCTTTTAAACTCTGATTTAAAATTTGAATTTGTATTTCAATTAAGGGTCCATCTGAATCCCTTTACGTGTGTGCTTCATATATTCCTCCTAGAAGCTCACTAGAACTCTATAAAGCACACGTTGATAATATTTCCTCACTGTCTGCAAATTTTCGGAATGATGGTGATCAGCTTCTTCTATTGGGTGATTTTAATTTACCGACAATTTCCTGGGATTTTCAGTCGGATGGTTCCTATCTTATTCCATCAAATGTTACGTGTGATGCGGAGATGTATCTAGTTGATCACCTATCAAGTTGTGGACTCATACAGATAAATCATTGTTTGAATTTAATGAATAGATTATTAGATTTAGTTTTTATTTCTAACAATATGAATTATAATTTGACAGAATCTTCATTTCCAATATCGACAGCCAGTTACCATCATATTCCTTTAAATATAAAAGTTGCTTTTTATAAATATCTCAACTTAGTTGATAACAATGTAAATATTGTTAATTTAAACTACAAAGCATGTAATTTCGAAATATTGAATTTGATTTTTGGTAGTATTGACTGGAATGATGAGTTTAAAAATTTTAAAATCTAATCTCCTCAGTTTGTAAAGTACATATTCCTTTGGTTAAACCACGGGTTAGTAAAGTACCGTGGTATACACGAGGTCTAAAAATTTTAAAAAACCTTCGGAACAAATTTTATAAAAAATTCTTATTAACTAATGAAAACTCGTTTTTTCTTAAATATAGGCATTATATGAGGGAGTTTAACTTTTTAGACAAATTCGTATATAGGCAATATATTTCTAAATTTGAAACTAATATTAAATCAAACCCAAAAGCTTTTTGGCATTTTATTAAATCCAAAAGGGGGGTCCTCGTATATTCCATCAAATATGTATTTAAATGATTTGTATTCAAATGAACCATGTGGTATTGCAAACTTGTTCGCTGAGTTTTTTCAATTCAATTATGAGAAGAGTAATAATAATAACCTCGATTGTGCTGAGAATATACATCCGGTTTTTGACTTTGGATCTTTGTCTTTGTCTATTGATGATGTTTTAAAGGGAATTATGGGTCTGAAACCTTCATGGGGGTTGGAATTAGTTTTAAAGGTTTTCTAAGAGATGGCGTAACTATCAATAGATCGCATCGGGCACACCTGTGACTATATTCATTTCAAAGCACATTGTCTAAGCTTCATTTTTCAGTATGTGTCATTCCACTGAAGTGTAAACAACATATATTTTTTTCTCTGTGAACATGTCGACTTTCGTTCCAACAAAACGCAATTTGCGGGAAGGTTTACTTTTGTGCTTCCATTTGAAGAAAAAAGCGGTTGAAGCACAACGCACGCTTACTGAGGCTTACGGGGACTATGCTCCATCGATTTCTACTTGTGAGTACTGGTTCCGTCGGTTTAAAAGTGGTGATTTTGATACGGAAGACAAAGAGCGTCCGGGCCAGCCGAAAAAGTTTGAAGATGAGGAATTGGAGGCTTTGCTCGATGAAGACCTGTGTCAAACCATTCAAGAATTGTCAGAATCATTGGGAGTCGACTTATCAACGGTCGGCAAACGCTTGAAGGCCATGGGAATGATTCAAAAGCAAGGAAATTAGGTGCCGTACCAGTTGAAGCCGAGAGACGTTGAACGGCGATTTTGCATGTGCGAACAACTGCTTCAACGGCATAAAAGGAAGAGTTTTTTGCATCGTATTGTCACTGGCGATGAAAATTGGATCCATTACGATAATCCTAAGCGAAAAAAATAGTGGGGACCACCCGGCCATGCATCAACATCGAGGGCCAAGCCGAATATTCATGGCGCCAAGCTTATGCTGTGTATTTGGTGGGATCAGAAGGGTGTCGTGTACTATGAGCTGCTAAAACCTAACGAAACCATCACTGGGGAACGCTACCAACAACAATTGATGCAATTGAGCCGAGCATTAAAGGTTACACGGCCGGAATATGCCAAAAGACACGACAAAGTGGTTTTTCAACATGACAACGCACGGCCACATGTTGCAAGAACCGTCAAGGAAACGTTGGAGGCGCTGAATTGGGATGTGCTACCCCACCCGCCTTATAGCCCAGACATAGCCCCTTCCGACTACCACCTATTCAGATCGATGACGCATGGCTTGGCTGAGCAGTGCTTCACTTCTTACGAGGATACCAAAAAATGGGTCGATTCGTGGATTGCCTCAAAAGACGAATCGTTCTTCCGGCGCGGAATCCATATGCTGCCAGAAAGATGGGAAAATGTTGTAGCTAACGATGGAAAATACTTTGAATAATATACATTGTACCGTTGCTTCTAAATAAATGCTCAAAAACCGAAAAAAAACCTTTAAAATTAATTCCAACCCCCAATAGAAAGGATATTGATGGTCTTTGCTCTATTTTTTTAAAAAACTGTGCTCAAACCTTAGCTTATTCATTAACTTTTATTTTTAACAGTTCTCTCTGTTCTGGTGTTTTCATTGATGATTGGAAGTTATATTTTATTACTCCAATCCATAAGTCTGGATCTAAAAACAATATAGCTAACTATAGACCAATTTCTAAGCTAACAACTATTTCGAAGCTTTTTGAGTCTATAGTTAAAGAGAAATTGTTTTTTACAGTTAAGAATATTATCTCTCCTTTCCAGCATGGATTTGTACCCGGTCGATCTACTATGACAAATCTTGTTTTGTTTTCTGAATACTGCATATCAGCATTTACTCAGGGATGTCAGGTTGATGTCATTTTTACTGATTTTTCCAAAGCTTTTGATAAAGTTTGTCATTTTCTGTTAATCAAAAAGCTTAAAAATTTGGGTTTTCACTCTATTTTCTTATGCTGGCTGGAGTCGTATTTATCAAACAGGCAATGTGTAGTTGCATTTGATAATGTTAAATCCTTTTCTTATTTAGCAACTTCAGGTGTTCATCAAGGAAGTGTCTTGGGACACTTTTATTTTGTTTATTAATGACATAACATCAATTTTTTCTTTTTGCAAATTTTTTCTCTACGCTGATGATCTTCCTAAAAATAGGCAATTTAAATGACACTGAACTTTTACAGAGTGAAGTTGATAGACTCTATATGTGGTGCTGCAGAAATGGTCTTTTCCTAAATCTTAATAAATGTTATTCAATTACTTTCTCAAAATCTAGCTCTTTCCGTCCGTCCGCTTAAAATATCGTCAATTTTCCTTTGACTTCCGTCCAACAATTTAAGGACCTAGGTGTCGTTTTTGATTATAAGTTTACGTTTACTTCTCATCTTGATTACATTATTCCTAAAGCTTATTCTATGCTAGCTTTTAAAAGACGAAATAGTGCATGTTTTTCTGATCCGTACACTTTGAAAGTCTTGTTTAACTCCCTTGTGCGTTCTAGATTGGAATATGCTGCTATTATCTGGAATCCGTATTACGAGTCTCATAAGTTGAGGATTGAAAGGGTTCAGAAATCGTTTACAAGGTTTGCCTTGCGCTCTTTCAATATTGATGGTGTACATCCTTCATATAAAACGAGATGCCTATTAATAGGGCTCAAAACTTTGGAGAGTAGAAGAAACATATTATCTTTGCTCTTTGTTTTTGATATCATAAATGGTTTGGTTGATTGCCCTGCACTATTGGAAATGATAGATTTTAATATTCCAGCAAGAATGCTTAGAAATTATGAACCTTTTTACTTGCAAATTTACCATTCTAACTATGCTATAAATGCGCCTATTAACCGTGTTCTGCGTTTGTTTAATTCTATTAATTCTAGTTGTAATCTTGATTTTACTGTTTCTAAGATTCAAATAAGATCTATTTTAAACACAATATTTTGAACTATTTTTACTATGTTTAATACTTTATATTTAACTAGTCTGTAAGAACATTTATTCATAGACTAAACTGAAGATAAATAAATAATCAGAAATTTGCTTACTATGTCCCGCTTTTCACTCGTCACACACGAAAATTCTCGAGCTTGCGGCGAAAGCAATTATTGCTCCGAGAGCAATAATTCTCTCGCTTTGGTAGCAAGATCTCTTTGTCCCGCTTTTCACTCGGCAATAATTGCCTTTGGTGCAAGCAGTTTATTGATTATTCGCCCGCATGAGAGGGTTTATGAAAGTCCCCTTTAAACTTGTGGCGAAAGCAATTATTGCTCATAGAAGCTGAGTGAAAAATGGCCCTTTTCAACGCATGCAGAACCAAAACAACAATATCAGCAGCTAGTAGCAACGTTGCCAGTTATGTTGGAAAAATCCCATTCGTGTTAATTTTTAATTGCCCTTAGGAATTTTTGTTTCTGGGAGTTCCTATTAATTTTATTAATTCAGCGTGGTATTTTTTAATTGGCGTGGGAGTTCAGCGGGGTAATTTTTTAATTTCCGTGGGAGTTTGGTAATATTCTTCATAAATTTTTTTCTTTTTGAGTAAGCAAAATTTCTTTGTGGTATTTCTAATTTCTTTAAAATTTTTTGTGCATTTATTGTGGTATTTTTTAATGAATATGAGATTTTTGTGGCAGTTTTGAATGCAAATGGAATTTGTGGTGGTATTTTTAATTCGCGTGGTAGTTTGGTGGTAGTGTTTAATGCTCGTGGGATTTTTTTATTGTGGTAGAAACTTTTTTGTTTATCTTTACCATGGTAATTTTTTGTTGTATTTAATATATGCTACTGTGGAACAAGTAACTTTTTGTCGGAATTGTTTTAAATTTAAACTTCCAAAACTAGCTAGTATTAGTACATTTTTTGTAGCTACATACTGCCTTTCTAGCTGCATGCATCTGTATTCTGTATTGTACTACAATCCAACAAGCCATGAATGTCACTGTTCTAGCTAAACGGTACTTAAAATGGCAGCGTCTGATTTGCTGGTATGAAAATGACATGTTTTTGTACCTTTAAACCGTTCTCTATATAATTGTAAAGTCATTTTTTATATTCATCAATAATCGAATTGAAATTTATGTCATATTCGCTTGATGCGCTGGCGTCCTGTCTTCTTGTCTTTGTCCCCCTCTCTTTTTACCAAAAAACTCTAAAATATGCATTGAATCTTGTATTGAAATCTAGGTAGTGCAGTTGAGTTGCCGTTTATTGTTTAGTTTATTGTTGCAGCTTTAAGAAAAAACTATTTTAAGAAAAGGTTACAATTGTTTAACAACAAATAAAATTAATATACAACTTGATAACTTAATATATGGTACGCTTATACGAAACACACAATGCATAGTTTGCTGACAATGAAACGGTCCGATTCAGTGCTATTAAAAGTGCACACCGTTTTCAACCGAACCGATTGGCTATCTAGGAAACGACAAAAATGAAATCAACTTATGTGTATTTAGATATGTATATTTTACATACATATTAATAAAAACCACAACAATAACAAAAGCAGCACAACAACGAACGACATGATTACGAACCAAACACAACAACAGCAACAACCATAAAAACAGCTTCAGCAGCTACTGAAGCCAGGACTCGCAAACAAACTCTAAAGAAAAGTATTTTTCTGTGTTGTTTGTTTCTTCTTAAGATCACAACAAGTATTTTGGTTTGTTTAGTTTGCTCTCTCCGATTCAAAAAGTAGCACAAACCGAAGCAAGTAGAGATGAGAGAAAAGCAAACAGAAATGTTTCTTTTTTTCGAATAGAAAAAAAAAACAAATCGCGGGCACAAAAACAATCAAAGTAAAGTATCTTTAGCGATCTCTTGTAGGTTGCTGGAAGCACCAAAATGCGAAGAGAGATTGCAATGTTTGTTCGTTTCATTTATGATGCGACTTTTTATTGTGTTGAAAAAGTTATTTCTTTGTTTTGTTGCTTTTATTAAATTTGTTGTTTTATATAGATTTGTTGTGCTTTTGTGGATATGTATGTATGTATATGAGGTAACGTTTTGTTCGTGAAAAATACAATGGCCGCATTCTAGCCGAAAAAGTGCTCAAGTAGCGAAGTAGCATAAAATATTTTCGCTATATAAATAAATCAAGGAACATGTTCTGTGAGAGCATACCATTCAGCCCGAAAGTTGTGGAACAGTTCTTTCCGCTGAATGCAGGCAATGTCTCGGTTAGAATATAAATTAATTTTTAATACATTGGTGTAATTAAAAAAAATATTTTTTTAGTTCGCAAAACGCGACTTTATTTATTAAAACACACTTAAGAACTGGCCTAACATAAATTTTAATAACTTAAAGTAACCTACTACTGCCTGTTTTATTTGTTGTTTTGTTGTTATTTTATTTATCTGTTTTGCTGACGCGTCGCTTCCCGTCGATTGCTGCGCTGCAGTGGTTGCGCGTGTATTCACAGACATGCTGTCAGCAGTTTTTGCTTGCATTTTAGTTTTTAATATTATTTACGTTAACTCCTCCGCCCTTAAATTCGAACGTCCTCGTTCGATGACCGTAGGTGTTTTGCAATATCTTCAACTCCGATCACTGTTGATTTAGCAATTTCAGCTTGAATTTGGGTCGGTGGTTTTTTATTGCAAATTCGCCCTGTGAACTTACTGAAATTTTTTATGATGAATGCCAAAATTATTAATGTAAGGCAAATTGCCAATGTCGAGCTCATTGCACTCTGAATAATATTGTCCTTTTTTAGCAACTCTATTTTTGTTGTGCTATTAAGATGAAGTTGCTTCAGTCTCTCAAGTGAGAGATGTTCTTCATTTACTTCTAGCTCTGATGCTGGTTGCAGAATCGCTGGCATAGGATGGTAACGTATTGTTTCGATGTTAACTATTTTTCTTCCATCTATTTGGATTGTGGAGTTTGTATGACGAATTATGTAGGTTCCTTGGAGGGTTATTGTTTCATTGTTGATTACCGCAGGTCCTTTAAAATCGTTGAGGAAAAGTATACCTGGAGCTATTTCTTCTATTTGTGGGATATGTTCATTATTGGTGATAGTGCAGTTTGGTTTTAGGCTTTTTAATAAATTAGGTATACAGGCAGAAGTACTTATGTCTATTAAATTTTCCTTATTACATATTTCTAATTCATTAAAATGTTTACATTTTTTTGTTATTCCATATATCTTATTCTTACATTGCAATACATTTTCATATTTAATTTTGTTAACAATTTTTCTTTTTTTTATAGCTTTCAGTAACAATACACTACAAGAATTACTTTCGCTTGTAGGCAGTGAAACGATATAAATTAACTTTTTATTATTTGAAGCTATTTTTACGTTTGCGAATTCAAGAGCTTCATTAATGTTTACATACGGAATGTTTTCATTTTTAATTAAAGTTTCTGTAATATTTATTTCGTTATTACTTAAAACATACGAATTTACAATGTTTGCTTTTGCCCAATGTATGACGTAGGCAATGTTTATAACTTCTTCTTTTATTAATTCTAGTTTATATTTTATTTTCATTATAGTATCGTTTTCTATATTTTCTTTTTCTTTAAATGTTTTAATAATATTATTTGTAAGATTAGATATTTCATTAATTTTTTCCAAAGTTAATCTATTAATAATTACTTGATTGTTATTATTCAATAAAACGTTATTCATTTTACTAACTAATATTTCGTGGTCATGGTGATCTGGAGTTCCAGCTATCCATTTCCACGCACTTCCTATGAAGTCTAATGATCTTTTTGACTTTTCATTAACTTTTAGTCTTTGCAAATAATTCCTTATTCTTTGAATCTCGAAGGGAAGGATCGGGAAAAGAGGATGATGGGGTTTAACGTCATTTAAAATTGTAGTTTCTAATTTTTTTATGAAGGTTTCGTAAACTTCAATGTCAATAATGTGAATAATTTTAAAGTATCCGTCCTGAATGTTTGCGGTTCCGGTATTTATTTTTATTAGTTGGGAGTTCGAGTAGTCCAGAATTTGAATATCTGCATATGTTATGCAGATTAACTGATATGTTATGTCTTTAACTATTTCTTTCCTGTACTTGGGAGATAGTTTGTTTCCTAATCTCTTGTTAACTTTTACGTAAATGACTTCTCCTACTATAAATTCTCTGATAGGGGTCTTTTTCCTATTGTGATATTCTAGATCTGTATCTTGTTTCTCTTTAATCTTATGTGATGTTCTTTCTCTTTCTCTTTCGAGTTGTTCAGGATTATTAGAAAGTTCTCTTGCAAAAAAAACATCTTTTGGTTTTTTGTTTGTCGTAGAATGTATGGAGTTGTTGTATTCAAGAATAGCTTTGTCGAGAAGTTCTGGGAATGTGTAATGGGGATTTTGAGATTTTAAGCAGCGTATCACTTCAGATAATGTTGAGTGGAAACGCTCTATTTGGCCATTCGCTGTACTTGTATATGGGGGTGTTTTAAAGACTGTTATATTAAAAAATTTTCTAGCATAAAAAGAACGGCATTAGAGTTTAGAGATTTTTCATTATCTACTACTATTGTATTTGGAACGCCGAACGATAATATTAATTCTCTTAGTGGTTGCTTTATGTCTTCAGCGGATCTAGATTTAAGAATTCTTACTAAGGCGTATTTTGAAAATTTATCAATAGCTGTAAGAATAATACGTTTATTTGAAAAATAAATGTCTATATGTACTATTTGTCCAGGGTATGTAGGTATAGGGGTCGCTTGTATCATAGGCTTGCTGGGGTGCCTGTCATATTTATGTTCTTTACATATCTTGCATTCTTTTGCAATTTTTTCAACTTTACGTCGCATTTGGGGGAAATAAAATTTATTTAAAATCTGTAATTTGTTTTCTTTACTGTTTCTGTGTGCACGTTCATGTTCTCTGATAATCTCAGCTTCTTGTTAATTTTCGTCAAATAAGTCTGTTACTATTTTTCTAGCAAATCTTATTCTATATTGTCTGAAGTGTAAAGAATAAATTTCTTGAATTTGTCCTAAGATTCTTTCACTTGTCTGTAAGCCATTTATGACAGATGGATTTAGGTAACTTTTCAAAATATCAATAATTCTGTTGTCTGAATATTCTGGTTCTACTATTGTGTGTCGGTGATAGGTAGGAAATATTATATTGAAGTTATATGATGATACCTGTCCTTCTATGAGGATGATTTGATTTTTAAACACATTTATGGGTTCTTCTCCAATCTGAATGAGGTCTTGTCCTGAACTTTCATCGCTATGTTGAGTTACGGTCAAAGGGTTGACATCACTATTTATTGGTGGTCTTGATAGTGTATCGGCCACGACGTTTGTTCTACCGGGCTTATATCTTAACTCGTAGTTGTACTCCTCCAGTATGGCTTTCCAACGTTTTAGCTTGTTGTTGGTATTTTTATTGCTCAACGCGTAAGTTCACGGTTGATGGTCGGTGAAGATCTTAACAATTGCTGGTCCGTAGAGATAGTTTCTGAGAGTTGTAATTGCCCATATAATGGCCAACATTTCTCTTTCATTAGTTGCAAATTTTTCTTCTGATTTAGAGAGAGTTCGTGAAATAAATGTTATTGGCTTTCCGTCTTGTTCTAGTACTGCGCCTATTGCAAAGTTAGAAGCGTCTGTCGTCAAGTGGAATTCTTTTTTAAAGTCTGGAAATCTAAGAACAACGTCTTCGGATATGAGAGAGTTTTTTATTTTTTGAAAAGCTTCGAGAGCGTCGTTGTCAAAATTAATAATTTTTTTACTAGAGGCTTGCTTGGACGTTCGTCCATCTTCCCCTCTGAGAAGGACTGTCAGGGGTTTTGCTAACTTCGCATAGTCTCTGATGAATCTTCGGTAAAACCCTGATAGGCCTAAAAAAGATCTTAGGTCTTTGAGTGTCCTTGGACATGGGAATTGTCTTATTGCTTCAACCTTACTTGGGTTTGTTTTAATACCTTCGGCGGATATAATAAATCCTAAAAATTCTACACTGTCTTTTAAAAATTCACATTTATCCATTTGAACTTTGAGATTTGCATCTTGAAGCGTTTTAAAGATTGTGGATAAATTTTTGAAATGAGATTCTTCATCTTTACTGAAGACTACTATGTCGTCTAAGTAAACGAAGCATATCTTGGCTATGTGTTCCCTTAGAATGTCATCCAGGGCTCTTTGGAATATGGATGGAGCATTTTTCAGCCCAAATGGAAGTCGGATGAATTCGTACTTCCCATTACTAACCGAGAAGGCTGTCTTCTCGACGTCACCTTCGTGTAGTTTAATTTGGTGAAATCCGCTTTTTAGGTCAAGTACTGAGAAAATTTTATTTTGACCTAGTTGAGATAAAACCTCATTAATTTCGGGTATGGGATAACGACCTGGAATCGTTATTGAATTAAGCTTCCTATAATCAATTACCAATCGATATTTTTTTTCGCGTGAAGCATCGGTTTTTTTGGCACTATCCATACTGGTGCATTGTATGGAACCCTTGAAGGTTGTATAATACCGTCTTTTAAAAGTTGGTCAATTTGTTTGTCCACTTCATCTTTTAGGGACATTGGGTAAGGGTAAGATTTAGTGTAGGTTGGTTCGTCACTTGATGTTCTAATTCTTCCTTTAACTTTTGTCGTAAATGTGAGTTTCTCATCTGGGTCGACAAAGAGATTTGCGTATTTTTCTGTTAATTTTCGAAGTTTAGATTTCTGATCTTGCGACATGTGACTGTCTCTGAGAGTAACGGAGTTTACTGATTCTGAAATTTGTTGTTTGAGTCGAATTTTAAGTTTATTTTTAATAAGCATGTAATTTTCTTTCGTGAAGATGACAGCTGATAAGTCTTTAAGACTATCATTGCCTAAAATTCCATTAAATGATTTAAGTGTGGGTAAAATGAAGAATTGTATTTTGATCGTATTTATACCAAAAAGATTTATCATGGTGTGTTGAGTTATTTCAACTTTGCCGCCAACTGAATTTGCATAAAAATTTTGTTTGTTAGGAGTTGGGTTTTTTACTAAACTTGGCTGTATATAATTTTTGTTTGATCCCGTATCTACTACAAATCTTAATATTTTACCGTCGCTCGTCTTACATTCGAAGTATGGTAATGACGAGCTTGTCAATCTAAAAAATGGATATCTGCGTAGTCATTTGGTTCTTCATAGTAGTTGTTCTGACTTGACATATAGTCATTTAGGGTCTCGTCTCCAACATGTATTGTTGCCATAGAATCAACTAAAGAATTGTAAGTGCTAGTGTCATATTGGAGAGGATAGGCGTTGTTAGAAATATTATTGACTTCTTTGCTATCTTGATCTGCGTTTGGATTGTTTATTGGTTCATTATCATGAAAAGAATCTGCTGGTGTCGTTGACAAATGGAAGTTTCTCTGTATTTTAGGTGGGTGTACTTGCATGGATGGAGATGGTGTGTATTGTTCGTTTGGTCTTTTACTGAATAAATGATTTTGTGGTTTTGGCCTATTCATGTAATTTATTCCTCTTGAGCGTAAGCTATGATCGATGTCCATTGGTTCCGGTCTCGTCGATGGTTTTGGGGCAGTTGGTCGAGGTGGACCGTGTTGTCTTTGTTGTTGAAAGGGATTATGTTGTGGGTATTGGAAAGGTTGTTGAAATGGTTGTTGAAATGGTTGTTGATATTGAGGGTATTGAGTGTATTGATTGAATTGGGGACGTTTAATAAATGGTTGGGGAGCATGTGCTAAATTTGGGAAAAATTGCTGTTGCTGTTGTTGAGTTGTAAAGATTGGTTTACGAGGTGGCAATTGAGGTGGTGGTCTTCTGCTATTTGCATTAGGAATGTTAGCATGCTGTGCACGATAATTTTGGTTTTCAAGTTTTTGACATAGATATAAAGCTTGAGGCAAGTCTGCAGGTTCTCTAATTCCTAAAAGTCGGGGTAGATCACCTCTTAATCCTCTGACGAAAGTATCCAACGCTTTGTCTCTGTAGGTTTCGGTTAACAGATGCACGGCATCTGGAGAAGTGTCCATACTAGAGATTTTGTTCAGTATTAATGTCAAGTGTTGGTATACCATTTGGTAGTACTGTTCAAGGCTATGGGTACCTTGCGTTAGGGTGGTCATTTGATACTCTAAAGTACCCAAATCACGCTTGTCTGCGTAATGAGTTGTGAGGCATTTAACAATACATTCCCAATTTAATGGTGTATTGTACGACTCAAGTACCGCATCTGCGTTGCCTATTATTTTGTTTCTTATGGTATTAAGAATATCAAAGTATTTCGGTGTACCTTTAAGGTGATTGTAGATGTTGAGAGTTCTCTCAATACTTTTTCGCCATGAGCTATACTCACTGGGGTTTCCTGAAAATTCTCTAAGTGTTCGCACTACATCAGGAACTTTGTCTAAGTCACCTAAATTTCCAGAGAATTGCTCATCAATACTCTGTTCTATTCCCTTATAAAAGTTGGCATGAGGATTAATTATATTTTGGACGATATTTTTGCATTGGTCATTACAGACTTTTGTGACAATACTTGTAACGAGTGCTTCGAGTTCAGGTGTTGCCGCAACTTGGTTTAGAGGTGGTATATTTTGATTTGGAGGGGGTAGGTTAATATTTGGTAGTTGGAAATTTGGTAAAATATTATTAGTACCTGAAGGTTCTGTCATGGTACTTTTTTTGTGTTTTTCTCTTCCGTACTTGGGAATTTCGGAAGGATTTTTGTTAAAAGGATTTTTGATTTGATGGTTAATTGATCACTTTTGAATAAGAAATTTTTCTAAGCTAATGTTTCAGAAGGTTCTTCACTTTTAAGTCAATGGTTATTGAATAAAAAAAAATTCCATTAAATTATTTCAATTTAAAATGTTTTCTTACTTTAATTCTAAACTCATACAATTTTGTTATATTTAAATCTTATATTCTTTATAAAATTTTTCTTCACTTTTAAATTTTTGTTGCTTTTTAAAAATTCCTTAAAAAATTTCTTTCATTATTTACTCTAACTAACTCATAAAATGTTGTTGCTTTTAAATCTTCTTATTTTTTAAAAGAGATTCTTTACAATTTTTTCTTCACTTTTAACTTTATGTTGCAAAAATTCTTTAAAATTTTTCTTCACTATTGATTTTAAACTTAACTCATAAATTTTTCTTGTTTTTAAAGATTTCTTTAAAATTTTTGTTCACTTTTTAATTTTAACAGCTCAAAAATTGATTTTAAAGTTTCATGCAAATGTTCACTCTTAATATAATAATCTTAATTTAATTCTTACAATATTTTCCTCAGGAACATTCCGCGCTGGTAAGGGTTTTGGAATCCGTTTTGTTTAACTACTAGGGAAAACCTCTTACACTCCCTCGCTTTGTCGTTTTTCTATTGATTAACTGCTTTTGTTCCTTTGTTGTAGGTTTTGTGCCTGTCCTGAATACGATTTGTTGCAAGCTTCTTGAGGTTGACTTCTATTCTAGACGTTGAGTTGCAAGCTACTTGAGGTTGTCTTACACTCTTAGCACGTTGGGCGCCAATTAATTTTTAATACATTGGTGTAATTAAAAAAAATATTTTTTTAGTTCGCAAAACGCGACTTTATTTATTAAAACACACTTAAGAACTGGCCTAACATAAATTTTAATAACTTAAAGTAACCTACTGCTGCCTGTTTTATTTGTTGTTTTGTTGTTATTTTATTTATCTGTTTTGCTGACGCGTCGCTTCCCGTCGATTGCTGCGCTGCAGTGGTTGCGCGTGTATTCACAGACATGCTGTCAGCAGTTTTTGCTTGCATTTTAGTTTTTAATATTATTTACGTTAACTTATATGCTGGAGTAATAAAATGAAGTGATTGCGATTGGACAGTGCACAGCGGGGAAGATAGGTTATTTTAAATTTAATGAATGGTCCAGATATGAAAAATGATATTTTTAATTTCTATCCTAATTTTTTGCGAGTATTGAAGCGAGTTTAAAAATGAAAAAATTATTAATATTATGAATAATATGTACATTTTGATAGTTAATTCTAGGGATGTGACGGAGCTCCGTATCCGCATCCGCATTATTAATTTTTTTCGCATTATTAATTTTTCGCATTATTAATTATATCTCAAAGTTGCAATTATTTAATTTTTACCATAAATTTATTCTTCAATTCAATTAACATTTTAATTTTAATTTCTTCAATTATTTATAAGTTGTTGTATATTATTTTAACCTCTATTCTTAAAAAAGTTGCAATTATATAATTTGACTATAAATTTATTTTTCCATTCAAGTAAACTTTTAATTTAAATTTCTATAATTACTTAAAAGTTGTTTTATATTATTTTAACCTTTGTTCTATAAAAAATAATTATAAATTTTTATTATGTTATTAAGTCAACAATACAATGTTGTTATTCCTCTTAATAATTTAATAATTTAATAATTTAATAGTTAAGTTACTCTTTGTGCAGCATGTAAAAGAAACTGTATTCTTATATGCTAACGTATTCTGCCTAATAAATTGAAATTGAAATTGGAAATTGAAATATCCGTCTCTGCGTCCGCATCTAACATCTGTATTTTATTATCAACCCAAAAAGAAGAAGTTAAAAAACTAAGAAGCCATCAAGTATATACTTTACTTTTTATAAAATACAATTTATCCTTTATTAAATTAATATACAGTAAAACCTGAGAAATTAGAAGCTAAAAAAATTAGAATCATCTAGAAATTAGAAGTTGAATTTTCAAAACAGTAAAGCTTCTGAAATTAGAAGATTGTATTCTAATTTCCGATGTAATTATTTGTGAAATTTATATTTAACAGTACAGCGTTATCTATGAAAAGTTTAAAATGAAGCTAGTGACCTTATTATTAGTGTCGGACCGAATATTCGGTTTCGGTTTCGGTTACGGTCAGTTTCGTCCCTTTTTGTCAGTTTCTGCTATTCAGCCATATTGAGGTCATATTGAGGTATTTTTGGTAAAATTTCTTGCATCAGTCATTTAATTCAAATACATGTTTTTAGTTTAATAAAAATTATTACAACGCATTGTACTAAACAAAAATTATGAATTAGTCTATAATTTGATTTATCGTGTTAACGCTTTCGATTTCATCATCCCTATTGCAAATAATATTAAAGTTTTATAGGTACTTAAGCCAAAAATTGTTAATTTAACTTACAAACAAATTCTGTGTGTGTGGAATAAAGGAAAAGAAAACGAAATATTTCTATTTTTATAATACTAAATCTTTAAAAAAATTAAAAATACTCTGTTTTATAGTTTTATAAAAATGTACATTGTAGGTGCATACTACACATTTTAAGTGTGTACGGAAGATATATAGTATGCAATACTTTAGTAATAAAAAAATAAATATAAAAAATAGTCTAATTATTATAGTAAACTTCAATTAATTATTATAAACTTCAATATTCAAGTAATACTTTCTTTTGTATTAAATTTTTTTCTTATGTGTTTGAAAGTACTTTTGTTTCCTTTTAATAAAAAAAAAATTATTTGTGAAAACTGAAATTATTAATAATCAGTTTCGGTTCTGGTTTCGGTTAGGCCGAACACTACTTATTAAGTTAAATGTACGCAATCACCTCACTTGGAGTTTTTTGTATGGCAATAATTTTCACAACAAAATTTTATTGAGAGAAAAAAATTTTGTTTTACTTCACATGAAAACGAAATTTACCAGACAAAAGAACGTTTTATGAAATAAGGCTATTTATATAGCAATATTATTATAAATTCAACTTTACAAATTTTAACTCCGAAATGATAACATTTCAGAAATTAGAAGTTCCCGACTTACAAACAGCTTCTAACTTCTGAGGTACTGTATTAACATAATTTTTAAAATATTTTTAATAATTAAAGTTCTGCTTAAAGTTTGTCTAGTGGAGCTAAATAATTATAAAAGTCTTTAAAATTTAATATTTATGCCTTTTTTTGGAAGGTATGAGTTTATTATTTTATTCCTTAAAAAGGTTCAAAAAAACAAAAATATAAAACAAAAAAATAAAAACATAAAATATAAATACTAGCAATAATAAAAAAATATTTACTAAAGTATGATTTAAACTATCAAACATTAAGAATTTGTATTTAAATCATAGAAAAATCAATATTTATAATTTAACTGAAAGCATCCGCACACGCCATCCGCGGTTCTTAGATTTAATTGTCCCCATCCGCATCCTCAAAGAAGGCCCTTTACAGATCCGCATCCGCAAAATGACATCCGTCACATCCCTAGTTCTTTATTGAAAACCAATAGAGATAAAATTGTTCAACTTTTTTTATTTGAATAAAAAAGTATAAGATTTTAATATGTGCATTAGAGTGGAACAAATTTTTGACCTCACCGGCTTAATATACATTTGAAAACAACAAATTTTTCCGCATCCTTGGTATTTTTCTGTGACGAAACTTTTGACATTGCCCGAGGGTTTTTGTATTTCATTGTCATATTTTTTTCCACTGAAGATTATTTTTTTTAATCTGAAATCGTAAAATTTACTTTTAATTTTTTTTATGAAAACTTCTTAATTAAGGCATAATTACTAACTACATAATTACTTCCCTTTGATACCAAGATATTTGTGTTCAAAGTTCACAGTCGGTCATTCGCCAATATCTCAGCTCCTTTATGTCAGAGGCAAAATATGCATGCAACAAAATTGTAAATAAGATAGTTATCTTCAAAAATACCGTTAACAATTATATCGTAAAAGTCACAGTTCTTACGCTATGAGACTGATTATGTCTAAACAGTGCAAAGTATTAATTTCTTACTATTAGCAGATTTTTAAACTTTAATTAATAGTAGTTTATTAGCAAAATTTTAATATATATTTGTTATTTTCTAACTTCGACCATTGTTCTTCAAACAAACACATCGTTTAATAAATGTATATACAGTTTAAATCGCTTAGCTGCCTATTCGCTTAAGAAAGTATGTATGTTAACAGCACTAAAAGAATGTTCTGCTCCATTTTTTAGCGTTATTGTAAGAAAATGTCATTTTTTGCTGCCTCCCGCGCAAGGGCACATTTGCTTTAACATGTCCCAATGGTCGTAGAGGGTTAAAATCAAAAAGTAGACTAGAATAGAAACTATTTACCGTATAAAATAATGTTGGCAGCCTAAATCGATCAAATACCTCAATGTGCGCCGCAAAATTATTTTTTTCGCAACGTTAGTAGTGTTTAAAATGTCCCATCGGTCGTACAGGGTTAAAATCAAATAGTGGACTTGAATAGAAACTATTTACCCTATGAAATAATTTTGGCTACCTAAATCGGTCAAATACCCCAATGTGCACTGCTTAACAAATTTGATTGCAATCTTAAATAGTGTTAAATATGTCCCAATGGTCGTACAGTGTTAAAATCAAATAACAGACTTGAATAAAAAATATTTACCGAATAAATTAATTTTGGCTGCCTAAATCGGTCACATAAACTCCGAATTTTCTCAGAAACGAGACCTAGGTTAGTCGCTTTTTCGCCCCTGTAAATCCCTATACTTAAAATTTCATCAAAATCGTTTGGGCCGTTTTCGAGAACTCATTTACAAACATATAAACAAATAAACAATCAAACAAATATTATATAGGAGGATAAATATTAAATAGGAGCTTGAGATGTATGAGCTGGTCATATAACTTTATTCCCCCTCAAAATTTCTTCTGAACACACCTACATTCTACCTGCCATCCTTCTGTGTGTCCCCATACCAACAACCATGCCGCTAAAACCATGTCGTACAAATCTATCGGTTTATGAAATTTGCATGCAAGCAAATCAGTGCGAAAGAACGAGACTTCAAAAATTTTAGCTTCCAAAAAAAATGCTGCTTAAAACATGACGAAATTCTTTTGTCGAATTTCCGTAGTAAAACGAATACAACATTTGTTACTTGTTGCGGTTGCGATCGTGACAACAAAATCTTAAAAACGAAATACTTGTTGTTTTCGCATAACACAAAACAATAGTTTCTTTCTCTCTTAATTTTCTGTTCGCTTTGGTACGCATTTCTGTTTGTAGCAAAGATCCAAACCTAAGCAGATAGTGAAACTGATTGCTTTCGCAGATTTAGCAGATGTAGAGTTAGTTTTTTCGTACAGTTTATTTCCAACCTCAGCTTGGATTCAGCTTGTGATTCCCAATCGGGAATAATTTTACACGCGGAATCGAAAAAGGGAGTTTTTATTTTTTAAGATAAGGCTTCAGAACATTTTGAAAATTTTTAATGGAAATTTGTTTATTAACATTTTATCAACAAATTTGCATTAAAAATCTGTAAAATAATCTTAAGCTTTATCTTAAAAAAGAAAACTCGCTTCTTAGATTCAGCATGAAAAATTATTCCCGATAGAGCTGATTAAGTCACATCACTCTTTATCGATTTGACAGTAGAACACCTTTCCATTTGATTGTCAGCCCATTCAAAAAATGATAATCTAATGTCTTTAATCGTTCACCAATTGGATCCTGAACGGTTGTAACATATTTTCTCAAAATATGTAACAATTGCAGAGACCGAGTTGCTGAGAACGACGTCAAATCAATGGATTTGGGTTCTAGGCTGCACTCTACAGAGGCGATAGGTTTATTGTTACACACCCTGTATTGCATGAATTCTATCCATGAGAGTATTGTTAGTGTTATCCATTAACCAAAGAATACCACACATGGATAATTTATATGGATTTGTGTTGACAAATTATATGTACCTGAACAATATTTCTTAAAAAAATTTTCTTTGGAATTGACTGTGAACTTGTTACAAACTTTTTAACAAACTCATTACAATTTGGAGCAAGTTGTTGTAAAAAGTTAAAGAAACTATTTTAAAGTTCAAAACCAACAACAACAATTTGTGGTTTTTATAGCAGCACAGCGCATCTGTGTCATCAACAGCCATAAATCAACAACATCAACAAGAGGAGTTAAAATAATCACTGCAAAAATGGCAACAACAAATTTCAAAGGACGTTTAGATGTTGCTGAAAATGGCTCCAAACTTGTTTTCCACCTGATAAAGTTACTGCTTAGCAACAACACTGCAACAATTTTGCAAATGATAAATGGCACGAAGGGTGAAAAAGTTGTATGCTGTAAAGTGCATTTGAACTTATAACACCAACATTAATTTTATTTAGTTGTACTACAATATGTTTAGTTAGGTACTTATTTCCCTTCTGTGGCAAGGATATTCGTAAAGTTTGAATATTATTTAGTTTTACTAAAATTTACGAAAAACGTTTTAATAATGTCATTACTTCATGACACATAAATAAGTCGTGTATTTTAATCTCTCCACTCTGCCAAATATAATGCTAATAGTTTTTAGATTTGAATTCATGCATTTGCAGTCATGAACCCAGACTCTATTGCCCCATATTTCAATAATTTGATATATTGGTGTGCATATAAACAACAAATTTTTTAAGGCTATCAGACGTATCTGTAAATCAATTAATCTTTCATGTGTAAAATAGTTTGGTCTAAAATCAGCGACTAAATATTTATTGATTTCAGCTAAAACAACTTTTTCTTCCATGAAAAATTGAAATGCACGCACGCATAGAATCAAGATTACAAAGTGAAAAAGTGGGCTCAGAAATAAAAGAAGCATGTCTGAGATGATGATGGATTGAAATAAGTTTTGATTGTTGTGTAACAGTTATACTGGATGTATTGAACGAATAAATAATTTTCATTAAGTGTGCAAAATAGTTGAGAACGTAATAATGCATTGTTTTTTCTTTGGGACTTAAACCCTAAATAAGTTTTGAAGGTATAAAAAATGAATACAAATAACACAAATCCAAGTAAGAAATAATAGTTGTTTTAAAATAACAAGGTGATATACGCAGTTTCGACTTTAAGAGAAATGAAATTTCGACAAAATGGCTAATTTAGCGGTATTAAATTAATAACTGAAAAATAAATAAAGATATCGAAACAAAATTGGGTATGGGGGTTAATGAAAATATAATACACAAATTTGTGAAGTAATACATTTCTAGAATTTTTGTTGTTGTTGTTGTGCGACTTTTTCTTCTCGCCTATACAACCAAGAAACAAGGTATGAAAATTTTGCAATTTTTCTAAATATAAGTTTTTAATATGGGTTTTAAGTTGACACTTTTTAGACCCTACACCTGAATAAGACACGGTACAATAGCAGAAGAAGGAGTTTAGATAATTAGATGAAACTTAGTACTGATATTTGTTTACGCCTAAGAATGTGCAGTATTGCATTTTTTTTTAGTCCGCACAGGGACACGTTCACTTCTCATACAACCCACTATAGTAAAACCATTATTCAATTAAATTTTTAATTTTTGTTTTTTTTTTATTTGTATTTTTGCGTTTTTAACCATTCTTTTTTAATTTATTAATTAATTAAACCAATAACTGATTAAAAAATTATGCCGAATCTGATTTTTATATATTTTAATGTTTTAAATATAAAAAAAGTAATATAGTTAATGCAAAAAGCTTAAGGAAAATCTGTTATATCTGTTTCTAATCAGAATCAGAAGAATCAGAACCATCAGCGTCTTCTTGAATATTTGGCTCTGAAAGTAAATTAAGCACATCTCTATCTCTTTTTATATTATTTTGGGAGTAGATAGAAGATCGTTTGGAGAGTGAGGATATAACTGGATCAGAAGAGAAAAGAAGAACTATCACATAAAATTTTACTACTCAAGCTTGCCAAGATTGGCTTCCATTCTACATTTCTTTCTTGGTTGGAATCTTACCTATCAAATAGAGTTTCATATGTAGTCATTTAAAACGTAAAATCATTTCCTTTTTTATCAACTTCAGGGGTTCCTCAGAGTAGCATTCTTGGCCCATTACTTTTTGTCATTTTTATAAATAATGTTTCCAAATGTTTTAATAATACCCAATTTTTACTTTATGCAGATGACTTAAAAGTTTTCCATAACGTTAAAAATCAATCGGATGCTTATCGTCTTCAGGCTGATCTCGTAAACGTTTTTTCTTGATTTAATCTAAACCAATTGTCACTAAACCTTTTAAAATGCTTTGTTGTTTCTTATTATAAGTTAAATTCTCCTGTATCGTTTGATTATACCTTAGATAACACTAAGCTTGTAAGGTTATCCGAAATTCGTGATCTAGGCGTTATTTTTGATTCAGGCCTTAGTTTTAGCTGTCATTTAAACCATATTATCCTCAAAGCATATTCCCTATTAGCGTTTGTTAAGCGAAATAGTACCGGCTTCTCTGACCCATACACATTTAAAAATTTATATTCGTCCCTCGTAAGATCTAGCCTTGAGTACGCTTCATTTATTTGGAGCCCATTTTATTCAGTGCATATTACTAGATTGGAACAAGTTCAAAAAAGATTTTTGAAATTTGCTTTACGTTCAATTAATTTGTCGGATCCTCTTTAGTTCTATAGAACGCGTTGCCTGCTCATTGGTCTGTCTTCTCTTGAAGCTAGAAGGTTATTGCACAGTATTATGATCATTTACGATTTGATCAACGGAAACATCATCTGTGAGAAGTTACTTGAATTAGTATCGTTTGATATTCCACAAAGAATGCTTCGTAACTATGATTATTTTTATATTAATTGCCATAGAACCAATTATGCCATTAATGAGCCTATTAATAGAGTACTTATAGCTATAAACAGATTGTATAATAATAACTTAATTGATTTTTCTATGCCTAAAAATGCCTTTAAAACTACTATTACTCTATTGTTAAACAGTTTATAATTTTGTTCCTATTTTATATCTTGATTTGTTATTGTCTGTAAGGATAATTTATCCATAGACGGAAATAAATAAATAAATTAAAAAAAAAGTGAGTGCATTAATCCTCCATTGTGTTTTTTCCGAGTATGATGCTGCCTTAAATCCTTATTTCGAGATTCCTGTGCCTCTTCTGATATCATGGCAATTGGGAGGGAGACATTATCTATGATTTATGCACCGTGAATTAATATTTTGTGCACGGAAGATGGCATATAGAACCATGCATACTTGCTTACAAAGACTTCCGCTGTTTGCCAGCAACATATTTTAAATGCATTAATATCAACTTTATATCCAGAACCCATAGAAATTTCTGACAGTATTTCCGTTATTAGTGTTTCCAGACCCAGGCTTTGGAAAATCTACTTATAAACACATGTCCTTTCTTAATTTTTCTTATATATTCAGTTTAGTTTGCTGTACAATAGATCAACGGAACTACGAATTTGTCACTTTTTAATTGGTTATCGGTACTCAATATGTAGAATGCACTCGAAACATCTTATCCAAGCATGAAGTGTTGACAAGTCATGTTCATACATATTTGTTTAAGGTGCTAGATTTCTAATAACATTAAAGTCATTCATCATTTTTGGTGTTGCCCCCCCCAAATGCCACATGTTTGTGAAGAGGATTCTGAAATTATACTTAAAATTTTGCCATCGATTATTGCCATATGTAATTTGTGATGAATTTGAAAAGAATCAAACTGTGTTGGAATAATTTCAGATATTTGTTGTTTTAAAGGGTCCGCTAAATAACTTTTTTTTTTTTAAAAGTCTATAAAAAAACTCAAATTTCTTTTTTTATTTGAAAGTACAATCCTTCCGGTTAATAATGGAAAATAATTTCTTTCAAATGGCTGCCTGGGCTGGCCATGCAGTAGCCTACACGATCGGTTTAATTTTTAAGAACATTATCGATTGTGTGCAGCTGTATTTCACCAATGGCTTCATGAATATTGTTCTTTAAAGCGTCAATTGCCTCTGGCTTGACGGCGTAACACCTATCTTTGAGGGCACCCCACAAATAATAGTCCAACGGTGTCAAATCGCAGCTCCGAGGTGGCCAAACGACATCAGCTCTGCGTCTGATAATGCGATCTTCAAAAACAGGGCGCAAAACATCGAGTGTAGCTTCGGCTGTGTGGCACGTAGCGCCGTCCTGTTGAAACCAAATGTTGCCAATATCCTCCTCTTCAATTTTTGTGAACAACATGGCCCGATAACGATCGCCATTGACTGTAACGGCTACTCCTTGCTCATTTTCGAAGAAAAATTGCCCAATTATGCCTCTGGACCAAAATCCGCACCAAACAATGACTCGTTTTGGGTGCAGCGGCTTTTCAATGTATGCGTGCAGGTTTTCTGTGCCCCAAATGCGACAATTTTGCTTGTTTACATACCCGCCAAGATCAAAATGAGCTTCATCTGAAAAGATGATTTTTTTTGGCAAAATCAGCATCTTCTGCATCAAAGTAATGTCGCAATATTTCCCAGCGTTGTTCAAGCGTATACACAACCATATTCGTTTAGCGGAAGGATAAAACTAATTATCTGTCAAATCAGACATGAGCTGATAATAAAATAAATGAAAATAACCACTAGTTGAAGAAAAAAGTTAAATGGCGGACCCTGTACTTTCTCAGCTTCAATGGTAACCAAAATAGAACTTTCTTTTTCACAAACCAATTTAATTGGCCTACAAAATCGAGTTGAAGAAGATCGAGAATTCTCCCATAACATAACACTTTCTATTTTCACTTGCAAGGGTAAAATGCATACGGCAAATAAGTTTTCATCGATTCTGTTTGATTCCGAGTCGGAAAAGCTTTGTCGGTATGTAGACTGACCACTACTACCATCACAACACCATTTGTATATTGCAGTTATGCTATTTTCAGACAGGTTGACGAAAAATTCCTTTTGTGATTCAACGATCCTTCTTGCAGTATGATCAACCAAGCTCTGTAGGGAGACTTCAGCAGACGTATCAGTAATTTGAGCAGTGTGACCAGAAGATTTTTGAATAAATATGCTTTTTGTTAAAAAAAATATGCTAAATATTCCACTTTCAATTTTTATATTCTACAAAAATATTCCACTTTCAATTTCAAAGATATTTATCTAAATAAGACTAAATATGCATATAAAAAAAAACAGAGAAGCAAGTTTAAAAGCATTTTTTTATTTGATAACTATCGCACTTAAAATTATAAAACATAAGTTGATATTAAATAAATTATATTAAAAAAACGTAAACAATGCATATATCAGTTGATTTGTACTTACCAAAAGTCTTTTCAAGAATTATATTATCTTAAAAATAGTCAAATACTTTTCTTACAGAGAAAACTTAATTTTTAAATCAGAAACTTATAGGTGTATTACATATTGTCACCTAAAAAATAAAAACCCCAATAACATTTTTAACTTTTTGTAGGAGAAGCCAAAAACGTTTTAAAATGGGACATATTTTAGATATAAAAGCCGTTTTTTGGACAAATGCCTAAAAATGACTACTTAATAAACGAAATTATGAAGAAATTATAACTTTACAATCTACTATATGTGCTATTTTAAAACGTTTTTGGCTTCTCCTATAAAAAATTATGAGTGTTGTTATGGTTTTTTGAATATTCAGTAACGGTATACAATATACAAAAATAAAATTCAGGCATATCTTCGAGATCAATACTTAAATTGTTGCTTGTATTATTATCATAGAAGTTCGCATTTCTAAATGTTTTTTATTATGCTATCTGGTATTTAATAGGTATTACAACACTTTTTTTAAACATGTAGCCATGTTTTTACATTCAACAAATTATTTAAGAGTTTTTCTTGCATTCCATTTCGAATTTTCGTTTTTAATAAGATTCAAATAACTAAAAATTTTCTCAACCTCAGCATTGCTAAAAGATAAACTATGCGAGGAAAGCACAAATTTTGATGAATCTTCTTCAGATTCCCAACATTGATCAATAACTTTTTTCTGCTTTGTCGCTTTGAATCCACTTTTAAAAATAGTTAAAAGAAATAAATATTGTTTGCAATAATAGGAATATTCACGATGTGGTGCATTTGTGATAAATTTTTGCAAAATTTACAATACTTACAACTTTGTGAACGAACCTTCAGTAAAGTATACATTGTATTTTTAAAATCAGCTGATTTTGGTATGAGCTTCTGTTTGGAAATATTAATTTAAAATCATCATTTAACTAAAGGAAATCATACAGAAATTGAAATGAAAGAATAAATTATATTAATTTTTATTAAATAATCTCACAGCGTAGCCTGTAGCTTGCTCCATGCTGAGTAGAAATGCTTTTACAATCAGCTGATCTAATACTCAACGAAATTTACACAGAATACAATAGTGTTCCATCGTTGTATTTTTTCCACAGAGTTGTATTTTGAAAACTGTGCACTTTGTTTTTGTTATATTATAAAATTTACTACAAATATCAAATTTATCAAAAATACACAATACAAGGGAAAATACAACACATCGTGAATACCCCTAATGTTTTCTTAAGTAAATTACTTACTGCTGTAATATAATTCATAAAAAATTTAACCAAACAAACATATAAGCAAGTTTACTTCACTTTTTAAGCTGCGACAAGTTATTAAATGAATTGCAATAAAATTGACAAAGAAGAAGTTAATCACAAAACGAGTTCCTTATATTGCGTTTCACAAGGTGGTTCAGAGATGAAAAAATATAAAGTGTCGATAGCCAAAAATAACCACTTAGTAACCAAATAGACATTTTTTATTGCAATTTTTGTTAATTTTAAAAAATATAGGAATACGCAAAATATTCCACTTTTTATGCTGCATATTTTTATAAAAAAAATATGCTTCCCGAAGGTAAAATATGCCAAAGTGGAATATAATATTCCACTCTGGTCACACTAAATTTGAGCTCCGACCGGATAGCACTTCTTTTTTGCATTTCTTTTTTTTGCACCAGATTGCATTAAATTGTACGAGTGCTTCGTAAAATCCCCGTCAACGTAAAGAGACAAAGCCTCATCAGGAGTGTATGCAATAGCATTATTGGCTTCAGAAGCAATAGCTTTTTTAAGCTTTGCTGCCATCTGAGTATTAGAATGAAGCATTGATACCACTTCTGATGCGCTTCTTTTACCTGTCTTGTGTAAACTAACGCGCGTGGCCACTGCAAGTTCATCGCATAAAGTTTTATTCACAAGCTCTGCAACTTTATTAACTTGGGTCTTCGAAGTACATTCTGAGAACTCTTTTGTAGGTCGTCCAATATTAATGCTATTAGTTGGCTCAATTAATATAATCTCATTGTACAACCAATCTTTATTACGTTCTTCAAAAACTAATAACGTTCTGTTGCACTTCTTCCACTTTTCTACTATTTTGCCTAAAAAGTTCCTAAATTTTTTTATATTTCTCGGTACTGCTCCTCATTATACTTTGTTTTGTCTATTATATTATTAAACACCTGGGCTTCGATATGCGAAAATTTCTTAGTAAGGACGTTTTCATTGTGCCAAATTAAAAAAAGGCTGCGTTTGGAAACATCCACTGTGCCTAAAAACAGTAACGAATAAACTGGCAAGAACTCGCAGATCATTTTGGGCGTTTCAAATCAATAATAAAACAAATAATTAAAAAAGACAAGAACCACACTGAATCCGATCAAATCCAATAATTTGCACACCACGAAACTATAGTATATACCACTTAAAACTTGTTATCACAAATGTTACCTACTGCAATACATATCTATTAAACTAGATAAACACAGGCCATAAACATTATTATTTTAGTAAATACATACCATCCATTTTATAAAAAAAAAAACTACATTTACAAAAATTTCAATCAACTGCGTTAATATTGACAAAATGCACGCACTGAGTAAATAGGCGCCAAAATCTTTCAATGCACTTGCTGCAATATATGTTACACTTGAAAGCTTACAGCTATGCACTATTGAAAGCAAAACAAAAGTGAAAACGTCAATTTACTCAGTGGAGTGTTGGTAATCGATGAAATGCAAAAAAATTGTTCGATTTAAAAGATGCGAAAATTGACTTAAATGCCGCTAGATCAGTATTTTCAACCACTGTGGGGGGCGCCGGCGCACACTGGGAGGCTTGGCATAAATTGATTTATTAAAAAATGGCAAATTGAATAGAATTTGGATGCAGTTATTATAAGAATAATATTTTTTGCTTTTCGGGTATTCCGTTTTTTTTTTGTAATTTTTATATAGCGTAAAATGCGTTATTGTTATAAATATTTATTTTTTGTAACAAATGAAATCTAATCACAATTTAAAATTTTTTTAATATAGATTTTATGTTTCCGTTAATTTTATGTTTCCGTGCAAAAACAAGAACACTTTTTTTATTAAAAAAAAAAAAATTAAATCAATTTTTTAATTTGCGCAAAATAATTGGTGAGTTTTTATAAGAATATTAAAATATGATATTTCTACTTACAGAAAATGGTCTCTGCCTTGCAATTGGCTTACGCAAATTAAAAAAAGTTATTTTGAAATATTTATGTCTAAATTGGCAAAATCGTAATTTTCTGATTATCAGTTATAAAACGCGAAATAGAAGTTCAATTAACCTCAAAGTTCACTTCTACTTAAATTCAATATTTTAGCTGTAAATATAGCCTGAAAATTTTTTAAAAATATATTTTTTAATATATTTTCATTAAAAAATTAAACAAAAACACAATTTTGACAGGCATTATTTTATATGAAAAAACCACTATTTTCAACATTTGGTTATTATTTAGTATTATGCAAGTATTTATCTTCCAAAAACTTTTTATTTAAGGTTTCTATCATTGTTTTTTTACTTTACAACACTATGTTGAACTTTTTTTATTTTTAGTCATGCAAAATATGATCGTAAATTTTCTGCATTCCCTTTTGTTTACATTTTCTGTTATTATTGTTTTTATTAAAGTGAAGTGAATATAGATATTTACCAACATTTTATTAAAAATTTATCATACAATAATTTAATTTAAATTTTGATAGTATTCAATACATAAAAGTGATTTTATTTGCAAAGTGTATTAAAATGAACGTGAATACAGAAATAAAATTTATTAATAAAAGAACAACATTTTTGTTTTTATATATTAAGCAATTCATTTCATATTGAAAAAACTTTGTTGTTGTTGTTGTTGTTTCTTTGAAAAGATTCGTTAGAACAATTAATTGACCGAAAGCTTCGACCTAAAGCTCAATAAACGATTTTAAACCACCAAACAACTAGAATTTGTATTTAAAATCAAGTATGATTTAAGCTATTAAACATTTAGAATTCGTATTGAAATCATATAAAATCAACATATTTAAACAATATTTTTACTTTAAAAATTAAAAAAAAAATAAAAATAATTGAAGAATTTTTTAATAAATAAGCTTTTATTTAAAAAAAATAAAAAAAATTTAAAAATAATCTTTTATTTTAAAAAGACGTGAACTCAAGAGAAAAAAATAAATTTAAGTGACATTTGTCATATATGTATATTAGGCCGGGTCGATTTGTGGGGAGGCAAAAAAATGGCATATTGCTCAGTGAAAATCGTATTCTAGGGATCAAAATAAGAAACTTTTCCCGAGGAACTATACCTCTAATACGAATGCTAATGCCCCAACTTTTCCGTAGGGTCAAATTTTGAAAAATCCCTCTTTGACACATTTAGAATGCCCCAATTGAGTCTAAATGTGTGACCGACCCCCACTAACTTTGGAGGGCCGATCCACCCATGCCAGTGGCACACCCCCTGGAACCCCTTGGGGGTTCCCCATGCATACAAAACAAATGTTTGTATGGGGAACCACCAGGGGGGTTCCAGGGGGTGTGCCACTGGCATGGGTGGATCGGCCCTCCGAAGTTAGTGGGACGTACTTAAATTGGTAAGTTTTAAGGACTTATATAAATTTAGAATTTTTCAAATACATTTGTATTTAAAAGCTTGAGGCACTGATGACCGCGATTTGTTATGCAGATTAACTACACATTGTCAGTGGCATTGATTCTTTTAGTAAGCTTACCTGCATATAAACTGCGATCCATAGGTTTACTACACAATATCAGTGCCTTAAGCTTTTAAATATAAATGTATTTGAAAAATTCTAAATTTATATAAGTCCTTAGAACTTACCAATTTACGAACGCTTATATTATGATGATGAGTAACCAAGAGAGGGGTTCTTCTGCACCTAGAATATACCTACTATATACATATATGACAAATTTCACTTAAATTTATTTTTTCTTTTTAGTTCACGTCTTTTTTAAATAAAAGATTATTTCTTAAAATTTTTTTTTACTTTTTTTAAATAAACGCTTATTTTTTAAAAATTATTTTTACTTTTTATTTTTTATTATCAGTTTTTCGTTTGCAGTAGCTGTCATTAGATTTTGGGGTCATTTTTCTACTTTTCCTGTTTGTTTTCATTCAAATGGATTATTACGGGTGGGCTTGAAACCCGACGCACAACCGTTTAAGCCTAGGGGGCCAGCCGCTCAGATTAACTGCCAAACTGACGGTTGTCAGTTTTGACATTGCAAAGGAAACACTACGCAGAGATTTGAGTCGACTTGAGGTGATTTCACAAGGATTATGCTGGTCTCGCCAGGTTAAGACATTCAGACATGTTACCCTGTAAAAGTTCGCCGCCGTTTTCCTTAAAACTTGAAGACATGTTTATTTCACCTACCTTATTCCGAGGTACTCTTTGTTACAAATTCTACATCACTAGCGCTAGAGATCACCAGATCCGTCATGTGAAAAATACGTTGCTCAAGTTAATACGATGTGGTTGACTCTCCTAACCAAATTCGTCAGGTAAAAATGACTTGGATCAGGTAGAGTATTTTTCCCTGAGCGCAGAATACAAGAGTCTGTGTTTAGAGACCCAAAACCAAAAAATAGAGAACGACTAGTTTCTAGAATTAAACAGGAGTGAACTCGTTCACCGACAAAGATATGCGTGTTTTGTGTGAGAGCTTAAGAGCAAGAATAATTGATAGCGTCGCAAGCGGGAGCTTCATAAAAAATATTAAATTATTGAAGCTTAAATATAGTAAATATATATAACAATATTAAATATAGTTATATAATTCAAACAAATTTTGATAACATTTCAATGAGTTTAAATTGTATAGACAATTTGTGGTATACTGCAACTTTCGGACCACCCTGTATAATGATTTTGCGGCTTAAGTGTGAAGTTAGCTGCGAAAAATAACAATTAAGTCTTCTGTTGGGAAAAAACGAAACGTGACCACTTTTACTCTCATTTCTAAAAACAAAAAGTGAAAGTCACATTTAAGAACCACAATGAATGTTTTCATGAAACAGATCCATATTCTCACTTAAGATTTTATTGGCACCAATACATTTTTTTTATCAAAACAACACCCCATCTAAGAATGTGTTTTAGAAGAGTTTTTCTGCACCTAAACTTAGGTTACATCCGGTCTCGAAGATGTTACATGGGAAACATATTTTTAGGGCCGTCGAGAGGGAAGGAACGAGGTTTTCCCAACCGGCCCGTCTAAAGGGGTCACGAAGTAGCAAAGTAACAATATGATGGTTTGTTGTTGAAGGAGAGAACTGTTTTTTGCTCACAAAAGTACTATTTTTATATTTCTTACCTTGCAGTGTATCGACGATGTCAAAAATTATAATGAAACTTTCTCGAGGCTTGGGAACTTTTGCATTTAATATGTTGATACGCTTGTTCTAAGGTGGATACTTTTGGGCACATTCATGACTTGGATACCTATTTTATATATTTCATTTGCTCAAATCCAGCATTTTTATTTTTATTTTTATTAACCCGGTAAATAAATCCTTATGCTAAAGTTTACAAGAATCTTATATTAACAATATAAGTTAAAAATTGAAGTTAAGATAAAAGTTTTGTAATGAGCATTTGTTTCTTAAGTTGACTAAAATATATATTTGCTTGAAACAAAAATATAATACTTGATTCCAGAACCTGGAACAAGACTTAAATCAAGGAAATATTTTCCTAATTTAAGCAAATGCAAAGTTGGCTTTTAAAAAAATTATTAAAATAATTACTTAATTCAAAATATTCCAGTATTAAGAAAATTGTTTACTTGAATCAAATAAATTGTTCTCAACTCAAGAAAGCATTCACTTTTTCGAACTTTTGCTTTTTGCGAAATAGTAGAAAAAAATTTCTTTGAGGGGCAAAGCGCAAAATAATTCTGTTTTCATTTAACAGAAGTTGTGCGAATAAGTTTATTACAAAGGATAGACTGCAGAAACAAATGAAGACTGCTGAAGAGTTGATGTAGCAATCAACTAAAAAGTCTGTCTAGTTTGCTTGGTGGTTTGTTCTGCAAAAAAGTGGTTGTTGTTGCCATTTGACATTAAGCTAATATATGATTATAAAAAATTGTATTCTTTTAAATATTATAAAATCAGAATATCAAGGATTTGCTTGATTTCTCAAATCTTTGATATTCTGTTTTTAAGATTGTATTTGCTTGATTTCTCAAATGAAGCAAATTATTTGAACTTTCAGCAAATTGTTTACATAAATCAAGCACGTTTTTCTCACACCAAGCAAATATCTGACTTGAAACTAAAAAATATATTCTACAGTTTTAAGGTATAATATATGTGTAAAAAGAGAAAAACAGTAGCTTGTTATCAAATAATTTTTTGAGGTACAAGGAGTTGTTATATTTTTTGGAACTTAAACGGGTTATTGTACATAAAAACTACTTTAATAAATTTTTTTTTAGCAATTTTCTGGCTTTTTATAGAGGTCGCTAAAAATGAAATTGAAAAAAAAAACCATCCAAAACTGTTCGATGGATATGGCCTTTCCCATGTATCTGTCACAAACAAATCAAACTTCATTTTAAATTATAGGTCAATAATTGAGCATTCCACCTACGAACGACCCCCAGGGGGTTTTTTGAAATTATGGTGAAAGTTTGAGTAAAAAGTTTTTAAAAAATAGATTTCTGCGCGCATTTTTGTCAATTAAAAATTAAAAAAAAATAAAAGAAAATAGATACTTATATTTCATTTACATTCTAAAATCTGCCCGAATCAGCCGGGACAGACAGAATGCACCTGCGTACTAAAACATACCCCCTATTGGCAATTGGGATTTTCCACTAAGTACATTAATTGGCTTTTTAGCGGAATTTAAAAATTTAATATTTATCAAACGTGTACTTAATCCTATATAAATAAGCAACATCGAATTAAATTATAGTGATTATCAATTTAAGGTACTCGAAAAACAATCCTGATTTCAAAAACAATTGAAACTATTCTCATTTGAACTGGTTTACAGCAATTGTCCCACCCAATGACCTACGTGGAAATGATATAAATCTCATATCCGCCAGATCAAAATACTAAGTAGTTGGATATGCATTTGGGCCAACGCAGGCATAAACTTGTGTGGAAAAGAGATATACTCTGGCACACCAATCCAGGTGATAGTGTGAGTTCAGTCTAATTTCAAATCAGGAAACCACGTGAGCACGCAAATCCCAATTCGATTAAAAATTAAAATATTGAATAATCAAAAAGACAGTTTTGAAAACGATTCATATTTGATGGTGCTTACTTAATAAAACATAACATCGAGACAAAAAGAAGAAACAGAACAATCCCAATCACCAATATTACACTGTTATAAAACTGCGTTAGGCATTATAGGATGAAGTAAAATTGATTTAATTATTTAAATGTAATATAAATTTCCGTTTTAAGACGTCTACCGAATCAGAAAAATTAATCATGTTGAAGTTATCATTGAAATCACTGCACATACATCGTAAAGGTTCATGAAGAGCGTATTAGAACTGCACTGACTCAACTTGAAAAACAGAAAATGTTCCTCTCCTTGGGATGTTAAAATTTAGAGCTGAGATGAGATATTCCGAATCAATCTCGCCACGAAGTAATTTATACAGAAACATGACATTAAGCATCATTCTTCTGCTTCTTAGGGAAGGTAGTAAAATAATTTTAAGGCGTATTTCATACAATGGAAGCATAATATTGGGGTTCGAACGACTATGACGTAAAGCAAAAAGTAAAAACTGTTTTTGAACGGATTCTATGGCGTCGATGTAGACATTATATTGTGGGTTCCATACAACTGATGCATATTCAAGAATTGGCCTTACGAGAGAGGTATATAATAATTTAGATGTAAAGGGATCACTGAATTCTTTAGCCCATCTTTTAATGAAACCAAGGACTCCTCTTGCCTTATTTATCACCATATTAACGTGGATATTGAAGCGAAGTTTTGAATCCATAATAACACCAAGAACGAGAAAACTGGAAACTATTTCTAAGTCAGTGTTATTTATAGTATAATTTATGTTACTAGCAGATCTTCGCGAGAATGTCATTTGCTTACATTTTTTTAAGTTGAGATTTACAGCCCTATTCTGGCAGCTTAACTTAGCTCATCACATTAACAAAATAGTTAATATTAACAATTTGTTAAGGTTTCGTATTCTGCTGTAAATTTAAAAGCTCTTTTCCTTACAATTTTGTTAATAACAGAAAGAGTCTTAACAACGACTGAAATGTATGTGCTTAAATAGAAAATTGTTGTGAAAATAATAAAAAAATACGAATTATAATATAATATTGAGTTTAAATACATTAAACTGAAAAATGGAAGAATTTTTTACTTATTTTAAGTGTTGATAATGAAATCTTTCAGCAGCCGTGGCAAATTTTTCAAGCGCTTGCAAAGTCACAAGCTGCACTCGAAGCATCTGTTTATATAGCGCATCTCTTCTTTCAATAGGCATATCGATTTTCACCATGCATGGTGAACATTAAGAGCTTTTTAAGCTTTTATGTTGTTAATGATTTTTAAGAATACCAACGTTTACATAACATAACAATCAGCTTAACAAGAGCTCCTTAACTATTTCTTGTTAAGCTAACAACCAGAATAGGGCTGTTAATATATTTAAGCTACACCAGTCCACAAGTCTATTAGATCAGTCTATTTAGTCTATTTAGATCAGATTGTAAAAGATGTCGTTCTTCGGGTGATTTGTAACAAAGAAAAAGTTTCACGTCGTCAGCGTACATTAAGACGTTACAGTGTTTTATTACCGAAGGAAGATCATTAATGAATAGTAAAAACAAAACCAGTCCAAGATGACTGCACTGAGGAACGCCAGAAGTGACCGAAATACTTTTTGAAAGAGAATTCTTATATAAAACCTTTTGAGTACGTCTAGATAAATACGAATTTATCCAATTTAATAATGTGACAGGCAACCCAATAAGGTGGAGTTTTTTCAAAAAAAGATTATGATTAACACTGTCGAAAGCTTGGCTAAAGTCCATATAAATAACATCAGTCTGCAGTCCCAAAGTAAAACCATTTATAACACGCGTAGTAAACTCTAACAGGTTTGTTGTAGTGGACTTACCCTTCAGAAAACCATGTTGAAAGACAGAAATGGTGGAAGACACGGAGTGGGTTAATTGATCAGTTATGATTTTCTCAAGTAACTTAGGGATTGCACTTTGGATGTTTTTTTTTTTCAATTTTATTTTTAGCGACCTCTAAGAAAGCCAGAAAATTGCTCAAAAGTATTTTTTATGTACAGTAACCTGTATAAATTTAAAAAAAAATATAACAACTCGTTGTACCTCAAAAAAATGTTTGAAAACAAGCTGCAGTTTTTCTATTTTTACACGTGTATTATAACTTAAGCAAATGTTTCTTGAACTACACATTTATTTCTTAATAACAAATGTTCTATATATGCTCAATTCTAGTAAAATATTGCTTGAATTGAGAAATTTACGCTTAAGTGTAAGCTAATAGCCTATTTGCTTGATTCAAGCATATTACTCTTGTTTTTTTCTCTACGTAATAAAAGTGCAAATCATCAGTAAATTTTAATTATGCGGAATGACACACAAAAAAGTTGTGGTTTGATAAAGACAATTAATACAGACAATATAGACAATAGGATATCTTTAACTCTTCATTATGCATATACATTGGCGTAGCAAGTGGGGAGAAAGGAGGACAGTTGTCCCCACTTATTTAGCTAGATAAACAATTTAAAAAGAAAACTTCAAAAGTTATTCAAAATATTAAATTTTGTGCAACGATAATATGTTTGTATTATATATTTTACTCTTCTTTCTCTCTTCTTCATAAGCATGCTTTTGGATAACCATTTTTTTCTCTGTGTTTGCAAAAAGATAGAACAAAATGTAGAGTTTATACTGCAATTCCAATTTGGAAAAAAAAAAATTCGGATACACTGAAATGAAGTTGAAAAACTTGTTGCTTTGGTTTTGACTGTGCCTGCATCAGCAGCTTCTTCTGAGCGTTCTTTTAGTGAACTAAGACGACTTAAAACGTATCTTCGAGTAACTATGACACAAAAACGACTCACTCATGCGGAACTTATACACATTCACATAGATAAAACCGAAGAATTTAATTCGATGGAGGTGGTAAAAGAGTTTGTTTCTCGCAAAGACAGAAAGAAACATTTTGGAATAATTTAAATTGATATAACTTTTTGTACCTTATTGCATTTAAACCATGTAAAGATATACCTAGTCTTGCTTTATAAAAGCAACAATTATTTTTTATATTTTCATATTACCATATGAAAGATCCTTTAAAAAATAATCTCTAATATCGAAATTGGAAACACGGTTGCCACTTTGGTACAATTGTACCAAAATTGGTATATTTATTTTAACTTGGTACCTTGGTACATTATTTACCGAGTTGGTGCATTTTTTAAAAGATTTACAATTTAACAACATGTTACAAAAAGTTAAATTTGGTAGCACTGGAGAAATGTTTAGACTTATGTTTAGTGGAACTTTCATTGCATTAAATTCTAAAAATTGAAAGCTTACATGCTTTTCTTGTCATATACACCTAATCCTGTTTTTGCACGGTACATACGTTCCAGAAAATATCGTGTAATAAAAAATCGTGTAAAAAAAGACACACCGTAATGGAAAAATATTAAATTGGTTCAACAACCTCAAAAAGACTACAAAAATTAATAACTCGGTAAAACAAACACATATTTTGTTCTTCAGTATATCATATTCATTTTATTTCACATATTATAATCATTTTATAATTTTTTCTACATTTATTCAAGCTCAAGACCATTTTGTTCTAATATGAATTTTCATTTATTAGCTTCATATTAAATTTTCAAAATGGTTTCGAGCTTGAATAAATGTAGAAAAAATTTGAAATACAGACCGAATAATGAAACTCCCGCAGGGAGAAATGATAAAAGTCATTTTATAATTTTAAAGAAATAAAAACAAAAATTAAAAAATTTACACATTTTAGATATAAAAACACAACCTAAATATTAAAAAAAAATCACATCTTCAAGTAACATAAAAAACAAAATCATTTTAAAGTTTTCAGGAAATAAAAACACAATTTAAAAATAAAAAATATGTAATCTCATATTCAAGGATAATATAATCAAAGAAAAAAAAAACAAAGGAACTGCCAAATTCTAATCAGATTTCTTTTGTCCGTCTAAAAAGAAACGTGTGAAAACAGGATAAGTTTTGTCGTGTTATTTTAAAAATAACGTGTAAAAACAGGATAAGTTTATTTCTGTCGACCGTGTTATTTCAAAATCGTGTAAAAAAAGACCGTGTAAAATCAGGATTAGGTGTATATTAAAAATCACATTTAGAGACATTTTTTGAGACTTGAGGATTTTTTTGTGAGAATTTCCACTAAAGCAGAAAAATATCTACAATCAGAAAATTTTTCTCTTTTTATAACAGATATTCTTAAACAAATTAAAGACAAGTTCGATTTAGGTAAAGAAGATCTAAATATTTTGAATATAATAACATTTTCACAAGTTATGTCAGAAAACAAAATTTCTTTATTGCCATAATAATGCAATAATTCATATTAAAATATCATCTCATAGAATGCTACCCTGACGTTATTGTGACTCAGAGGAATCTTGTTCAGGTTTCAAATATCAGTTTTTTAAATTGTAATGACGTTGGGAAAAAATTTGGGTATTTTGAGAAAAAGTCTGGGTCGTGAAGAATGGATTGGGGGAAATTTGTTTTAATAATTTTATCAATTTTGTAAATAGTCTAATGTGCCTTCCACACAGCTCAGCTGCTGCTGAACCAATATGTTTTTATTTTAGCCTGATTAAAACTAAGCTTAGAAATAAATTGGAATATAAAACACTTCATAGCATAAAGCTCTCTAAAAAATTGTGTGTCAAACGCAATGAATCTAATTATATTTGGCCAGCAAAAAAACTATTTTGATAATTATTTATTATTTTGTTTATAGCGTATAACATAACTTAATGTTTTTGTTATGCTGGGTATGTAAACAAATATATTCCAGTGAATTTTTATAATAAATGTTATCAAGCTATTATATTAAAAAAAAATTTTTTAATTTTTTCCCTACTTGGTACTTTTTTCGGAGAATTTGGTACAACAAAAAATAAGCAAGTGGCAACCGTGATTGGAAAAACTTTTAAAAATTATGAGATTTTAATATTTTTTATTTAGTTTTATTTTTTTTTAACTAAAATAAAATTTTGCTTATTCATACTTATGTTTTTTTAAGAAATTTTGGTGATTTTTTTTGCACCCCCATTTGTACTGCCCCCCTCAGATGATATTAGCTTCCAACGCGCTTGGGCATATATCACTATTGGGGGTATTCACAATTTAGTGCACTTGCCAGTACAGTTGTGGAATTGCGCAGTTGTGCGGTTAGGTTTTCGTGAATACACCACACTTTTGATAGAGAATTTTATTGAAGAATGTCTCACTTCAGCTGTTTTTTATTGGCTTGCATAAGAAAAAATTTCATAAACCAAATAAAAACATTCCAAAAAGAGTGTTAAAACAAAAATTATTATCGCGGAAGCGCCTGCTTGAATTTTTTCCACCCATCTTCTATTGAATAGAAATAACAATTTACAAATTGACAATTAGTGACGTACAATATATTTTGCACAAGTACCTAGTACCTAATTATGTATTTAGCTCAGAGAGCTCATGCTAATTTCAAAACATAATTAAATAATTTACTTTATTAGTTTCCTGTGAGATATCATCGAGAATAACATGGGAATGCCTAACAAAACTCAACGAACTAGGCAAGAATAACACTGTTACTATACTTTGGGTCCCAGGACACAAAGGAATACAGGGTAACGAAGAAGACGATGGTCTAGCGCGACAGGGTGCAGCCACAAAATTTATAAGACCAGAACCATTCTGCGGATTGGGCACACATTCTATAAAAGAAAAACTAAGAAGGGAGGACAGGCATAAACGTTCAAACCTTTGGAAAAGTCTCCCAAAGCTAAGACAATCTAAATTGCTCCTCTAATTTCACCTGATGAAATTAGGCGTAGAGACCGCTAGTAACTGCCGTTTCTGTGAAGATGCAGAGGAGACTCCAATAGACCTACTTACAAACTGCGACGCCGTGGTTCGCAGACGTAAACTAGCACTGGGGAACTATGAGCTGAGTGTAGAGCAGGTTTCATCCCTTGAACCTAAGAATATTCTCAAATTCATTAGAGAAATATGGCTGGATGAAATTCTGTAATCCGCAAACCCAGCGTAGCTTTGAGAAGAAGGTACAATAGATCTCATTTAGGTCGCAGTACGCATCTCCACCACACAACATTAACATTAACATTACTTTATGCTTTTAACAAAACATTTATATATTTTTATTTATGAGTACAAATTCGAATCTCTCAGTCGCATTATACGTTTTGCGTTAATTTACTAATTATATTTATCAAATGCTTGGTATATAAACTCTCAAACGTTGCATCACTATTTAAAATCGGTCACATTTTTTAACGTACTTAACTGCACAGCTGCTCAAGTCCTCAAGTTTAAGGCTAAGGTAGAAACGAAGTTGTGCAGATTTTTGTCACACGTGTGTTTTGTTTTTGTAAAGTGCACAAGTTGTCTACTACACTGGTAATTGCACTGAATCATGAATACTCCTTATGTTCTATAAATAATAACTAAGAACTTTCGCATAGATCTCGCAAAAGCTTGCCTTAGTTTATAATTTTCTAATTGAATTTTTTTTATGTTGCAAAAATTTTCAGGAGGCCCGTGTGTTGAAATCCCCCCTCCCGGTCCTGAGACTGCTACTATACTAGCCTCACTTATTTGCCCCAGTTCCGCTTTAAATTCTGTATATTTTATTTATCTTGCGCACGCACAAATGAACAAAATTAAATTGAATCCAAGTGCGATAAATTCAAGCTTAGTTATTCTCAAGATACGCAGTGTTAGTGCGCTTCTGCATGACATCAACACACCAACAATTGCATACACAGTGAGATCTGTTTCTAAACAAAACTTTAATCCTGCGAATCCTGATAGACGTCGCACGATTTGGCAATTAATATAGTTAACATAGTTAAAATAACTCTGAGCAAATAGCATTTGAAGTCGTGTGAAATGTGTGCGTTTGTATGTGGGACAAAAATGCCAACGTAATGCAGTGGGTGAATAGTTACACTTGTTATCTTGAATTTATAAGAGCAATATGCTTTCCGCTTAACCCACGCCCTGTATACTTTAATCAAATAAAATCACACCCAGATGATATTCCAGCTAGCTGCTTAGTTATTGCTATCTACGACAGCATCTAGGACTTTTAGAGTAGCTCACACGCTGGCCTGTGAGTGTGTGAGCAAGCACACACTCACCAACTTATATTAATGATGTTCGTTGTTAAAATGTGTGCACGCTGCAACCACATCCGGAAGTAGAATATGAAAGTAACCACTATCTTTGAACTTTGACACTTTGAGTAGTGAATGCAAACAGAGACACACACACACACACACGCACACACACACACACACACACAAATTGTTGTCAGAGTTTGCTGAATATGAGTAAGTGTGTGTGTGACACAAAACAGCCATATGGTAACAGCCGATGTTAAACGCCAATAAACTAAACAGCGCTCATGCAACACTTAACCCTCTTATTATTATAATAAGCTATAATGTACCCCAACAAAGAATAAACACACAAACATAAACAAACATATGTACATGCTGTACGAACCACAACATAAACCACCGCTCGTTGCACAGAAGCTCTCCAAATTGTTTGAGTGCATTTAACATTTTCCAACGTATACGCTTGTGGGTGTTAAACAAGAACGGAACTATTTTAACCCTGGATTTGCATCGGTATTTTAACCAAGTTTTTAAAATTAAAAAATTTAGTTTTTTTGATATATTGTTTATTCTAATTAATAAACAAAAAAAAATATAATGAAATAATTTTTTTTAACTATTTGTTCTGAAAAAAATATTAGTGACTTTATTCAAAGAAAATACAACAAATATAATCATTGTTGGTCGTTTCGACTAACAAAGCACATCCAGGGATAAGGAGTTTCTTATGTAACCCTAAAATGTGTGACTGGGCTTTTGAAGGCTCATTTCGACTTTGAGTAGTTACCAAATTTTTTTTGGCTCTGAATGCCGATATTTTGTTCCAACTTGGGTATACGATAATTACGTAATTAAATTTATATCTAGCAAACAAAGCAACGCGACGCTATATGCTTCGAGTCTGCCTGCAGTATGATACTTCATAGTATCGATATTTTTCTTCCGATACTTTTTTTTCCGATACGAGTATATTTATTCGATGCTTCGGGTCTATTCGATATTTGATGGTATCGATTACCCTGTGCGCTTTCTTGTACCTTTTTCTCTGTATTTGATAATTTAAACGTTTTTTACCTAATTTTGGTATAAGGAATCTCGTATTTGTTTTACTACTTTACCGAACATTTTTTAACATTTTTTTTTTAGATATATCAAAAACTACTCAAGATATGCACTCATTTTCATGTTGATAACTCTTGAACCATTGGGATTTCATTTCGGCTTCTTCGGCAAATTTCTTTCTTTGATTCTGGCCAACAGCTTTGCTGAACAAATAAATATGTAAAATCGCTTCCAGTGGGTCTTATCGAGTGATTCATACAAAAAGTCAAACGAAAAAATTCGAACAACATTGCGTATGAGTAACATTTTTTGCTTTGAATCGCTGAAAGCGGGCAAGATGTATGTGGCTTATTAACGGTTTAAAGACCATTTCAAATGATTTTTCGTTTTATATTCGTTCAACAAAGTTGTTGGCAAGAACAATAGAAACAAGTTTGCTGAAAAAAATTTGCACTAAAGTCTTCGGTAAAGTGGCAAAGTGGATGTTACCACGAGATTCCTCATATTAAAATTAAGTGAAAAACGTAGAAATTATTAAATACAGATTTTCGTGCCGCACAGTGTTATTTATATCCAGTATCGAAACAAAATGTGCATAATTATAAAAAGAAAATTAAATGGCACAATGCTAAGTGCAATTGTGCATTTGTTTGTTTTAAACAAATAAAAAAGTAGAATAACCACCGATATGGTTAATAGAGCACCCACAATATATATAAAAAATACAAATATGTTTTTTTTTTCGCTAAACCAGCATTTTATAATAGAATGAGGTTAAAAAAACGAGATCTGCATCAAAAGATTTGTATCGTTAAAGGAAAATAGCCTTGCGGCTTTCATTTAAAGCCTCAAAAACAGCCTTGAAATTGCTTGAAAGTAGCTCAATCAACGTTTGCCCTGTGACTTTTTAAAAAAATGGTAAAAAATGTTATTTTTTTTCTTTTCACAGACAATGAAACAGTTAAGACTGTCCGTGTAATTTGTTTTTGATAGGTGTGATATTTAGTGGTGTTTTTAAAAACGAAACTAAATTTTATACTCATTTTTTATGTTCTATTTTTATTCAAAAAATTCCCAAAAATCATAGAAAAATCTGCGAGCTATCAACATTACAACATCATGAAGGGCATTTAATAAGATCTAAAAAATTAAACTGCGTTTCATTACTTTTTTTTTTGCTTATAAACTTACGTCTTAAATGCAAAGAAATGATTTTATTTTTGTTTCATTCAATTAAAATCTTTCAAACTTTAACAAAGTGCTCTTCTTACTCACCTAAATCATTGGTAATGATTCATTTATATGTTGTGAGAGCGTTTGGGCCTTGTCTCAAAATAATTAAACTCATAGGCCTCGTCGATAAAAAATATTATATGTTTTTGTTTTTCACGGTAAAATTTATCGCTAAAATGTCAAGGAAAAGGAAATTGATATTTCACCTCGTATAAATTAAGTTTGATAACTTATATATTAGACAAGACTTGAAAACAAGAATTTTTTAGTACAAAAACTTGCCAGTACAGAGCATGTTTAATCTTTCCCTTTCTAAGTCTCTAAAACTCACGTAAACTCAACTTGATTTGTACTACGAACTCACATTCTTGCTTTCAAGTCCTACTCAATGTATAAGGTGTCATTGAGTTGTAAGAGGAATAAGGAGACAACACTTGTGGGACCACTTAAACTTGTTCTGTACTGGCAAGTTTTTGTACTAAAAAATTCTTGTTTTCAAGACTTGTCCAATGTATAAGTTATCAAATTAAATTTATACGAAGTGAAATATCAAATTTCTTTTCCTTGACATTTTAGTGATAAATTCCACAATGAAAAAACAAAAACATATAATATTTTTTAACGCTCTCACAACATATTAATGGATCATTAACAATGAATTAGGTTAGTAAGAGAAGCACTTTGTTAAAGCTTGAAATATTTAAATTGAATGAAACAAAAATAATATTCATTTGTTTGCATTTAAGACGTAAGTTCGTGAATAAAAACAAAAAATAGAAAAACGTAGTTAATTTCTTAGACCTTATTAAATGCCCTTCATGATGATGTAATGTTGATAGCTCGCAAATTTTTCTATGATTTTTGAGAATTTTTTGAACAAAAATATAATATAAAAAAATCAGTATAAAATTAAAAAATTAACTGAAAAATAAGTATTTAATTTTATTAATTTTTAATGTTCATATAACACAAATCGTTATTTTTATTTAAAGTATGGAAATATGTGATTATACCATTCATCATTGTTTTTTTAAGATTTACAAGGATGTTTAGAAGACTTTATTTTTAATACCGTAACAACCCTGCAATTCAAAAACTTTCTGCAAATAAAGCAAAAATATTTTTAAAGAATTATTCAAGTCATTCCGAGCGTTCGAAAGGCCAGAAAAGAGCATTTTGAGGATTTTCGAAATAAATGTCAATTTTGAACAGCTATAACTTTAGTGTCCGAATTTTGGTTTTTGCATACAATAACCCAAGACTATGCTTAAATTTTGTACTAAAAAAATTTTAAAATTCTGCATATTTAAAGTTTTGGGAATTTTATTTTCATTAAAATACATTAACTCAACATTTCTGAAATGGTGCTCTTCTAACAAAAAATTTCATAATGACCAGTTTCTTGAACATAATCTTATGATAAATGATGAACCACGAGACTAACTTCTTTATTTTACTATGCAAAAAAATACGAAAAGTATTCGACATTCATGGTATCAATACTTATCTTTCAATATTTTGTGGGCATCGATACTTTTCTGTCGATACCAGAAAAGTAGGTATCGATCTTTTTTCTTCCGATATCGTGTCCCTACTGAAGACTGAAAGCTTTTTAGCGACGCTAGAATTTATATAATTATGGCTGAAAAAGCTCTTAGCTCGAGAGCTAATTTTGAGCATCACTGCAGTAAAACAAAGTTCATTTTTATACTTATACTAGCTGTACCCGGCGCACTTGATTTAGGTCCTTCTGTAAGCAATAACAAAAAAGCAATTTCGCATGTGTTTGTAAAATATTTCTGTTGTTTTTAAAAAATTTTTTTTTACATACATGCTACAATTTGTCAAGGCAGCGCTCTATGATAGAAAATGTTGTTTGTTTTGTTGTCCGGTGCGTGACAAACAATGCAGATGGCTTTCCCACACTAAAATATGCCACGTTCGTCCGTGCGAGAACACTGAAATTCGAGATTGAGGCCACATATTTGCAAGGATTGTCCTTGAGCTTTGTTAATCGTCATGGCGAAAGCGAGTCGAACGGGGAACTAATGCGCTTGAGCTTGAAAGGCAGGTCAGTAGGTATCATTGGAATCCTCGGAATTAGTACATCCTCACCTTTAAACTTGTCTCTGAGTATCGTTGCTAGGATGACACTGTTCTTCAGCTACTTTACTGACAATCTGGTTTCAATGCACAGGTTTGATTGATTGAAATTGCGGAGCATACTGACGATTGAGCCAACTTTCAGTTGCAAGTTGTGTGGTGGTAGACCGGGCAGATTTAATGAATTAAATAGTTGTAGTTTGTGGCTTCGTCTTTATTTGTAACGCAATTAACTGATTTGAACGAATGTAAATCGGAAGCAATACTGCTCTGAATCATGATATTGAGATCGTCAACGTCCTTGTTCTTGGCAGCTAAAATCGCTCGTACACTCAGCCAATCGGAATTCAAGTAGTTGCGGCCGATGTTCTGGAACACTTTATTAATAAGCTCTTCCTTCGACAATGTGAACTGGCAAAAATTTGGTGGAAAAGAAATGAGTCCAGTCGACTAGTCAAGTCGTAGTTGGCCGTTACCAATTGACAACAATTTTTTGGAGAATTCATCGGCTAATGGATCGTTTTGAAGTGCGATTCGCATATTGGTTGTCAACTGCAGCTTTTTTGACGTAGAATTACGTCTTACAGCGAGGTTTGTATGGGGGTCATTTGCACAAATTTTTTCAAGCCCATTTAAGTATGTTAGCTGGCACTTTGGGGTATACCTGCAGCCTTTAATATTCATCGTAAAAAGAAGAAATATATGCCAAAATATCAGTTTGTAGCGAACCCTTTTTAATCCGTTGCTAGTTTTGCTGAGGTGACCTCAGTGAGTAAGCCAAGGGTTCTTACAAAACAATTTATATACTAACACTGAAATGAGAAAGCCGGAGTTTTAGTTTTGAACTGCAATTAAAATCTGCTTTATTTTTACTTTCATTGGGTGGTTAAATTTTAAGGGCTGATGTTGATTTTGAATAAAATACAAATTATTTAGGAAATTATTGTCATTTCTTTCTATTATGATAATATTGATATGGTTCAATTATGCATAAAATAAAATATCGGCCAAATAGCCGCCGCAAACTTGGCGGCACACTTCCATCTGATGGTCCAAATTTTCGATGACGCTGAGGCATAATTGAGGTTCTATGCCGTGCCGAATTTTCTCATCCTTTAGCAGGGTTCGCATTTGCTCATTCATGAATTGCTCATTTCTGCTTCTATTCATTCATTTAAGAATATGAAGAAAAATCAAAGTGAGGAGCTCGTTTTTGTGAAGAGATGAGCAGATTTTTTTTGTTCATGAACTGAAGAAGAGCAAACCAGTTTGTGAACAAGAACATTTTTTACTCTTTCGAATAAACTGTTGCTATTCATCTCTTCTTCAATGTTTCACTTGTCGTTCGTTGGCTCTTCATTTGTTCATGAATTTTCCACGAAGTGGTGAAGGCAACGGATGATGCTCTCGTTCGTTTCGTTTAATTTTGTTTTTTAGATACACACAACGTGTGCACGCTGTTATGTATTGAAGCGAGGCATTGAAATGGCTTGAATGTTTGTGTGTATGTATGTTAAGCAGCGTGGCAACAAGAATGCAATAACAAAGCATTGTGGGATTCTATGAAAAGTTTAATAAACAGCCACATCTCTTCACAAAAATGAATATGAGTAGGTTTTTTTTTTGAGCAAAAAATTCCTTCATATTCATGAAGCTTCATGAGTGAGCAAATACGAACCCTGTCCTTTAGCTCTTGAATTGTTGCTGGCTTATCGAAGTACACCTTTTATTTCAAATAACATCAAGAAAGAAGTCCAACGGTGTCAAATCACATGATCTTGGAGGCCAATTGACATCGCCACCACGTGAGATAACACTTCCATTGAATTTGTCGCGCAAAAGAGCCATTGTTTCGTTTGCTGTGTGGCAAGTGGCACCGTCCTGTTCAAACCACATATCGTCCACATCCATATCTTCCAATTTGGGCCATAAAAAGTTCGTTGTAATCTCTCGATGGCGAACACCATTCTCAGTAACTGCCTGACCGGCCTCATTTTGGAAAAAATACGGCCCGATGATGCCGCCAGCCCATAAACCTCACCAAACAGTCATTCTTTGTGGATGCATTGGTTTTTCGACAATCACTCTTGGATTATCATTCACCCAAATACGGCAATTCTGCTTATTGACGAATCCACTGAGGTGAAAATATGCCTCATCACTGAAGATGATTTTCTTCGAAAATTGATAATCCACTGTTGCCATTTCTTGCCACCATTCTGACCACCAATGAAAGTCTTTATGCATAATGTTCATCAACGAAGAGCGTGAGAGGTGCAATTGTTGGGCACGACGACGAGTTGAGGTGGACGGCTCTTCAGCCACACTTTCGCGAACAGCAGCAATATTTTCTGCAGTACGAGCTGTACGAGCATGCACTGGTGTTTTTATATCTCCTACTTTTGCTCAAATTTTTGCACGATTTTTCCGATTGTACGCACATTTGGACGATTAAATTGACCGAAAAAAATCACGAAGTGCACGATATGCATTTTGATTTGAACGTCCATTTCCATAATAAGCCTGAATAACTTTTACGCGTTGCTCGATTGCATATCTTTCCATGGTTCAAATTGAATTAGCCTGGAATTGAGAAATGTCAAATGAAATGCAGAAAAAACTTCAAATTTAGGTGTGGTTCACATTCAACATCGGCCCTTAAAATTAAACCACACTTTATTAGAATAAATTATTAAATACTTCATTGTAATATAAGTATATGTGCACACAGAGAAATCAAAATTTTCAAAAGTGGCGGAAACGAGCTACTTTTAAAAACGTTTAACCCAGATTTTGCACTTCTAACGTTTATTTTTATTTTAAGAACGAACATTTTGAAATAAAATAGTTAAACGTTTATTTTCATTTTTAAAACGAAAATTTAAAAATGAGCTTCTAAAAGGTTCGTTTGATTCATAACAACGGGCATTTTAAAATGCTATAGTAAAACATATATTTTCATTTTAAAAACGAAAATTTTAAAATTAGATTCTAAAATATTCGTTCGATTTTTAACAATAAACATTTTAAAATCTATTGCATTTATATTTTAACAACAAGTATTTATATTTTAAAAACGAAAATTTTCATTATTTCCCATTAATTCAAAAAGGTGTCTAGTAACCCGTTTTTCCGTGTCACTTTGAAAAAAAACAATTGATTTTTTGACCCACTCTAATGCACATGGGATCTAGCAAGCGACAAAATATGTAACTCGTTTTCGACTGCATTTCGAAAAATGTAGAAATCTGCGAAACGGAATAAAAAATTTGAATACGACTTATTTTAAACTAAAATGGATTAAAATGGATTCCTAGTGATAGTTGTCATGTTGTAATACTTGTATCAGTTTTTTGTTTTAAGCATTAGTTTAATTTAACACGCGAAATTTATCACGCGACATATTTTTCCATTGCAGTTTAATTGGGTAATTAAGTAATTAGGAAGTTAAGTAATTATGCAATTTAGTCATTGCCTCAAACATTTTTTCATTATCATTAGCCAATGCCTTCCATTTTTACTCAAATAAAAAATTTACGAAACATTTACTAAACATTTACAAAAAAGAAAAACTACAATACATTTGTGGAACAGTGCAGGCGATTTGATCATCACGGCAAATAAATTTATGTATAAATTGCTTAAACTGATATAATGTAAATGTTTCTCTTATTTAATATCATAAAATAATCCTTTTTAAAAAGTTTTAATTTTTTGGTCACTTCAAAAATTTAATTAGCAGCGCACATTGGGGTATTGGACCTATTTAGGCGGCCAAAACTATTTTATTCGGTAAAAAGTTGCTATTATTTAACGTACATATAATAGCGCTATACTTACTTTTAAACTGTGAAGTGAAAATGTTGTTATTGTAAAGAAATTAATTGTTTATCGATATACAATCTAAAAGAAAAAAATTTAAATACATACATTGGTTTTGGCTAAAAAAAAAAGAAAAAATATTATATACATACCATGGATTTTTTGAGCTAAATGTATTCACTTTTCTGAAAAAATTATAGTTTAACGTGTCAATCCATCTAAAAATGTGCTTGCAATGAAGAAAATTAGTCATTTGCTTTGAAAAATAATTTGAAAAAAATTTGAAATACTCTCGTACCTTCAAAAATCAATATTTTGGAATAAAACGAACTGTACATTAAACTTAATTTAATGTTCTTTGATATGGTGTTAATTGCTCAGAAATATCTCTTTCCAAAAATTTACGAGGGTCGTTCAAAAAATGTATTACTTACAAATCGTGACTTTGACTGCGTAAAACACTACGAAAGGTCATTCCAAGGTCACAGTTAGTTATGAAAAAATGTGTATCTGTTTATTGTGCATAAGAATGTTAGTGCGTTTTAAGAGCGTAAAATATTTAAGTATATAATTATTTATACTGTTATTTTTAAGCTATAGAGAAAATAAGCCAAATACAATTTTTAAGCCGTTTTTGGGCCTTTAACACCAGGGGGCCTTGGTTTTTTCCCCTACCGAAGTCCAATTTTTTATGCAGATCTTATTTTTTAGCCTCAATCTAACAAATAATGGGTGGGAGCGAACAAAATCAGAAAAAGGTACATTCCATATGTTTCATGGGTGCTCTAATATACAGGGTGTCCCGTGTAAGAGTACGAATATTTACGGAGGTGAAAGATCTGGTCGAGTGAAGCAAAAAATCATATGGAAGGTGGAGGGGGTCGATTTTCGTTGCGCGATCAGCTGTTATTTTATGAATTTGATGCATACTATTGTTCAGGGCTTAAATTGCTGCTGCCAAATTAGCAAAAGCATGAAAGTTTTTTCTTTGGCTGCGCTTTAGCAATTTATTTTGCAATTTTTCATATATAAATTTTGCTTCGGCTGCAAACTACGAAAGAAACAAATAGTTTCAGCGGCAGCGAGCGTTCGGTTTTTCAGTCGTGCTGTAATTTTGGAACATTATCGAAGCCACAGCAACAGCAAGCTATCGAATTTTGAAGTCGTCTTCTTGCTGTTGCGTTTTAACATTTTTCAAGCAGGCTTTACAGCAGCTGCTATCGATTTTGGCATGCGGTGCTGCTTTGCCTTATGCAGAGTCGTGCTGTAGCTGTTTACACTCGCTATATTGCTACTTTTGCTTGTAATATTTTTTAGCAGCTTCGGCAGAGAATGATGAGTGTTAAAAGTAAATATTTCTTATGATTTTTTTTTCTAATTGAATTTATGTTTAACAGGATTCAATATAAAATTCTTCTATATCTCTTGAAATTTTTTCAAACCACACTGCACAAAATTTATAAGAAACTGTGTAACGGCACCAAATCTCACCATTTGCGTGTTGGGGTTGTTCACGATGTGGTGTATTTGTCATATCATTGTGGTATAACATTTTCACTCTTTACCACTTAGCGTGAACATACCATCGATAAAACCTTTTATTTGGTTCAGATACACAAGGTAATCTCAGGTGCACAGCATCGTGAACGACCCTAACTCGCAACGGTGTCAAAGTGTGGACTGACAATTTGCTGTTTGACCGCTGACGGATTTTAATTTGGCAGCTGACAATTTGCTGTTTGACAGCTGACACATTTCTAAACTTGGCAAATGTGACAGTTGACACGTTGTCAAACATGACAACTGACACTATTTCCACCTTTGAAAATCATGACTGTTTGTTTGCAACCCGTTTTGCCGTAGTCATTGTGTCACACAGCGGGTATGAGTTACAAAATTGTATCATACACTTGCATAGTGCAAACGCTGAGAAGAAATTTACTTGTGTGACAAAGGGCATGGAGATTCGAAAAAAAAACACGCGGTGAAGAAAAAAAAAGGTTTTTTTTTTGGGGAATGGCCGTGAATTGCTAATCATCACGTCGGAATTTGCTTTTTGCTTTGCTCAGCATATAAATTAAAATAATAAATTAGTATTTTACTTAAATATTATTAAAATACATAGTCTTAGTAACGAGAACGTAATCACACATACTTTTTTCGTTAAAGCAAGCAAAAAAGTAAACACACACATTCACACTCGGAGCATTCATCTTCACGGCGCTGGCATCAGAATCGGAGAAAATTTGATTTCAACATATCTTGAATGCAGTGAAAAATCGTTCATAACGATTGTGTTCCACCTTGTGTCGTTGCTTTGACTACATCCAAGTATATCGGCAGCTGACAATTGTTTCGGAATCCACTCGTGCCGCTTGTCAGCAGCATATCAGTGACTGCAAAATGGATGTGATTGCGACCCATACATTTTAGACCTTCAGCGCATATTTTTTTGCCCAGTGACGATAGCATGAATTGCAAGCTGATGTCAGAATATATTGAATTCGTTGCTGACCGCTTGTTGAACGAGCTGGGGGTTGACAAGAATTACAATACACTAAATCCCTTCAGTTTTATGGAGTTGATTTCTTTGGCTGGTAAGACAAATTTTTTTTGAAAAGCAACGTAAAAGTAAAACAACTTAAAATTCCAACAAAATTTAATTTTAATCATACATTTATTACTATCCATTTAGTTAAACATTTTACGTTATATACATTTCTATCATATAGAAATTGTAAGAAACAAAGGTAAAAGTTTTTTTTATTGTCTAATAATACATTACAGTATTGAACATTTCATTGTAACAAAAAGGGTGAAAAAACCGAACACCAAAAATACGAGAATTTTTTTTAAATACAAACAATAAAAATTTCTAATTATTAAAAGCAGTTAAAGACTTACAGGCGTAGCTTTTTCAAATAACATATAAAAATCGAAAAATTTTACATTTGTATTAAAAAAAAAAAAAATTTTTTTTATTAACAAATAATTCAGCGTTAATCGAAATGAAATTTCATTATAAAAAAATCACACATTAAATGTATAACTAAATACACATTGTTATTTTTTTCTCGATGTAACTTAGATATTAAGCATTGCATAAACATGCGACGGCACTGAAAAGTAAAGTTAAAGTAAACATTTTTTTTTATGAATATTGATTTATTTGTGTATTTTACGTTTTTTTTTATAAATATTCCTTGAATTATAACTGAACTTGCTTTGTAAAAAAAAAAAAAACTCTTAATGCATGCATTGAAAGTACACACAAAGTGCTCGTACGTCATTGTTTAATTATAGTTAGGTAAACTACTAAATTTAAACATTAAATTTTAATGCGGCTTAATAACTGAAAATGATTTTGTATTTAGCTAAAAGCCTTAATGATATAAATTAATAATTGTCGTTTTTATTGATAACATTTAAAAGTGTTAAATTGAAAGCAATGCGAAAAACATTAAACTTTGTAATATTATATAATTCAGTTTACAAATATTTAATACGTAAGATGCTTAGTTGTATACCTTTGTTTTTTTAAGTCTACTTGAATTTTTTTACATGTACTTAAAACTAAATTAAATACTATAATATAATGAATTGCTAAAGGGTTTTTTTTTATTTGGTCAGGAGGAGAAGATGTTTGCTTTTGGGAGGGTTCTTATTATATTTAGCCCCTGAACCCTCACGGAAGGGTGGGAAAAGTGTGGGCCGAGCTCGTCCACCAGAGCTCAACGAGTAGGTGTTGGATGATTGGGCCAGGGGTGCCCAAACGGTTTCCTTTATTTTTTTATATTTGTTTTACTTGATATTTAATTCTAGTTTCAGAGAAAAATTTTTTTTTTGTATTCTTTATTTGGAATCACCGACGTGCGATGATTTATGCACGTGACATTTGTACGGCAAGGGTACACGTGGACGGCCACAAGACCCCACCCCACATCTCACCGAACTGCTAGCAATGGCTAACTAGCACGTGCAGCCGTGCCCAACCTAGTGTCCGCGGGTCACTGGACCGGGGCGATGGTACCACCTCTGTGAGTGAGCGGCCTTATAAATACTGGTCATCGAGAACCAGGGGCGCTGTAAAAAGGCGCCCTCAAACTAAATGCAAAGGGCCGCCCTCTCGCAGAGATGGTAGCACCGCTCCACAACAACCAAAATGTTAAAATTTTGAAATTTAAAATTCATTTTTTGAATTTTAACGTCCATGTTGACTCCAAAATTTCGCCTCCGTTACAAATTGGCGCCCAACGTGGGGCCGATAAAAATTTTGTAATTATCGACTCTCTCCGTAAATATTTTTTTTTGATGTTCGGTAGCGCGTCGGTGATTCCAACCAAAGAGTACATTTTTTTTTCTAGCAGTTTTTTTTTTTTCTATCAAAAATTTGTGATTTTGTTTTTTTATATTTTGAATTGGATAGTCAGGGTTGGCTGCTGGAATATCCGTCTGTGACATTAATCTGCATTCGAATCCGCAGTCAAATCACTGAAATGATTAATTCCTTTGTGTTTGATATGAAACTGTGATTGATATTAAATTTCAATTTTTAAATTTTCAATAGCTAAATTTATTAAATAATTTTTTTTGTTTTCTTGCGTGATGATATCGGGTTCGGAGGTAGTGTCGAGTGTTGCCTGGAATTGCGATGTTGTTGCGTTTAGTGCGCATGTCGACCGCTTCACTCGGGACTATTTTTCTGGACTTCGTGTCATCACGTGAGCCCATTTAAGTTGTAGTTTCCGGTTAATTAACAAGTTTTTTTTTATTATCTATTGGACCCCCTGACTCAATCAACCAACAACCGCTCAAAATAATTTCAAAGCAAATCTCTCTCTTCTAAGACCAAATAAATAATACCTATACATTTATATTTATAAATTTTTGATTTTTTTTACCATGCCTTTGCATCATAGCGATGAAAATTTGCCTGCTCAGTTGGAGATGGCGGAAAATTGTTGCAGCATTTGTTCGCAGTCCTTCGACAAGGCTGACGACATGGTGTCAACACCGTGTAGGCACATTTTCCATAGGGAATGCATCTCTACGTGGGTAACAAAAGCGCACAGTTGCCCACTATGTCGCACTTTGTGCAGTGTGAAAAAGTTGAAGCCATGCCAGCCGACTCTGGTGGTCGATCCTCCGTTGTCACCTGGTAAGGCAACGGAGAGCCACGGTGCAGTCCGTAAAGAACGTCCGGCCACTAGAAGCCAACGAAACCTAGGTTTCAGCCAGGCACAAAATTCAAATTTGAACATGTCGGGAATGCAACCCGTGCAAAAAGGGTCAGTCGACCTATACTCCCGTCAAGCTGCTGGCGCACATAGCGCACCAAATCTTGCTCCTACTGATAATTTTCAGCCTTCAATGGCTCAACATCAGGTTTCGGATAGTGATTTGCAGCACTTGATCAATGAGGCAGTTCGTACCGAACTCGCTAAATTGCAAATTAATCCAGTCAGACATACTCCTCATGGAGTTACATCCAGCAGTAACCCCTTGCGGAGTTTTCAGCAGAATTTGGAGCCAATGCCAAGTATAAATTCGGCACCGAATGTTTATAGTGTTCCTCCACCAAACTTTATGCCCGCTCCACCTTCAACTTCGGGTCACAATCGACAGTTTGTCCAGAGTATGCCAGCTCCTTATACACCAAGCCACATGCCGCATCATAGTGTATATGCTTCGGGATCTGCCCCACAATTTGTACCGTCAGAGAACGTTGCCAGTTTGATTTCCAATTGGAAAGTCACGTTCAGTGGCAAAGAGGATGCCTTAACGGTAGATAAATTCATTTATCGTGTAAACGCTCTGACGATGCAAAGTTTGTGAGGAGATTTTGGGGCATTATGCTGTTATGCGCACATGTTGTTCGTTGGAAAGGCGCTGGAATGGTTTTGGCGTTACCATCGAAGTGTGCCTAGGGTTGAATGGGGTGCGTTGTGCATGGAGCTGCGAAGCCAATTTTGTGATCGCAGAACTGATCTAGATATCATGGATCTGGTGCGCAATAGGAAGCAAAAGTTTGACGAAAAGTTTGATGAGTTCTATGAGGCAGTCTTGCAATTGACTGATAAATTACAACGGCCTCTTGACTCTCAGGTTTTGCTGGAAATTCTGCAAAGGAATTTGCGTTTGGATGTTAGGCGTAGTTTGTTGTATGTTCCCATACAAAGTGTTAGCCAGCTTCGCGCGTTTGTTCAGAAACGTGAATTGCTTGATGAAGAGTACGGGAGGAATTCTCGCAACTATCAAAATCAGCGTCAGGTTTCTGAACTGGCATGCGAGTCTGGTGACGCGACCACTACCCCTAACAATAGAAATAACGATAATTTTTTAGATTTACCAACTGCCCCTCATTAACTTCTGAGGTGGCCTGCCAAACTGAGGCAATCCCGGATGTACCAAATACCCAAATTCGAATTTTAACACGTGAAGAAAAGGCTGCTACTGTGCCACAACGGACGTTCAAACCGTTGCATGTTCGTTGGCTCGAATATAACGCTGCGCGTCGACGTATATTTCAGAGCGAGGGCTCCATTCAAATTCAATGCAAAAAGAAACGGCGATCAACTGCGAGATTGAGGCAATTTTGGAAAAAGGTCCGAGCCTTGAGAAAGTTTGCGTGCTCGGCGGTTTTGTCGGTTGCTCCTGCGAAGGATATTCGTCCTTACGCACCGGTCTCATTAGCCGGCGAAACGTTAGTAGGATTGATCGATACTGGCGCTACTATCAGTTGCATAGCCAATAATTTGGCAAAAAGACTTTTGTCTAACCAGTCGCTGAAGTGGAAAAGGTTTTCGATCAATCTGAAGACGGCGGACGGGACGAGTCATGCTTCTGCAGGAGTCCTCGACACCACCATCACCTTTCGAGGAGTCACCAAACCCCTCAGGTTTTTGATAGTTCCCACTTTGTCTCAAGACTTGTATTTGGGAGTTGATTTCGTAAAAGCATTTGGCTTGGCTGGAGATCTCTTTCTGGAAAATTACCACTGCTTTCCTGTTAGCCAGATTTCTGAAGTTGATTCCAACCACCATGTGTTAACTGCTCGTCAGCAGGCTAGGCTAAACGCCACCATTTTAAATTTTCCATCTTTTTCTGAACAAGGTTTAGGCCGCACCAGCTTGATTAGTCACGTCATTGACGTAGGGCAAGCAAAACCAGTCAAACAACGACATTTTTCGGTTTCTCCTGGTGTCGAAAAACTTCTTTTCGCTGAGGTCGACCGCATGTTGGCACTTGGTGTCATTGAAGTGTCGCAAAGCGCTTGGTCATCACCTGTAGCCTTGATCGTCAAACCTAATAAAGTGCGCTTGTGTCTCGATGCGCGTAAGGTAAATGAGGTTACTGTGAAGGATGCTTATCCCCTGCCTCTCATTGATGGAATTCTCAGTCGGCTTCCTAAGGCTCAATTCATTTCGAGTTTGGATCTGAAGGATGCCTTCTGGCAGATTCCATTGGATGCAGCGTCAAGAGATAAGACAGCCTTCACAGTGCCCAATCGACCGTTGTACCAGTTTGTTACAATGCCTTTCGGCCTATGTAACGCACCGCAGACGATGTCTCGCTTGATGGACAAGGTCATACCTGCTCATTTGAGAACACAAGTTTTTGTATACTTAGACGATTTGCTTTTGATAACCGAGACCTTTGACGATCATTTAGCTTTGCTGCAGGAGGTAGCCATCTGTATTCGACATGCTGGTCTGACGATAAATATTGAAAAAAGTAAATTTTTACTCAAACAAATTCGTTATTTGGGTCACGTGATTGGGCATGGAACCATCAGTACTGATCCAGAAAAGGTGCAAGCGATTCGAGATTTTCCCTTGCCAAAAACTGTGCGACAGCTTCGTCGTTTTCTCGGTGTCTGTGGATGGTACCGACGGTTCGTGCTAAATTACGCTTCCATTTCGACACCGTTGACCAACATGCTGCAAAAAGCGAAAAAATTTGTTTGGACTGAGGAGTCGATAGCAGCTTTTGAGACCCTCAAAAATAGCCTTAGTAGTGCACCTGTGCTTCATAGCCCTGATTTTTCGCGTCCGTTTTCAATCCAATGCGATGCCTCTCAGTATGGAGTCGGAGCCGTTCTGGCTCAACGTGATGATGATGAAAATGAAGTCCCGATTGCGTATATGTCACATAAATTTAACCAAGCGCAACGAAACTATACCGTTTCAGAACAAGAATGTCTTGCAGCGGTCATGGCCATAAAAAAATTTCGAGCTTACGTCGAAAGGCATGAATTCGAAGTGATCACTGATCACGCGTCTTTAAAATGGTTAATGGGCCAAACCGACCTGCATGGCAGACTTGCTCGTTGGGCATTGAAACTTCAAGGTTTCTCATTTAAAATCATTCATCGCAAAGGTAGCCAAAACGTAGTTCCCGATTCTTTATCGAGAGTGCATTCGCCGGAGGATGTCGAAATTTCAGAATTGCCAGAAACTGCAGTTACGACTTGGCCAGTTTTGGATTTTTCTTCTGCACATTTTAAAACAGAAAATTATCTAAAACTGGTTGACGAGTTTCAAAAAAATGACGAGCAACAACCAGACATACAAGTTGTGGACGGCTTAATTTACAAGCGTTGTGAATTTGCAAGTGGTGATCCCACCCAAGAAGAACAGTCATGGAAACTCTGGGTGCCTGAGGAATTGAGAAGATCTCTCATTGTTGAAGCTCATGATCACCCAATGAGTTCTCATGGTGGGATTCACAAAACGCTTACGCGACTCAAAATGTTGTATTTTTGGCCAAGAATGGCAAAACAAGTCCGCGACTATGTGCTGGCGTGTGAAGTTTGCAAACTGACCAAAGCTCCTAATTACATACTTCGTCCACCTATGGGACAACAGCTCACTTCGATTCGAATTTTTCAGAGACTCTACGTAGACCTTTTAGGGCCTTACCCTAGGTCACGCTCAGGGAACGTGGGTCTCGTGATTGTGCTTGACCACTTGTCGAAGTTTCATTTCTTGGAACCAATTCGGACCTTTACCGCCAAAAAGATTGTCGAATTTCTAGAGAAGCGAATTTTCGCAATTTTCGGTGTTCCCGAAATTATAACCTCTGACAATGGCGTACAATTCCGATCTAATAGGTTTAAAGATTTAGTACAAAAATATGGTGTCAAGCATAATTTAACTGCAAATTATTCTCCTCAAGCAAACGCTGTCGAACGTGTGAATCGTTCAATAATCGCAGCCGTTCGCGCTTATATTCATCCGGACCAAAAAAATTGGGATGAAAATTTATATGCGATAAGTGCCGCTCTCCGCAGCTCAGTTCACTCTTCTTCAGGTTTTTCACCATATTTTGTTGTGTTCGGACAAAATATGATATGTCATGCTAAAAGCTACGAACTTCTGCGAAAACTAAAAATGCTGGAAGATCCCACAGCAGAGGTAAAGCCTGAAGAGAGAACTGAGTTGATTCGAGAACAAGTGAGAGAGAATCTGCGACAGGCATTTGAGAAAAATGAGAAAATTTACAACATGCGCACACGTCCCGTGAGTTTTGAAGTTGGTCAGATTGTTTACCGAAGAAGTTTCGCCCAAAGCAAGGCCTCTGAGCATTTTAGCGCAAAGTTGGCAAACGTTTTCGAGAAAGCTAGGATCACTAAGAGGATGGGTTCGGCATACTATGAGCTGGCTGATATGGCTAACAAACGGCTTGGTGTTTTTCATGCGAAAGACATTCGAGAATAGTGCCTTCAGTTCTTGTAACGCGTGCTGGACGGTTCCGAATAACTGTTTTGTAACGGCACCAAATCTCACCATTTGCGTGTTGGGGTTGTTCACGATGTGGTGTATTTGTCATATCATTGTGGTATAACATTTTCACTCTTTACCACTTAGCGTGAACATACCATCGATAAAACCTTTTATTTGGTTCAGATACACAAGGTAATCTCAGGTGCACAGCATCGTGAACGACCCTAACTCGCAACGGTGTCAAAGTGTGGACTGACAATTTGCTGTTTGACCGCTGACGGATTTTAATTTGGCAGCTGACAATTTGCTGTTTGACAGCTGACACATTTCTAAACTTGGCAAATGTGACAGTTGACACGTTGTCAAACATGACAACTGACACTATTTCCACCTTTGAAAATCATGACTGTTTGTTTGCAACCCGTTTTGCCGTAGTCATTGTGTCACACAGCGGGTATGAGTTACAAAATTGTATCATACACTTGCATAGTGCAAACGCTGAGAAGAAATTTACTTGTGTGACAAAGGGCATGGAGATTCGAAAAAAAAACACGCGGTGAAGAAAAAAAAAGGTTTTTTTTTGGGGAATGGCCGTGAATTGCTAATCATCACGTCGGAATTTGCTTTTTGCTTTGCTCAGCATATAAATTAAAATAATAAATTAGTATTTTACTTAAATATTATTAAAATAAATAGTCTTAGTAACGAGAACGTAATCACACATACTTTTTTCGTTAAAGCAAGCAAAAAAGTAAACACACACATTCACACTCGGAGCATTCATCTTCACGGCGCTGGCATCAGAATCGGAGAAAATTTGATTTCAACATATCTTGAATGCAGTGAAAAATCGTTCATAACGATTGTGTTCCACCTTGTGTCGTTGCTTTGACTACATCCAAGTATATCGGCAGCTGACAATTGTTTCGGAATCCACTCGTGCCGCTTGTCAGCAGCATATCAGTGACTGCAAAATGGATGTGATTGCGACCCATACATTTTAGACCTTCAGCGCATATTTTTTTGCCCAGTGACGATAGCATGAATTGCAAGCTGATGTCAGAATATATTGAATTCGTTGCTGACCGCTTGTTGAACGAGCTGGGGGTTGACAAGAATTACAATACACTAAATCCCTTCAGTTTTATGGAGTTGATTTCTTTGGCTGGTAAGACAAATTTTTTTTGAAAAGCAACGTAAAAGTAAAACAACTTAAAATTCCAACAAAATTTAATTTTAATCATACATTTATTACTATCCATTTAGTTAAACATTTTACGTTATATACATTTCTATCATATAGAAATTGTAAGAAACAAAGGTAAAAGTTTTTTTTATTGTCTAATAATACATTACAGTATTGAACATTTCATTGTAACAAAAAGGGTGAAAAAACCGAACACCAAAAATACGAGAATTTTTTTTAAATACAAACAATAAAAATTTCTAATTATTAAAAGCAGTTAAAGACTTACAGGCGTAGCTTTTTCAAATAACAAATAAAAATCGAAAAATTTTACATTTGTATTAAAAAAAAAAAATTTTTTTTATTAACAAATAATTCAGCGTTAATCGAAATGAAATTTCATTATAAAAAAATCACACATTAAATGTATAACTAAATACACATTGTTATTTTTTTCTCGATGTAACTTAGATATTAAGCATTGCATAAACATGCGACGGCACTGAAAAGTAAAGTTAAAGTAAACATTTTTTTTTATGAATATTGATTTATTTGTGTATTTTACGTTTTTTTTTATAAATATTCCTTGAATTATAACTGAACTTGCTTTGTAAAAAAAAAAAAAACTCTTAATGCATGCATTGAAAGTACACACAAAGTGCTCGTACGTCATTGTTTAATTATAGTTAGGTAAACTACTAAATTTAAACATTAAATTTTAATGCGGCTTAATAACTGAAAATGATTTTGTATTTAGCTAAAAGCCTTAATGATATAAATTAATAATTGTCGTTTTTATTGATAACATTTAAAAGTGTTAAATTGAAAGCAATGCGAAAAACATTAAACTTTGTAATATTATATAATTCAGTTTACAAATATTTAATACGTAAGATGCTTAGTTGTATACCTTTGTTTTTTAAGTCTACTTGAATTTTTTTACATGTACTTAAAACTAAATTAAATACTATAATATAATGAATTGCTAAAGGGTTTTTTTTTATTTGGTCAGGAGGAGAAGGTGTTTGCTTTTGGGAGGGTTCTTATTATATTTAGCCCCTGAACCCTCACGGAAGGGTGGGAAAAGTGTGGGCCGAGCTCGTCCACCAGAGCTCAACGAGTAGGTGTTGGATGATTGGGCCAGGGGTGCCCAAACGGTTTCCTTTATTTTTTTATATTTGTTTTACTTGATATTTAATTCTAGTTTCAGAGAAAAATTTTTTTTTTGTATTCTTTATTTGGAATCACCGACGTGCGATGATTTATGCACGTGACATTTGTACGGCAAGGGTACACGTGGACGGCCACAAGACCCCACCCCACATCTCACCGAACTGCTAGCAATGGCTAACTAGCACGTGCAGCCGTGGCCAACCTAGTGTCCGCGGGTCACTGGACCGGGGCGATGGTACCACCTCTGTGAGTGAGCGGCCTTATAAATACTGGTCATCGAGAACCAGGGGCGCTGTAAAAAGGCGCCCTCAAACTAAATGCAAAGGGCCGCCCTCTCGCAGAGATGGTAGCACCGCTCCACAACAACCAAAATGTTAAAATTTTGAAATTTAAAATTCATTTTTTGAATTTTAACGTCCATGTTGACTCCAAAATTTCGCCTCCGTTACAACTGTGACAAAACTTTTAACACAAAAAACATTTATCATTCTTTGCCGATGCTGCTAAATTAGGGTACGTAGTGAGGTTCTTCGGAGATTTCAATCAACTGCAGCCAGTTGGAGATATCCTACTTTACGGGAATCCGAGGTCAGGTGATGTTACCGCCACTCAAGGTTAGTCTATCGTCAAATAAGCAAAGTGTTTGTATTGAACCAGATAATGAGATAGGTACGACCAGAACAACAAGCTTTCAGGGAATGTTTACTAAGAGTATCATTACGAAAACTGACTCTAGAAGACTACGAACTCTTATCGACCATGTTCAATCAGCGTTAGTTTTTTTCGAATTTAAATGTGTTAAGATTAATCTCAAAAAACGCTGAAATTGAAGAATAGAACATTGAGAAGCTCAGAAATGTTGACAATGCTGTAACAATCCTCGATGCTTTACACCGACGATGCAAGAGGTTTATTATTATTATTTATTTTTATTTCTAAAACCGGCACAACAAAGTTTAAAACCTTAATAACAGTACCAGTAGCGTAAAAGCATAAACACCTGTTATAAATATAGCTTAAATATATTAAAAAATATTTAAAAAAATATACTAAGATTAAATAAATAAATGAGTAATAATGAAGGGAACAAATTCCAAAACTACATATGTTATAATACAAAAAACTGAAAACATAATAACTGGTAAAAAACAAGTTAGATACATTCATAAAGGTATAACATTAAACAATGGTAAGCGAGCTTTAACTAAATAACATATTTTTAACAATTCAATTACTTAAATATTTAACATATTCAACTATTATCTACAGCGAAGAAAAGTGTAAAGCTAATTTGTTTTTGAATTTAACAGTGTTATTGCAAGCCCAAATTTATATCTATGTAAGGGTACACAAGTTATTTTGAGGCAAAACCTTTTTACTTCAGCTGGTCTGTGCAATGGCAGCATCGGTGAGGTTGTTGAAATTGTTTATAACCATTGCGAAAGTGTTGATTTATAGAATAATTTCCTTTGTGCATTTTGGTCAAGTTTTCCAATTATTCTGGACCAAGATATAGCAACTCTAATGTATTACCTATTCCTCCTGTTGTATTGGGGGTTGGAATTAATTTTAAAGGTTTTTTTCGGTTTTTGAGCATTTATTTAGAAACAACGGTACAATGTATATTATTCAAAGTATTGTCCATCGTTAGCTACAACATTTTCCCATCTTTCTGGCAGCATATGGATTCCGCGCCGGAAGAACGATTCGTCTTTTGAGGCAATCCACGAATCGACCCATTTTTTGATATCCTCGTAAGAAGTGAAGCGCTGCTCAGCCAAGCCATGCGTCATCGATCTGAATAGGTAGTCGGAAGGGGCTATGTCTGGGCTATAAGGCGGGTGGGGTAGCACATCCCAATTCAGCGCCTCCAACGTTTCCTTGACGGTTCTTGCAACATGTGGCCGTGCGTTGTCATGTTGAAAAACCACTTTGTCGTGTCTTTTGGCATATTCCGGCCGTTTAACCTTTAATGCTCGGCTCAATTGCATCAATTGTTGTTGGTAGCGTTCCCCAGTGATGGTTTCGTTAGGTTTTAGCAGCTCATAGTACACGACACCCTTCTGATCCCACCAAATACACAGCATAAGCTTGGCGCATGGTTGATGCATGGCCGGGTGGTCCCCACGATTTTTTTCGCTTAGGATTATCGTAATGGATCCACTTTTCATCGCCAGTGACAATACGATGCAAAAACCTCTTCCTTTTATGCCGTTGAAGCAGTTGTTCGCACATGCAAAATCGCCGTTCAACGTCTCTCGGCTTCAACTGGTACGGCACCCAATTTCCTTGCTTTTGAATCATTCCCATGGCCTTCAAGCGTTTGCCGACCGTTGATAAGTTGACTCCCAATGATTCTGACAATTCTTGAAGGGTTTGACACGGGTCTTCATCGAGCAAAGCCTCCAATTCCTCATCTTCAAACTTTTTCGGCTGGCCCGGACGCTCTTTGTCTTCCGTATCAAAATCACCACTTTTAAACCGACGGAACCAGTACTCACAAGTAGAAATCGATGGAGCATAGTCCCCGTAAGCCTCAGTAAGCGTGCGTTGTGCTTCAACCGCTTTTTTCTTCAAATGGAAGCACAAAAGTAAACCTTCCCGCAAATTGCGTTTTGTTGGAACGAAAGTCGACATGTTCACAGAGAAAAAAATATATGTTGTTTACACTTCAGTGGAATGACACATACTGAAAAATGAAGCTTAGACAATGTGCTTTGAAATGAATATAGTCACAGGTGTGCCCGATGTGATCTATTGATAGTTACGCCATCTCTTAGAAAACCTTTAAAACTAATTCCAACCCCCAATAGTATCATTTAAAAAAGGGTCAAACAATTTTACTCGCAAGCAAATTCCACTACAACTTGCTTATGCCATTAGTATTCATAGATCGCAGGGATTAACTCTCGATCAAGCAGTTGTCGATATTGGAGAAAAAGAATTAGCATATTAAATGGCATATACGATGGCATTCTCAAGGGTTCGTAGTATAAGTGGACTTTTTATCGAACCAGCTATTTCTTATGATCGGCTTAAAAAAGTAAATGACAAGAAGGGGTTGGTTGAGAAACGCCAAGAATTAAATAAATTAATGAATATGCAATAAATTTTAATAAATTAAAATTTTTTTGTATTAAAATGCTTATGAGATCGGGTAAGTTTATTCATTACGCAAATCTCCCTAACAATGACAAAACGAAATATGTCCTTTTTTTGAGACAACACAACATTATATCTTTACTTTTATTGCTTTGAAAAAATTTTATTAGAGCGAGTGACCCAACTTAAATGCATCTTCAATGTACCAATTTGTGTAGAAAGCTTGCACGTTTGCTGAGCAACTGCTACTCCTAGTTTATACTAGAGTTCGCCAGTGGTCTAAATTCGACCTTTTCGCATACATTCTCTGTTGATTCGGTACGAAACTAATGTCAATAACAACTGTTTCTCATAAAAAGTTGGCATCCCATCCTTAACTTTAAAAACCTTATAATTAAACAATATTCAAACTCTAAATTCACAAACTATGCTATGTTTTTTTGCTATTTTTATTGAATATACACGAATTTAGCACACACTGTGTAAGTAACTCTAATTTTAAATTTTTTACATCTTAGCTTGAGAATTGTAATCAAATATTTTTTGTTGACTATTGTTTATGAAGTTAATTCTATGTACCGTTAGTTGGTTTCTTAGTTATTCTTAAATTTTCTGACATATTTCAAGTAGTATGAATCAATGTGGTTTAAATGCTGGACACGAATTTAGCACAGGTTAGAATTATTGTTCCATATCGTATTTTATTTTCGTTAATTAAACTTTACTAGCAAGATATACTAAATTTATTAAGTTTCTATTTGAGTTCTAGCAAAAAATTGCAGAAAGATATAGCGAAAGGCTACTGATGTTCGGAGGCTCAGCGGCATTTGATTCAGCAAATGAAAAATGGTGGAAGCACAGTTTCAGAGATTGCTCTGCTTCTTAGATGTTCGTGAAAGTTATTATATAATGCATTACAACATGTAGAGCAGTATTAGAGCATTAAAAATGTAAAATAGTGACCAAGAGCGCGAAAAACAATAGCAAGAGAGGGCCATTTGATTTATAGAGCTTAATACCTCAAATAAAATTTAAAATGAAATTTCATCAAAATATGGCATAAATGTATCCTCAAAAGGCATAAGAAGACGCTTGAATGAAAACAATTTCCGTAGCTTTATAGCCCAACAAACACCACATGTGTCGCAAAAAGATATTAAATGCAGTCTTGCGTTTGCAAAAGAATATTTAAATAGTCAACGAATTTTTGGAAAAATGTGCTTTGGAGAGGGATAAATCAAAGCTTTGCCGGTTCGCATCTGACAGCAAACAATATGTGTGGCATCCTCAAAACATGCAACACATCCAAAGTACACGCTCAAGACGATTAAACAGGGTGGCTGAAATGTTATGGTATGGGCGGCGTTTTCTTAAAATTTTTTATATTAAATCGCTAATACCTTGAAAACCAATTACCGTAGCCAAAAAATAATGTAATCTTTGAGTTAAATCACTCATTTAACATAAATAATGACCTTTACAGTAAGTTATGAAGTCAAAAATACATTTTCATTCTGGTTTCAAAGTTGACACAAAAAAATGGTATGTGTAAATGTGAAAAACGAGTTGGAGGGACCTTTAAACATTAATATTTTGCAATAAAATTTTCAGGAACTTATTTTTAGACATAATTGAAGCTATTTCTTAAATACTTTCCCCAAAAATTAAAACTAGGTTTTCTTCTGGTCACTCTAATATATATGTACTATTGACTAAAAAAGTGTTATATTACTAAAAGGAAGCTATTTGACGACTTAGTTTTACAAACAGTCTACGGCAAGTATTTTCCATTTCTTAGACAGGTTGAAAGGTGTGCGTTAGGTGTCAATTGACCCCTATTCTAAATATTTTAAAACCGGTTCTAGGGTAAGTCCAAAGATGTATAAACGGTGTTAATTAACCCCTGCCGAAATATTTTTGGGCCAGTTCTAGGATAAGCCCAAAGGTATCTACCAGGTGTCAATTGACCCCTGCCGAAATATTTTTGGGAGTTCTAGGGTAAGTTCAGAGATACCTATGAGGTGTCAATTGACCCCTTCCATTGACAACGCTATGTAAAAGTAACCGGTTGGTTTCATACGTTGGTGCTAGAATTAGGACAGGTCCCTTTCCCTTGCGAACCTATCACGTGGTATGTTCTGAACCGGTTGTTTTCTCCGTAGGGATATTATACCATATATTGATATGTTCTTTGATCTATCCATATTCAAAAAAGTACTGTATATCTATAATATTTTCAAAACAATTTAATATAATATAAAAAAACCCAAAAATTGTGCACAATATCAGTAAGAGTTGACCTAACGGTAACAAAGTCTGGCATGAAGAAAGGGAGAGTCTAAAAATAACCAAAAACGTGTGACTTATTATATGTATTACCCCTTAACTGCGCATATGGCAACACAGATGGGTGCAATAGTAAGTCTTTGTCAAGATTTATCTTTCGCAACTTTCTTGCTGTATATCCGCTTTCCACGTCATCACACTCAGGCGATTCTTGAGTCAAGCTATTAATATAGCACGAAAGCACCAGAAAGCACAAGAACAATAACAACCACAACAATAGCAACAATCATGGTCATCTAGAACAAGCACACATAAGCTTTTACATAAAGTTTCTAGCCGACTTGTGTGTATTTAGGATTATTTTATTCGACATCCACGTCCAAAATATAATTCTTATGGCAAACATTCTCTATCATATTTACTTGCTTATTTTTCCCATGATTCACTTTTCCTTTAACATCTGCTTATATTATTTAGCCAAACTTTTGCTGTGTCTCAAAGAAACTTAAAGATGGAAATAAGTGCTGGATAGAAAATTTTATGATTTCTCTAAGATACATACATACTAGCACTCATGCTTTCAAGCACAAGCATGTGTGGTCTTTTGTTGGTTTCTCATAGAACGTGTGAATATACATGCGTATATTTTAATGCTTTTGGTGTTAACATTTTGTAGGTTGGCCTTATTCACTGCGCTTCATAATCCATTTGCAGCCATTTTATTGGGCAATTATATGACCATTATTTTGCGTATGTGTGAATGTGATTGAATGTGTTGGCTTGGGTCATGGTTGAGCGTGTGTAGCTTAAATGATCGATGGTAAGTTTGTTTGGCAGCCTTTTATCTTGTTGAGATATTCATAAGTTTCATACATTTAAGCTTCTTAAAGCAAATTAAGCTGTAATATTTCCTGTGGTCATTTAAAGCTGTACCACAAAATCCATTTGCAACTTATAGGCTGTATTCTGTTGTTTGTATTGACAAATTCTCATATCCTGTTATAAAGCTCAGCCGAGCATATAAATTGTTTCATTGACTTATTTCCGATTGTCGTTTGCCATCTTTTTGTTATACTCGTGCATATATATCATTTTCGTCATCTCCTTCCTTATAAATAAATTGTATTGCATGCTTGGAAGTAGTTATAAATTGCTGCTCATTTATTGACTCTTCAACCCTTAGCATTGAACCCTTAATTCTAAAAATAGCTTGATAACAGTGTTATTTGATGACATCCTTAAGTCGTAACATAGGAAGTGCGACACATGTTTATGCAAATCACATAGTTAAGTTTTATGTTTGTGTAATAGGGCGGATCTTTGTTGAATTGGCATATTTTTCTTGAACTATTTTCTATTTTTATTTTTTGAGGAGTTTCAAATAAAGTTTGATGATAGAGACTATGTACATACGAACATAAAATTAGAACATAATAAACATAATATTCCGATTGCAACTTTGGTATTCCTACTCAAAAAAATAAGAAAAATAAAAATCATAGATACTCAGTAAGTGATAAGCTAGCCCTCATTTATGGTGGTAAAGAGCATAAATTGCTTTAACTGCTCGTATAAATCCGAATCATAAGTCAGAAAATGAAGAATACAAGAAGAAAGGAATATGACCTCAGAATCATCAGATACCAAACCCAACTTTACATTCGTTAATGTTATTAAAATTTGTAAATCTCTACTAGCATCAATTTTACACGTACAGTTAGCGTTTAACTTTGAGATAAGGAATAAAACGGCTTGGGGCCTATCAATAATCGATTCCAGGCAACGTTACATGTAACGATAAGGAAAATTTATAAAATTCGTTTGTTGTTGAACTTCGCGCTCAACATTTGGTGGCCTACAGCAAACCACAAAAACGTGGTGTGATTTGGTAGAAACCGTTACGTAAAAAGCCGTCTCCACTTACAATATTTTAGCTCTGAAATATTTGATGACATTGATATCGCAAGTGTAGACCGCTCATATCATTTCACAGACTGAACACACAGAATTTTTATGTATACGTTCTGCAAACGCTAGTACGTAAGCAACAATACATAGGAAAACAATTAAGAAAACCATTTATATTCTACTATATTTAACTTAATGTCTGCTTAGCAAACCTTTAAATTTATCTTCATTACTAATTTGATGGTTTGGTGATTAAATAATTTGTAATATCTGCACTTTTATTTCATATATTAAAAATACTTAATTGCTAAGGGGGGAGGGGTTTGAACCTCCTGAATCACCTCATATCTGCGGCGTTAAATAGAAGTATTAAAAGGGTAATAGAAATCAAGGATAGATTAAAGCTAAGAGTAATATTCTAGAATTAAACGCTTGAAAGTTCATTGATTAGAAACAATTTTAATGTAATTTTTCAAAGATTCTACAACCTGATTGCACTGTCGAAAAACAGCCTACAAGAATTTTTATACCAGTAACTTGGAATCAATAGGTTCATAGTTCTGTTTGATCTACAGAGCTGAAGTATCTCATAAAGGTAATGTGGACGACGTGAGTATATAATCTTATGCAGAAATAAACAATTTCTAGCCTGAAGATAGGGAAATATGCAGCGACCAAGTAATTTAGTGCGAACGAATGAGACATGGCCAAACTTCTGCAGACCATAAACGTAACGGGTAGCATTATTAATAGCAAATGACAATTTGTGAGATGATAGTGAATCTAGATTGCTATAAACAACTTCCGAGTAGGTGATATTTGGCATCAATAGTTGTAAGCATAGTTTTCATCTCATTTCGACGGGAACAAATGATGCAGTCATTTTCATATTTCTTAGAACATCCCACCGGGAAAAAAGAATCAATTGTGTATGAAAAATGAATCAATTCACTTTTCCAATTATTGATTCTAGAATTGATTATTTTTAACATTGTGATGTCCTACAAAAAGTAGTACATTCATTTCTGCCTTCCACTTGAATCACTGCTGAAATCGATTCTATTATTTGCTTATAAAATGGATTCTTTTAAATGAAAAAAGTATGCATTTTTTGGATATGAGAAAAGTATGAATCCCTAAGAAGCCCTTTTAGAATAGATTCATATGAATGAATTTCATAGTACATAGGTTTGTATGGCAGAGTTGAAAATCTTTTATTATTTTTTAAACAATAAATAAAAAAATTATATTATAATACTTCACATGAGAGAGATAATTATTAGATAATGAGAAAGAATAATAATACCATATTTAGTGCAAAAATGTTAATGTTTATGAGTAGGCTGCTCCTTCAATTTTGCTTCAAATATATCTTTTTGGAACTGTTCTTGGTTGTATCCTTCCTTGCAAAGGCAATCTGCATTAAAAAAAAAACATTAAAAATAATTTAAACAAGTAAAAAGTGATGGTTTTTCATAACCTACCAAACAATATTTAAATTATTTAAATTTTTGAGGCTTCTAAAGCAGTTTTTTCCTTTAATGTCCCCAAAATTTAGTTCTACAAGCACTTTGTTTGCTATTAACTTGCTTATAATAACTTGCGAGGCAAAGGGTTGTGTTTAATGATGGACTCCATTGCCGAAAACTTGAAATGAAGAAGAAGTATATGTAAAAAATATTAAAAAATAAGAATAATTATAAAGAAAGCTACTTACTCTTTAATTGGTTTGCATACTTCACTAAATTAGAAATTTCTGATGGAAATTTTTCAAGTGTCGCAATTTCCAATAACACTTTTTTGGTGACAAATGCAACAGAAAATATTATAAACATAAAATTTTTAAGAAACACGTGAAAGGAAAACAACAGAACAACCGTTTTTCAAAAATATCTGAAAAAACCAAAACAACAACAACAAACAGAAAATATAAATCATAACAGATTGATTATTGTTTCGCTTATAGCAAAATTTGTTTTAGAATCAATTCGTTTTTCACTTACCATAAAAGCAAGCAAGGAATCTAACAACATTTACTTTATTATAAATTGTTATTTACTTCATAATCGATTCCTGCAGCAATAAAAACGAATCAATAAATTTTTTGTTTATTGAGTCCAATTCATAGGTTTTGCTTTAAATTTATATATTCTTGGGAATACGTTCTAAAATGCATCACAAGAATGCATTCAATTCCTGATTTTTTTACGAATTAATTCTCATTTTCCCGGTGGGATAGTACATCTTACTCACACAAGAATTTATATGATCCTCACATGACATGGAAGTATTTATTTGAAAGCCAAGATTTGAAGCCTTAATAACAAATTTCAATTCCGCAATGTTTAGAAGAATTGGAGGAATATCAATGTTTGCAAGAGGTATTTTAGAAATTGGAAGAACGTTAGATTTTAGGGGGTTTAGTTTAAGCTTATTAGATTTCGTCTATTCTCATACCATATTCAAATCTTCGTTGATTCTAACACAAAGATCTTCAATAAGTCCAACTGGTCTAGACAAATACAATTGCAGATCATCTGCGTAGGCATGCATTGTGACATTATTGCACTTATAGAATATGTCATTAATGAACATAGAAAATAGCAGTGGGCCCAGAACTGAGCCTTGGGGAACTCCACTAGAAGTGTTCTTAAATGATGAGAAGGTTTTCCCTGCTTTTACTCGCTGTGTCCTACTACCTAAGTAGCTATTTAAAAAACGATCTGCAGTATCTGAAAATCCGAAGTTTACCTTGAGATTTTTGCATAATGATTGGCGGTATCGAATGCTTTAGAGAAGTCCAGTTAGCAGAGCAATGTCAAATCTCCCTTATCGAATAGCACTCTAATATCATCCAATATTTTAACGACAGCAGTAGAAAATCTGACTGAAAATCTGACATGAGGCCAAGTTCGTTTATGTGGTTTGATATCTGTTCAGTCATTAAAGACTCGCATATCTTTGGCATTGAAGACAGCAAACCAATAGGTCTCAAGTCACCCGGCTCACGAGAATTCAATTTTTTTGCAATTGGAATGATAGTTGCTACCTCCCAGATTGAGGGATAGCACGAGGTTGTAAGGCTGCGGTTAATTATGTGCACAAGCGGGCTGAGCACACAAGGTAATATAAGACTGATGAACCTAATTGAGATTTTGTCTTCACCCGAAGCATTTGACTTACTTTTAGCTATATATCGTGCGACATCGAATTCATTAGCGGGGTTCACATGGTCCTACATGTTGTCACGCATTGTAGGACAAGCCTCGTATTTGACCGTTCGAACGCTCGATACAGCCAACTGACAACATGTTATCTTGAATTTGAAATATTTCAAATTCAAGGCCATCACGCCAGGCGTGACAACATGTAGGATCATGTGAACACCGCTATTAATATCGATGAAATCGAACTCAGTTGAAAAGTCAGTGGCAGAACTGCTGTAATAAAGCAATTCACTCGATTCAGCAGAACCCGAGCTTGAAACGAAGAAATTATTAAGTAAATTGGGATCAATGTTGCATGATGTAACGTTATTAGTCGTAATTCCAATACTTTTTAAATTATTCCACAACTATATTATATAAGTAAAATTAGCATGCAAATGCAATTTTTTGTGTGTATGTAAACAGGTCATAACACTATCTGCCGTCAGTCAGCCGTCGCACAGAGGGGTATTTAGTCGTTTTTTTGGCGTAAAATTCAAAATATCAAATCGAAGCTACGAACTTTTTTGGGTGCCGGTTTTAAGTTAATAAAATTCTGCGTCACAAGCAAAAAAATTAATACTCTAAGAGTACTAGTTCAAAAGTTACAAGCTGTCAAACTTAACTTTTTTTGCTTTCGTTCGCGTGCAGTATAGAATCGAAATTTCTCAGCATTTTTATATAAAAATTAAATAAAAAAAAATTATTTTTTGCAATATTTTTTAATGGAACCTTCAACTTCAGGTTATTATTGTTATAATGCTACAAACATTTATTAGATAAAGTGTTTGAAATAATTTTTTTTGTGTCTATGAAATAATGTGTCAAAAAATTACAATATTTTTAGATAAATTGATATTTAAAGTTATTGTGAGTTAAAGTTTATTTTTTGTGTTCTGTTGTTATCTAATAATGATTTTCTTTTAATGTGGACTATTGTTATAATGTGTATAAAATTTTGTTGTGCTATTTTGTGCGTTTTAGAAAATATTAAACTTTTTGCAAACGAACTACAATCGCTTTTATCAAATAAGGCAAGTGCTTCTACTAAAGAGTGTGTTTGTTGTTACTGCGCTGCTTATTTATTTTTTTTGTGTTTTTGTTTACTAACAATTGCTAACCTTGATGTATATCTCATTAAAAAATGCACAATGTTTTAATAGTAATTTCATGCGGTTACGAAGTAAATATTGAAAAATTCCGTGATTTTGCGCTAGACACAGCAAGATATTTTGAGCATAGGTATCCATGGTATAATATGCTCCCAACTGTGCATAAGATTTTAATTCATGGGCACGAAGTCATCAAATATGCTTTATTGCCGATTGGTCAATTGTCCGAGCAGACGCAAGAAGCTCGCAATAAAGACTTAAAAAAGTTCACGAAAAATCAGCCGAGAAAAATCGCTCGAAGATGTTTTCAATAGAGTTTTGATAAGTTCTGATCCTTTAATTTCAAGCAAAAAGAGATAACCTCAAAAAAAGTTGAAAAAGTTGCCACAAATGGCTGTAAATTTGATTGTAACGCCATTGATGCCAACAACTGAAAACAACGGCGAAGACACTGATGGTTTGCAGATCAGAGAGTGACGAAAGTTGTGACGTCAATTTTCATGATCCATACGATGGAGTATTATCAAGCGGCAGTGATTAAAAATTAGTGTTTAAATTATAAAACAAGGCCACTTCGTTATTTTGTATGGGAGGTAGGTGGAGTTTTCATTTAACTGTACAAAATTTGAAACTCAGAATGCATAATAAAAATTGAAATATATGTGAAGAATTTAAATTCCATATATTAATTTTTAATGAATTTTAAAAATTTTGATAGATTAACTTTGTATGGGAGGTAGGTGTGGTTTTCATCCGATTTAACTGAATTTCATACTTGCAAATATTAAAAATCAAAGATCACTTACAAAATTTCAAGTACATATATTAAGTTTCGTAGAATTGCAAGAGATTTTACCGTTTTTAAAAAGTCATTTTGTATGGGAGGTAGGCATAGTTTTTATCCAATTTGATTTATTTGCGATCTTGATCTTTATATTTTAGATACCAGCTTAAATAACAAATTTCATTACTATAGCTTCAAAATCACGCCTGTAATCGTGTCGACAAACAGACAGAGGGGCAGACGGACGGACGGAATTTTTTTTAGTCAAGTCGTTTTTGGTCGAATTATTAAACCATTATATTAACACTTTATATAATTTACAATCTAATTAAACCAATTTGAACTTTATTAAAAAATTCTTTATTTTATATGTATAATAAACTTTTCTAGAAAACATCTTATAAAATATGCCTTAATTTTAACTGCTTTTGCCTAAAACCTTAACCTGAAACGCCCTGTCGTTGCCATATGGCAACGCAAACACAAACACTTAAAATGTGCTTATTTTTTTATTTTTTTATTTTATTCAATCAACTATTAACATTTATTGTTATACAGTTACTGTAAGTACATAATTTAATCGTAGGTTATAAAACTAATTCAGCATGATATCGTTTTTAAATGCTACCCTATTTTGGGTGATTTCAATCGAGCTGCAGATAATGTTGAACGTTTTGGTCATATTGTAAACCGGGTCACATTTGCCATAATTAGTTCTTCTGTAGGGTATATAGAACAATTGCCTTTGCCTAAAATTTCTTTCAGGTGCATAAAATTTGAAAAGAGATAGAAGTGGTGCACAATCAATATAATTCATCACTACATCCCGAGCAAATAAGGCGAGAAAATACTTTCGCCGGAACTCCAAAGACTTTAGTCCAAGAAGAGCACATCGCGCTTCATAGGAAGGCATAAAATCCCAGCTTGCGAATTGCTAACCTAGTGAAACGCCTTTGAATATTTTCAATTCTTTTAATATGTTTAGAATATTGAGGGTCCCAGATAACACAATTATACTCTAAAACCGACCTTACAATTGAAAAGAAAATGGTTCTCACGGTAAAGGGATCGGAGAACTCTTTCGTATTGCGCGATAAAAATCCCATCATCGCATTCGCTTTTGATATAATAGCATCAAAATGTTTGACAAAGCTTAACTTTCGCTCAAATAAAACCCCTAAGTCTTTCTTCAAGTCGACTCTCTCGATCAATACCGTATTAATACCGTAAGAACCTTAGAAAAGTTGATTCTTCATAGAAAAAGACATTACATTACATTTAGACACATTAAAATGGAATTTATTGGTCTTGCACCAAAATTGGAGACTATCCATGTCACGTTGAAGCAATAGGGAGTCTTTGTGAGAGTCCACACATCTAAAGATCTTTACATCATCAGCATATGATATGATCAGCAAACATAATTCGGAAGATCATTGATAAACAGAACAAACAACAGAGGACCTAGGTGGCTACCTTGGGGTACCCCAGAATAATTGTCAATGTACTTACTTACTTAGTTGGCGCTACAACCGTATGTCGGTCTTGGCCTCATCTAAGAATTTGCGCCAGCCATTTCTGTCTTTCGCTTGCTGGCGCCAGTTGGAAATTCCAAGCTTCGTCAGGTTGTCCTCCACTTGGTCTTTCCAACGAAGATGCGGTCGTCCTCTTCTGCGTTGACCGCCGCTGGGTACCGAATCGAATGTTTTCTTCACTAGAGCATCGTCTTTCATGCGCTGAACATGACCAAGCCAGCGAAGCCGCTCGATTTTAATGCGCTTGACTATGTCGATGTCAGCGTACAGCTCATACAGTTCATCATTCCACCGTATTCAGTACTCGCCATTGACGCAGATTGGTCCATAGATCTTACGAAGAATCTTTCTCTCGAATGCTCCTAAAGTCTTTTCATCTAAACTGCTCAGCGTCCAGGTTTGTGATGCGTAAAGTAGGACGGGCATGATGAGCGATTTATAGAGCGTGATTTTCGTTCGTCGAGAGAGGGCTCTGCTTCTCAATTGCCTACTGAGCCCAAAGTAACACCTGTTGGCAAGAGTTATTCTTCGTTTGATCTCAATGCTGATGTCGTTGGTTGAATTAATGCTGGATCCCAGATAAACGAAGTTCTTCACAACCTCGAATGAGGTATTGTCAACGGTAACGTGGGTTCCAAGACGCTGGGACTGTTTGTTTGTTGACACTAAGTATTTCGTCTTATCTGCATTCACTGACAGACCCATTCGACTTGACTCTCTTTCTAATCTGGAAAATGCTGCACTGACTTCGCGCGTATTATGGCCAATGATATCTATGTCATCAGCATACGCAAGCAGCATAACACTCTTGTAGAATATTGTGCCACTACGTCTCAGATCAGCAGCTCGGATGATCTTTTCCATCATTAGGTTGAAAAAGTCGCACGATAAGGAATCACCTTGTCTGAAACCTCGTTTGGTAATAAATGGTGGGGAGAGGTCCTTCCCGATTTTAACTGCGCTGCTGGTGTTGCTCAGTGTCATCCTGCAAAGTCGTATTAGTTTTGCAGGAATACCAAATTCAGACATGGTGGAGTACAGATGCTTCCTTATTGGGCTGTCGAAGGCGGCTTTGTAGTCGACAAAAAGATGGTGGGTGTCGACTTGTTTTTCTTGAGTCTTCTCCAAGATTTGTCGTAGCGTGAAAATCTGGTCGATGGTGGACTTTTCAGGTCTGAAGCCACACTGATAAGGTCCGATCAGTTCGTTTACAATGGGCTTCAATCTTTCACATAAAACGCTCGACAGGACCTTATATGCGATATTAAGAAGGCTTATCCCACGGTAATTGGCACAGATAGTGGGATCGCCTTTCTTGTGGATTGGGCAGAGCACACTGAGATTCCCATCGTTCGGAATGCATTCTTCCGACCATATTCTGCATAGAATCTCGTGAATGCACTTAAGTAGAGCTTCGCCTCCGTTCTTAAACAGCTCAGCAGGTAAGCCATCAGCTCCCGCGGATTTGTTATTTTTAAGCCGAGCTATAGCTGTCAGAACTTCATCATAGTCGGGCAGCGGAACCTCGACGCTGTCATCCGCAATTGGGTTTTCCGGAATATCATCTCTATTGGCGGGATTGTTGTCAGCGTCGCCATTTAGAAGTTTAGAGAAGTGTTCCCTCCATAACGTCAGTGTACTCTGGACATCTGTCACTAGATTCCCGTTTTCATCCTTGCAGGAAGAGGCCCCGGTTTTAAAACCATCGGCAAGGCGTCTTATTTTTTTGAAAAATTTTCGGGCCTCATTCCTGTCACCATACATCTCAATCTTCTCCTGCTCGCGCTTTTCTGCCTCTCTTTTTTTCCGCCTGAAAATATGTCTCTCTTCCCTGGCAGAGTTGGAAATGTGTGTCCACTGCGCGCATATATCATCGATTGGAGGAGTGCTTTGAAGCAGGAGTGAGAGTCGAGTGGCGAAAGCATCGGCTGTCTGTTTCGATTGCAGCTTGTCGACGTCTAGCTTTCTCTGTGTAGGGTTGCGTGTATTCTTAGCTGCGCACAGACGTGTACGGATCTTGGCTGCAACAAGATAGTGATCCGAGTCAATGTTTGCACCACGGATCGTGCGTACATCCAATACACTGGAAGAGTGTCTTCCGTCGATCAAAACGTGATCAATTTGATTTTTTGTTTTTTGATCAGGGGACATCCAGGTTGCGTTATGAATATTGAGATGCTTGAATCTAGTGCTACTTACGACCATGTTTCGTGCTGCGGCGAAGTCAATCAGCCTCATTCCGTTATCGGAGGTGTTGTCGTGGAGGCTGAACTTTCCGACTGTTGGACCAAAAATATTTTCCTTGCCCACCTTAGCGTTGAAGTTACCAAGCACGATTTTAACGTCGTGGCGGGGGCAGCGCTCGTAAGCATTTTCAAGGGCGCTCGTAGAAAATTTCCTTGATCTCATCGTCCTTGTCTTCTGTCGGAGCGTGCGCACATATTAGGCTTATATTGAAAAATCTAACCTTGATGCGGATTATGGCAAGTCGTTCGTTCACAGGTGTGAATCGCAGGACGTGGGGCCGTAGTCTCTTGCCAACTACAAATCCGCATTCAAACTCGTGCTTCTCCGCATGGCCGCTGTAGTAGATATCACAGGGTGCATGCCGAATGCAACCCTGTCCCTTCCATCGCATTTCTTGGATAGCAGTGATATCAGCTTTATATCTTTTCAAGACATCAGTCAGTTGGATAGAGGCACCTTCCCAATTAAGGGTTTGGACATTCCAGGTGCATATCCGTAAATCATTATCAGTTTTTCGTTTGCGGAAGTCGTCATCTGATTTGGGGATCAGTTTTCTTCTATTCTTTTGTGTTTTCATTGAAATGGGTTTTTACGGGTGGGCTTCAAACCCGACGCACAACCTATTTTAAGCCTAGGGAGGCCCGCCGCTCAGATTAGCCGCCAAACTAACGGTTGTCAGTTTTGACGTTGCCCAGGAAACACCACGTGGAGGTTTGAGTCGACTTGAGGCGATTTCACAAAGATTATGCTGGCCTCGCCAGGTTGAGACAGTCAGACATGTTGCATTGATCCATCGCCCCCAGTTTCCCAGTATTTAGATAAATTATTACCAATTTTAACATATTGTTGACGACCAACAAGGTAGCTTTCTAACCATATAACTTGCGAGGAATGGAATCCGAGGCTACTTAGCTTATTAATCAAAACAGAATGTTCAACTCTATCAAAAGCCTTTGCGAAATCCGTTAATATGACGTCCACTTGATGACCTTTTTCCATATTATTGGACAGAAAGTGAGTAAAAAGAGTTAGATTAGTAGAGGTAGATTTACCTGACACAAATCCATGCTGCATCTCAGATAATCTAGTTTTAATGGAGTTATAAATTTTATTTTTTACCAAAGATTCAAAAAATTTAGGAATAAGTGGTAATTTAGCTATCGGTCGATAATTTGCAATATTTTGCCTTGATCCCGATTTAAAAATTGGAGTAATTGCCGATATCTTCCAGATGTCTAAAAATTTCCCTTCTCGGAGTGACGTATTGAAAATTCAGTCAACGGCTTACACAAGGCAAAAGCACAATTTTTAAGAAATATGGGCGGAATATTATTTGGCCCAAAACCCTTTTTAACATCAAGACTTACTAAAGCTTCAAAGACATCATACTCCGAAAAGGAGATGCAGCCAAGGTCTGTAATTGGTACATCGACGGGCGTAACACGATCATGATTGTTAGAAGCATTATCACAAGCATAATTTGATTGAAAAAAGAAAGCAAATAACTCACTAATATCTTGGAGATTATCCGAACATTTATCAAGATAAAACATATTTTTAGTTTAAACCATTTTATATTTGCGTTAACAGGTCATTCTGAAAATTAAAAAAAATTTGCTCAGGGTGATTAGGAGAATAAGTTTTCTTAAATAAGAAAAGTCAAAGAATGTTACCGATTTGATCCCGTTATTGGTAAGACGTTTAAGAATTTTTCAATTTGTAACGAAAAAAAAGAGAACCTTTTTTGCTCTATGTATAAGAATTATCATATTTAAAGAGAAATTGTCACACATCGTTAAAAAAAATAAATTAGCGACTTGGGGTTGCTTTAGCCCCCATAATTCTCCCCTGGATCAGCACCTGGAAAAATTTTTCTAAAGGGAAGAAAAACAACAGAGGACCTAGGTGGCTACCTTGGGGTACCCCACAATAATTGTCAATGTATTTAGATACAAAGTATTTAGACACATAAAGTACGCATAAATATAGTGGACACTGCAGAAAGAAATGTTGAGAATAAAAAAAATAGAACCATCTCATTGTCTCTTTTAAGAATCATCTCAGGGGTATTAAGAGCTATGAACTTTTTTCGGCAATTTTCTGCACTTATTCAGTTCTTTGTAGTGGTCTCCCAAAAGGCTGACGAAAAGGGGTGGATATGTTTTTAATTAATGTTGCTAGGATTATTATAATTATTATAGCCTATTGTAAAAGAACCAGAAAATCAAACATATTACTCATCTAGGGGTTAATTTGGGGAAGATATAAACTCTGTTGGACAAAATTTTTCCAAGCGATTATTCCAGTGATGCAACGGAAAGACAAAGCTTGTGTTCATTTTGTGCGATAATAGCAGAGGACTTTCGTTTATGTTTGCGTCCAAGTACACAAACTTCAACGCTACAAAAATGTCATACGAGTGTTTTCAGCTACGCGGATGTAAAATTTATGCGGACGCTACGCAGATTCAAATAACGGTAATTTTATCTATAAAGACCTGAAGATCTTATAATAGTCCTTTAGACTGATTTTTGAAGCGAAGCTTTTAACGCCTCGTTTTGTGAAATCTCAAAACCGACACTTTTTCCATACATATTTTTCTTGGAATTGTTGTTGTTTTTTTACTTGCGTCGATTACAACAAGATGATATGAAATTAAAAATATTTCTTTGTAAGGGTCAGCAATGAAAATCGAACTCGCACCATTCCGATCTAGAGTCTTACACACTAACCACTACTCCAAAACCCTTTGTGTCTTGAAGTGATTCATTCAATATCAAGTATTAACTGAAGCTATGACAAGGATATATCAAAAGGATTGTGCATTAGCTTTCCTACATATTCTATTGTGAATGCGTAAAGCTATGATGCAGCAGATCAAAATAATTGATCAAAAGCATTCCCAGTGGATATTTTAGCTAGCGTTGTGCAAAGAAAGCATGCTAGTAGTGCTTTTATTGGCGTCCATATACCTTCCATGCTCGCTGTATTGATGAGTGCTTGGGGTCTTTTCATTTTATTTTATAAGAAAAAATTTTTAAAAAAAATTTAGACAAAATTATAAATGATCTCAATTAAAAAAAAAAATTAAAATTGAAAAAACAATTTTTTTTTGTCGTAGTTTGGTCTAAAATCCAGGTCTCCGAAATCTAACACAATACATATCATATTATATGAAAACTTTTATTTGGAATAATTCAAGATCTTCCTATTAGTTTTGTATGAAGAAATTTTACAAAAAAATTCCAATTTGCCAAAAAAATGTAGATTTTAAAAACAATACAAAAAAATTGTTTTTGGTCCGAGCTGGATCTCGAACCCGCGCTCCCGAAAGCTTACTTTCACTTGTAATGATGCAAAATAAGCTGAAGATTGTTAACAACTTCGGTAGACGAGTGGATAAGATGTTGGACCGCTACATGAGAAGACGTTGTTTCAAATCTTGATATGTCAGCAGTTTTTTTATTTCAAGTGGATATTTATAAAGCTTTTCTTTCTAACGTGCATTCTCAAAAAAAGCTTCTAGCAGGCTTCTTTAAAGTCGCGAGAAAGGAAGGCCTAGAAAATTTTTTCGTTTCATATGAAAAAATTAATGGGCTTGGATATGAGTACTGAAGAGTTAAAAAATCCCTGCATTTGCCCACTGAATGTGAATTTTTGTGAATTTTTTTGATGCGAATGATGAGTTACGTTTGTTAAAAAAATTACATTTTAGAATGTTTGACGTTTGCACTGCTGTAAAATGGGCCTTTTTCGAAAATTTTGTTTATGTAAAAAGCAGTTTGCGCATTATGATGCATTTCCTAACAGACCCATTGTGCATTAGCTATCCAAACAACAAAAGTAGCAAGATTCCATTGAACGGGTTGAAAATTATCACAAGATGCCAATTCTTCTAGGTGTAGATTTTAATTGCGAATTCAGACATGAATGTTCACTAGGGTGCAAGCTATTTATAAGGAAAACTTTCAGAGTAGTTTTTTTAAAAAGCGCGCATAGGCATCTTGTAATTTTTTGTCTAAAACTTAAATCCTGAAAATTTAAAGAGATTTCAATAATTTTAAAGGGTCGAGTTTGAAAATGTTTGAAATTTTTAATTTGACTTGAATTTTTTCTTAATACTTTTTTTTCTTTTGCTTAAAAGTTAAGAAATAAACCTTAAAATAGTTATTATTTTCTTCGAAATAGTACTATATCTGTCAATGACATTTTTTAATTTTTAAAAACGGAACTACTGATAACCACTACGCTTTGTGCAACCCTGCATTAGAAATGTAAAATTGTGTGCAAATCAAATCGTTACAGCTAATCAGTTCGAAGCCGTGAGTTTATAATATTCATTTTGTTGTGAGGACGAGTTTAAAATACCAAATTAAAGGAAAGAGATTTACCTAGTTGGTTATTCCAAACACCAATTCGTTGGAGGAAAACTGCCTTCAAAAGGCGAATGCTTAAAAGTTCTATTTTATAATACGAGAGTAAGAAAATTGACTCAATATGAATGTGCGCGTTTAGTGATAAAAGAGTGTTCTTTGTTTTGGGAAAAAGCTCGAATTCCTATACAGGAAATATATAGAGCCGAGAATAAATTAAAGCACCTATACGAAGAGTAGCAAGTCCTAGTTAAATCTAAGAACAGGAACACTGCCAAAAATAATAAAAAAAGAGAAGACTGGAAAGACGACTTAAATAATTTATTTGATATCGCTCACCAAAACGCTCTGAATTTAATAAAAATCGAAGAAGATTAGCAATTTATACAAAATCAAAGACTAAAAGGACGATAAGGCTGCATGCTCGGAGTTGATATTATACTAAAGAAAAAAGAAACAAAAATTCAAAAGTGTACAGAGCAGGAAGAACTCAAAAAAAAAAAAAACTATGAAGAGGCAACATATGCCACAGGTAAAACTTTTCATTCACTTTTTTAAGCTATAAATAAAAAGTTTTCAGCGTTTTAAACCAAATACTACAATAAAAATTGCTTTTGTAATAGTCATTTTACATATTTTTGTAACTTTCAAAATTCTCTAACTGCGCATTTCACTTTTAATTTGCTATCTCTTATTAAAAGAGCTATACAAACTTCCTGAAACCCTTTCGGTTTTTGTAGTAACGCGTATTAATATATTTTTTATATACTTCAATTGGTCTATCGAATTATATTTACTACTCCGAAATTTTGAAAATATTTTTTTTATTGGAGTTGTCGATTTAATATAAATTTTATTAACATTATCAAAATAATGTTTGATGATATTGCATGACTGATAGGCATGCGCTAAATATTTCTGAGGATTAACCATTCTTTAATTAACAAAATTCTGACAGTAAAAGTAACAATTAATTTAAGGTTTAAATATGGAGAATGCGTTAACTTGAATTCGTCTGAATGCTTCAGTTTTTGCTATTCGGAATATGCGGAAGAAGTTGAGAACGATGTTGTTTCTCGAAATTAAAACGGGCGCGGAAAGAATTTCTAACACCTACACTCTCTGCTGTTTCAGATAAACTAAAAATAAGTGAAAGAGATGCTGTTCATTTGTTGGTAGCACTTATTGAAGCAATCGGACTTAATACTTCTGATTTTTGTTGTATTTTACGTCCGGAGTCTCCGTGCTTTCCACAAGGAGAAGAAAGACCAAAGACGGGGAGCAATTAAAAAGACTGATTTTCTTTGTTCAAGAGAAAGCGTTTATTGCTTTGCTTGTATTTAATTCTTTTGTGTTCTTATTAAAGCCTGCTGTCTAGGTGAGGCTGCGACCTTAGTAAGTGACTTTAAAATAGCTCTGTCCGTTTCTGGTCGACCGCGAGGTTTATAAAGGAAAGTCCTCACTTCCCAATGACGTTCTCGATTTCCACACATTCCTATAATTTCCAATAAGTGGAAATTATTTGCCAATACATAATTGGAAAAGTGCCTACTCAATATGTAAATGTAAGTTTACATATTGTCATTTTACTTTCCCCTTAGCGGTACGCGATCACGCACACTTTGCATGCTAGGGTAGGTAAATGAACGGCTTTATGCTGACCGTGCAAGCTGATGCCAATGCACCCAACAGTGCAATGTCTTGTTGCCGTTTTGTTGCCGCCGACGTTGTAGACAGAAACACTTGACAACTAAAAACAAAGCATTGGTTTTGTTTGTTTGGTAATTTAAGCGTGTGCGCTTAAATTAGGTCAGTCTTTTTAATTTCATGAACGCCGGCAATTTGAGTCACCGTACTCAAATTGGGTCTCGGTCGTTCGTTCATAATAATAAACAAAAAGTTGTTTGTTATTTATGCGCTTGTACTAAGAAATCTGCTATACGGTGACCTATAGATTAAACAGATTTTTTGTACCGCATTCTAATTATGAAAAATATTTTATGTTTTTTATTGGCTTTAGTTAAGTGTGTTTAGGAAAATCGTGTGAGGTCGGGGTGTACAAAGTGTACAGGGGAGTGTTGTGGAATACAACATTTTTTTATTAACCGAACTTCTATACGAAGGCAGAGAGACACCTTTAGAGAAGCACAAAGTAAAAAAATAACACATACATTTTCGGCCAATACTCAACCAGTAACAATTCATTGGAATACCAAGCTCTTAACAAGTGCGACAGGCAAGATCTACAAAAAATCTCCGAGTGGGGTCTTGCTAACAGAGTAGAGTTCAATGCAAGCAAGACTCAGTGCTGCCTGTCAACCCACAAGCGAATGGATTGCCCCTTAGCTCCCCTCAATATGAATGGTGTGGATCTTGTGGAATCAGCCACTCTTGACGTTCTGGGCATATCGATCCAATCTGATCTTCGTTGGAATGATCATATTTTTGATATGTCGAAAGAAGCGGGCAAGTGCCTAGGTTTTTTAAAACGGTGCAAAAAATATTTCACTTCAGCTGATCTTCGCATGATCTACACCTCATATATTAGGCCGAAAATGGAGTGCAATTCGCACATTTGGGCAGGTGCTTCAAGATCTTATTTGGAGCTTCTGGATCGAATTCAACGTCGTGCGATATATTTGATAGGGGTTGAAAGTATTTCATCCTCTCTCAACTCTCTTGGGCATCGACGCAATGTTGGTTGCCTTAGCCTTCTGTATAAGTGCTACCATGGGAAGTGTTCAAGGGAGTTACATGGCCTGACGCCACCAGCTCGTGTGTTTCCCAGGTCCACTTGGGCAGCTGTTCAAGCCCACCCCTTTACTATTGCGTCGATGTCCATCAGAACCTCGCATTACCGAGATAATTCGTTTTGTAGTCGCACGGTAAGGTTGTGGAATAGTCTCCCTGCGAGCGTGTTTCCCGGCAGTTTTGAGCTGTGCAAGTTTAAAACAAATCTTCACTAACACTACTCCATCTATCCACCCTCCAACTAACTATCACCCATCTTCCGAATCAACACAATGCTTATGTATTTGTAGGGGGCATCCCCTGAGCGTTGGTTCAGTCTAAAAAAAAAAGAATGAAGACCGTCTAGCAGTCATCGCTTTAGCTTCATCATTGGAACATATATTAACCCCTCCGTCAAACACATATTCTGAAACTTTGAACAAACACATATGCCTGGCCAGACCCCTATACGTTTTTATGCATTTGTACGGCAAAAAGGGTACCGTAACTTTGAATTTCTAAGTATGCTTGTTTATTATTTTTGTCTTTAGACTTTTTTTTGATTTGTTGATATATATAGCTACCTAAATGTAAAAAATTTTTATTCATTTTGTGGAATGCATGAAAAACAAGTATAATCAGCTTTAGAATGTGGTTGGCACACAGGATTAGTGCATTTGGTGCAGTAATAACGTGTCTACACGCAGTTTTACGTCTTGCGTGGCACAAATTCTGCAATCTTTTCTGGAATTCAATGTGCTAGGGCCACTTTGTTGGTTAGGCAGCATGTTGCTGGGAATATTCAACGGCCTTCCAAAGAAAGATTCAATGGCAAAACGGGTTGAATATTGTCCCAAAATATGGTTGTTTTTCATGCGATTTTCAGTATTAGCAAGCACTAATTATTTACTCAGCGCGTTCAAGAACATTCGTCTCTTCTATTTTCTGGTTCCTTTTGTATTTTCATTGTTTATGATGTAAGCGGCTAGTCCCATGACGTCTATCATGTTGCAAAAAAATGCTAATGGCCAACGTCTGTTTGACCGTTTTGTGGAGTAATGCGTTACGGTATCAACGCCGGCCTTTGTTGAATTGTAAAATAATATAGCTTCCGGTTTTTTTGCTACGCCTTCAACTTTCTCGGTGTAGTGCACAGTGGATATTAGATTTACTGCTTTGTTCTTCTTTGGAACGTAGCTGCACAGTGATACAAAGTTATCATATCTGTCTTTTTTCACTTCTTTAGGAAGACACCTTTTGTTGGATCTAATGGTGCCAACGTATGCATTTCCAATCGACGAAAGACGTTTAGCTGCGTCTAATGTTGTAAAGAAGTTATCAGCAGACTCATGAGCACATTTTCGCCTTAGTTTGTCTCTCGTTGTTCTCCCTCTTTGCCATTGTACAGTTTTCCTTGCAACGGATATTTGGTTTTCGCATCGCATGCCCACCATACTTTTATGCCATACTTTGCGGGCGTGAACTTTGTGCGCCCACGATATGGAAATAGCTGCTCATCGATGGTTACACTTTCGTATGGTTCAAAATTACTGGCAAGATTGTTATTGAAGAAGTTACATATGTCGCGAATGGGAGCAGTTTTGTCGGTTTGTTGACGAAATGCGCGCGTACGACTATCGTCAAATCGAATACAGCACATCAAAGTAACAAATCGTGTATATGACATGGCTGCATTATTATGACTGACACCAAAAGCCAATAGTATCCCAATAAAAGCGTCAAGCTCAACACTTGTCATATCAACCCATACTCGTGGTGTGCAGTTTGCATGTTCTGCGTTCCATTTGCGTATAACTTTTTCTCCATATAGATTTGTTTGAGGTTCGATGATGAACGTAATATTCGGTGAAAAGAAAAGCTTGATCAGATTTGCTTGATCAAGCGAAGTGATCAGGTTTCTTTTTGGTCCACCTCTGAAACGCACGATGTTGTGCTGGCGGAATCTCACTGTAGCGGGTTCAGCTGTACTCCACTTGGTACCATCTTTTCCAAGCAAAAAACCGTCTACAGCTTGAGTTGGTGCATTCTCACTTTCTTCTTCGGATTCTTCATCGCTGTCGAATATTTCATTTGATTCAATTTCCAATTCATATTCAATGTCCGAGGCGTCATCGAGCACAAAATCTGTGTTTTCACCGCTTTGGTCTTCAAATAAATCTAGTTCTTCGTGCTTCTCTGTGAAGCTCTAGTTCTTCTGTGTGAAGTGCGAAATCACGCTGTAACGCTGATGATAGTTGTTGTTGGAAATTATCAGTAAGGCTGCCTGTACGCAAGCGCGTATTGTACACAAATTCTAAATCCTCTGCCATAGCAATAGTAATAATTTCACTTTAGTTTCCGCACAAAAAATTAATATTTCGGACTGTCGATGTTGTATGTTCAGCATTCAATAATAATCTAACTGAACTCAAAACCAAAATCTCAAACGAAAGAAAGAAATAAGAGAAAAATAAACACAAAAACTACCTGGAAGCAAACATCTGCATTGAATTCACATAAAAACAACCCATAATATAAAAAAATACCTGGAAACAATAATCTGCATTGTATTTGCAGAAAAAAAACCCAAAATGTGTATAACAATAATTTATTTCATACAAATGTATAGGGGTCTAGTCAAGCATATGTGTTTGTTCGAGGGGGATTTTTTTTTGCAGCTTTCTTCCTGTTGGAACGATATTTTAGAATTTTTTTTTAAAAATAGAAAGCCAACAATATTCTAGGCGGCTACCGAGAAATACAGGTATCTACCTAAACTAAAAGTATGTTTAATTAACGCTCACAAATGTAATATGCCTGGCCAGAACCATGTGTTTGTCCAAGTGTTAAATATGCCCGACATACCATCAGGGACTGGACTCGAAATATCTTCTGCCGTTTATGATACTCTAGAGGAAAACTATATTTTAGAAAAAACACAGTCATTTGTATTTAACACTACTTCAGCAAGCACAGGAAGATTCAAAGGCGCGTGTACTCTTTTGGTGAAAAGATTAGGGAGAGAAATACTTTTCCTATGTTGTCGACATCATATTTTAGAAATTGTTTTAGCAGCTATATTTACTAAAGCAAACGTAGCGTTATCTTCTGGACCAGAAATTATGATTTTTAAAAAGTTTGAGAATTTATGGCCAAAAATACAACAAACAAATTATTTGATTGGAGTAATGCATCCTAGCATAAAACATATACTTGGAAATGACACCGCAAATATATTAAACTTTGCCTATTCTAAAATAACGGAAAACTTTCCGAGAAATGATTATAAAGAATTCTTGGAATTGATTATTATATTCTTGGGCGGAACTCCTCCGGGAAGAATACAATTTTCTAAGCCTGGAGCTATGCACTTCGCTAGATGGATGTCTAAGGCTATATACTCAATAAAAATTTTGCTATTTAGAAACCAATTACCGGAATTAACAAAAAGTGAGGAAAATAGTTTAATCGAAGTTGCAGGTTTTATCATAAAATGCTATTATTTTTTCTGGTTTAATGCTGATAAAGCAGAAGAAGCTCCATGGAATGATTTAGAATTTATAAGGGCATTGGAAAACTATAAAAATATTAACAAATAAATAGCGGATGTTGCAATTTCAAAAATAATAAACCATTTATACTACTTAAATGAGGAATGCGTTGGCTTTGCATTATTCGACGACAGAATTGACGGAGACACCAAAGCCCAACTTGTTAAAGTAATGTGTCTTTATGACAATGATGAAGAAATTCAAGGAGATGAAGAAGAAGAAATACAAAAGAAGCTTATATGAAACTAGCTGAAACCCGGCGCGTTGCTGCCACTCTCCCTATTCAAACGCCCATAAAATGTTATCAGTTAAACAGCATGTCTAAATTGAGGTCAAATACTGAATTCTGAGACTGTGCGACCTATATCCACAAAGCTATTCGATATAACAAATTTGGGTTGTATAGGAAGTGCCACTACCTCTTCATCACCGCTAATAGAATGTAATCAATTAAACTGGATGTCTACATGGCGGTCGAATACCGAATTCCAAAACTGTGCGACATATAACTCCAAAACTATTCGATAGCACAAATTTTGATTGTATGGGAGGTGCCACTCTCCTTTTCCCTACGCCCATAAAATTTTAGCAATGAAACTGCATGAGTACATTGAGGTCGAATACTAAATTTTGAGGCTGAGTTACCTATAACTCCAAATCTATTCGATATCGCAAATTTGGGTTAAATTGGAGGTGTCACGCCCCCCGACAAACTCTAAAAAATTTTATCAGTAAATCTGCAAGCGTAAATTTTGGTCGAATACTGAGTTCCGACGCTGTGCGACCTTGAACTCCAAAGCTATTCGATATCACAAATTTTCGTTGTATGGGAGGTGCCACTCCCCCTTGATCAACGCTCATAAAATGTAATCAATGATACTGCATGTGTACATTGAGGTCCAATACTGAATTCCAAAGCTGTGAGACCTATAACCCCAATGCTATTTGATATCTCTAATTTGGGTTAAATAGGAGGTTTCACGCCCCCTTGTCGTACGCCCATAAAATGTAATTAATGAAACTGCATGTATAAATTGGGGCCGAATACTGAATTCTGACGCTGATATTCAATATCGCAAATTTACGTTAAATGGGAGGTGCCACGCCCCTCTTACCAATGAACATAGATTGAATCAATGAAACTGCATGTGTATATTGAGGTCGAATACTGAATTTCGGCGTTGTACGACTTATAACTCTAAAACTATTTGATAGCACAAAGTTGGGTTGTATGGGAAGTGCCACTCCCCTTTGCCCTACGACGACAAAATGTAAGTATTGAAAATACATGTATAAATTTAGGTCGAATACCGAATTCTTACGCTGTCAACCTATAACTTCAAAGCAATACGATATCGCAAATTTGGTCGAATACCGAATTTCTAAGCTGTGCGACCCATAACTCTAAAGCTATTCGATAACAACAATTTTTTATTTATATATGGGAGGTAAAAGGGGGTGTGGAATTTCCCTTAAACCATCTCGTACTCAAAGCAAAGCGTACTTACAAAATTTGAGCTCAATCGGACCAATGGTTTCGAAGTATTTTGATATTTTCTTAAAAGTAGGCGTAGATGAAGTGTGACCACGCCCATTTTTTTCAAAGTTATTTATAGTTATCATACGAACTTATTTACCAAATTTTAATTTAATACGACCAAAACCGTCTTAAATACAGCATTTTTATTGATTTGTGGGCGACAAAAGGGGGTGTGGCACAAAACGTGCAAAGATACACACATGCAATTTCTTATGTGCACCCTCCACACAGACCCCAATCACCCGTAAAAATTTCATTGAAATCGGGCAAGCCGTCTAGGAGGAGTATGCGAACAGGAAGTTTTGCCACTTAATTTTATATATATAGATATCAAAACAGTGGGCGCAAAAGTGGGCGTGGTCAATTTTTCTTTCAGTAAACATTTAAATTGGATTACTACGAACATTTGAAAAAAAAATTATCCAAATCGGTCCAGCCTTTTTATGATTTTAGATAAATCAAAAAAAGTGGGCGCAAAAGTGGGCGTGGTCAATTTTTCTTTCCTTAAAAACCTAACTTGGACTTAAACGAACATTAAAAAAAAAAATTATCCAAATCGGTTCGGCCGATCTCGAGTTATGGGATTACATCGCATTCGGACACTTTCTTTTATATATATAGATGCAATTAATATTAAATCTATATATATAAAAGAAAGTGTCCGAATGCGATGTAATCCCATAACTCGAGATCGGCCGAACCGATTTGGATAATTTTTTTTTAAATGTTCGTTTAAGTCCAAGTTAGGTTTTTAAGGAAAGAAAAATTGACCACGCCCACTTTTGCGCCCACTTTTTTTGATTTATCTAAAATCATAAAAAGGCTGGACCGATTTGGATAACTTTTTTTTCAAATGTTCGTAGTAATCCAATTTAAGTGTTTACTGAAAGAAAAATTGACCACGCCCACTTTTGCGCCCACTGTTTTGATATCTATATATATAAAATTAAGTGGCAAAACTTCCTGTTCGCATACTCCTCCTAGACGGCTTGCCCGATTTCAATGAAATTTTTACGGGTGATTGGGGTCTGTGTGGAGGGTGCACATAAGAAATTGCATGTGTGTATCTTTGCACGTTTTGTGCCACACCCCCTTTTGTCGCCCACAAATCAATAAAAATGCTGTATTTAAGACGGTTTTGGTCGTATTAAATTAAAATTTGGTAAATAAGTTCGTATGATAACTATAAATAACTTTGAAAAAAATGGGCGTGGTCACACTTCATCTACGCCTACTTTTAAGAAAATATCAAAATACTTCGAAACCATTGGTCCGATTGAGCTCAAATTTTGTAAGTACGCTTTGCTTTGAGTACGAGATGGTTTAAGGGAAATTCCACACCCCCTTTTACCTCCCATATATAAATAAAAAATTGTTGTTATCGAATAGCTTTAGAGTTATGGGTCGCACAGCTTAGAAATTCGGTATTCGACCAAATTTGCGATATCGTATTGCTTTGAAGTTATAGGTTGACAGCGTAAGAATTCGGTATTCGACCTAAATTTATACATGTATTTTCAATACTTACATTTTGTCGTCGTAGGGCAAAGGGGAGTGGCACTTCCCATACAACCCAACTTTGTGCTATCAAATAGTTTTAGAGTTATAAGTCGTACAACGCCGAAATTCAGTATTCGACCTCAATATACACATGCAGTTTCATTGATTCAATCTATGTTCATTGGTAAGAGGGGCGTGGCACCTCCCATTTAACGTAAATTTGCGATATTGAATATCAGCGTCAGAATTCAGTATTCGGCCCCAATTTATACATGCAGTTTCATTAATTACATTTTATGGGCGTACGACAAGGGGGCGTGAAACCTCCTATTTAACCCAAATTAGAGATATCAAATAGCATTGGGGTTATAGGTCTCACAGCTTTGGAATTCAGTATTGGACCTCAATGTACACATGCAGTATCATTGATTACATTTTATGAGCGTTGATCAAGGGGGAGTGGCACCTCCCATACAACGAAAATTTGTGATATCGAATAGCTTTGGAGTTCAAGGTCGCACAGCGTCGGAACTCAGTATTCGACCAAAATTTACGCTTGCAGATTTACTGATAAAATTTTTTAGAGTTTGTCGGGGGGCGTGACACCTCCAATTTAACCCAAATTTGCGATATCGAATAGATTTGGAGTTATAGGTAACTCAGCCTCAAAATTTAGTATTCGACCTCAATGTACTCATGCAGTTTCATTGCTAAAATTTTATGGGCGTAGGGAAAAGGAGAGTGGCACCTCCCATACAATCAAAATTTGTGCTATCGAATAGTTTTGGAGTTATATGTCGCACAGTTTTGGAATTCGGTATTCGACCGCCATGGAGACATCCAGTTTAATTGATTACATTCTATTAGCGGTGATGAAGAGGTAGTGGCACTTCCTATACAACCCAAATTTGTTATATCGAATAGCTTTGTGGATATAGGTCGCACAGTCTCAGAATTCAGTATTTGACCTCAATTTAGACATGCTGTTTAACTGATAACATTTTATGGGCGTTTGAATAGGGAGAGTGGCAGCAACGCGCCGGGTTTCAGCTAGTTATTTATAAATAGAAATAATGCCATCATTCTTAAGGAGTTATTTTCTAAAAATACAAAAATAATTTTTTAGAGGTTCAAAATATCCACGGGTTTTCTACAAGCAGACCCAAACACTTGTCACCATTCAGAGGTTTACAAAACTGCACAAAATTATGTTAAAAATTTAAAGGTGACAAATGATTTTACAGAAAGAGGAATAAAATTGATAACTGGTTATCATGATAAGATAACGAAAGATGAGGAACAAAAGCAACACTTGCTAAAAGTAATTTTTTTATTTGATATTTTTACGTATTTATAATATTTTTGTTTCAGGTTGTACAAAATTACAGGCAACAATATTCTAAAAATGCTAATTTAGAAAATCTAAGAACAAAATATAAAGCGTAATAAACGTTTTTTGTGTACATATTTCATATATTTTCCATAACCTTTGTTTAAATTATATTGTCAAACAATAATAAAATTCATAAGAAATAACACTATTTTGAAGTATAAAAAACGTGATGCGGCCCGTGTTTTTGTTATCAGATTTTACTAAAATTTTGAAGAATTGAGTTTCAGATACAATGTAACAATATGCCACTGCGCGCTTCTTAAAAATTAAAAGTTTAAAAATAAGTGGCACTTTAATGTTCACAGGCACTTAAGGTAAGGCCGGTGCTCTAGCGCTCGAAAATTTAAGGGCTTACAACGATATTTTAACTTTAAAGGTAAATTGTAACACTCATTCATTCATCATAAGAAAATTTATTTTAATATAAAAAATTGTGGATCACGTTCGAAATGGTGCTCAATGAGACGCTCTCAAAGAAAAGGGGCATTGATGGTGTTGTAGATTTTGACTTTTCTATTTATCTGAAAAATAAAAACCAAGAATATTATTAACCACTATGAATGAAGCTATAGTTGGCACTAGAAAGAAAAATATTGAAATTTAACAGAACGACGCGCTTTTGAAAATTAAGTTCTTAAAACAGCTTGTTTTCAACCGGTTATAAAGTGTAAAATATACGATGTTTTTAAAACAAAACGTTGATTCTAGTTCCAGTGATATCCACTGATGTTATGAATAGCATATTTAAATTTCAGATGATTCGGCTGAATAGTTTTTGTTTTTTCTACAACACCATGCCGAAAAAAGTAGTTTCGAGATAAATGAGTAAAAAGAGAATGAATCTAGACGAAACACTGTAGCTGGACAACTATTAAAACGGTTATATGAGTGAAAAAACGTCATAAATACTTTAATTTTGAAATATAAAAAAAAAAACAATTTCATACAAATTCTTGGCTCTAAATAATGTCGTTTTGATAAATACAATTTGCGAATGATAAGCGATCCAAATATTTGCGCAACAAGATTAGGATATTTTTTGACGTAATTTACTGGTTTGAATATTATTGTGTTTTGTTAACATTATGGTATTTAAAGTTTTTTAATTTAAATACTCTTTTATTAGAAAAACCATTAAAATATCAAACTAATAAAACTAAAAGCTTCGATTCTTTCGCGTGTCCAAGTACGCATCTGATTTTTTTTATAGCCTATAATTATTGCTTACATACGTTTTTATTTATAAAGACCTGAAAATCTTAAAATAGTCCTTTAGACAGATTTTTTTTATAACCTGTGATTATTGATTAGCTATTTTGAAGACCAACGCGAGATTAAGTTTTACGTTAATTAAAGCAGCCATAGAAGAGCATGTTGAATTCAGGACACTGATTGACAGCCAATTAAGAATATATATACAAATGTAAGAACGTGGCAAAAATGTTGTTGCTCTTCGATGATTATCTGAAACGTGGATAAATTTAAATTCCAACAACATAGCAATTGCCATGGTTTTCAGTTAGGCCACTCAATGTTTTTAATTTTTTTTTTTTGGATTTAGAAACCTAACTTTTTATAGGTTGAAAACAACATCAGTAAACTTGAAATGGTTCACTAAAAGTGCATTAATTAAAAGTTGTTTATCCCTTCTCATCTTCAGTTTGAATATAAATGCTGTGTTGCTGACAGGTTATAGCAAGTATGAAAATTGATCCAAGAGAAAAAATATGCATTAGGATCTGCAATTTATTCCATTTACAAATGAGCTTTAAAACATTATTTCTTTTAGAAATGCGCAGGGCAAAGAGCTTGACTTGTTTCCTTGGTGCACGTTCAGTCAATTCTTCACAGCTTACGGAAGTAAAAAAACCCCATAAATTTATTATTAATGTAATAAATTTGTAAATAAAACAGAAAATTGCAATAGCAATTTATATAAATAAGTAACATTGAACTCAATAAACAGCTACTTTATACATACCGGCTCGACCAGATCAACCGGAACACCATTATATAGTAAATAAGGGAAAAAAACAAGACAAAAATATGACTCCATGCTTTCGTTTTGATTGATGATTCTTTACCGCGGGACAGCCTCAACGGCAACTTGCTCGATTATCTTGCAAGTTATAGTATAAAACGTGGCAAACTTGACACCATCAAGACAATTTTTATATTGAGAAAAACGATGAATGACGGAAGGAATTACAAACGAGAAAACGAATGTTGCTTCGATATGAAGGACATCAACAAAATATAATTAATTATACTTATGTAGGTTATGTTCTATTACAATTAATATTAATAGCTGCGGGGTTATCGGCTATGTCTTGCATACAACTAAATAAAAGCATGAAAATTTTAAATTATTATGCAGCTTAAGCTAGCATAACTTTGGCATGCTAATTTTGATGGCAATATATGAATATGAATTAGAAGTAGAAATAAAACTTTTTTCTGACTTAATCTAGCATGCAAATGTTGGTTTGAATTTTTGAACCAATTATATGAATAAGAAATATATCAAAATGTAACTTGTGTCTAGCTTCAACTGTAAGAATTTTGTGTACAGTTTAAAGTCACGCAGTGTGCTTACTAAGCTAATCCTTAAAACCTTCTTACCTCCTCCTTTCATCCATAACGCCGCATAGCTTCATTGTATTAAAAAATGATGCTGAAATGCAGTTTAGAATGGATGTCTGACTCCCTTCACAAGTGTTTTTTTTTCTTTTTGTCCAAAACTATTATGCAAATATTTGATATGATAGAGAGCTTGGGGAGTTGATTTTATTAATGAGAATTTTGGGATTAATTCAAAAAGCGCCAAAAACTTTTAATACAAATTCCTTGAAATTCTAGCTATAATGCTTTAAATACATGCATAAATATGTAAAATTTTGAAAATTAGTTCAAGTTTCTTTGTAATGAATCTTCATAAATTCAGAGTTCAGAATAACAGCTCAACTTTCATTGGACCAATATAGTTAATTAAGTTTATTTTTTTAAAGCTGCTAACTAAGCTGTAAGGAACCCTAACTGTTTAAAGGTATTTTTGAAATTGGTAGGGAAGATTATTTAAAAAAAAAACTATATAATAGTTTGATACTTATGATAATTAACAATAACCACATAAATCAGCTTCTGCAGCATTTTCCCACTTTTAAGCATTAAATCATTTTAAGAACAGTACACAAAAATCATTGAAATATCTCAACGATATGATAAAAAATTAATCACAAAAAAAACGCAACAATTTTGGCCTTATAATACGTTTACATACGAGATTAAGACAAACAAGATTAAGAAAATCCCCTTTTGTAATCTACTGTTTACACTAGTGTGAAAGAGATTAATTTTGACATTTCGTTGCTTCGTTTTGTTTTGTTTTAGGTTAGCGCTATGTTATGGTGGTGGTCAAGGGCACATCATGAATTGTTTTTATTTCAATGGCCGCTTTAGCGCAGACAACTGTTGTGAACTGTTATTGTAGCGCTACCATAGTTCACGATGTTTTTCTCTGAATGTGTTGCTGCTCTACACGTCAGAAGTTAGATTCAATTTAGTTATATTTAATTTTTATGTAAATTTAATTCAATTGCAAAGGTTTCTCACTTCAATTTGCTGCATTCTTTCTGTGTTTTTTAATTTAGCGTCAGTAGCAGCATCTGACAGTTAACCAAACAGTTGTGTTCATGTAGCATAGAATTTGTTCGCTCGATTAGATGGCGTCCGCTGCCTGATCACTTTTAGTTAGCGCTCCCAAAATTCGACCATTCAGCGAATTTTCATACAACAGTTGTCAACTGTTGTCTGCGCTAAATGCGGCCATTGTAAATGGGAACTTTGAGAGAGTGAGCAAGGGAATAAATGTTGACGAAATCATAGGATAAAAGCATATTGCGTTGTGAAATTATTTATTTATTACTAGCTGAAACCCGGCGCGTTGCTGCCACTCTCCCTATTCAAACGCCCATAAAATGTTATCAGTTAAACAGCATGTCTAAATTGAGGTCAAATACTGAATTCTGAGACTGTGCGACCTATATCCACAAAGCTATTCGATATAACAAATTTGGGTTGTATAGGAAGTGCCACTCTCTCTTCATCACCGCTAATAGAATGTAATCAATTAAACTGTATGTCTACATGGAGGTCGAATACCGAATTCCAAAACTGTGCGACATATAACTCCAAAACTATTCGATAGCACAAATTTTGATTGTATGGGAGGTGCCACTCTCCTTTTCCCTACGCCCATAAAATTTTAGCAATGAAACTGCATGAGTACATTGAGGTCGAATACTGAATTTTGAGGCTGAGTTACCTATAACTCCAAATCTATTCGATATCGCAAATTTGGGTTAAATTGGAGGTGTCACGCCCCCCCGACAAACTAAAAAATTTTATCAGTAAATCTGTAAGCGTAAATTTTGGTCGAATACTGAGTTCCGACGCTGTGCGACCTTGAACTACAAAGCTATTCGATATCACAAATTTTCGTTGTATGGGAGGTGCCACTCCCCCTTGATCAACGCTCATAAAATGTAATCAATGAAACTGCATGTGTACATTGAGGTCCAATACTGAATTCCAAAGCTGTGAGACCTATAACTCCAATGCTATTTGATATCTCTAATTTGGGTTAAATAGGAGGTTTCACGCCCCTTGTCGTACGCCCATAAAATGTAATTAATGAAACTGCATGTATAAATTGGGGCCGAATACTGAATTCTGACGCTGATATTCAATATCGCAAATTTACGTTAAATGGGAGGTGCCACGCCCCTCTTACCAATGAACATAGATTGAATCAATGAAACTGCATGTGTATATTGAGGTCGAATACTGAATTTCGGCGTTGTACGACTTATAACTCTAAAACTATTTGATAGCACAAAGTTGGGTTGTATGGGAAGTGCCACTCCCCTTTGCCCTACGACGACAAAATGTAAGTATTGAAAATGCATGTATAAATTTAGGTCGAATACCGAATTCTTACGCTGTCAAGCTATAACTTCAAAGCAATACGATATCGCAAATTTGGGTTGTAAGGGAGATGTCACGCCTCCCTGTCCAACGCCCATAAAGTAAAACCATTGAAACTGCATGTGTAAATTGAGGTCAAAAACTGAATTCCAAAGATGAATTCCTATAACTTCAAAGCTATTCGATATCACAAATTTGGGTTGTATCGGAGGTGCCCCTCCCCCTTGTCCACTCCCATAAAATTTCATCACAGAAACGGTACGTCTAAATTGTGGTCGAATACCGAATTTCTAAGCTGTGCGACCCATAACTCTAACTAAAGCTATTCGATAACAACAATTTTTTTATTTATATGTGGGAGGTAAAAGGGGGTGTGGCATTGCCCCTTAAACCATCTCGTACTCAAAGCAAAGCGTACTTACAAAATTTGAGCTCAATCGGACCAATGGTTTCGAAGTATTTTGATATTTTCTTTAAAGTAGGCGTAGATGAATTGTGACCACGCCCATTTTTTCAAAGTTAATTATAGTTATCATACGAACTTATTTACCAAATTTTAATTTCATACGACCAAAACCGTCTTAAATACAGCATTTTTATTGATTTGTGGGCGACAAAAGGGGGTGTGGTACAAAACCTGCAAAGATACACACATGTAATTTCTTATGTGCACCCTCCACACAGACCCCAATCACCCCTGAAAATTTCATTGAAATCGGGCAAGCCGTCTAGGAGGAGTATGCGAACAGGAAGTTTTGCCACTTAATTTTATATATATAGAAGATATCAAAACAGTGGGCGAAAAAGTGGGCGTGGTCAATTTTTCTTTCAGTAAACACTTAAATTGGATTACTACGAACATTTGAAAAAAAAATTATCAAAATCGGTCCAGCCGTTTTCCGATTTTAGATAAATTGAAAAAGTGGGCGCAAAAGTGGGCGTGGTCAATTTTTATTTCCGACAAAACTTAAATTGGATTACTATGAACATTAAAAAAAAAATTATCCAAAACGGTCCAGCCGTTTTCCGATTTTAGATAAATCAAAAAAGTGGGCGCAAAGTGGGCGTGGTCAATTTTTCTTTCCGTAAAAACCTAAGTTGGACTATTACGAACATTTAAAAAAAAAATTATCCAAATCGGTTCAGCCGTTCTCAACTGATGCAATTACCAACGAACGACATTTGATTTGGATTATAAATTCGTAATTTGTATGGGAGGTACCACGTTCATTTGTCCAATTGCGTCCATATTTGTAGTTGAACTTAGAAACTATACACTAAACCCTTCATATTAAATTGTATTCCGATACCAACAACAGTAGGAGAAATAGTGGATTTTGAATTTGTAATTTGTATGGGAGGTACCACGCCCCTTTGTCCAATCCCGCCCATATTTGGAGTAAAGCTTGGAACGCATACATTAAACGGATGTACCAAATTTTGTTCAAATACCTATAATAGGAGCAGAAATATCGGATTTTTAATCTGCGATTTGTATGGGAGGTACCACGCCCCTTTGTCGAATTAAGTTTTTTTTTCTATATAAACCATCTACTAAAAATTTTGAATTGAATAAAAAAAAAAATCAGCCTAATCGGTTCAGCCGTTCGCCCGTGATGGCATTTCATAGATGGACCGTTTTATTTTTATATATATAGACTAGCTGAACCCGGTGTGCTTCGCTACCCCCCTCGTTTAAAATAAAATTAAAAGTATTTATATATTTACAAAAATTTATTTATTTAATATAATTATTGCAATGCTTCGCCTCTTTTTTTGTTGTAAACCAATTAGAATTCAGCGCTGAATCGCATGTAATTTGCTTCATGCTCCCCCTTTTTATTTTTAGACCAATCAAAAAGCAGCAATTACACAATCAGCTGTTTCGCAGTCTGTTGTGGGAGAATGAGAATGGGGTTACCCCACTCTCTATTTCAATTAACACGTATTATAAAATCAGCTGTTTTGAAGACAGTGGTAGAAGAAAGAGAATTGAGCTACCCCACTATTTTAATTAATATGTATTTTAATGATTTTAATGACATGATTTGTGGTATAGCCGTTAATAAACGTAGTAAAAAAGTAGGTGCAGAAGTGTGCATGGTCGAAAAATATTATCATGTAATAAGTATTCCTGAGTCAAAGCTGAACGCTGTGAAAATTTAAGATCGGTTATCAGGTCCAGCCTCCAATATATCGCAAACAAAGGGGCGTGCTCCGCCCACTTTTCTTTTGGTACGTATTTCTATTCATGCTAATACCATATATAGCAAATACTGCCGCCGTTGGTCAAAAAATGCCCAAGATATGACGATTTTAAAATTTGGGTTATATGGGCGAGGCCACGCCCCTTCGTCCACTCACAACTTTATATAGTCAAGAATTTATTATTTCGTAAGAATATCCTATTGTGAAAATTTAATGATGATAGGTCCAGTAGTTAAGACTATATTGCGATATTTAATTTTCCTAAAAAGGGGCGTGGTCCCACCCACTTTTCTCCTGGTACGTATTCCTAACTATGCCAATACCATATGTACCAAATAGCATCAACGTAGGTCAAAAAATGCCCAAAATATGGCGATTTAAATTTTTAGGTTATATGGGCAGTGCCACGCCCCTTTGTCAAACAAAAACTTCATATAGCCTTTTATTCTTTCCAGATTCATAGTAAAATGCTGTGAAAGTTTCAGGAAGATCGGTCCAAGGGTTTGGCCTCCTATAAAGCACAAACAAACAAACAAACAGACAGACATTCATTTTTATATATATAGATTGAAAGCAGATTTATTATAATTAAAGTAAAATGGGGCGAAAAAGGGGGATTTGGTAATAAAAAATCTATGGCTACCTTACCTGTAGATAAAAACTATATAAAACTTTAGGTAAATACATATTACAAAAAAAGTATTTTGTATAGCAAACATTGTTAGTGGTATAAGTAAGTATCTGAATTAAAAAAGGGGGCGGTGAAGTGGGCGTGGTTCATAGTAATATGGCGACGTTAACAGTATTAAGAGCAATATACTACCAAATAAAAAATAATCCGTTGGAAGGAACAAATTTGTACAGAGAACAAAAAGTTTAAAACTTAAATTTGGCGTGAAAAGGGGCGTAAAAGGGGGAGTGGCGTAAGAAATGTTTATTTCTTCCTCGCCTGGAGTATAATGTGTATACAATTTGAAGTAAATCTGTTAAAAACTATATGGGAGCCATTACATAATTTAAAAAAAGTGGGCGTAAAAGTGGGCGTGGTCGAAAAAGTACCCTATTAATCATGCCAGAGTCCCAGTTAAATGCTGTGAAATTTTCAGGAAGATCGGTCCAGAGGTTTGGTCTCCTATAAGGTACAAACAAACAAATAAAGAAACACACATTCCATTTTATATATATAGATAGCTTAAACCCGGCGCGTTGCTGCCGCGGCCCCGTTGCCAAACGCGAATAAAATGTTATCAGTGAAATTGTATGTGTAAATTGTGGTCGAATACTCAATTCCATGGCTGTGCGACCTATAACTCAAAAGCTGTAGAATTTCTCAAATTTTGGTTGCATGGGAGGTGACACGCCCCCTTGTCCAACGCCATACAAAGTTATCAGTAAAACTGCATGTGTAAATTGAGTTCGAATGCTGAATTCCGAGGCTTTGTTTGCTTTGTTTGATTGACTCAAAAGCTATTCGATATCGCAAATTTGGGTTGTATAAGAGGTGCCACGCCCCTTTGTCCAACTCCCATAAAATTTTATCAGTAAAACGCCACGTGTAAATTGTGGTCGAATTTCGAATTCCAAGGATGTGCGGCCTATAACTCCAAAGCTATTCGATATCGCTAATTTGGGTTGTATGGGAGGTGCCACGCCCCCTTGTCCAACTCTCACAAAATTTTATCTGCGAAGCGGCACGTGTAAATTGTCGAATACCGAATTCCGAGGCTAAGCGGCTTATAACTCCAAAGATATTCGATATCGCAAATTAGGGTTGTATGGGAGGTGCCACGCCCACTGTTAGTAGGAGGTTGAAATATACTTTACGATCTATTCTCATACCTACAACATATACATACAAAATTTCATGAAAATCGGTCGAGCCGTTTCGGAGGAGTTCGATTACGTACCCCGTGACAGAAGAATTTTATATATTAGATATCATTCATCAAATAGATCTTCAAAATCTTACTGACTACTTAAAGAATTGATTAATCTAGTGTACAGTTATAATATTATTTAAATAAATTAGTTCACATAGAGTTATTTCGTAAACTATTAAAACATAAAAGTAAAGTGTTCTTAAAAGCACTTCTGCTTAAACCAAGATTAAAATCTATTTCACGACACACTGAGCTTGCCAGTCTTAAACATCAAGTAATAGGTTCATTCATACTATAATTTACCCTATGAAAAGGTTCATAAAATAAATTAGAAGATCTTAGCGAACGTGAAGGTTCGTTAAAGTGAATTTCAGATAGCAAAAGAGAACAATTTATATCCGAGCATAATATATCTCTTACAAACATGATGGCAAAATATTTACTACGATTTTCTAAGTATTGAATACCAAGAAGAAGGCTTCTTACATTATATGAAGGCATTTCAATACTCCATCGCAAGCGACTTATTGCAAACCTTGTAAAACGTCTTTGAATTATTTCAATTCTACTTGAAGAGCAAGCGTAAAATGGGTCCCATATTATGCAGAAATATTCTAAAACAGATCTCACAAAGGAAAAATATAAAGTTTTTAAGGAAAAAGGATCAGAAAGTTCTTTCGAGTTTCTGATTATGAAGCCTAACATACTATTTGCTTTTGCTACTATGTAGTCTATGTGCTATGAGAAACGAAGTTTACTGTCAAGCATAACTCCAAGATCCTTCTTCTCAGTAATTCTTGACAAAGATATATTTCCAAGTTTACACGGATAAAACAAAACAGAAAAACTACGACTGAAAGTCAAACATTGGCATTTTGATATGTTTAGCGGCAACAAATTGTTACTGCACCAAGAAGATAATTGGAACAAATCATTCTCTAGATTCATACAGTCATTATTGTCTTTTATTGTAGAAAAAATTATTATGTCATTGGCATACATTAAACACAGAGAAAACTTTACAATATTGGGATGGATTATTGTTTACGAATAACAGAAACAAAAGAGGCCCCAAATGACTGCCTTGGGGAATCCCTGAAGAGACCGTTATAGCATCAGATACAAAATTATTTATTCGAACGAAATGTGTCCGACCTAAAAGGTATGATTCAAACCATTTTAGAATACTAGAATGAAATCCAATGGATTCTAGCTTTTTTAAAAGTAAGTAATGGTGAACTCTGTCGAAAGCTTTTGAAAAATCCATGAAAATAACATCACATTGATATCCATTTTCAAAGCTGCTTAAGATATATTTTGTAAAAATTGCCAAATTTGTAGTTGTTGACCTTCCATTTATAAAACCATGTTGAAGCGGTGATGTAACCTCCTTCATTAAAAAAATCAGTCTATTGTAGACCAGTTTTTCAAAAAGTTTGGGGATCGCAGATATTTCTCAGATCAGGCAATAGTTTGAAACCTCAACTTTTGAACCAGATTTGTGAATCGGAGTAATATAAGTGAATTTCCAATCAGTTAAAAATTCACCATTTCTAAGTGATTGGTTGTAGATTGTGGTTAGAAGAACTGCTAGTATATTCGCACAATTCTTTAAAAGTATTGGTGGAAAACCTTCCATTCCTGGCTGACGATCACTATTCAATTGCTTCAATCCATCTAAAACTTCTATTAAGCTAAGCTCAAGGAATCCTAAATCAATTAAATTACTACATAAGTTAGTGTAATTACCTGAAATAGTATCAGAAGATACATAAACTGATCGAAAAAATTCGGCGAAAAGGTTGCAAATCGAGAGGGTATCAGATGTTGTATTTCCCATATACTGAATAGTATTCGGGATACCCGTCGTATTTTTCTGGCTGTTCATAAAGTACCAAAAACTCTTACTATTAGTCTTCAATTGGCATTCAATCCGAAAAATATAACTTTTATATAAGAATTTGTTCAAATTATCAAATTTTGTTTGAAGACATTGATACTTATTTAAAAGAATTGCATTATTATTGGATTGTCTGTAAAATTTATATGCTTTATGAAAGAACCTTTAGCATAATCAAAATTTAAACTATTATATACTGGTTTCATATAGTTTTAACTTCATTAAACTATTATATAATGCAGTGTGATGATTAGAACTTGGTAATAATGACGAGCTAAGGCTGTTGACATCCGCATTCATTTCACTATCAACGAAAATTAAACCAAGTATGCGTTTTAACCCTCGTCGGTCCCTCGAGAAATACATCTAATCGGTCCCATTGTATGCGAGCGCATACACATATATTTTTAATTGTAAAAAAGCTAAAAAGAATTAACAACCATTTATGTTTTGTGATTTTTTATGTTTATTACATTGTTTACTATCATATTAATACATTTGAACTTCATAAAGGTAGATTTAGAATGAAATTAATTAGAATATTACATATATTAGAAAAAAAAAAATTGAATTTTTAACTTTTGCCAATTATTTGTACATTTTTCACATAAATTGAAATTATGTTCAGCACAAATGAAATTTCTACACTTTTCACAGCGTGTAGCAAAAAGAATTTTGTTATTTTTATATGTGCACATATAGCATCGGCCTAGTTTTGATGTACTTGGTAAATAGCGAATCTCCCGAATTCTTTGAATAACACTGGAAGCATCATTACTTTTAGGTTGTTTTTTACGTTTAGTGATCTGTTTTTCAACGAGATTCAATCCAAGCTCCTCGATAAAAAGGCGACGACGAATATTATGGTTCGTTTTAGAATTTTTCCAATTCGGGAACAATGCAATGAACGTCACGAATGCATGCAACGCACTAACATCAAGCATGTTACAAAATACTGCCATTGGCCACCGATTGACTTTTCGTTTGCATGTGTACGTAGCCACCATTTGATCCATAGTATCAACTCCACTCTTGGTTTTGTTGTAGTCTCCAATGATGTTAGGTTTCTTCTTTTCACTATTCTCATTAATGCTGACAACATTGTGGTATGTACTGAGCAATGTCACAAATCGGTACCGGCGAGGAACATATGACAACATATCTGCTTGCAATTTATGATAAATTCATCAAATCGAATGCAACCATGGATACGCTTGAACATTTTCTAAGACATTGTTGCTCTAAATATTGGCCGACCAGTTTCGTCATTCCACAGTTTAGTGACACATTCACCATATGACCGATACACACCAGAAAGCAGCAACAATCCAAAGTATGCATGCAGAGTGTCCAAATCAATGTTTTGCCAATCGTCTTTGTACTTTCGCACACCATATAAATTCGTCATGTTCAAAATAATATTCTACACTGGTTCAAGGAACATGTGAAATGTAGACGAAACATCAACTAAAGTAGCAGCTGCTAATGCATTTGGACCTGAATTATAACAAAAATGAAACATATAATGAACATGAACCCATAACAAAGAGGGTAGGTTTTTACCTGAAGTGAAATTTTCTGCACGTCGAAATGAATTTCTTCAATTTATTTCAAATGGTTGCGATGAATATTCAATTTTATTATTTTTTGAAAAATATTTATTTTCAGGATTTACTGCATTTTCTTCTGCTAAATTTTGCTCAAGTCGCTCAATGTCGTCTTCATCCGAATGCACGCTAACTTCACTTTCATCATTCTCCTCCTCTGATAAGGCAAAATCATCGTCACTATTGCACGGAGATTCGCCCGCTTCCCAAATCAAATCCATTTCTAGTTCATCTCGCTGCCTTCTTTCACGTAAAACTCTATCAATTTTTTATCAAATACTTCGAAACACAACCAAAATTCAAATAAATGCGCAAATAAACTTTACGTATGTGTGTTCCAGAACAAACTGAATTTCATAAAATGAAAAATAAGAGCGTGCTATAAATCCACACACAAAAATAAGCGGCAATTCCAGGTACCTGCCTATGTGCATGCGCGCACATACACAGGGACCGATTCGTAACTATAACTGCACAGGCAAATACAGTAAGGATACAAATTCAAAAACGGGGTTATTTAGCTTTCAGGCAAAATAATTCTACTTTGCAAAATACAAGGTCATTCCGCTGAACCGTTTTTATTTATTCAAGGTTAAAGATCAAAATTGTATGCGTGCGCATACAGGGGACCGATGAGGGTTAAACTATTATGAATACCATTACTTTGGCGGAGATCGAGTTCTGCCAGATTGTCAACAACCTCGCATTCACAATTGCTTGTAACATTATAAGGTAACCAGTAACACATATCACTGTCGTAAATTCAATTTATGTCGGGGAGATTAAAATCACCTATAATAATAACATGTTGATTATTTTTAAGGTTGTTCACAATGCTAATGCAGTTATCTATGTGTATTTTATAAAGATCAAGAGAACTAACACCCAGTAGCGGATGGAATATATTCCGAATATATGAAGCATCAATTACCTTGTAATGACCACTACTTCCGACTATATTACCTTACTATGCATAAAAGGCCTTACATTTAACATTGAATGAGATAGGAGGTAAGTGATCGCCTCCCTTCAGCATTACCTAGAAGTTATGGAGTAACATACTACTTGTATTAAGTTATAAAAATCACTGCATTACTTTTCCTTGTATGCTACATTACAGGTAATGAGGTATGAGTTAATTACTTCTGCTATATGCAGACGCATTACTTTTTGAAAAAAGTAATGCTTCCTTACCTGGTAATTTATTCTGTATTAGTTCTATGGTAGCCACTGGCAAATCCGCTGCTGGGCAGGTTGTATGTAACTTAATATAACGAAAATATCGTGAATACTATTTAAGTTTGTTTTTACGATTATCATTACGGTCCAAACCAAGATGAGTATGCGAAAAAGGCAGATCAATTTGCGTACAAGGAAGCGGAGTGCGAACAGCCAATAAAACACCACCACCTCTACTTAGTCCAGATAGATGAGGGCAGCGATCTTTTCTAAAAACGTTGTATTGATTTTAATCGAAATACTCGGCGTTGTTGTAACTGACAGAGAGCCACGTTTCAGTGAGTGCAATAATGTCATGGTGAAGCCATGAAGAAAATAATAAAAAATCTTGGGCTTTTGCACGCAATCCTCCAATATTGTGATAAAACACGAATAATTGGGAGAAAGCTGGTGAAATCATGTTGTTACTATCATATGATTTGGAGAGCCAATTACGTTTTTTAAGTTTTTTGGCTTCGATTTATTAATAAAAATTTTAATTCTGACATAGTGTGGCCATGCCGAAGCATCCATGATACGGTCAAGCAATTGATCAGAAAATCCAAGTTTGAAATTTACATAAGATAAGTTACTTATATCAGCATCCTTCTTGATGAGAGCAAAACATTTGAATTGTGTTGGTTTAACATTTAACTTTCCCGATACATGTTTAAGGATGTCATCGGGACTCATATCAGAAAAAAATCTGGAAAGATGTACCCATTTTAATTGAGGAACCACATTTGATGTGGTAGTTTAGTCCGATCCAAAGATTTGAGCCGTTTGTGATTGATTTGTTTTTTTTTTATTTTTCTTTATTCTTCTATTATGAACGATAGAAAAACCATCAGTCAAATCGTTTTTAAAAGTAGCTGAAACAGCGTTATTTACAGTCTCAGTAGCAGTAGCAACGGAAGGTGGTCGAGCAAGCAGGCGTTGATTAAGAGAAGCTGAGTTCAAAGCAGATGAAGATTTAACTGCAGCAGCAAATGAAGGAGGAGCATTCGTAAGCTCAGTTGACGAATCGCATTCGTCAATATAGCTGATTCAGCTATGCATAAGTCAATACCGGCTGATGCCGAAAAATTAGAAATAGAAGAAGGTGAAGCGAGAGCGCGAGCGCGCACGCAGAGTAAAGACATGGTTGAGACATGATTACTGCAATAATAATTTGTTTACTAAAATTATTGTATTATTTCTGCAAACACAAATTTTTGCCTTAATAAAGTCATTATTTACTAATGGTGGTAACAAAAATAACATTATAGTTGAAATCATAACATCATTGAAATCGTCAACATACTATGATTGCCTCAACTATTAGTTGCAACAAAAATGTTGTAGTTCTGTCAATCATGATAAATGTAAATATTATTATAGAGACAAACATATTAGAATTTTGAATGTTTGTCTGAACTATTCTTTGATTGTTGGCAAACGAAGCAGAACATAACCAAAAATCGAAAGAATTTATTGTGTCTGAACAGTTTGCAGGAAAACCTTTCACTTCATTCAGATACAATAAGTTTTATCGATTCCTGGCTATGTGCCGTTTCGTTTGCCAACTGTTCAATTATTGTGTTTTGTTTTAAATCGCCTTATCCTAAAAACAGCACACAGAAAAGTGAGATTTTCGACTTTAATTGTAGCAAACATGTTTCTATTTACCGTAAAAATATTTCGCAATTCTGACCATATTTTGTTTATCACAAATATTGCAATTTTTGTGACAATGCACTTAATAATGTACCATGTTTATGAATGGCATTAGTCAGGCGAGCGGTAGTAGCGGCTGTGGCTTACTGGTAGTGTACGTAGCTCGTAAGCGAAAAAGCTGCAGTTCAAACCCCAGCTCGGACAGAAAATTTTATCAAAAAGGTTTTTCAATTGAATTAATATTTATGTTCAGCCTAGTCAATGGCAAACCTTTGGAGATATCTTAATTAATAGCTGTGGAAATTGGAGTGCATGAAAATAAAAAAAAAATAAAATTATTTTTTCAATAATACTCTGGATCCTAAAAATAAATTCATAATATAGTTGTTGCAATCATTCTATTTTTGACCCATTAAGAGAATAATGATTGTTTCAATAATATTTTGGTTTGGTTAAGGTGCACTTGCCTTTTTTGAGTTTTTTTTGCTTTATTATTATGCGAAGTTGTTGTTGTTGCTGAGTTGAATGCACAACGCACTAGCGCAACTAGATTCGAATTTCCAATTATAAAAATGCGTTCAGTAGTGAAGTTGGCTGCAAAAAAGAGAACGAAAAGAAAAACAAGAACAAAGGCAATGATTGTTGAAGTTCACGCAGCGTTCAGTATCAGTAGTGCTCATAGAACATTAGCGTGGCGCTTTTAAACGCAACGCAAGGCGTACTAATTTAGGTTGGCCTGTTACACAATATAAAATTACCATTTTATATAAATTCGAATTAGCTAAGTACAAGAAATATTAGTTAATCATCATCATTTTTTTAGTAAAAACATAAAAATGTTACAATGCGATCATAAATTTCAGTGCATAAATTACTCACGGAGTGCAAAAACACGTTGCGTCTTATCAGAGTGACGCAAACGGTTAGATGTTCGTCAAGAAACGTTTCGGCCGGTATGTCTATCCACACGAGCAAATGCGTTTTTGTGAGTCGTTTAGTTTTTCTGTTATACTAACTGTATCTATGTACCCCATGTACAAAGGGTGACCACTTTCCCCTATCAATGACTTTTGATTTTAGTTTAACTTATAAGTTATTGCACCAACTGTGTTAAAAAAGTCATCCTAAAGATAAAGGGAAACCAAAGGCGAACCTTTACAGGGTAACATGTCTGACTGTGTCATCCTGGCGAGGCCAGCATAATCCTTGTGAAATCGTTTCAAGTTGACTCGAACCTCCGCGTGGTGTTTCCTAGGCAACGTCAAAACTGACATCCGCCAGCTTGGCGGCTAAGTTGAGCGGCGGGTCTCCCTAGGCTTAAAACAGGTCTTGCGTCGTGTTTGAAGCTTACCCGTAAACAACAATTTCAATGAAAGGATATAAGAATATAAGAAAAATGATCCCCAAATCTGATAACGACTACCGCAAACGAAAAACTGATAATGATTTAAGGATATGCATCTGGACTGTCCGAATCCTTAATTGGGAAGCTGCCTCTATCAAACTAAGAGATGTCTTGGAAAGATACAAAGCTGATATCACTGCTATCCAAGAAATGCAATGGAAGAGACAGGGTTGCATTCGGCATGCACCCTGTGATATCTACTACAACGGCCATGCGGAGAGGCACGAGTTTGAATGCGAATTTGTAGTTGGCAAGAGACTACTGCCCACGTCCTGCGGTTCACATCTGCGAACGAACGGGCTGCCATAATCCGCATCAAGGTTAAATTTTTTAATATAAGCCTAATATGTGCGCATACTCCGACAGAAAACAAGGACGATAAGACCAACGAAATTTTCTACGAGCGCTATCCCGTTACGACGTAAAAATCGCAGCGTGCGGCTGCTGAAGAGGTGTTTGGCTACCTCCACCCTAGTTGAAACCAGTGGTATGACCAGGAGTGCCGCGACGCCACTGAAGAGAAAGACGCCGCCTACAAAGCCATCCTGCAGTCGGTTGTAACGCGCGCTGCTAAGGAGCGATACAAAGAAAAGAGGAGGGAAGAGAGACGTGTTTTCAGGCGGAAAAAAAGAGAGGCAGAAAAGCACGAGCATGAGCGGATGGAGATGTATGGCGACAGGAATCAGGCCCGAAAATTTTTCGAAAAAATGAGACGCCTTGCTGATCGTTTTAAAACTAGGGCCTTTTCCTGCAAGGACGAAAACGGGAATCTAGTGACAGATATCCAGAGTACATTGACGTCATGGAGGGAACACTTCTCTAAGCTTCTAAATGGCGCCGCTGACAACAATCCCGCCAATAGAGATGATATTCCGGAAACCCCAATTGCGGATGACAGCGTCGAGGTTCCGCTGCCCGACTTTGATGAAGATCTGCCAGTTATAGCTCGGCTTAAAAATAACAAAGCCGCGGGAGCTGATGGCTTACCTGCTGAGCTGTTTAGGAACGGAGGCGAAGCTCTACTTAAATGCATTCACGAGCTTCTATGCAGAATTTGGTCGGAAGAATGCATTCCGAACGATTAGAATCTCAGTGTGCTCTGCCCAATCCACAAGTAAGGCGATCCCACTATCTGTGCCAATTACCGTGGGATAAGCCTTCTTAATATCGCATATTTTGTCCTGTCGAGCGTTTTATGTGAAAGATTGAAACCCATTGTAAACCAACTGATCGGACCTTATCAGTGTGGCTTCAGACCTGGAAAGTCCACCATTGACCAGATTTTCACGCTACGAAAAATCTTGGAGAAGACCCAAGAAAAACAAGTCGACACCTACCAGCTTTCTGTCGACTACAAAGCCGCCTTCGATAGCCCAATAAGGAAGCACCTGTACTCCAGTATGACTGAATTTTGTATTTATGCAAAACTAATACGTCTTTACACTGACACCAGCAAGGCAGTAACAATCGGGAAGAACCTCTCCCCACCATGTGTTACCAAACGAGGTTTCAGACAAGGTGATTCCTTATCGTGCGGCTTTTTCAACCTAATGATGGAGACGATCATCCGAGCAGCTGATCTGAGACGTGCTGGCGTAATAATATGTACACATATAATTACACACAATAACACACACACATATGAAAATATACTTAAATTTACTATAAAAATTAAATCAAAAAATTTGTTTTTGATTGTTGTCAGTTATTATTACTCAAACATATTTTCATAAGAATTCAATTTCAAAAGATTTCCTTAAACTCAAATTATGTACATTCAATTTTATTGTCTAAAAAGTTTTCCAATAAAATTATTTATATATATCAAAATAAAAATTAGAATTTAGTATTGATGTAAAACAAACAAACTACTACCTCTACACAATACTCTACAAGAGTGTTATGCTACTTGCGTATGCTAATGACATCGATATTGGCCATAATACAAGCGAAGTCAATGCAGCATTTTCTAGATTAGAGATAGAGAGTCAAGTCGAATGGCTTTAGCAGTGAATGTAGATAATACGAAATACTTGGTGTCAACAAACAAACACTCACAGCGTCTTGGAACTCAAGTTACAGTTGACAATACGTCCTTCGAGGTTGTGAAGGACTTTATCTATCTAGGATCCAGTAAAAACTCAACCAACGACATCAGCATTGAGATCAAACGAATAATAACTCATGCTACTACTTACTACAGATCTCAGTAGGCAATTGAGAAGCAGAATCCTCTCTCGACGAACGAAAATCATGCTCTATAAATCGCTATCCAGGCTCGTCTTACTTTATGAATCCAAAACCTTAACGCTGAGCAGTTCAGATGAAAAAATTTTAGGAGCATTCGAGAGAAAGATTCTTCGCAAGATCTACGGACCAATCTGCGTCAATGGGTCCGAGTACCGAATACGGTGGAATGATGAACTGTATGAGCTGTACGCTGACATCGACATAGTCAAACTCATTAAAATCGAGCGACTCCGCTGGCTAGGTCATGTTCACCGCATGAAAGACGATGCTCCAGTGAAGAAAATATTCGACTCGGTACCCAGCGGCGGTCAACGCAAAGGAGGACGACCGCATCTTCGTTGGAAAGACCAAGTAGAGGACAACCTGACGAAGCTTGGAGTTTCCAACTGGGGCCAGCAAACGAGAGACAGAAATGGCTGGCGCACATTCTTAGATGAGGCCAAGACCGACATACGGTTACAAGCACAACTAAGTAATTAAATAAGTTAAGATGAAAGCAGTCGCCGAAATACTATTTAATCTTAAGTCTGACGAATTTTAATGTTTGCCTAAAAGCAAAACTCTAAATCTATCCGAATAGCTCCATTCTTTTGAACATTTTTATTTTATTATTCCTCTTTTTCCAATGTTCCAATAAATGTTTATTAACACTAAATGTAAGTTCTATGTAATAGTAAATTGTGTTTTATAGAATAATGGAATTTTTTAAGAGATTTTGTGCTTAACCGACTGTTAATTTGGCCAGAGGTCTTTGATATTAGCTTTTAAATGACAGAACAATTTTTTTTCACATTGACTTATTCTGAGCTAGTTTTCCTTATAGTCCCGTTAACCTATCGTCTCAGCATCGGTCTCAAAGTATGGGACAAGAAAACAATTGTTCATTCAGTCAATTGACGTCAAGGGAGCATCACGTAGCGAGTTCTCAATTAAAATCATTCAGAAAAGTTCCGTCGACCAGGAAGGTCTTATTTTTGCAAAATAGCTGCAGAACTAAGCGACCAACGTAAAACTGAATTCGGGCAGCAGCGAAAAGTCAGCATTGCAAACATCATCGGCAGAGACGCCGACGGAGCAGTTACTACTAACAGAAACGCCGACAGCGCAGCTACAAAGTCAGAAGAGACGCCGTCACCGAAGTCACAAAGTCGGCAGATACGCCGGCAGCGCAGTCAAAATCAGCGGAGGCAGAGACACCGACAGCCCAACCACGACCGAAAGCAGCGCCAGCAGTTACCACGGTCGGCAGCGACGTCCGCAGCAGCAGGAAGGATTTCAAGTATTATTTAATTTATTTTATTTGTTTCCTTTAAATTTAAAAAATATTATAAATACGAAATACATAAATTTAAGAATATTTAAAAGCTATAAATATTCAAACCAATACATGAAATATATTTAGAAATCACATAAAAACTATATGAGTGCTAGAGACCAGAGTGGCTAGCCTTTAGTTCAAATTTCGTTTCTCCATAAATTTGGCTCTTTATAAAAGCATCCCAATTTTCCTATCCTCTTCCAGGCATCCACTTTGTGGGTCGAGACCGTACCACTCATAATCTCGATTATCAGCCATTGTTATTTTAAACCCACCTCGAGCAAAGCGAAAGTAGTGCCGCTTTCTGCCATCCTTATTTTCCTATTTCCTCCTTGAGTACGCGAAAGAAGCTGCCCAGGTATCCCCCTTTTTGGTCGAGACCATATCCAAAGTAATCACGATCATCAGTCACAGTTATTTTATACCCGCTCCAGCAATGTGAAAGTAACTTACGCCGCTCTTCTCCTAACTTGTGAAAGTAGCAACTCTACCCTTCATTACAAGCCGACGAGACAACCGAGGTTAGCCAATCCTGCATACGAAAGGGTCCTGTAGTAAGACAACCTCCAAATAGGACGATTTGTATTCATTACCGTTTGAATAGTTTAAATTAATATAAGTGAATTTGTTAATAGAGAAACATTGTTACTTAAATTTGAAATCTAAGAGTTTTGATTTGGCGTTTGCATTTATAAATAAATGCAACGATCCTGGGTCCGGCAAGCCGATCCCAGCCGTAAGAACACTTCGTTACAGTCTAATGTACAATAAAGATTAAAAAAAAGTCTTTTACCTACAACAACCCTTATTTGTTATGTATTTATCTATATATATAAAAAGCAAAACGATGTCTGTGTGATGCCTATAGATTCCAAAACTACTGGAACGATTGAGCTGAAGTTTTTACAGTCGATTTGTTTCAGGTAGGAGATGATTTAAGAACTTTGCCACAACCCCTTTTACCGCTCTCAAATCAATAAAATGCTATATTTCAGACGGTTTGGTTCGTGTAAGTCTAAAATTTAGTTTCTATGGTTACTGTCGGCAACTGCACTAAAATGAATTTTCACGCCATTTTTAACCGCCCACAAAACAAGGCAAATGCTTTATTTCGGACGGTTTTAGTCGTATAAGACTTAAATTTGGTTATTGAGTTTGTATGGTTACTGTCACCAACAATACTAAAAATTAGTTTCCAAGCCTCCTTTTTCCGCCCACAAATCAGTAAAAATGCTATATTTCAAGCACTTTTGACCGTATAAGACTTAAATTGGGTAATTAAGTTTATATTTAAGATCGTATTAGACTAAAATTTTATAATTTAGTTCATATGGTTACTCTCGGCAAGTGCACTAAAAATTGGTATATCCCACTTGGAGTGAAGCAAAGCGCGCCGGATTTAAGCTAAATTGAGCAGAAATTTTGGCTGTCAATTTGTTTCCAGTTCGAGATAGTTTAAGGGAAATAATTTTTCTTATAATAAACAAAAATGCTATATTTAGCACGGTTTTTATCGTATTAGACTAAAATTTGATTATTTAGTTCATATGGTTACTTTCGGCAAATATACTGAAAATGTTGAATATATTTGGCATTTCTTTACATTTTCGTATGTGGCAGTAAAGCGGTCTGTGGCAGGAAAACGTCTGCCGGGGAATACTAGTAGGACAATAAAATTAGGCGAAATGCATAAATAGACAATCACTCAATTTGGGTGCTTTCGTTTAACTAAACACAACTTTCCCATTTCGCAATAGATTTTCTTCAACAATATTTTAATTTTTTTGAAAAAACACACTTTTAACAAAAAATGCCATTGCTAACAAAAAAATATTGATTTCTTAACAAAATTTTTTGTTTTTTTTTTTTGGTAATTTTTTCTGAAAAACACAAAAAATCCTAAAAAAATTTATTTATTTCGCCGAAACTAACAGTTGATTAAAAAATTATTTTAGCATTGCTGTTAGGAAATTTTATTGGCTTTAACTTATTATATTATTTGTTTGATTACACTGTGACGCAATATTCAACTTTTTGACTCCAAACAAAAAATCTTTTATCCCAGCCGAAAGTACTCGATGAGAGGAGAAAAGTAATTTCTGGATTTTGCTAGATTGGTTGCCGTTCGTTTTTTATGAGCCTCTATAGTTTTTTCGCCAAATTCGATTTTGAGCACTTTTTTGCAATTTTCTTCTATTTTTCGCATGGCCATAGTTCGAAAAATGCTGTGAATTTTTTTTGCAGTCTTCAGCAAAGTTGTAGCTCTTGACTCGGCCAACAAAAATGCTGAATATATTAAGTCGGAAAAATTTCATCTTCATGCTCAAAACCCCAAAAATGTCGAAAAAATTACCACTTTTTTCACCGATTTTTCTGTTTTTCGACTACAGCTCTTGAACTATTAAAAATTTTACCAAACAATGAAGGGAAGAAATGTAGCCTATAAAACTATGAACAACTTTTTAGTACATACCAACTTCATACGGCCACTCCTTGACACGGATTTGGCCATACAAATGTGATTAATTTTCATTTTTGATTTTATTGACCTTGACAAACATTTTTGCGCTTTTTTTATTTTCGTTTTTTATAAACGAAACAACAAAATAAATGCGTATTTGTCAAAATCATTGTTGTTGTTTTTTTTTTATGAAAGAACAAAGTAAATTTATATAAGTTAACCCACATAACTCCATGACACGACTTGGCATCACTATTGTGTAAGATCAACCCTGGTTGACCTCATTTACAGCAGTGGTGACAATCAGCTGTGACGCGCGAAGTTGGTTGTGGTTTTACACTTGAAATCAACAGATGCAATGGTAAATTTTTGTCATTCTGCTTTTTTTATATAAGTGATTGAAGTGAGTGATTGAAAATGGAAAGATGCCCGAAACTAGATAGTTTCTGTTACGTTTGTGGTAAACTAGAGCCAAAACATGGAAAACAAGAACGAAAAAATTTATTTTCTAATAATTTTAAACTCGCATATAAACTTTATTTCGGTGAAGAGGATACAAGTGGCGACGAACATACGCCAAATACGGTGTGTTCATTATGTTATGGCAATCTCTTGGGGTGGTTGCATCAAAGAAATTTATGTTTACGGTATGTCAAGCCAATGCTGTGGGTAAGAAATACGTCCGGGGTACATGACCCAGACAAGTGCTACGCTTGCGTAAATTTTACCAAAGAAATTAATAGAAAAAAACGCAGAGCAAAAGTATATAATGCCACTCACTCCGCTGAATTACCAATACCGATGCCCGATGATGCCGAAGTACCAAAACCACCGAGTCCGAGTATGCTATCAATGATGACATCAGAAAGGGGAAACACCAACTATGGTGACTTCGATCCGGATTTTTTCCCTGAAATCGCAGATGATGCATCAAAGCCACTAGCACAAGAAGAAATCGATTTCCTCGTGGCCAAATTTCGTTTTTCGCAGCGTGATGCCGAATTTTTCACTACATTTATGAAGCGCAGATATCTGACACAGAAAAACGTTATCGCCAGCGGTTACCGTAAACGCCAAGCTGAGTTACAAAAACTATACATCGTCAATGATTTGAATACTTTCACATATTGCAACGACATAAAAGCCTTAGTGAACAAAATGGGTATGGAATATAATGCTGCCGACTGGAGATTATTTATAGATGGCTCCACGTCAAGTTTGAAGGCTGTATTATTACATGTTATAAATAAAATGACATCCATCCCGTTGGCATTCGGAACGAATATGAAGGAATGTTATGAAGTCATGGCAGATATATTGGACAAAATCAAATATACGCAGCATAACTGGAAAATTTGCTGCGACTTAAAAGTAGTAAATATTTTGCAAGGTGTCATTGAAAAAGGCGGCTTCCCTAAATTCTTCTGCTTCTACTGCACATGGGATTCGCGGTATAAACATGACCACTATAAGGCCACACATTGGGTGAAAAGAGATCTGAAGAATCAAAAGCATTTGAATTTGTTCAACAAACCGTTAATAGAGAATATTGATAATATTTTGCTACCACCACTACATATAAAATTGGGCATCGTGAAAAAGTTTATCGAAGTGGCCGTCAAAGGTAACGATCAAATTTTCGATTGTTTGAAAGGAATATTTCCGAAACTAAGCAATGATAAAATTACTGCAGGTATTGTATTTTATTTTTTAGCATTGATGTTGATTCACTTCGCACTGTTTTTTATGTATGTTACTTGTTGCTTTTTCTCATTTTTTATACAGTTGTGTTAAATGGACCAGACATCCGCAAACTCATTAAAAGTGAAGCTTTCACGCAAGTATTGTCTGACAAAAAACTTGAGGCTTGGATTGCAATAAAAGCAGTTATTCAATATGTTTTGGGTAAAAACCGCGTGGCAATGAGAAAGCAACGCAATTGGTGAAGAATATGATCACTGCCTTTGATTCCATTTGTAAGGACCAAAATTTGCACTGCAAATTTTGCCTACATAATTTTAAAAGCAAATTGTAAATTTTCTTTTTTTCCTCTAGTACGCGAGTAATCCAATGGAATTGAGTTTCAACCTAACTACTAAAACCGATACTACCTCCGCCGGGAGCTTCTTGCCAGGCTAAAAGGGGCCGACACCCACCACATTTGTTACAACGGCCGGAAAGGCCATCGGAACGAGTTGGTGCAGGGTCACCAGGTTATTGCCCGGCCTACCGAAGCAATAAAAATACATTGCGACGAACCTCGAAAGGTCAGAAATCTAGCCGTGCAAACTCACGGTAGCATGTAGTAAACAGTAAACAATAAAAATAACCATTAAATAAGGCAATAATTATTTACGAGATATTTTATTAACTGTCCATGAAAACTAGTGCGATATGCGCTGTAAACATTATAAATAATTTATCAATGGACAGGGGTGGGGCGTGTTGCCCAATAAAACACCCTTAATAATAAAATTAATCGCGGTTTGAACTAAATAAAAGAATTAAATAAAATTATAATAAATGTTTATTATTTCTATTTAATAAAGAGTACGGTTGAAAATACTTAATATTCAAAGCTAAGAGGTAACGATTCATGCATGAAAGTGGTTTAAATTCATGCACGAATCGTCATCCATCATGATCAAAAGAGGCCTACAGGGGTATTTAAAACATAAACACCAGCCATAGACAAGAGACACTTAAGTCACGGCAGGTCTATAGTGGGGTTAAGGGAAAATATGGTGATAGACCATTAAGGGTTAACTTATAATAGGCATAATAAACAATTATGCACATACTTACCAATACACTCACATTTTCCTCTTTATCTCACAGTGAGCCAAACGTGACACACAAACCTAACGGGAGAGTCACGCCAGACGAGTAAATGGAGAAAACATTTGAGCGGGCAACATGGTACAGTCGCGCCAGCGACATCGAGTTCCCTTAGCGACATCTACGTAGCATACACGGACGTCAGAGAACACCCCAGAGAGCATGTACCCGAGGAACGACGATGCTACCTAGTCGGGAGGAATTTGCTGAGACGACAACAGTGAGCGGCGACGACCCGACCGTTCGCTCAGAGTGGAGAGCGGAGTACGATCGGCGCACTGCCATATCGACACATCGGATACAGACAACAAATCGGCGCTCAGAGCGGGAGCCAAATAATTAAGTCATGCGCACTAAACAACATGTCGAAAAGTCACCAACACATCGACAGAGTAGAGCGCAAAACAAATCAAACACTCAGAGCAAGAGCCGAACGACCGAGGCATGCGCACTAATCAAAATGTCGAAAGCCACCAACACATCGACAACGTAGAGAGCAGAACAAATCGACGCTCAGAGCGGGAGCCGAACAATCAAGTCATGCGCACTAGTCAACAGGGTCAGCAAAGTCACTAACACCTCGATAAAAGAAAGCGTAAAACAAGTTGGCGCTCAGAGCGGGAACGAGCACATATTCAAACAGCATCATGTTGTCCACCTATACATACATAAGAATGAGCAGAGGAGTATAAGGAACGACGATATAAGAAGCAGTAGAACAAACGAGAGGGAAATAAAACTACAAAACTACAACATCATCAGAATGAAGAATTATGGAGCATCGAATAAGAAGAAGAATCATTTACGCAGTCAGCAACATCCGACTGCTGCCTATAAAAGGCCAAGCAAGAGAAAAATCTGGACAGTCAGTGTGAATTTTCAAACAGTAAAGATTAAAAGTGAAATATACCGCGGAAATAATTCGTCAGCAAGTAACCTCAAATGCTACATAGTCTGTGGAAAAGGACGCTACAGCAAAGTATAATACTCAGCAGCCAGCCAGGACACCTTAAGCCCAGACCAGCAGGAGTATACGGTAAACAAGGCAGTTTTATCCAGATAAATTCATCAGACCTGTGCCGAAAATCCAGAGGTTAGAACGAAAGTGCGCGTGTGTGTGTGGACCGGTAGCAAAGGCACCGATCCAGTGAAAAATTAAACGAAATAAAACCCAGGCTAGTGTAACCTCTCCACCTTCCTAAATCCTTGAATTTGCAAAGTCCTCGTATTTGTTTAATCGGTTCTTTGCAAATTCCTCAATCTCCAAAACACATCCACCTACCCCATCCTTAAAATTTGCCAACGGACGAGTTCGCTAAACCGACGTTGGTAAATTTACTCATTTTCCATTTAGGTTACCTACCTGCCAATACACGGCCGGTCAGCTCATTGCACGCCTGGCCCACACACTGACTTTCAAGGACATCGAGGACAAATCTACCAGAATCGGCACCATCAATCAAGCCACACTATTCGGGACTCGGTGATATCAAACATTTTCTTTCTTTTCCTTTTTGCCCTATATTTATTACAAACATTTAATTAGAAACCATTATATTTCAAACATTTAATTATAAACCATTATATTTGAAACATTTAATCATAAATCATTACATTCCAAACAGTTAATTATAGACCCCTATATTTCGAGCATTTAATTATAAACCATTAAATTCTAGATAAGAAATATTTATTGCAAATACTATTGCAAATATTTAATTCATACATTTAAGTCAAAAAAACCATTATATTTCAAACAAGAAATAGTCATTGCAGAAGTCTATTGCAAAGATTTATTTCAAGCATTTAATTACATACAATTATATTTCAAACAGGAAATACTCATTGCAAAATATTATTGCAAATATTTAATTCTAAATCATTATATTTCAAACAAGAAACAGTCTTTGCAAAATTCTACCGCAAATATTTATTTCAACATTCAATTACAAGAAAGTTATATTTCAAACAAGAAATACTCCTTGCGAAACTTTATTGTAAACATATAAAAATTATATTTTGAAATAATAAGCTTTGCAGAATATTATTACGAATATTTATTTCAAAGCCCTATTTAAACTAGTTAAAGCGGGGGTGAGATAAAGTTTTATAAAACCGAAATATTTCTTACTTGCCCTTCAGGCGAAATATTTCCGAACCTGATTGCAATAATTAACAAAGAAATATTTGAAAACAATATTCAAATCACAAATTAAATTATATCAAACGAAATATTTTATTTTTTTTTGCCCTTCAGGCGAAATATTTCTGAATCGCATCGTAAATATTAATTTCAAATATTTATTGCAAATATTTAAATTGGATAAAATTTAATTAAATTAAAATATTTGGTTCATCGCCCTGCAGACAGAATAATCTCTGAATCTAAAGATAGCCCGAAATCTATAGAGCAATCGGTATTTCTATGAATAACCAGCGGAAATTATTGCATTCCTGCTAATAGAAAATTTAGATCAATTCTTTTCTTTAAATAGTCATAGCCTTTTCGGAAACCTAACCATATATATTCAAATTATAAAACTTTACCACACCAACTGCCATTCCGACCCTTGTGGGTCTCCGATAAGTTAAGAATAATTAACGAATTTGTCACACAAAACGATAATTACCATAGCGCAGGAATCGGTTATTTATTTGAAATAACCCTTTGTATCGATATTTAGATTTTACCTTGTAAGAATTGTTCATATTTAATTAAAGCCTAAATAAAATAAAATTGTAACGTGATGAATGAAATGGAAAGCGTCTGATTTGGTGTCTCAAAATAAGAGATAGAATATAAATTTTGGAACGACCCCTGGACAGCCGCTTTGCTGTCCCAGCTATAGAACGCCAAAAAGGCGGTACGTTACATGGCGCCCGAGCAGGGACACTAAATCGAAGAAGTTTCATTCAAGCGTTATACAAATTTGGGTTTAAGCGTTAAAATCCACTAATCCAAATTAATCTGTTCTTACATGGTAAACGTTTGAATATCGATTTAGCGTTATTTTTTTTGAAAAAAAAAAATAGATTGACGCGACCTTACACCAATTCTTTCCGAGAAAACGGTCTACTTAATTTAGTGTGCGACTTTAGCACTCAGCTTTATTTTGGAAGAAGTTTTCAGCGGGGGGAAGCCAACTAAGGCTATCTTTTCGTTTTAAAAAAAAAAAAAAAAAAAAAAAAAAAAAAAAAAAAAAAAAAAAGGAATATATAAGATTAATTAAATTGAAATAAACTAAGGTTTAGGAAAGAAAGAAAGAAAATTTGGGAAAAGCCCAAAACAAAATAGAGTAAAAACCCTACAAGAAAATTTACAGTTTCATCATCCTATTTATTGTCGCGACTAGCATTTTTGGCTAATTTTGTTTGAACACCTTGTCGATAATCTGCTGAGGGTGAAACGGTGAGTCCCCAAAAATGGTGAAGACTTCCTGGATCCACGGGTTGCGTAAGGACGACCTAATAAGTTACGCACAGGAGTTTGGCTTCGAAGACAGTGGCACGGTGGAAGACCTACGCAAGCGTTTTGCGAATTTCGCTACAGATGCTGAGAACGAGACAAAACTCGAGCAACGCTTGCAGGAGTTGGAGATGAAACACGCAGAGCGACGACCTCCCTCTCCACGACCACCACCATTTCTGACCGAGCCTACAAGTCAACCCGAGGTACCACTAACACAACCACTCAAATTTTCCAGTCGCCGCGATGACTGCACCAAGCATAGCCAGGTCATCGACCAAGTTCGAAGGTGGGCCGTACGTTTCGACAACGGCCAGGAGCCACTTGAATTTATTGAGCGAGTAGAGGAATTGTCAACAGTCTACAACATGGACAAGGACCACCTGCCACGAGTAATGCCAGAACTTTTACGGGACCGAGGTCTAATTTGGTGGCGAAACCAACACGCACCATGGAGTTCCTGGACAAATTTTAAGACGCGATTTTTGAGATTTTTCCTACCCACCCGCTACTTCGAGAAATTGGAAGATGAGATACGGAGCCGTACGCAACAGCCGAGAGAAAAGTTCAAGGACTATTGCCTAGAAATTCTAGACTTAATGCGGCATGCAAATTTCTCCGAAGCTCAGAAATTAGAACGAGTTTTCCGAAATTGCCACCTCAACTATCAGTTGTACATCAAGAGGAGAGATTTCACCACCCTAGACGAGCTCTTAACCATGGCTGAAGATTTCGAAAATATACAGGGAGCAAACGAGGAACCGACACGCCCACCACGGCCATTTACACAATACCGAACGATTATGTCCCAGGACGAAGCACCAATTAATCCAGCCACCGCATGCAGACGTTGCGGACAAGGCGGACACATAAAACCGGATTGCAAGAACGCTTATATTGCCTTTTGCTGGGTGTGCGGCCGCCGTGGCAGACGTACCGATGAGTGCTGCTGGCCAGCGTCGGGAAACGCGTCAGGCCCCGTTCAGAGCCGAGGAGAGAACGGAGCCGAGACCAACCAAGCCCCGGCAATTCTCCCATCTTAAACTACGACCACCAACGAATCTTCGCCACAGTTAAAATAGGGAAGATAACCACGGAAGCCACAATTGACTCGGGTGCGACACGAAGCTTCATGAGTCAGACTTTGGCCAACCAAATAACCACAGTCGAACCACGATTACCAACTTTAATAAGCGTACGTATGGCAGATGGCTCTGTGACCCGAGCGACAGAAATTATCGAGGCCGAACTGGAACTAGGGTTTCGTAGACACAACATGGCGTTTTTAATTCTCCCAGAGGTAGCCGACGACTTACTACTCGGAATAGATTTCCTGCTCAAGGTCGGAGCTCGACTGAGTTTTGACGAACATACGGTTAAGTTGAACTCTGCGCACTGTAGGTCAGTTCCAGCTGCGGCCTGCACATCGATTAAAACGGAGGCCAAAGCATCTACAGAGGACATCGACAAGTTCCTGCAGGAAGAATTGAAGAAATTTGAAGCATTACAAGGACCCACCAGGATTGCCAAGCACAAAATTATCATGCTAGATGACCGCCCCTTGAAGCAGCGATATTTTCCGCGCAACCCAGCCATGCAAGAAATTATAAACAGAGAGATTGATGAACTGCTAGTCAAAGGCTGCATCGAGCCCTCTCGGAGCCCTCACAGTGCACCAATAGTGTTGGTGAAAAAGAAGACGGGGTCATGGCGGCTGTGCGTCGACTATCGACAATTAAATGCCAAATCGGTGCCGGATGCTTACCCTCTACCTCGCATCCACCATATTTTGGACCGGCTAAGGAATGCCCGATACATCAGCAGTCTGGACCTCAAAAACGGCTATTGGCAAATACCCATGGATCCTTCGAGCAAGAAATATACTGCATTTACGGTGCCCGGCCGAGGTCTGTTTCAATGGCGGGTGATGCCATTCGGCCTACATTCTGCACCGGCGACCTTTCAACGAACTCTCGAACAGGTGATCGGGCCTGAATTGGAGCCCTACGCTTTCGCTTACCTGGACGACATAATTGTCACCGGTCGTACCCAGGAGGAACACCTGCGAAATCTTAAAGAAGTTTTCCGACGCCTGAGAGAGGCAAATCTAAAACTAAATCCGGAAAAATGCGAATTCTTCAAATCAGAGACGAAGTATCTAGGACATGTCGTAAATGCGAACGGGATCCACACTGACCCAGACAAGATCGCGGCAATACAAATGTTAACCCCACCAACGAACCTGAGGGAATTACGTCGCATTCTTGGAATTGCTTCGTGGTACAGACGTTTCGTCCCAAATTTTGCCACCATCGCCCAACCGATGACACTGCTCCTAAAGAAAGGGAGGCACTGGAAGTGGGGACCCGACCAGCAAGCAGCATTCGAGGATTTAAAAACTAAACTTACCGAAGCGCCCGTACTGGTCTGCCCTGACTTCAACCAAACTTTTGTGTTGCAGACCGATGCCAGCGACTACGGGCTCGGAGCCGTACTGACCCAGGAGATTGAGGGAATGGAACGAGTAGTAGCCTATGCCAGTCGAAGTCTCATCCAGGCAGAAAAGAATTACACCCCTACGGAGAAGGAGTGCCTAGCCATAGTCTGGGGCATCCGAAAAATGAGGTGTTATTTGGAAGGCTACAAATTCAAGGTGATTACAGACCATCTATCACTCAAGTGGCTCAACTCAATCGAGAGCCCGTCTGGACGCATAGCGCGATGGGCCCTCGAACTGCAGCAGTATAATTTCGAGATTCAGTACCGCAGGGGCAAGTTGAATGTAGTGGCGGACGCACTGTCACGACAACCATTGGAAGATCTAAGGGTAATCACAGAAGCAGAGGAAGGTATTCAAAATTGTCCTTGGTTAGAGCGGCGAAAGGCAGACGTCCGTACGGAACCAGAGAAATACGCCGATTACCTGGAAGTCGAAGGACACCTCTACCGACACATTCCAAATCAAATCGGAAATGAAGAAGCAGCTCCCTGGAAACTGTGTGTGCCAACCTACCTGCGGACCCGCGTGATGAAAGAGAACCACGACCAGCCAAGTGCAGGCCACCTCGGTATTCGAAAAACAATCGCACGAGTGGCAAATCGCTACTACTGGCCGGGATTATTCCGTGACGTCAGCAGATATGTTCGGCACTGTGAGTCATGCCAGAAATATAAAACCAGCCAACAAGCCCCAGCCGGGAAGATGCTGTCTCGAGTCGCCGACGAACCATGGTCAATAGTGTGCGCCGATTTTGTGGGACCTTTGCCACGAACAAAACATGGGAACACTATGCTATTGGTTTTTGTCGACAAGTTCAGTAAATGGACCGAGGCCGTGCCATTACGGAAAGCCACCAGTGAAAACCTGCGCAAGGGTTTTAGGGAACGCATCCTGGCACGTTTTGGAGCACCAAAAGTACTGATCACCGACAACGGCACACAATTCACGAGCCGCTCGTTTGGCAAGCTGCTACGGGAAATAGGCACTAAACAACAATTTACCGCGCCCTACACGCCCCAGGAAAATCCGACTGAACGCGTGAATAAAACGCTAAAGACAATGATCGCGCAATTCAGTCAGGACCAACACCAGACGTGGGATGAATTCTTGCCGGAGCTCACATTGGCCATAAACAGCAGCCGGTCAGACGTAACCGGATACAGCCCTGCCTTCCTGATCCAAGGACGTGAACCACGCCTTCCCGGAGCACTGTTTGACGAGAACACCCTTGGCACCGACATCACACCACAAACACCGACCGAAAAAGCAAAACAGTTACAGGAAATATTCGATTTGGTCCGCCGCAAGCTCAGTCAGGCCACACAGGACCAGGCCCGACACTACAACTTACGACGACGCGATTGGCAGCCACAAGTGGGAGACAAGGTCCTCGTAAAACAACACCCACTCTCCAGCGCTATAAACAACTTTGCCGCTAAACTTGCGCCGAAATACGCAGGGCCATATCGAGTAATCGGATTCGTCTCACCTGTAATTGTCCGTGTACGGAAGCCGGGAGAAACACGCGTCAGCAAAGCCCATCTCAGCGATCTCAAAAGGTATTATGATGAAACTAACCCGAATCCCTAATTTTATTTTGTTCAAGATGTCTGGGCGGCAGCAACCGCCTAAACAACTGCACAACAGCAGAAGCAGCTGCGTTACCAACTGCCAACGTGACCGTGTATATAACACCAACGGCCGGTCAAAGAATGAGAAATCTTCATTTTTGGCGGCAGCAACCGCCTTAACAACTGCGCAACCGCAGAAGCAAACTGCGTTAACAAATGGCAGAAATCTGGCTGGGCCTACACTAACCCAACCAGTACCACGAGCCAAGGAGCCTGCGTGCCCATTTATCATGGGCCAAACATTGACGAATCCAGCACCCAACGACGCCGCCATTGTACCAATTAATTTTGGCAAGCAGCACGCTAGAGTCAAGAATTTTAGTCGACAAACACCAACAGCTCGGACGGTAGAAACCGTTTAACACCACCACAGCGACGGCTATCGCGTTACCACCGCCACGCGGAGGCACCAACACCTGCCCACCGCAACAGTGTCAATCAAGGGTGCGAGCCACCAACAGCAGCCGCAGCTGCCTAAACAACTGCAAATCGAGGGTGCGAGTCACCAACAGCAGCCGCAGCTGCCTAAACAACTGCAAATCAAGGGTGCGAGCCACCAACAGCAGCCGCAGCTGCCTAAACAACTGCAAATCAAGGGTGCGAGCCACCAACAGCAGCCGCAGCTGCCTAAACAACTGCAAATCAAGGGTGCGAGCCACCAACAGCAGCCGCAGCTGCCTAAACAACTGCAAATCAAGGGTGCGAGCCACCAACAGCAGCCGCAGCTGCCTAAACAACTGCAAATCAAGGGTGCGAGCCACCAACAGCAGCCGCAGCTGCCTAAACAACTGCAAATCGAGGGTGCGAGCCACCAACAGCAGCCGCAGCTGCCTAAACAACTGCAAACAAATTAGCGTAAGAAACCAAATCAGATTAGTAAATTAAATGATAGGAATTTTCGATCGCTCTAAACAAATTATTAATGAAAAAAAAAAAAAAATCCTCTCACAAATCCCTACATCCATCATATGTCCAACTTTCGTAACTCCTCTCCACCTATTTTCATCAACCCGACCTCTCGAACACCGAGTCTTGAATTCAGGAAAACGGATTACCGCCACTGTCACTTTAGTGTCAAAGAACTGTAGTACAAACGAACAAGGTTAACTTTATAAAAGTTGCATCACACTTGTGTACGTGTGAACACTACAACTTTGTTAAAGAACAACCCTGGGAATTAATCCAGCACCAAGCTTGATTTGAAATTTAACTATCGTTTCAGCCACAGTCGAGTTAACTGCGTCAGATCAAATTCAGCAAGGAAAGTGAATAACTAAATTGTGAACAACCAAATAAAAAAACAATCAAGTGCAAGCCAAAAGACATTTGTGCACATTAATTGGCAAAACAAAAAAAAAAAAAAAAAGTGAAGACCCTGTGTAACGACACCAACACCGTCATGAAGAGGATACACGCAGCCCCATCCGAACCAGGCAGCATCACGCCACCGGAGGTGAAACTGTTGAGAGCCCAATTGGAGACAGGTCCGCCACTACCCACCAACGCGATCCTGAGTTATCCCACCGGGCCAGGCAGTATCACTCTCTACCAGGCCGACTTCGCGTGCTTAGCAGACGGCAAGTTCCTAAACGATACGGTTATCGACTTCTTTTTGAAGTGGCTCAGTGCACGACAACCAGCAGAAATACGTCAGGAACTTCATGTATTTAGCACCCATTTTTACACCCAACTAACTCGTTTGGGCCCAACAGCAACCAGCCAACAACGCTTCGAATGCGTCAGACGATGGACCAAGAAAATTGATTTGACCCAGCGAACATACGTCATCATGCCTATCAACGAAAATTTTCATTGGTATGTGGCCATCGTCTGCCTAAAACGCAAGCCTGGGCCGACCAAGACGCGTGGGTGCATATGGTTGCTGGATTCACTCGCTAGGCGTAGCAGAACACATGTAGCGCCGATCATTCGTGGCTATTTAGAGTGCGTATGGAGGACCACATACCCAGAAACCCGGGAAAACGTTTGGGACGAGGAGACGTTACCGTTACATGAAGTCGCAACGCCTCAACAGGAAAACTTTACCGATTGCGGTGCCTTTGTACTACATTTCGTGGAAAAGTTCCTACAACAGCCAGAGGTAGATCTACGAGAGCTGGGAGGACCCGCATGGTTCCCAGCCAGCGAAGCGCAGCAGAAAAGAGGACACGTAGCCAACCTAATACGCCAATTAGCCTGTGACGGGGTCCGAAAATATCTTCCTACGTTCACCACAACAACAGCACCACAGGGCGCGTTGCAGTTGACCTCCGTCAACATCACTACCATCAATGAAAGCGCGGCGCGCGAACATCAAAGCGCCTGTGACAGCAGTAACCCACATATCTCGGACCTACAACTCAACCACGACCAAGTGAACCAACCGAAGGACACTACACCGAAACCTTCCCCTCCCGAGAGCGTCATCATGACACCCCCGAACCATCATCACGGCCACGACCACTCGCCACCCGATTCGAGCATAGGTATCACCGGCGACGGCATTACGCACACCCGCAACTCCGTCATCAATCGACCACGCCGAGACAGCGTGATTATATCACAAGGCCATACGCAAGCACAGGCCACTGCGGCTCGCGCACACATGGCCCGCCAACAGACACTATTTAGCTCCATCGAATGGATCCAGTCGGTCATTGGTTCACGACCTCCCGAACTCATAGGCAGTCCGCACGACGATGACACCACAGTATGCGATATAGGCACTCTTTTACCTCCAACCAGCGCCGTCAACTCGCCAGAAATCAAAGAACACCTGGAAGTCAACGTTCCCAGCCCTCCGACCACATCGCATTCGCCAACCGGGGTCGCCACAAACCCAAATGACGCTGCCCGTTATGCCGCATGCCAGCAGCTCATCAAATATATCGAGCTGCGCAAACAAGCCTGGACGTTCGGCAAACGCATCTGCTCCACCACCATCATTGATGGCACGGCTTTCCGCGTCATCATCAGCAGACTCGGCAAGGTCAGCATTTTGGAACGCCCCGCAAAGTAGGGAGGACATGTAAGGACCAAAATTTGCACTGCAAATTTTGCCTACATAATTTTAAAAGCAAATTGTAAATTTTCTTTTTTTCCTCTAGTACGCGAGTAATCCAATGGAATTGAGTTTCAACCTAACTACTAAAACCGATACTACCTCCGCCGGGAGCTTCTTGCCAGGCTAAAAGGGGCCGACACCCACCACATTTGTTACAACGGCCGGAAAGGCCATCGGAACGAGTTGGTGCAGGGTCACCAGGTTATTGCCCGGCCTACCGAAGCAATAAAAATACATTGCGACGAACCTCGAAAGGTCAGAAATCTAGCCGTGCAAACTCACGGTAGCATGTAGTAAACAGTAAACAATAAAAATAACCATTAAATAAGGCAATAATTATTTACGAGATATTTTATTAACTGTCCATGAAAACTAGTGCGATATGCGCTGTAAACATTATAAATAATTTATCAATGGACAGGGGTGGGGCGTGTTGCCCAATAAAACACCCTTAATAATAAAATTAATCGCGGTTTGAACTAAATAAAAGAATTAAATAAAATTATAATAAATGTTTATTATTTCTATTTAATAAAGAGTACGGTTGAAAATACTTAATATTCAAAGCTAAGAGGTAACGATTCATGCATGAAAGTGGTTTAAATTCATGCACGAATCGTCATCCATCATGATCAAAAGAGGCCTACAGGGGTATTTAAAACATAAACACCAGCCATAGACAAGAGACACTTAAGTCACGGCAGGTCTATAGTGGGGTTAAGGGAAAATATGGTGATAGACCATTAAGGGTTAACTTATAATAGGCATAATAAACAATTATGCACATACTTACCAATACACTCACATTTTCCTCTTTATCTCACAGTGAGCCAAACGTGACACACAAACCTAACGGGAGAGTCACGCCAGACGAGTAAATGGAGAAAACATTTGAGCGGGCAACATGGTACAGTCGCGCCAGCGACATCGAGTTCCCTTAGCGACATCTACGTAGCATACACGGACGTCAGAGAACACCCCAGAGAGCATGTACCCGAGGAACGACGATGCTACCTAGTCGGGAGGAATTTGCTGAGACGACAACAGTGAGCGGCGACGACCCGACCGTTCGCTCAGAGTGGAGAGCGGAGTACGATCGGCGCACTGCCATATCGACACATCGGATACAGACAACAAATCGGCGCTCAGAGCGGGAGCCAAATAATTAAGTCATGCGCACTAAACAACATGTCGAAAAGTCACCAACACATCGACAGAGTAGAGCGCAAAACAAATCAAACACTCAGAGCAAGAGCCGAACGACCGAGGCATGCGCACTAATCAAAATGTCGAAAGCCACCAACACATCGACAACGTAGAGAGCAGAACAAATCGACGCTCAGAGCGGGAGCCGAACAATCAAGTCATGCGCACTAGTCAACAGGGTCAGCAAAGTCACTAACACCTCGATAAAAGAAAGCGTAAAACAAGTTGGCGCTCAGAGCGGGAACGAGCACATATTCAAACAGCATCATGTTGTCCACCTATACATACATAAGAATGAGCAGAGGAGTATAAGGAACGACGATATAAGAAGCAGTAGAACAAACGAGAGGGAAATAAAACTACAAAACTACAACATCATCAGAATGAAGAATTATGGAGCATCGAATAAGAAGAAGAATCATTTACGCAGTCAGCAACATCCGACTGCTGCCTATAAAAGGCCAAGCAAGAGAAAAATCTGGACAGTCAGTGTGAATTTTCAAACAGTAAAGATTAAAAGTGAAATATACCGCGGAAATAATTCGTCAGCAAGTAACCTCAAATGCTACATAGTCTGTGGAAAAGGACGCTACAGCAAAGTATAATACTCAGCAGCCAGCCAGGACACCTTAAGCCCAGACCAGCAGGAGTATACGGTAAACAAGGCAGTTTTATCCAGATAAATTCATCAGACCTGTGCCGAAAATCCAGAGGTTAGAACGAAAGTGCGCGTGTGTGTGTGGACCGGTAGCAAAGGCACCGATCCAGTGAAAAATTAAACGAAATAAAACCCAGGCTAGTGTAACCTCTCCACCTTCCTAAATCCTTGAATTTGCAAAGTCCTCGTATTTGTTTAATCGGTTCTTTGCAAATTCCTCAATCTCCAAAACACATCCACCTACCCCATCCTTAAAATTTGCCAACGGACGAGTTCGCTAAACCGACGTTGGTAAATTTACTCATTTTCCATTTAGGTTACCTACCTGCCAATACACGGCCGGTCAGCTCATTGCACGCCTGGCCCACACACTGACTTTCAAGGACATCGAGGACAAATCTACCAGAATCGGCACCATCAATCAAGCCACACTATTCGGGACTCGGTGATATCAAACATTTTCTTTCTTTTCCTTTTTGCCCTATATTTATTACAAACATTTAATTAGAAACCATTATATTTCAAACATTTAATTATAAACCATTATATTTGAAACATTTAATCATAAATCATTACATTCCAAACAGTTAATTATAGACCCCTATATTTCGAGCATTTAATTATAAACCATTAAATTCTAGATAAGAAATATTTATTGCAAATACTATTGCAAATATTTAATTCATACATTTAAGTCAAAAAAACCATTATATTTCAAACAAGAAATAGTCATTGCAGAAGTCTATTGCAAAGATTTATTTCAAGCATTTAATTACATACAATTATATTTCAAACAGGAAATACTCATTGCAAAATATTATTGCAAATATTTAATTCTAAATCATTATATTTCAAACAAGAAACAGTCTTTGCAAAATTCTACCGCAAATATTTATTTCAACATTCAATTACAAGAAAGTTATATTTCAAACAAGAAATACTCCTTGCGAAACTTTATTGTAAACATATAAAAATTATATTTTGAAATAATAAGCTTTGCAGAATATTATTACGAATATTTATTTCAAAGCCCTATTTAAACTAGTTAAAGCGGGGGTGAGATAAAGTTTTATAAAACCGAAATATTTCTTACTTGCCCTTCAGGCGAAATATTTCCGAACCTGATTGCAATAATTAACAAAGAAATATTTGAAAACAATATTCAAATCACAAATTAAATTATATCAAACGAAATATTTTATTTTTTTTTGCCCTTCAGGCGAAATATTTCTGAATCGCATCGTAAATATTAATTTCAAATATTTATTGCAAATATTTAAATTGGATAAAATTTAATTAAATTAAAATATTTGGTTCATCGCCCTGCAGACAGAATAATCTCTGAATCTAAAGATAGCCCGAAATCTATAGAGCAATCGGTATTTCTATGAATAACCAGCGGAAATTATTGCATTCCTGCTAATAGAAAATTTAGATCAATTCTTTTCTTTAAATAGTCATAGCCTTTTCGGAAACCTAACCATATATATTCAAATTATAAAACTTTACCACACCAACTGCCATTCCGACCCTTGTGGGTCTCCGATAAGTTAAGAATAATTAACGAATTTGTCACACAAAACGATAATTACCATAGCGCAGGAATCGGTTATTTATTTGAAATAACCCTTTGTATCGATATTTAGATTTTACCTTGTAAGAATTGTTCATATTTAATTAAAGCCTAAATAAAATAAAATTGTAACGTGATGAATGAAATGGAAAGCGTCTGATTTGGTGTCTCAAAATAAGAGATAGAATATAAATTTTGGAACGACCCCTGGACAGCCGCTTTGCTGTCCCAGCTATAGAACGCCAAAAAGGCGGTACGTTACACATTCATGCATCGATGACATTAAAACTCCATTTTATGCACCATCATCTGGACGTGTTCCTGAAACTACGTGGACGTGTTCCTGGTGGACGTGTTCCTGGTGGTCTCAAAAGATATCACAATTCGAGCACGAGTTGACGGAGGATGATAAAGAAGGACATACAGAAGAAGATATACCGTTATTCACTCCACAAACTGGAAATGACGCAGAAGATATCGCCGTGGCTATTTTAAACTCAGAATCAGACGACGAATCAAGCGAACCAGCTGCAAAGAAATCTCGGCCTTCCACTTCTGGAACGTCAACTGTCAAATCATCAACTTCGCGCCAGACAGCCCAAATGGACATCGACGATACTGATTAACAAAAAAAAAAAAAAAAAAAAATTAATACCCGTTAGATGCCTTTTTTATACTTTTTTCATAATCTTTCATATCTTTTCATGTTTTTCACTTTAATCAGAAAATTCAATACTAAATTGCAAAAAAAAATAATACATGTGCCTTTTTTAAACTTTTGCTCAATAAAAATAATAAAATAAAAAAAAAAAATGAAAATTAATCACATTTGTATGGCCAAATCCGTATCAAGGAGTGGTCGTATGAAGTTGGTATGTACTAGATGTACTATTATGTTGTTCATAATTTTATAGGCCACATTTCTCCCCTTGATTGTTTGGTAAAATTTTCAATAGTTCAAGAGCTTTAGTCGAAAAACAGAAAAAAATCGGTGAGAAAAGTGGTAATTTTTTCGACATTTTTGGGGTTTTGAGCATGAAGATGAAATTTTTCCGACTTAATATATTCAGCAATTTTTGTGGGCCGAGTCAAGAGCTACAACTTTGCTGAAGACTGCAAAAAAAAATTCACAGCATTTTTCGAACTATGGCCATGCGAAAAATAAATAGAAGAAAATTGCAAAAAAGTGCTCAAAATCGAATTTGGCGAAAAAACTATATAGGCTCATAAAAAAACGAACGGAAACCAATCTAGCAAAATCCAGAAATTACTTTTCTCCTCTCATCGAGTACTTTCGGCTGGGATAAGTGATTTTTTGTTTGGAAGTTTTGTGTTGTACTGTGTTATTGTAGTTGGTTCTGGAGATATATGCTATTAAATGGAACCAACTTTTTTTTTTGTAAAAATAGCTTCAGTGGGCAATATCTCGAAAACGGAGCTACAGAAAAAAAATAATGACATTTTCGGAAGCACCGACCCATTTTACATTAGAAATGGATAGTGGCATTCATTGTACATCCAGTGTTATCTACAGATAAGGCAAGATTTGGTTATCCTCTTACCACATGCAAACTCCGTACACATGAGTAATTCTGTAATAAAACCAACAACCTTAAGCGTTCAAAAGAACGTTCAAAAGAACTCATTTCCCTTAGTAGAGACCACAACGACTTCTGCAGAATCTGTAGAGATGAAGAAGTGGAAGAATCTGCAGCGCTGACTCAAAAACGATTCCTTCACTTAAACAATTGGTTTTTCAAGGACCGTTTAGAACTTTCGGAATTTTCGGTATACCGAATCCTAAGCTTTGTGAATAGCTCAAATTGGTTTAAATAGAGAATGGAAATCAAGCCTGTGGTACAACAATGGGCCTAATTGGCCTAAGTGTGTGTCAATTGAGGCAGCTTTGGTTATTGCTTTGGTTATTTTTTCAAAATTTTTGTAAAAAAATGTTCATAGTCTTTAATCAATATCAATATCTTTAAGCAATATCATTTCACCTCTGTTAAATGAAATTGTAACATAATTTTTTATTAACTGTTATTTTTTAAATATACCAATATTGTTGGCCTTCATGTGTATGTAATACACTATTTAACATTTTATTAAATTATTTATTTATTATTTTATTTAAAAACAAACATCAAAAAATCTTTATTGCCTCAAGTAACCATCACTGCCTTTTTTAATCAATTTTATTTTACCTCTGTTAAATGAAATTGTAATGTCATTTTTCGTCAATAAAAATGACCTAAAATCGTTTTACTTCGTCGAGATGTAAAGAAAATGTGTTGAATACGAAATTTGAAACACAACATATAGATATATCTTTATTTTTACTTTGCTCTTTGCCCTTGTAACAAAGTATTTGGTAGAAAAAATTAACTTAGACTGCAGAAAATGTCTAAATATCCCTCTTCAACAAATTTTCTAATACTCAACAGATGAATATTTACTTTGAGCTTAAGTGTGTCTGTCAACCATTTTGGTGCCATTAGAATATTAATATATACATATATAGTTAAGTTAAACCATTTAAGTCGATTCAAGAGGTTGTCCATTATTAAGAAAAAATAAAGTTTCTCAAGAAAAAACTAAACAAAAAAATATACAAAAAAAAAAAAAAATATTTAAGTACGAATAATTTGCATAAATTGTGAACCAAAATATTTTTCTTAATATATTAAATTTCTTAAAGATCGTGATGAAATTCCGATGCATTGGAAATGCTTTTCAAATAAAGCAAGACATAACAAAAAAAAAAAAAAAAGAAAAATTTGTCACTGTCAAAAAATAGTCAAGTATTGCACAGTACCATAGATACAAACGTACAAATCAAGTGAGTCATCGAGCAAACAACAACACTTCACTTTTAACTTTGGGACACGTTTGACAGGTGAAATAGTAGAATGTTTTTACGGAATAACCTTATTTTGTACATTAAAGTTACACACTCAGGCGTTTATGTGCAACAAGGATCGTGCACATTTCCCATTCAGAGCTAAGCATATTTTTGGATTGTAAAGATTGCAAGGATTGCACATGAATGGTCGCACACACTCGAATGAGCTTACGGTCTGTGTTTATGGCATGTGATTGTGTGTTATGCTTTATACAAAAAACTTTTATCTCAATCTTTCTTTTTTGACAGAATTTGGAAAACTGAAAGACTACAAACAAAATTTGAAAAAATTCTTTATTGAATATTTCACGCTTTGTCTACGTATGAGGAGTTTTCTTTTCGATATCAACTTTCCTAAATGCAATCAATACCCATCAATACATAGTTGGCTTCATAAATTTAAATAATGTAACGAGAAATAGTATTTGTCATGCGACTATTTGGTAAAAACTAGACTAGATTCGAACGTTAATCTACTTGATTAGTATTCATTACACTGAAAATATATTGTATTCCTATCTTTGATACAGAAGTTTTCAGAAAAAGAACTGACAAATGCTATAAAACAAACACATATGTTTAAATGCAGATGTTTGTGTGCGAACTTGTTTCTGGTATTCAACTATGGACATAAACACTTGTCGATCCGTAAAACTATTCTATTCTATCACGTAAAACTACACTGAGGGAAATATGTGTTAAAATTAAATGAAATTGTGTTCATATGAAACGAATTTGTTTTTGAAATAGAGTTTGAATTAATTTCATTTAAGTGAAACACAAATGTTTATAAAGTTTAATTTAAAAAAAAATTTTGTTTTCAAAACAATGTTTTTAAATAAACTTTCATTGTAAAAATTTAAAGTCCAAACACATTTATTTAAACGGCAAATTTAATGCAAAATCATTAATATTTAAAACAAATATTTTAAACCGCCATTTTTTCGATGCCATTTTTTTAACTTTTTCGTGTTTTCGAAGTCAGATTCGTGATCAGCGATCCCTAGGACCCCCGAATAAGAAATTTTTTGACTTCATTTTATGAAGTTCGCGTTTCATTGCGGCTTGAAATTTTTTCAATATCAAAATAATTAATTAGTTCGTATCTCATCTTATGTTCAATATTTGTAAGACTAATTCAAAAATATTTTCAAACATTCAAATGTAAAATCGGGGTCTCAGTTGTCTGAAAATAATTTTCAATGATTGTACAGTACATGATTTTTTAATTCAATCTCTGATAGCGACGTATACTTTGTTATTGTAAGGAAACAATTATCCAAAAACAGAAATGAGCTTATAGTTGAAAATAAAACACGCTTGTCTTAAATTTTGTTTTGTAGAAACGCAAATAAGTTAAATTTCTATTTTTAAATTTTTTGTTTAATTTTAAAGTATTTTTTTTTCTCAGTGTACCTACATAAAAAATCCTAATTTAAAAAAATAATAAAATAGTACATACAGTAAGACATCTACAGCAGAGAACCGAAGACGTTTAAACGCCAAATAAAAAGCTGACGAGACTTATTTTTACACTAAACTTTTTGTGTTTTACTTGAGTTAAATCATGCATACGTTTACAAAAAGAAAAATTTTTCAAGGTGTAACGATTGCAATTGTTGTTATTATATTGTGTCACTCTTTGTCATATTATTTAAAAATTTAAATACTTTACTTAACTTCACTTTACTTTACTTAAGTTTTGTTTACATTAATTTACTTTACTTTACTTTTCTTTGCTTTATTTTATTTTATTTTACTTTATTTTACTTTTACTTTTACTTTTACTTTTACTTTTGCTTTTACTTTTACTTTTACTTTTACTTTTACTTTTACTTTTACTTTTACTTTTACTTTTACTTTTACTTTTACTTTTACTTTTACTTTTACTTTTACTTTTACTTTTACTTTTACTTTTACTTTTACTTTTACTTTTACTTTTACTTTTACTTTTACTTTTACTTTTACTTTTACTTTTACTTTTACTTTTACTTTTACTTTTACTTTTACTTTTACTTTTACTTTTACTTTTACTTTTACTTTTACTTTTACTTTTACTTTTACTTTTACTTTTACTTTTACTTTTACTTTTACTTTTACTTTTACTTTTACTTTTACTTTTACTTTTACTTTTACTTTTACTTTTACTTTTACTTTTACTTTTACTTTTACTTTCACTTTTACTTTTACTTTTACTTTTACTTTTACTTTTACTTTTACTTTTACTTTTACTTTTACTTTTACTTTTACTTTTACTTTTACTTTTACTTTTACTTTTACTTTTACTTTGACTTTTACTTTTACTTTTACTTTTACTTTTACTTTTACTTTTACTTTTACTTTTACTTTTACTTTTACTTTTACTTTTACTTTTACTTTTACTTTTACTTTTACTTTTACTTTTACTTTTACTTTTACTTTTACTTTTACTTTTACTTTTACTCTTACTTTTACTTTTACTTTTACTTTTACTTTTACTTTTACTTTTACTTTTACTTTTACTTTTACTTTTACTTTTACTTTTACTTTTACTTTTACTTTTACTTTTACTTTTACTTTTACTTTTACTTTTACTTTTACTTTTACATTTACTTTTACTTTTACTTTTACTTTTACTTTTACTTTTACTTTTACTTTTACTTTTACTTTTACTTTTACTTTTACTTTTACTTTTACTTTTACTTTTACTTTTACTTTTACTTTTACTTTTACTTTTACTTTTACTTTTACTTTTACTTTTACTTTTACTTTTACTTTTACTTTTACTTTTACTTTTACTTTTACTTTTACTTTTACTTTTACTTTTACTTTTACTTTTACTTTTACTTTTACTTTTACTTTTACTTTTACTTTTACTTTTACTTTTACTTTTACTTTTACTTTTACTTTTACTTTTACTTTTACTTTTACTTTTACTTTTACTTTTACTTTTACTTTTACTTTTACTTTTACTTTTACTTTTACTTTTACTTTTACTTTTACTTTTACTTTTACTTTTACTTTTACTTTTACTTTTACTTTTACTTTTACTTTTACTTTTACTTTTACTTTTACTTTTACTTTTACTTTTACTTTTACTTTTACTTTTACTTTTACTTTTACTTTTACTTTTACTTTTACTTTTACTTTTACTTTTACTTTTACTTTTACTTTTACTTTTACTTTTACTTTTACTTTTACTTTTACTTTTACTTTTACTTTTACTTTTACTTTTACTTTTACTTTTACTTTTACTTTTACTTTTACTTTTACTTTTACTTTTACTTTTACTTTTACTTTTACTTTTACTTTTACTTTTACTTTTACTTTTACTTTTACTTTTACTTTTACTTTTACTTTTACTTTTACTTTTACTTTTACTTTTACTTTTACTTTTACTTTTACTTTTACTTTTACTTTTACTTTTACTTTTACTTTTACTTTTACTTTTACTTTTACTTTTACTTTTACTTTTACTTTTACTTTTACTTTTACTTTTACTTTTACTTTTACTTTTACTTTTACTTTTACTTTTACTTTTACTTTTACTTTTACTTTTACTTTTACTTTTACTTTTACTTTTACTTTTACTTTTACTTTTACTTTTACTTTTACTTTTACTTTTACTTTTACTTTTACTTTTACTTTTACTTTTACTTTTACTTTTACTTTAACGTTTATATTTACGTTTACGTTTATTTCTACTTTTGCTTTTGCTTTATTTTACCTTAAAATACTTTCCTTTAAAATACTTGTTAAAATATAATTTGTATATATAATATATATTATAATTTCAATGAAAATTATTTGATGGCGTTTTCGTTGCTCAAAAAAATGTTTAATTTTTTTCTGCCCTCTTTTTGCCATCTTTTAGAAACCTGAATTTTTTCTTCTTTTGAGGTCGAAATTTTTGCGAAAAGGACGCGATTTAGTTTTAGAGGTCACTATTTTTATTCTCAAGACGGCAGAATTTCCAAAAAGGGCAGAAAAAATGTTGCATTTTTTCGAGAAACGAAAACGCCATGAGATAAAATATTCATTACGATAGAAAATATTGAAAAGAAAGGACTTTTATATATTAATTGAAAAGCGTACAAGGTAAACTTAAGACTCCTTTTAAAACTCTTACGCGAGTAAATTGGTAATGACACTTTCTTTGCTGTCTTACCAAGTCCCTCGCTTCATTTGCACCCAACTAAAAAATCTACCAACTTGCCGCAAGAATTTCCTCTATGCTGCTTCATCGGCATATTTCTTACGCCCGAAATCCATATAATTCTGCGACAGCGACATTGATTCATTCGCTGAAATTTCATATGCAACATACCGCACCAAATTAACCCGTGCTATTTACACTCATCAAACTTAAGCTTTTTAGCTGCAGTGATGTCTATTTCGTTTACTGTTCATACGTCTGCTTAACGAGATCCAACATCTTCCGCAGCAACTTAACCCGTGCTGTTTGTGCTTATCATCAAACGAACTTTACCAAAAATAAAAAATATACGAGAGAGACTGGTACTAACGCTTTTGCTGTCCTACCACGTCCCTTGTTTCATTGGCTGTTTATTCGCAGTGTCGCACAGTCATCTACTATCCGCGCGTCTACTTAAGATCCTTAGGAAGCAGTTTCCTTCCGTTTCTCATCTATACTACCATCGCTTCCATCAATAACCACGCGTGTCCTACATATCTACACCTTTCAATTTCGTTTTCTACAGCAACAATACTTTGTTAGAGCTAATTTCTTCTCTTAAGCAATTAAACGACATTCACTAGTGCTATATTTACTTTACTGTGAGGTCGAGACTTAAATTCTCTAAGAGTTCTTTCATTATCCTTTACTAATTGCCCACTCAAAAAACAACATGCGAATATGTCCCCGTACCACTTCAGCTGTTAGTGAATCAACGTTATCCAAGGGCGTCCGCAGGATTTGTTCTAGGGGGAAAGGCATAAAGGAGTCTAGAATGCACATAAAGAAAATGTAATCTAAAAAAATGTTCCTATTTAAATTTTAGTTATAAAAAAACTTTTGACATAAGATATTTTAATGTAAAAAAGTTTTCTTAAAAAGAATTCGGCATCAGATTTTTTAAAAATTAGTGCATGATTTAAAATTAGCCAACTTTATTCAGAATCTCCTAGTTTTTTTCGCTTTTGAATTAGAAGTTTTTTCCTTGCCTAAAACGCTGCAATTTTCTCAAATTAAATGCTGCAAGATTGTTAGCAATTTTATTAAGTAAACGAACAATTAAAAAACTATCCAAATTGAATCATCTTTATGACAGAAAAACGATTTTTTAATCCGACTTTTGAGAAAGCATTTAGTTTCTTAAATTCATTTTACTTTGTTATCTTCTTGTGTTTAATTATTTTAAAATATAAATTCTCTTATCGTCCAAGTTCATATTCGTTATTGGCTTAAATGCCCCTTACCATCTGTTGCTCCGAAGAATGATCTTCGACTAATAGGAGTATCATTCCTTATTATTGCTCAATTTCTCGTAAGAATAACATCGTAATTTCTTCTATTGCACTCGTAGTGTTTACTAATGGCTTCGTCTTATTTAGTATTAACCCTAGAAAGATAATTTGCGCCAAATGTACGCATGCGTGTACGAATTAGTTTTGTTATTTATAAAAGAGGTTTAAAGTTTTTGTTTTTTTTTATGAATAAATAAATATAAACACATATATTGTGATATTTATTATTATACATATGTATACGTACAAAAAATGTTTGGTTTATTAAAATCAATAAATCAGGCTTGACGTTGTAGCTAGTTAAAACTCATGCGTCAATTGGACACATGATTATCTTTTACGTAAATTCTTTTCGCCTGGTTTGTTGAACAATTTCCGAATATAAGGACATGTATGATTGCAAGGTGGCCGTAGTCTACTGAAAGAGTACGTGCCCGTAAGCTAAAAAACCGTGGTTCAAACCCCAGCTAAGATATAAATAAAAAAAAAACTGGCCATTTCAGCCCTTGGAAGGACTTTGACCTAGCTTCTATTGATCAATTGTGTTGCGCGTGTTGTTAAATGTTTGATCACAAATGACCGAGAACTGGACCTACGTGCTTAATGCCGACTCCGAACGGCTTATGTTCTCAAGAAGCTTTACATGGCAATTTTTACTCTCTGAGGTTTGCCATTGTCTGCAGAGAGGTGACGACCGAACAGAAAAATTAATTCAATTGAAAAAACTTTCTGTCTGAGCTGGAATTGAACTCGGGCTACCGCAGTTCTTAAGCTTAGGAGCCACGCACTCTACCCACTAGGCTACGGCCGCCACCCCCAGCTAAGATAGAATGTTTTTATCTGTACATGTTTTTACTGTAAAATCGTCATTCATATTCAGAAATTTAAGTACAACGGAATAACTACATAAGAATGCATTCAATGAATGCAAAAAGGATTTATAAATAATGAAAAAATGATTTATAAGCAATTCACAAAGAGTTTAAGATTTTTTAGTTATTCTTTTTTTATTCATTATTAATTTTTTATTCGTTATTCTTTTTTTTCGTTATTCATTTTTTATTCATTATTAATTTTTCGTTCGTTATTAATTTTTTAATCATTATTCATTAGTTACTCATAATTCAGTTTTTATTCATTATTCATTTGTTATTCCTTATTCAATATAATTCATTTTAGTCCTAAGTGATAAATAAAAAAAATTAATAAGGAATAAAAACTGAATAATTAATAACAAATAAATAAAGAATGAATAATGAATAACAAGTGAATAATGAATAAAAAATTAAAAATGAATGAGAATAATTGAAAATTCTGAAATTATTTGTGAATTACATTCTTTTTTTCAAATGAATAAAAAAATTATTAGTTATTCTGAATAACGAAAATGAATAATTGAAATGAATAATTATTCATTTTTTAAAAATGAATGTGTATTTAAAATTTTGTTAATAAATTAATTTTGCATTCATTAAGTACTAATGTCTATAATTTCTATACTCATTCGCTTGTCTGAGAAAATTTAAAATATATAGACAATAAACTAAACTAAACTAAACTAACTAAACTTCATTGAATGCATTCTTATTTCGTTATTCACTGATTCACTCTTTTGTGTATGAAATCAAATTGATCAAATCTTTTAAAGCTCTGATAAATGTAACAAATGTATTCGTACAATAAACATTTGTTTTTGTACGAATACGAATAAAATATTTGTAATATCCCTATAGGAACAAACTAATTTGTTTTTAAAAAGAACTAATTAAAAAACTAATTTAAAATAAAATAGTTTATGAACTACTCTGAATTATATTAAGGCGGCATCCACTTCAATTTTGAATAGTTTTTATTGCATTATATTTGAAGTAACTGAAAAACTACTTAAAAAAAGTGGCTTAAAAACTACTTTGAATTATATTAAGGCGGCGACTACTCTGATTTTGACATGTTTCTATTGCAAATTTTTATTAGATTACAAGTTAATATATATTTAACCATGCTATTTCATCAAATATAATTAACTTTAGGCTTTTGCTGATATCAATTTATGTATTTTATTTTCAAAACAATAAAATAAATGATCTCTTTGATGTATAGAAATTTAAAATTTTTATGCTTTTAAATTTATCTTCAGTTTATTGATTTATTTTAAAGTATAAAGTATAAATTGATTTTTTTTAAAGTAATTAAAAAAAGAATTTAAATTTAACTAATTTAGCAAGTAGTTGAAAATATATGCGGTTTTCAATTGATTTATTTTAAAGTAGTTATAAAATAATTTAAATTCAACTAATTTAACAAGTAGTTGAAAACATATGCAGACGAAAGTCAATTGACTCATTTAGCGGACATCACCATACAAAATATGTTAGTTTGTTCTATGGAAAAAGTCAGAATTTCAACTACTTGTGCTTGACAAAAAACTACATTTTCAACTACTTTTAAATTTGCTTGTTTTTCTACAGGGATGTACCAAACTGCGTCCAATCTACGAATCCTATTCGTGACTGAAAACTAAGAATAAAATTCATAGAATGGACGCAGTTATTAGTAGTATTTACACACAAAATTTTTTGAGAGTAAGAATAAGTATTGAAAAGTGTCTGTGAAACAAGTGTAAACGAAATGGTATCGTAACTTCTCACTGCGACGGGTACAACATACTATTTAGAAATGCAAGCATGGGTTAGCTCAGCTATATTTATAAGTATACTTTAAAAAAACGTATTTTTCAGTTCTCTGCAAAATATATTAACACTTATAATGAAAATATCGTCATATAAAATCAAAAATGCCGTAAGTTTCAATAAATTCAAAGTCGACTTTTTGATTGATTATTGATGCACCTTATCAAAATATACGTTCCTGCTAAATTGTACTATTCTAAAAATAAAAACGACTTTTTTAGGTTAAAATTTCTAAAAGCCCTAAGTTTGAGTGCAACATACTATTACAATTTAGAAAGTTTTTGGCTCTCCCGTAAAATTTTTTAATTGTTGTTACGGCTTTTTGATTTAATATAAAGAAATTTAAAAAATTCACTGCCTAGGGCGCTTGTTGCCCGCCCCCCTGTGGCGACCCATGACGTCATCTACTGTTGATCAAATCAGTTCAACCAACATCAGCATGACTCGTGAACAATTTACAGAATTTATAGAGAATATACAATCGATCCTAATGGAGCCTAATGTTGAAGACAAAGAAGCCGAGAGCATCAATGATAGATTCGCTCTTGCAAGTTTTCCACTATTACTTGAAGGCTATGAATCTTTTTGGTGGCAAGGTATAAAAGACGAAGCAAAAACATTCAACGAAGAGATACTCCTTTTTCTGCAAGCATTCTCTCCACCAAAACCTAATTGGAGAATGTTTTATGAAATTAATAAAGATCAACAACATACATCAGAATCAACAGATAATTTCATCTGTCGAAAACACTATGCTAAATATTCTCTTCTCGCAACTCCTGTTTCAAATTCGCGATAAAGTCCCAAGAGAAAATATTCAGACATTTCAAGAGTTGTTGTATAAAGCAAGATAAGCAGAGCTAATAGCTAATGAAAAAACACTTTAAAAGGAGCAGAAGACTAATTAAAACAATTTACTATGAAATGTTGCACGTTCTGTCGCAAACGAAACCACACAGCTGAAGAATGCTACAAAAAAGCTCAAAATGAAAACCATAAACAATCACAGACTGAGCGAAATACTTTTAATTGTTACGGTTAGGGCGCACCAGGCGTTTATCGGTCAAACAGTCCAACCTGTAACAAATTTAATGATATTAAAAAGCCAGTACGGATAGATTTCAATTCAATAAATACCTCAGTAATCGAAAGAAGTGTCCCTACTGTAGCTTTGAATATAAACGGATTAAATGGTGAAGCTTATATAGACACCGCTGCACGAACAAGTGTTGTACAAGGATATGTTCTTTTTAACAAACTAAAGTAAAGAGGTGTGGAATTAAAAGAAATTTTTGCAGAATTGGTACTGACAGATGGTATACCAAAACACCAAAAGGTTTACTTTCTCAACGGAGGCAGATATTATAATAGGAAATAGATTTAAAAAGATTCAATTGATTTGCCTTTCATCAGCATAAAATAACCGCATACTAATTGGAATTGATTTCATGGAAGAAGTTGGAATGGTGCCCAACGTTGTTGGTTTTATAAAGATGATCCAAATAAAATTTTTGAATTTAAAATGAAAATAGCCGAACCAATTATACCTCTTGAATATTCTATATCAACATACAAGTACTCTCCAGAAGAAATAAATAACATTTTTGGAAGTTCTATTTCTATTGACCTACGCTTATTAAAAAATCGAGAACTTTCCCATCTATGAAAAAATTAAGATTAAAAAAAGTATAGCAGTGAGGGAACTGCCGGCCGAAGCGAAAACCGATACATAAAATATTAGTATTCCCTGAAAGACGTTGTCCTGCCATGGACCGCCTTACTGCTATATAAGAATTTTCATGCTAATAGGGGGTTTCGGACTATCCCACATGTAGGATGGATTTGACAGGTCGGACGCTCATGTATGATGTGCGAAAGCTCATACTGCAGCTAGTCCTACATGTAGGATGAAAATCAAAAAGTTCTCAAAGTTCCGCAATGATCTTGTTCTTCTCTGTGCGTCCTTGTTTGTAGATTTCCTTGGTAATTGTTGTTGGCGCAGTTAGCTGGAAATTTTTTGTAGACGTTGTGAATTCTAATTGTGTAGCTACAGTCGGCATATGAAAATAGAATTATTTTTGTTAAGAGCTTATAGCAATTTATTAAATTTTTTAGATATTACTGAAACTATTTCTTTTAAGCAAAAGTGTTACCATATCAAAAATACATATAATTAAAGTAATTAATGTAAATTATTTCATATTTAATTAATATAAAAAATGAAAGCTTACTTATATCTATTTATATCAACACTAACACAATATGCATGTACACCATTTCTATATTGCGTTGTGTATTAAAAATACAATATTCTAAAATTAAGAAATATCTATAGCATACAAATTATATTTAATTCATATAAAAAATAGAATGCTTAGGATAAGCAGACTTAAGTTATCCAATTACTACTGAAAAAATTAATTTATTTTGCAGGTTTATTTCGTAATTGTTATTATATAAATATACATAAATATTCTTTAAATTACCTCAATGAGCTAAATTTTTCATATATATGAACTATATATATGTGTATATCTACTTCCGATACGGTAACACTTTTACTAAAAACAAATAGTTTTACCAATATTATATATACTCTTTAATTCATATGCATAAACTGTTTTCTAAAATAGTTCAATGTCATGTGTTGACTGTAGCTACAAATAACATCTACAAAAAATTAAAGCTTACTGTACAACAATAACTACCAAGCAAATCTACAACAACAACGCAAAGAGAATGACAAGATCCCAGCGGTTGCGCAGCGTTAGAGGGGATGAACCGAATTGGCGGTAGAAAATATACAGAACTTTGCTTGCTATTTTTTCTGTTTGCCTGCTAGCAAGATCTCAAGTGCAGGGAGGCATTAAAAGAGGCTTCAGAGCTAACTGCTGAAAAAAAATAAATTAAAATTTTTCATATTTGTATTTTGTTTGACTGTCATGAAGTCTCTTTTAATGCCTCCACTTAAGACTTGCTAGCAGGCAAACAGAAAAAATAGCAAGCAAAGTGCTATTTATTTTTCGCCGCCAATTCGGTTCGCCCTCTCTAACGCTGCGCAACCGCTGGGATCATCTCATTCTCTCTGCGTTTTTGTTGTAGATTTGCTTGGTAATTGTTGTTGTGCAGTTAGCTTGAATTTTTTTGTAGATGTTTTTTTGTAGATACAGTAGGCATATGACAATCGAAGTATTTTTATAACACTTTATATATATGTACATAAAAACACTTATACAAAAAACCTGCAAAATAAATTTACATTTACAGTTGTAATTGAATAACTACAGTCTGCTTATCACAAGCGTTCTATTTCTTGTCGCCTAATGTTGTACATCGAAAGCGCAAACAAACGACAAGTAAGACACGAGAAGCAACACTTTTTCTATACGAAATTCTATTGCTTCTCGTGTCTTGCTTGCCGTTGGTTTGCGTTTTCGATTTACAACACTAGGCGGCTAAACTGTCTTCGTACATTTATTAAATTGAATTATATGTAATTTATACACTATCCCCTTATTCATAAACATATTTTAGCGGCAGCTTGCTAAAAGGAGGTTTTAAACATCATTATTCGTTGTTTAAATGTTAGTAAATCTTAATCAAATCAGTTGTTTAAATGTTGAAATCTATTGAATAACGGGCTAGTAGGCTTTAAACAACATTAGTCGTCTTGCCCAATATAAAACAGCACAATCAAATCTGTTGTTTAAATGCTGAAATCTATTGCATAAGGGGGTATATCTATTGCTTATATATTCTTATTTTAACTGTGTTATCATATAAAAAGATATAAATAAGATTTAAATTTTTATATTAATTCAATAATAAAATAATGTAAATAAATGATATGAATTATATGTATATATTTTTAATATGGTAGTACATTTAGTTAAAAGAAATAGTTTCAGCCACTTATACAAAATTTCAAAAATTGATTTAAACTCTTATCTAAAAAAAAAACAGTTGTCATATGTCGACTGTAGCTACAAAAAAAGTCTAAAAAAATTCCAGCTAACTGTACAACAATAATTACATGGTAAATCTACAACAACTACGCAGTGAGAATGGAAAGGTTCACAGCGGTTGCGCAACGTTAGAGGGGATGAACGAATCGGCGTCAGAAAATAAACCGCATTTTGCTTGCGATGTTTTCTGTTTGCCTGGTAGCAAAATCTCAAGTGGTGGAATGGCAAAATTAGACAAGGTAGTGTTAGGGTGGAGAGTCGGTGACCGAAACTGTCAAACCGAAGTTGACATTTCATACAAAATCTGCAACCAATGGCCGCATTCAGCGCAGACAATTGTTGTGAACTGTAATGATAGCGCTACCTTAGTCCACGATGTTTTTCTCTGAATGTGTTGCTACTCTGCACGTCAGAAGTTAGATTCAATTTAATTTTTAAATAAATTTAATTCAATTGCAAAGGTTTCTCACTTAAATTTGCTGCGTTCTTTCTGCGTTTATTAACTTAACAGCGTCAGTAACAGCATCTGACAGTTAAGCAAACAGTTGTGTTCATGTAGCATAGAATTTGTTCGCTCGATTAAAAGGCGTTCGCTACTTTATCAGTTTTAGTTAGCGCTACCAAATTCGTACCATTCAGCGAATTTTTACACAACAGTTGCCAACTGTTGTATACGCTGAATGCGGCCAATGAGAATGCAATATGAAAGAAACAATTTGGCCAAAATACCAAAATGGCTGAGTTTGACAATCATGATCACTAAGAAAGAGAACACATTCAGCCATAACACTACCTTGTCTAGTTGTACTATGAGTGGTGGCATAAAAAGGGACTTCAATTCAAGTCAAACAAAAACAAAGTATCAAAAATTTTAAATTTATTTTATTTTAACCTTCATATACATTGAAAAAAAAACAGTATCATTCAATGTTTCGCAGCGTAGCAAAGGGACGGAAAAGAACGATGCGTCAGCAGAGGAACTTATTGATGGTTGCTTGCTATATTTGCTGAGCGCCTTGTAGTCTAGATCCAAGAGCGTCATTTAAAAACCTACTCGCTGTCTGTATTGATGACGAGAGCTAATCGCAAAATGACGATGACGATGATGATGACGCAAACCAAAGATTTACCCTCTACCAAAATCGTTCAACGCGCCTAAAGAAGTTTTCACTTAAAAAAAAGTAAAAACAAAATTGAAAAAATTGCAGGCTGGAGAGGGGGTGTTAAAAAAGGGGTGCCTTCATGTTGCCACGATTTCAAACTTTCCAGATATTTAAAAAGAAAGAAAATGTTAATAAGAATGTCACTACAGCCCAGATAAGAAAATAGCGACTTTTTAAAAAAAGGTATTTTTTGTACTCATTTCAAAGTCATTAATTTTTTAAAAATATTAAAACACACAATTTTTAGATTATCCTGGTTCGGGCCATAGAGGAATATATATAAAAAAGCCCACAACAAATTTCAAGTTAAAAGAACCTGAGATATCATGTCAACTGTGTTGGGAAAAAGTAGTTTCGAGAAAAACGCGTTTTAAGTTTTTAAGTTAAGTTTCAGGCAGTCTAACTGACGACACTTAAATGGCTATAACTTTTAAAATAATTCGAATTATAAACTTTCGAAATGTATAAATTTGGACTGTATAAATTAAAAAAAAACTATAATGAATTTAATGAAAAATTTTCTTTTTTCAATTTTCTGCACTAGAAAACTGTATTAAAAGAATTAGCCTGATCTATACGTCCTTCTTCTCGTTGAAGTAATAAAAATTGCTTCAACCTTTCGTGGTCAAGCTTTTGTAGCACTTTAGAGGCGTAAAAAAATTTTCCTGTGTTTTATTTAAATTTTACGTTCTCCGCCTCTAAAAAAACACCCGTTATTAAGTTAAATTAGCCGTACTATCCAAGTTTATTCGGCGTCTGGGAAATAGTATTGAAAAAAGTACCCATGGGAACCCAAGCTACCACCGATTCTCTTTTTAACACTCTATTGGCTAAAAAAAAAATAAATCTTGTATCCAAAATTTTAACACGTTTTTATAAATTCTGATCTATTATCGATTTTCTCCAACTAAAACAGAAAACCACTGGTAGCACCATCTAGAAATTAATTTTTTTTTTTTAATTTTATTTTCATATTTTGGTTAACCATCACCCTAGCGTACAGCCTTAACTTTCTCTCAAAACTACTTTCAAGTTTGTCCGATAACAATGCAGTGGGAACAACTACAGAGACTTGTAACTTATGCAGTTGCAAATCTATGTAAGTTACTTAACTCTGTGCTTGTAGGTACCCTGCAGTGAAAAATCGTACTAGTTTTGAATTTAACTAGTAAGCTCAATAGTTAAAATAAAACTAGTCAAAAAATACTAGCTGTAAAACTAGTCAAACCTTACTAACCAAAAAGTTACTAGATAAGTTACTATCTGTATTTCAGCAAGTTCAAAAATACAAGCTGTTTTACTAGTTATAAAAGAAGTAGTTGGCTAGTTAAAAACATACTAACTGTTTTTCTAGCTCTTAACCCATTTCCGGCGGCTCCTTAACTATGGGGCCAAAATCAATGAAACTTCGTTCAGAGTCTATATATGGCCCTAAACTTTATCTGGCAAAATTTTTACTTTCACAGGTAAGGGCTGGGTGGACTAAAATTTGAGATTTTGTTGATAAAGTAGAACAAGTTAATGAAATAGTCCACCCAGCAAAAATGCACCAATAGCTGGAAATGGGTTAACTATCATAAATGTACTAACTTCTTTGCTAGTTGCAAGCTCGCTAGTTCTGCATAAATTTGTAAACATTAAATAAATTGAATTATTAGTTGTAAAAACAGTAACAATTGTTGATGTGACGGATGTCATTTTGCGAATTCAGATCTGTAAAGAGCCTTCCTTAAGGATGCGGGCAGTTGAAATTCATATTCGCGGCTGCAGCTGTTTTCAATTTAATTATAAACATAGTTTTTATAATTGTTAGTATTTATTTTTTTTTAAGTAAAAATTACTTAAAGAGGCAGTCTGGTTCTACACGTTTTCTTGGAAACAACACTTTTCAACCTCGTTGACGTTATTACGAAAAACTATTCAACCGATCGGACTTAAATTTTAAATATTATTGTACATATGTAGTACAATTATATATATTCAAAAATATTTCACCTAGTTTTGATGCGACCAAACATAAAAATAAAGATTAAAAAATATGCGAAACTTTTCCATTTTGTTTTGTTTTTGCACAAATGTAGAATGAGTGTGACAATATAACTCAAAAGTTTAAATAAAAGTTCATCTCTTAACCTTTAAAAAAAAAAACTAAAAATACCTCAAATTTTCGATCGCTTTAATGTATAAAAGAAAAAAAAAACATTTATAACAAAAAACATAAAAGCAAATACCATTTCAATTAGTATAACGTAGTATAAATATTAAATATGCATATTTTTAAATAAAGGGTGTTTTTTAGAGGTATAGAACTTTAAGTTGGCAACACTGTTTAACTGGCGGCCATTTTATCAGCTGTCTACTGATTTGTATTTAGTTTAGTTTGGCATTTCAACATGAATAGACTGACGCCAGAACAATGCTTCCAAATTGTGCAAATTTATTTTGAAAATAATGATTCTGTTCGCAATACGTATCGCGCACTACGTCCATTTTACGGTCAACATAATCGTCCATCAGAGCAATTAATTCGACTAACTATGGACCGTTTTCGCACCACGCTTACTGTAAATAATAATACGCACCCACAGAGACGTCGCACTGTACAGAAGAAGCCATGGCTGCTGTAGAGCGTAACGTAGAGGAAGACCCGAATCAGTCTATCCGCCAACGTGCACAGGAATTCGATATGTGTCCATGCACTTTATGGAAGATTTTGCGGAAGGTTTGCGTGCTTACAAAATCTAACTCGTGCAAGAATTGAAGCCATACGGTCACCTAGCAAGGCGTAGATTCGGTGAATGGGCCCAAAACAAGATTGACGTTGATCCCAGTTTTCTTTTTTTTGTTTAGCGATGAAGCTCACTTTTGGTTGAATGACTACGTCAATTAACAAAACTGCCGTATTTGGAGTGAAGATAATCCTCAAGTGTAACTTGAGACACCGTAACATCCAGAAAAACTGGCTGTTTGGTGTGCTTTATGAGCTGGTGGAATCATTGGTCCGTACTTCTTTAAAAACGATGCTGGCCAGAACGTTACAGTCAATGCTGACCCCTTTAGAGTTATGATTACTGACTTTTTCGTTCCTTAATTGAACAACCATGATGTGCTGGAGCGGTGGTTTAAACAAGACGGCACACAGTGGTTGATCCTCATACAAAAGTTGTCAATAAATAGAAGGACTCATCGAAGACCCACTAAACTTGGTATATTATTAGAACACACAAAAAAATATTTTTAAATCCGCCTATACAGGTCATTGCATCCTGGCGATGCACTAGTAGCTATTCACTCCTACCTATATCCCCCTTTCACTCCCCATAACTTTCCTATTCATCCTATATCTCACGTCTCCTCTCCCACACCTCCAATGGGCCGAATCAAGGTGTTATGCGACCCGTGCCGAGGATTTACTAGGCCCATTAAAAATAGTCCAGTCTCAAACGGAGCGTACCGGATACCAGGCTTCCTCCGGTACTATCCAGCCTTACCCGCGCACATGGACCTCTGTTGGGGTGGACCTTCCTTTGTCCCACACTCGTGGGAACTGTATGGAAGAAACAATAAAAATAAAAAAAACAACACCAGCGGCCGCCGGTGGACACAGTGAAGAGCAATCCTCACTGCGTGCCGCCAGCGGTCACACCTCCCCTATGGTTGGAGCAGGCCATAGCGGTTGCAAAGCTACTGCCAAAAATCTCGCCGGGGCGGGAGCAGGCCCGGGCATAGAGACAACTACTGCCAAAACATCTACACTACTGCGCAGGGGTGACATAGTCGATGCAGACTCGGACCACGAAAGCGCAAACTCAGTTGAGGACAGGCTTCTCCTCTCTCCGGATAAGTCAGCGAGTCCCAGCTCCTCTCGCAAGGAAGGGCCCAAGACCAAGTCAAAGGAGGGGTTGAAGGCCAAGGCCAACTAAAAAGCGGGCCTTAAAATCTGCAGCCGGCTGTCAGGCAAGATTGATCTCTCTTCCAAAGAGAAGGTGTCGCTCGCCTGGGCAAAGCTAAAGGTGGAAGAGGGTCGCATACACTTCGCAAGCAGACCAACCTTTGCACCTACGACTTCGCAGTTCGCGAACAAAGTAGAAGAGCAGGCTGCTCAAAAACGCCAAAGATCGGTGGAAAGTGCGAAAGTCGGAGCTCCAGCAAGCAAACGACAGAAGCAGAAAGCGATCATAAACACAATCCCGCAGCCTAAACAGGAGGTAAGAACCAAGGCCTGATCGTAGCACTGATCGACTGGAGTGATCCCCAAGGCAAAATAACCCTCGAGAGATGGAAATCCGTAGAGATGAAGCTTCTCGAGGTGATGTTCGTGTGGTTGGAAGCCCAACCTGACGCTCCTATGCCCACATTCGATGGAGCGGGCTGGCTCAATGGGGTTAAGATCCTGAAGTGCAACGATGATCCAACTCTGCACTGGGTGAAAGCAGTAACCCCGACACTCCAAGGCCTATGGGAGGGTGCCCAACTGGAAGTAGTGGACAGGACTAGTATCCCGTCCCTGCCAAAAGTGAAGTACTCTTCCCAAGAGTAGTGCCACAGGAGTCCGCACTAAAGCTTCTCCAAAAGCAAAATCCGGACGTGCCAACAGCTGATTGGAGGAAGTTGAAGGTTGCTGATCCACTACCTGGTAGTAGCGGGGGGCAACATTACATCCTCCAAATCAACAAGGAGGCAGAGGATATCCTCTACGCGCGTTACGGGAAGATGGCGTGGGGCAATGGTAGTGTTTATCTGCGCCTCAAAAAGCGCCACCTCAAGGACAACAACAGCAACACACTAGAGTCCAGAGAGGTGGAAAAAGATCTCGGCCTAGAAGCCGTGACCGAATCTGCTCAAGGACTCAGCGTTATGGAAGAAGCGGGTGACGGAGTCAAGTTTTGTGAGTGTGCACAAAAGTTGACCCCGTAAAGGAACCTTCAGCCTAATGCAGTTGAAGGTCCTTCAAATAAACCTGCATAAAAGCAAAACCGCCAGCGCAGAACTTCTTCTCGTATTGGAGGAAGGAGGCTACGATGTGGCTTTAGTACAGGAGCCGTGGATTGCCTCGGGCAACGCGGTATCTGGCCTAAAGTCACAAAATTTCAATATGTTTTTCGCAACAACAGTAAGTAGAACAAGAACAGCCATCCTTATAAGGAAAGGCATCTATACTTATCTAATGTCTCATTACAGCACTGAAGATCTTACCGTCGTGGCGCTAGAGGGCGACGCGGACGAGCCGATCCTGGTCGCCTCATGCTACATGGCGCATGACGTCAACGCACCACTAGACGAGCTACAAATAATGGTAGTAATCGCCGGCGGGAAGAACCAATAAGTTGTCATCGGAGCAGATGCCAATGCACACCACCCAGTATGGGGCAGCCCAGACATCAACGATCGAGGTGAGTCCCTACTTAACTTTATTTTACAGCATAAGCTCAGTATAGCTAACATTGGCGAGGAACCCTCTAATGTAGGCCCCACCTCGTTGAACGTGTTAGATCTAACAATATCCTCCGACAACAACACTCTGGTCATAAATTGGAGGGTGCTAGCACAGCTCTCCTTCTCAGACCATAATTATATTAGCTTCAGTATAAGTTTTAATAACACTCCAGCTCAAAAGATCTTTAGAAGCCCCAGAAACACTAACTGGAACCGCTTCAGAAGCATCATTGAGACCAAATTACCAGCTCCTAAACAAATTAATACGGAAAAGGGCATTGAAAGGTCCCTGAAGATTCTCTCGGCCCATCTTCTCAAAGCCTACCATGCCTCCTGTAAGCCCACGTGAACAAAGCGTAAGATCAGACCACCATGGTGGAGTCCGGATCTTACAGAGCAAGGACGCGACCTAAAAGATTTCTTTAAATTAGCTAAAATAGCTGACCAAGAGGAAATTTGGGGGGAATACAAATGTAGGCTCAAACTTTTTAAAACAAAAGTACGCAGAGCAAAAAGACACTCGTGTAAGAACCTCTGCTCAAGCATAGAAAAAACTGCGGACACAGCAAGGCTCAGGAAGCTACTCTCAAAGCAGCCCTCCATTCAGAGCCAGCTACGCAAAGACAATGGCCAGTGGACGGAGAGCAGTCAGGAATCCCTCGAGGTGCTTTTAAAGGCACATTTTCCTGGCTGTACCGAATCTCAAAACACTGCTATAATACAAGGACACAGGACAACCCTGCTACAGGTTCCACACGACTTAATAACTTTGGACGGAATCGTATGTGCTATAAACTCGTTCTCTAAAACTAAACTATGTACCTGTGGCTTGGAGGACAGCGAGGGTTGTATTCTTACCGATGGCAGGTAAAAGCAGCCATCCCTGTCCAAGAGACTACAGGCCAATAAGTCTGACCTCCTTTGTTCTCAAAACGCTCGAGAAACTGATTGACTTGCACCTAAGAAACAATTCAATCCAGTTATCAGTCAACGCATACACGAAAGGGAAATCAGTTGAAATGGCACTACATTCCCTAGTAGTAACCCTAGAAAAAGCCCTCCACCACAAGGAATACGCACTCGGGGCGTTTCTAGATATATCAGGTGCATTCAACAATGTATCAACCACCGCAATCCTTAGTGGATTACGTGCAATAGAGGCACCACCGGCAATAAACCTATGGTTAGACAAGTTGCTAAGCTACAGAAAGGTGCGGACTGAGTGGGGAACTAAGTCCATGGTAAGGGAAGGTCGCAGTGGGACACCCCTTACGGCGGCAGGCAACATGCACATTCAAAATTTTGGACATTGTACAATCTGAAAGGATCTACTTAGTAGCACGGGCTACATGGTGCCTCGCACGATAGTCAATTCCAAAGTACGAACTCTTCTGGGACCAAATGACTGGTGCAAAGGTATAGAACAAGCACAGCAGGCGGTCAACATATTTACAGACGGCTCCAAAATGCCTACGGGGGTAGGTGCGGCGGTGTATTGCGCAGAGCATATATATAAACTGCCGAACCACTGCAGTATCTTCCAGGCGGAAATATTTGCCATAAGGAAGGCTGCTGAGATAGCCCTCAGCATGGAAACACAACACTCTTACATCAACATTTTCGTTGACAGTCAAGCGGCGATCAAATCCATGCGCTCCGCTAGCATCAAGTCCAAAAGTGTCATGGCTGGCAGGGATGCATTAGATGCACTATGTGCTTCGAGGAGAGTGCGCATCTAGTGGGTCCCTAGCCACCAGGGCATTGAGGGAAACGAGATGGCAGATGGTTTAGCAAAGGAAGGTGCCGGGCTGGAATCAGAACGCGCGGAACATGTACTTACTCCGCTACAAGAGTTGTACAGGAACCTCGAAAGAAAAGTCACACTAGCAGTGAATCGTAGATGGAGAGATACGACATCGTGCACGATCTCGAAAATCATGTGCAATGCACAATGCGAAAAACGAACTCTGTTCATCTTGGCACGCCCGCGCAAAGACTGCAGGACACTAGTGGGCATGCTCACTGGTCACTGCATGACGGCAGCCCACTCGAGGAAGCTTGGCATCACCACGGATGACAACTGCAGGAAATGCAAAAAACCGGGCACAGTGGAGACCCTGGAGCACCTACTATGCCATGCCCCGCCCTACTTAGATCGAGACTAAAATACCTAGGCTCATCGACATTCCCGTCGCTTAAAGATGTAGCCAGGGTGTCTCTGGAATCCCTCCTAAGGTTTGCGAACTCAACGCACATCTTAAAAGACTTTTAAATAACACAAAGGTTCCTTTTGTTCGCTACCGGTACCACTAAGGACCTGAATTGGTCTATGTGAGCCTTCACGAAGGCATCCGGTTTAACCTAACCTAACCTAACCTAACCTATATTAAAACCATTCCGTCCAAAATCTTAAATATATGTTTAAAAGTAAAAAAAAACCATACGAAATTTTCCACATCACATGTTTTTTCCAATTCTAACTTCCATGTAGCGCAGCATCTAAACAATTTGGATTAGTAGTTTATAGTATTCAAAGACATTATTTGTTTCGTTTTTATAAAAACAGTAAAAAAATCATCGAGAAAAAGTTATGATTACAAAAAAATTGAGTGAAGCTCATGTGTTTTGCCACAAATTGGTGCTGGTTGTGAATGTGATACCAGCAACAGTTGAAGAAGGTAAAAACATACTTTTTACAAACATACACATACAACAGGAGGACAACAGTCGCCGCGTTATTGCCGATATATGGCCACAAATGATGGGAAAAGTGATTGAAAATGGGATCTCCAGATTAGATTACGTTCGAGCTAGCCGTGGCGGTCATATGCCAGAAATCATATTTAAATTATAATGCCAAAAGATTATCTTTTGAATAAAGTCAATTTCATGTCTATTTTAAAAATTCATCTTTGTTTTATTTCATTTCAAAGTTCTACACCTCAAAAAAAAAACACCCTATATAACAATCTGCTTAAAAATAGAAATTTAAATATAGTTTGTATAATACAAGTGTAAAGCCAGTTTACGTAGTACAAACATACAACTGGTTTCAAAAAGACTAGAACAAAACCAATACTAGCATACAACTATTATGAAAACTACTAGAACTGAACTGGCTAAAATAATACTAATATGAAACTGGTAAATATTAAACTAGTAAGGGTTCTCATTTAAGCATGTAAACATGCAAACATGTATAGCATTTAAACTTTTGATGAGTGATAAAGTGTAAATAGCGTAAATGTCGACAAAATGGCGGCTGCAGCTGCGACAACATTATGACTTTTTTAAATTTAAACCTTTTAAAAACCTTCATTAACATAGAAAAATAAATAAAACGTATTCATATTTACTTCAACTACTTTAAATATGTAATGATTAGCACCAAAGGCAACCCTCATTCACACATGTAGATTTACATGCTAGTTTACACTGCAAAATAGGCTCGGAAATGATGTAAACTCACGCCCATAAAAATTTTGACAAATAGTTTACGCGCATGTAAGTTCACAAGGTTCACAATGTTGACGGATCCGTTACATTCTTAGATGAGAACCCTTAGTATTTAACTAGTTAAAAATATACTAGCACAATTGTGGCTCAAATCATACCTGTAAAAAGCCTTGTTTTGATTATACTAGTATTTTACTGGTTTAAAAGTTTTTACTATCACGACTAGTTCAAACTATGCCAATAAAAATACCGAGAATAGGACAATTCAACACAAAAAAATAGCCAGTTTGCGCAATGTAAAAAGTATTTGAGCTGAAATAGTATTGGGATTTTTTGACCCAGTATATTTACTGGTATTTTAACTAGTTGGCTACACTGCAGGGTAGTTCATAACTATGGACAGCTTTGAAAAGTTCACAAAGTTTTTAGTTTTGTTTACACATGTGTTCAAAATAGTTAAAAAATCAGTATTAGCAAACTTCCCGTGAAGACAACTCTGACAGCACAAGTGTGCACTTCACAACAAATAACGTAAAAATTGTAAATAAATATTATTTGTCTTAAAGTTTGCTTTAACGTATTTGGAAATATTATTACTTTCTACTCAAGAGCTAGAAACTTTTTGCCGAGTTTTCGCAAAACTATAGAGCTATAGAGCTATATAAACACAAAAACTGGCCAAACTAAAAACTTGTTCAAATTGCAACCAAAACAATAAAACTTTAACATGTAGCTTCAAGGATTTCATCAAACTATGAGTGGTTAAAAAAAGTTGATTGTTTATTAAAAATTCTACCAGCTCTTGTGTAAATAATTAAGAATTTTACTCTTCATTGTTGTGCTGTCATTAAATAAAAATGACTGATAAAAATTTATATGAATTTTTGCTGTCTTTTTTCAGCTCTCATTTATATGCAAATTTAACTATAAAAACACAAAACAAAACCAAAAAATATCGAGATTTAAATTAAAAACAAAACAAAAATAAAAAAAAAACTATGCATGAAAGTTAAGTGCGACGACAACAATTTGTTTTATTTGATACTACCGGTCTGATGGTTTGCTGTTATGATGTCTGAAATTTAATACAAGCTTAGTTTTATAACACAGGACATTTTATTATCAGGCTTGGCATAGCCAAAAGCGCTATTGACAAGAACTTGCACTGTAAACAAGTCAATCTCTTACTGGCAGACTCTGTTGATGGTTTATAATAAAAAACAATGAAGTGCATGAATCTGGGTCTCACTTGATTTAAGACCTACGAGATGGTTGCTATGTTTGTTATCTATTTAGAAGTGTCCTTGAGGAGCACTAAAGTTTCAACTAAATTTCATCCTATAACCATGGAATTTTCGTATTAGCTTTATGGATCAATTGCCTTGAGAGCTTCCATAATACTGCTGAGTGAATCAGATTTAGTTTATTGCAGACACAAATTAAATTTGGGCACAAGTGCAGGCAATGGAAATAAATGACAGATTGATTGAGAGATAAAATAAAAAAAATTGTGCAGATACTAATTGCTTCAAATTGTTGAGGATAGCTTTTTTATAGCATTAAACAAAGGCAATGTAGAAATGCTCTTTACCGAGAGAGCACGTATTCAAATGATTGACCTTCAGTAGTTTTTTAACTAATTGCTTTAGAAATTTTGTTTTTATATAAAAAAAAATATGTAAAATTTGTATTTCAATTTTTATCTATTACACACCCGGACATCAGGCCTGTAGCCTTGTATCCAAGAGGGTTAAGCCTATGTTGAGCATTCAACAAAAATAATTGTATGTTTTGATCAAAGTTTTTTTTAATAATTTTCCGTCCAGCGATCTAATTTAAGAAATTTTTTTATTTTTCTTTGACAACAATATGTTGTGCAAATTATTTTAAGAATTTTTTATGTAGTGTTAACCCTACGGTCCATAACCACCTGGACGAACGGGAGTCCATAACCAGGGTACCCAGGTACCCTAGTAAAGTTTTTTCGTTTATATTCAAATAAAATAATATATATATATGCACAGATTATTAGAAACGCTTAATTTTTACATCTCAACTGTACAAATTTCATGTTTGTAAGATAAAATTGGTTTCTATTGGCATTTTCTACCTAAAAGGCACACAAAAGTAAACAGAAACTGGTTTTATGTTTCTGTTTGTGTTTTTAGGTAGCAAATGTTCAGCTATGGTGGAAAAAGAATACATTTCAATGATTTCGTCAGTATAAGTTGAACAGTTGAACAATGAAGTTGAAGAAAAATGAACCGCAAAATAGAATATTTAACTGAAAGACAATTTATGCGTTTGAGTGAAGAAGCCAGAAGCAGATATATTGAGTCTATACTTGATAATATGACTGTGGATGACGACGCTTTAGAGCCAATTGAGGAAGAAGGAGAGGTATTTACGGGAGAAGTGCAAGACTCAGTAAGTGAAGACAATGACAACGAAATTCCAGCCGCTATTGACACGCCAATGCAAATTGAGCAAGATGTATTTGAAGATGAAAGTGACAGCAAAACTGATATGGTTGAAGAAAATGCACCAACATCAAGCACAACAGAAAGTATGATTGCACGTGATGGTATTCAATGGCAACCAACACCACCTGTTTGTCAAGAAATAAGGAGTCACAACATCGTAAGAACTCGCAGTGGTCCATTACGAATGACGGAAGGTATGACTGGTATGCAATGCTTCAAGAGTTATTTTACAATAGAAATGGTCGATATAATCGTGCGTCATACCAACAAAAAAAGCCAATTCAACTCATGATGCCTACAATGCAGCAAACCCGACAAAGCGTCAATTGAAGTGGAAGGATACGACAGTGGCAGAAATATACGCATTCATTGGAATGCTGATAATGGCAGGCGCAAATCAATCCAAGGATGAAAATGCAAGGGACTTATGGACGCAATTGTCTCATCCTCTATTTCGTGCAACAATGGGATTAAACCACTTCTGGGATCTTATTCGTTTTATACGTTTTGATGACGCGAGAACAAGAAACGAGAGGCAGCGCACAGACAAAGCTGCTCCAATACGAGATATTTGGATAATGTTGAACGCCAATCTCGCAAAATATTATGTGCCTACAGAAAATTTAACAATCGACGAACAATTGTATCCGTACCGCGGCAGAACAAAATTTACCCAGTATATTCCATCGAAGCCTGCGAAATACGGGATCAAGGTATGGTGGATATGCGATGCTAAAAATTCATATCCTCTTCATGGCCAAATATATACTGGCAAACAAGACAGTGGTCGCGAAATCGGTGTAGGCGAAAGAGTAGTCAGAGATTTGGTAGGGCCATACCATAATAGCGGACGTAATATCACCATGGATAATTTTTTTACGACGCTGCCACTGGCAAAGCAGCTGATATCCGTCAAACTTAGCATTGTTGGAACACTGCGGCGAAACAAAGCCTATATACCAACAGAAATGAAAGACGATAAGAGTTGGACCGTTGGGGCAAGCAAATTTGGTTTCCACGAGAAGGCCACTATGGATTCATACAAACAGAGGAAAACAAATTCTGTAATATTGTTGCCGACTCTGCATGATGATGCAACTGTAGAAGAAAACGGCAAACCATAAATCATCAATTTTTATAACAAAACGAAAGGTGGCGTGAATGTTATGGACCAGACGCTTCGGGAGTATACCACACAGAGACACACAAAAAGGTGGCCTTTGTCGTTTTTGTACAATATGCTCGATGTTAGTGCTTTCGCGACATACACTATATTTCATGATAATAACAGAACTGTTCCATATCAAACAACACGGAGAAAATGCTTTTTTCGTAAACTTGCTGGAGATTTGTGTTTGCCAATAATAGAAGAAAGAGTAGCTAATCACCAAGTAACGCGCCATTTTTCCACCAAATCAGCAATTGAGAGCTTTTTGGGAAGACCAGTGGATACGGTAACCTATACCGAGCAACCATCTACTTCTACGGCTGCTTCTACTGATGGCAGGAAGCCAATAACAGGATGCTGCTATTTGTGCGCTTCTTTGCCAGACAACAGAAGAAGAAAGACGAGAAAAGTCTGCAACGTTTGCAAGAAACCAATTTGCGATCAACATACTCAAACAATATCAAAATGTTTTCCATGTTTCAACAATGACTCAACATAAGACATCATATATTAGAAATAAGTTAAAATGAATAAAATATAAATAATTTAACTAAAAAACAATTACAGTTCATTTTTTACACATCAATAAACATTTTGAAACAAAATAAAAATAAAACAAACGTTTTTTCTTTGAAATATTAGGTAATTTGCACTAAGGTACCCCGGTACCCTGGTCCCCTGGACCCCTGTATGCAAAAACATTAAACTCATTTTTGAGTTAATATATTTAACCAAATTTGATAAACTTTTTTCTAGTCTCTAAGTTTAGCCGAAATCTCTGATGATCCGGAGTTTCATATTGATATCTTCAATAATAAAGGAACAGCAGCACTTTAAAGTTCAAAAAAGTACCCGGGTACCCGGTTATGGACCGTAGAGTTAAATACAGTGACGACAATTTTTGAGAGATTCTAACCATCCATAACTATTGTTAGTAGTTTCGGTTAAAATAATTTATTTTCCTCATTAGGTCTCATTAGATAAGATATCATATCAAAATAAAGTTTTGAAACCATTCACAAAGGTTGCAGTTACACTTTAATTTTTGCTAAAAAAACATCATATTATGTGCAATGCCTTTTGACCAACGTTTAGTGTATTATTATTACATTTTATAAGTTGTCTTGCATAAACAGAACAAATTTGTTTCAAGCATTTATTTTGTGTAATGCTTTTTTCATAAATAGATTATCTTTATGTTCTGTATTCTCATTAAAAATTTTATTTGTTAATTTTATTTAATTTATAATTCCTTAAGTAGTGTGAATTTAAATTTAATTTAAAACTAGCTGAAAGCTGGCACGTTGCTTCCACGCCCCATTGTCTAACGCCTATAAAACGTTTTTACTGAAACTTCATCTGTAAATTGAGGTCGAATACTGAACTCCGAGGCTGTGCTACCCATAATTCCAAAGCTATTCGATATCGAAAATGTAGGGTGAATTTGAGGTGCCACACGCCTTTTAAAATCGGCACCAGACTTCATAGGAACACTCTCAAAACTTTGCTACCGTTTCAGTGAAAATATCATACAAATTGGCTTAGCGGTTTTGGAGTGATATACACATATACTCACATACATATATACACTCAAAATAAAATTCACTGTGATATTAATAAAAATTTTTTGTTAATCTTTAACAAAGCAATATTTGTCAAATTCAAAAAATTTTATTGATTGCACATACAAATTTTATTGATTTATCTAAAAACTTATCAATATGAAAAAATATTTAGTCAAAATAAATTTTGTTAGTTTGATAAACATATGTTATCACATTGATAAAATTTTTTAGGATATTGACAAAAATTTATCGATTAAACAACAATTTGTATCATTTTGAGAAAGACTACGATTGATTTCTTTAATCAATATGATAAAAATTTTATCAATTCAACAAACATTTTATTTTTGATATTGATAAATTTTTATCATTTATCATATTGACAATGCTTTTATTAATTTTGAGATCGATTGACAAAGTTTTATCAAATCAACAAAGCAATTTTGTAGATTTAATAAAATTTTATCAATATGATAAATTTTACTCAATGACAGGAACAGACGCTTAACCATTTCACCACTTCTTTTTGCGCTTTACAAGAAAAATTTGGCAGAGGAGCAAATAAGTTAAATATTTTTAAATATATATCTACTAAATATGCTTTAGAAGTTATTTAAAATAATTTAAATTAAAAACGTGGAAAAGCAATTAATGATTTGGAGTCATTTATAGTCGAGCTTCACTTGGACTTACAAAAAATAAAAAAAATACAGCTTTTGGAATATTTAGTGAAATAGAGTGAAATAGACCGAAGTGCCTTAAAAATCATTATTCCGCAGCCACTGGAGAGGTTTTTGATAATAATAGAGTTCCACTGGGAATACAAATCCTCTTTGAACAACGGCTTAAAGTGTGGCAGAATTTCAATGTAGGTAATTTTTTACATAAGTACTTACATTTAAAAAGGGTTTTTTTCAGTGAGAAGTGAAAGTGTACAGTAAAAATTTTTTATTAATTTTTATAATCATGTATGAATCTGAAGTACTTTATTCTTCGAATAATCAGTAATTTAAAAGATTCTGAACCAAAATATAGAATATTGCTTCCAAGTAGTTTCATTTTTATTGCACCTTATAACGAATATAATGTCAAATCTTTAGTTTATTCCTTATTTTTTAGAATTAATTCTGGAGTAGTATACATTTTTAACCCTTTCAATGGCTAGGCTAAACTAAGAACAAACTAACTTTTCTGTGGTAATATTCCTATCATTTAGGTCTCTTAGGAAAAAGAGCATACGTTGATGCAGATGCAGAAACTTTCAGAAATTTTCGGCGTGAGGACTCTATCTCTCTTGGTAAATAAATTCCATATATGAAAAGTAAATGTTTTAAATCTGTGTCTATAGATCCAGAATACGACAAAGAAGAACATTTAGAGGCATCATTTAGAGAACAATTTAAAAAAATTGCTATATATTAGTTTTCGGGTGTGTATTAACATCTTTCTATGTTTTTGATTTCAGATGGGCACTATGCAACAATCCTGTACTTGCTTCATGCGGTTCTGATACCCACTTCAAAAGTAGTGAAAATCGAAAATGGGAAGAAAATTTATATTAAGTATTCGATTAAGGAATCCCAGAACTCTTTTATTATTATCGGAAAAACGTTGGAAGAAGCAGAAGCAGCATTACAACGAAAATTAGCAAAGAGAGAGGCAATTCAACCTTTGATTATGCTCACTGGCAGCGTCATGCATCCAGAAAATATAACAGTATTTGTTATAAAATTCACTAAATTGTTGTTATACATGAGGGAATAATTGTTTTTTTTTTATAAAAAATTTTTAGATTTAGCAACTAAATAAATTGGTTAGATTGAAAAAATCTTTTTTATTGAAAATTGGAGACGAAAACGTTTAAATGAAAACGATTTATGATTAAATAAATAAAATACATATATATTTATGTAAAACATTTCCAACTCCAAATTTGAAACCATAAGATTTTTTAATTAAGCTGATTTGTTAATGTCGCTATATGAAAAATTCTTTATTATGAGAAATATTAATGTCCGTGGCATAACAACACAATTTTTGAATTTAATATATAGGGTAAATCAACAAAATATTTTGTTAAATCAACAAAATATTCTGTAAAATCAACAAAATATTTTGTAAAATAAACAAAATTGTTAAATAAACAAATTATTTTGTTAATTTAACATAATGTTTTGTTAAATCAACAAAATTTTTATAAACCTATGGTATTTTTTATCAATTTGACAGAAATTTTTATCAATCTCGCAAAAACTTTTATAATTTTGACAAAAATTTTATCAATTTGACAAAAAATTCGTCAATTTGATAAATTTTGTTCAAATCAACAATATCGAAGATTCTTGTTGGTGCTTCGAATTGTTTATATTGATAATTGCTTTATCAATCTGAAAAAAATTTTATCAGTTTGACGAAACATTTTTAAATTTGATAAACTAAAGTTTTTTCCTAAATGACCTCTATATTAATTATGTTGACTTTATATGATTTAAATACAAATTCTAAATGTTTGATAGTTTTAATCATACTTGATTTTAAATACAAATTCTAGTTGTTTGATAGTTTAAAATCGATTATTGAGCTTAAGATCAAAGTTAGAACAATTAATTGTTCTAACGAATCTTTCCAAAGAAACAACAACAACAACAAAGTGTTTTCAATATGAAAAGGAAAAAATCACTAGCTGATTTTATTGCACAATTTCTGCCTGGCTAAGGGCGTCAGAAATCTTTGTGATACCCGTGCAAGCGCGCACTAACGCATTGCACCACCGGGGCGATGAGATTTGAAGTGTCAATTTCTCAGTTTTTCCTCAGTTCCATAATTTCACATTTGTTGTTGAAAACTTTAATCAAATGGTAGAGCTCGACCAAACGGAAACAGCTGAAAACAAAATCAGCAAAAATTCTAAAAACAACTTCAGTAAACATGCTTTGTTAGTGCAGACTTCCAGCAGGCTGTTGGACTACATATAATAACGTAAGCATAGAGACTAAAGTAAAACAGAAATACAACAACAAATGTGAAATGATGAAATTGAGGAAAAACTGAGAAATTGACACTTCAAATCTCATGCCCATGCCCTTAGCCAGGCAGAAATTGTGCAATAAAATCAGCTAGTGATATTTTCCTTTTCATATTGAAAAAACGTTGTTGTTGTTGTTGTTGTTATTTCTTTAGAAAGATTCGTTAGAACAATTAGTTGTTCTAACTTTGACCTTAAGCTCAATAAACGATTTTAAACTATCAAACAACTAGAATTTGTATTTAAAATCAAGTGTGATTTAAACTATCAAACATTTAGAATTTGTATTTAAATCATATAAAGTCAACATAATTTGATAAATTTTCATCAAATCAACAAAATCGATAATTTTCGTTGGTACTCTAAATTGTTAATATTGATAATTGATTTATCAATTTGAAAAATTTTTATCAATTGAATAAACTTTTATCGAATCAACTAAATCGATGATTCTTTTTAGTATTCTGAGTTGTTCATATTGATAATTCCTTTATGCATTTGACAAACATTTTTATCTATTTGATAAATTTTTATTAAATCAACAAAATTTGTTACTAATTTTTGTGCTCTGCATTGTTCATATTGATAACTGGTTTATTAAATAAACAAAACGGCTTTGTTAAATCCTTAAAAGGATTTCAGGTTTTTATCAGATTGACAAGCATTTTTGTTGGACGTATAGTGACAAAAATATTGTCAAATCAACGTAGTTTTTATCAATATCACCTAGTTTTTATTTTCAGTGTACTAGGAATGTGACGGATGTCATTTTGCGTATGCGGATGCGGATGCAGATCTATAAAGAGCATTCCTTGAGGATGCAGATCCGGATATTTAAATTCAGGTCCATGCGGATATGGATGCGAATGTTTTAAGTTAAATTAGATATATATTTTATTATGATTGTTAATATTTATTTATTTATGTAAAAACCTTTTTAATGAATAATATAAAAAAACTATTTTTAACAAAAAAGAGTAAAGCAAATACCATTTAAATTAATAAAAAAACAAAAAAACTTAGTATAAATATTACATTTTAAAGACTTTATAATTATTTTGCTCAACTAGACAAACTTAAAGCATAACTTAAATTATTAAAACAATTTTAAAAATTATGTTAATACAGTAGAACCTCAGAAATAAGAAGCTGTTTGTAAATTGGGAACTTTTAATTCTAATTAAAATAAAATAATTTTTATTTCATGTTTGGCAATATTAAATAGGGTGCTTTGCAAAATGTTACGTTAAAAATCTTTGGTAATTTGAAGTTGAAACCCGGACATCACGACTATGTTGAGCATTCAACAAAAATATCTAAATTTTTATGATAAAAGTTTTTTTATGTTGATTTTATGTGATTTAAATACAAATTCTAATTGTTTGATAGTTTAAATCATACTTGATTTTAAATACAAAGCCTTTAGCAGGGCCGAAATTGCAATAAAATCAGCTAGTGATGTTTTCCTTTTCATATTGAAAACGTTGTTTTTGTTTCTTTGGAAAGATTCGTTAGAACAAATAATTGTTCTAACCTTGACCTTGAGCTCAATAAACGATTTTAAATTATTAAAAAACTAGAATTTTTATTTAAAATCAAGTATGATTTAAACTTGCAAACATTTAGAATTTGTATTTAAATCATATAAAATCAACATAATATATAACAAGGTCATTTAGAAAAAACTTTAATTAAAAGTTTTTTTTAATAATTTTCCGTCCAACGATCTAACTTAAGAAACTCTTTTAGTTTTTCTTTTACAACTATATGTTGTGCATAATATTTTAAGTCTAATTATCAAACTCTTATTAATTTTGAATCACAACCTTGTCTGAACTGACTGACTGAACCTAACGACTTGACTGAAACCTAACACTAAATACTGAAATTCTGTGCAACAAATTTAACATAAACCGCAAGGATATAAACTCCATTCCTGGTATTTGCTCTAAAGGCGGGGGTGTGCTGATTGCAGTCAAAGCGACACATTTCTCTGAAGAGTTATTAATTCCAGAATCCTTGGACATTGAATTCTGTTGTGTTCATGTTAAGTTTGGTTCCTTGAGCCTTTTTATTACATGCTCATATATTCCTCCCCTTTCTACCTTAGAAGTTTATAGCAAACATTTGGCTTTTATTAGTAAAATTTGCTCAAAACTGCAATCTAATGATCATAGTTTAATAACTGGTGATTTTAACCTGCCAAACGTTTCTTGGAACCGCTGTTCTGAAATTCCTGGAATATTTTTATCTTCGTCTGAAAGTCCATCTGATAATTATTTTTTAAAAGAGATCTCAATCCAAGGCGTGTTCCAACTTAACTGCATCTTTAAAAAAATAATCGTTTGCTTGATCTGGGTTTTTTTATGAAAGCAATGTCACTTCTTAGATTAGATTAGATCCTCTGGTTACACCCGAAAATTCTCATCATCCAACATTAGAAATTATTTTAAATTTTCCAAAACCATCTGTGCAGTACTATGATTCTCTACCTCCTATTGAGTTTAACTTTAAAAAAACAAACTACGTGATTTTGAAGAATAACTTGTCCAATATAAACTAGAATTCCATTCTTAAAATTAATACAAAAAGTTTATCTTTTCAGAGTCTTGATGATGCGGTATATGCATTAAATAGAACGCTCTATGATTATTTTCTAAAAGCTGTTCCGCAAAGGAAAGCGTCTTTGACATCGGGTCCGGTGTGGTATACAAATGAATTAAGAAAAATGAGGAACTTTAAATCTAAATACTACAAAAAATATCAAAAACACATAAAATATGCAATTTTGGATGCTATACCTCGATTAAATACAGTTACCAACAGTTATGCAAACAATCCTATAATATGTTCTTAACAAAAGTAAAATTAAACATCAAATCTGATGTTAAATCCTTCTGGAACTTTGTTAACTCAAAACGTAAGATTGATTCCTATCCTTCTTTTATGAAGTATAATTCTGTTAAGTCCGATAATGATAATAGTATTTGCCATCTTTTCGCTGACTTTTTCTAGATGACTTATTCATCATCGTCCTATGATTATTTAAGTTATCATTTCAATATTCAATCTGGGGATATTTATTTCCCAATAATTGATACAAACACAGTCTTATCCAAGGTTGCCAGTCAAAATTCAGAACAATTCTCACGAAAATTACCTTTTTCCCAAAGTAACATAAATTAAATACCACCAAAATTCCCATGGTAAAGGTAAACAAACAAATTCCCACAGCAATTAAAAAATACCAAAAAAATCCCATTTTCCCCAAATAATCCCAAAAAATCCCACATACCAAAATTACCTTTTTTCCAAAGTAACATAAATTAAATACCACCCAAATTCCCATGGTAAAGGTAAACAAACAAATTCCCACAGAAATTAAAAAATACCAAAAAAATCCCACGATCATTAAAAATTACCACAAAAATACCACGCGTTTTAAAAATACCACCAAAAATCCCATATGTATAGTAATTTTAAAAATTTAGAAATACCAGAAATTTTTGTATTTAAGGGAAGGTTCTCCTGGATTTTTTTGAAAAAATCCATTTTTTTTTTACATAAAATGAAAGTTACATATATGTAGAATGTTTGTGCCAAGGGATATTTCAATACGACGCGTATTTCTCGAGCTAGAGCGTGTCAAACGTACCCATGTCACGCGCGCGTACCAACTTTCTAAAAACTTTAAACGCGTTTTTCTCGGAACCATGTTTTCTAATCTAACGGACAGCACAGGGCTTGTTCTATTGATCCAATTTCCTTCATTCAAAGAATGTTTGAAAGTATATACTTTTTTGAACGCATGGAACCTAACATTGGCATAAAAAATTGTTTATTTATAATTTTTAAACGAGATCTAAGTAAAAAAAAAAGCAAAAAATTTCAATTTTTTTTTAAAAGTCCATAAAATTGGTTTTTTTTACCAAACTTAATTGAAGTTAGGTTCCAGGCATATGAAATGTTATCAATTTTAATAAATTTTATACATTTCTCATTTCAGTTCACTACCTGAGGCCCCACACTGTCCGCGGGAGGTCGATGTTTTGCGCGTAGAGGTCGACGAGATCCGCCATTTTGAATTTTTCAAATATCTTTTTTTTTTTTACTCGTCAATAAACCACGAATCAAAGTTGAAAAGCATAAGTTCGTATGTCTTTTCATTTTCCCACAAACCATTCTCAAATTTTGCTTGTTTTTCGGCCAAATCCAAAAAAATCCAGGAGAACCCTCCCTTAAATAAGCAGAAATAGACACGTCCATAGTTAAAAATTTTACATTTATTGTCTTTGTTTCAAAACTTTTACACTAACTATTTACAACTAAAAAACCAAAGAAATAATAGTGGTATTCAATGAACACCGTATTTGTGATATTAATAGCGTAAGAACGATATTTTTACAGAAGCTTATTTTGCGACGTGCGCAGGTTACGACACAAAATCGTGGAGTAAACTGTGATTTAATTTTGATTTTAAAAGATAATTGCTGACCAATGCATTCGATAAGTGAACTTGCAAATATTGTCTATTATTGTTTTGCTAGTACTTATATATATAATTTTTTTTTTGAATTTAAAAATAATGTTTGTAAGCTTAACGCTTGCGTGCAGAAATGTAGAATTTTCAGAAAAGGTCAGAATTTTAAGGTAAAATTTTTTTTCAGAAAATAATGCACTATTAGTTTTCACGCAATTTTGTGATGTCAACTTTTTCTTAAAACATGTATGTAATTTAATCGTTTGCATTAAGGGTAAGTTCGAAGAAATGTACAGCGTAAGCTTATAGCTTTACTCTACTGTATATATACGTCGATCATCGAATACTATGATTAAGATTTTGATTAAGAAGTGATTAATATTTTGATTAAGAAGTGATTAAGATTTTGATTAAGAAGTGAAAAAAAAATTTTAAGAAAAAATTCCCAAATTCCCATGCAATTAAAAAGTACCACGCTGAATTAAAAAATACCATGGGAATTCCCAAAAAAAATTCCCAAGACCAATTAAAAATAACGACGAATGGAATTTTTCTTATCATATTTAAAAAATATTAAAACATCATATAAGAGTGGTCCTGATAACATACCTTCATATATATTAAAATACTGCTGTGAAGAATTAGTAACTCCAATCTCTTTACAATTTACTTCATCATTAAAATCCTGCTTTTTTCCGGTAGCCTGTAAGCATTCATTTATTATTCCGGAAATAGGTCTTTAATTTGTAACTACCGTGGCATCGGATAATTAAGAGCTTTCCCTAAACTTTTAGAGGCAATTGTTACTTCACGACTATCGCATAGCGTTAAATCTTTAATGTCTCCTTTCCAACATGGATTTCTTTCTGGAAAATCCACTGTTACTAACCTTCTCGAATTTACATCAAAAACTATAGACAACTTTGGAAAAGGCATGCATATTGATGTTATTTACACGGATTTCAGCAAAGCTTTTGATGTTGTAAATCACAAACTATTGATCTTAAAATTACATCTTGTTGGATTTCCTATACCGTTGGTAAAGTGGATTGAATCTTACTTATCTGTCATAATGCATTCTATTATCTTAATGTTTGCTGACGACGTCAAACTCTTCCTTTCTTTTAAAAATGATAATGACGCTGTATTTTTGCAAGCCGACATTGATAATCTTCATAACTGGTGCAAAATCAACCGTATGAATCTCAACATGAAAAAATGCAAGCATATGTCTTTCTCGCTCAAACCACCAATTACATGTACCTTCAAAATTTGTAGTTATCCCAATGGATTATCCCAATGGACTCCAATGAGTCCTTAGATATTTTCAATGATCTTGGAGTTACAATGGATTCTAAACTAGGCTTTAATATTCATGTAAATAAAATAATAAATAGAGCAAATAGTACTTTAGGATTTATTAAACGTTGGGCAAAAGAGTTTAATGATCCATTTATAATGAAAACATTATTCAACCGCGATACGGTTGTTACATAGATGACATTGAATCAGTGCAGAAACAATTTGTTTTAGCTATCTTTATTGTAATACTGATTTTCACTTACCACCTTATGAATATCGGTTACAACTCTTAAATCTTCCTTCTTTAAAAAATCGGAGAATTATGATAAATGCTTGTTGGATTATAAAACTTTTACATGGATATGTCAACAGTCCATATTTATTGAGTAAAATATATTTTAATATTTCTCTTCGTCCTAGAAGATTTTTTGAGTTACTCCACATGAACTTTTGTAGAACTAATTATTTGCAAAATGAACCTCTTAGAAGCGCCTGCGGTGATTTTAATTTTGTATCTGATGTTATATCCTTAAGTGAATCCATGGACTCAATCAAACATAAAATTATAGATTACCTGCAGTACCGACGTTGATTATGTAAAGTTCTTTCAAACATATATCTGATGCACCTGGTGATTTGTAAACACATTAATATAACAATCTAAATGGATAAATGGACCTAAGCGTAAAATGGAAAATTTTGGTGGATAAACATATAAGTAATCTGAATGGACCTAAACCTGGGATCTTCAATTGTCTTATACCTTCATGATAAATGTGACTACATCTTTCGACGGTACTGTGGTGTCTTGGTTTTTAACTCTTGAAACACTACGTTAGATCAATTTGTAATAAAATAATATGAGTGGCCGATAAGACCTAGTTTGTCTTAATGACTGCGTTCGCAACTGGTTTTGTTTGTTTTATGAAAATTGGTTTGGTGAAGTTGACCTAGTCTGTCGAGCAATCACCCTGTCAAGCCTGGATCCCACCGGCTTCAGGAAGACAGAACGATATATATTATATATATACTTATTGGAGTGGTGTTTTATTGGGTATGAGACCTTGTTTGTCACACGACTCCGCCGATGTCCGGATACAAAAATTGTTGCTAACTTGACCTTGTTTGTCTTGATAACGCGATATTTATAATATTGATAACTTGACCTTATTTGTCTTGAAAACTCAACCCTGCTATGCTGTCTGATATTATCGATTTGACTTAACATTTTTTATTTTTATACTTTAATAAAATTATATACTTCAGGCAATTTATTAAAACTATTTAGTTTGTTAATAATACTTGATTTCTATAAAAATCATACTTTATTTTTTTGAATTGTATTAAATATTTTATTTTATAATTTTAAATTTTGCTATCAAACCTGTTAAGGTTTAGCAATCGAATAAATAATTATATAAATAAATAAAAAGTACTACAGAATATATATGCTATCATACTTAATTTTAAGTATTAGCTTTTTGTTTTTGCCCGTCTTAATAGTTTAATAATTGTAATTTATATCTTACTAGCTGAACCCGGTGTGCTTTGCTACCCCGCTCGTATAAAATAAAATTAAAAGTATTTATATATTTACAAAAATTTATTTATTTAATTTAATTATTGCAATGCTTCGCCTGTTTTTTTGTTGTAAACCAATTAGAATTCAGCACTGAATCGCATGTAATTTGCTTCATGGTCCCCCTTTTTATTTTTAGACCAATCAAAAAGCAGCAATTACACAATCAGCTGTTTCGCAGTCAGTTGTGGGAGAATGAGAATGGGGTTACCCCACTCTCTATTTTAATTAACACGTATTATAAAATCAGCTGTTTTGAAGACAGTGGTGGAAGAAAGAGAATGGGGCTACCCCACTATTTTAATTAATATGTATTTTAAATTTGTGGTAAAGCCGTTAATAAACGTAGTAAAAAAGTAGGTGCAGAAGTGTGCATGGTCGAAAAATATTATCATGTAATAAGTACTCCTGAGTCAAAGCTGAACGCTGTGAAAATTTAAGATCGGTTATCAGGTCCATCCTCCAATATATTGCAAACAAAGGGGCGTGCTCCGCCCACTTTTCTTTTGGTACGTATTTCTATTCATGCCAATACCATATATAGCAAATACTGCCGCCGTTGGTCAAAAAATGCCCAAGATATGACGATTTTAAATTTTGGGTTATATGAGCAAGGCCACGCCCCTTCGTCCACTCACAACTTTATATAGTCAAGAATTTATTATTTCGTAAGAATATCCTATTGTGAAAATTTAATGACGATCGGTCCAGTAGTTAAGACTATATTGCGATTTTTAATTTTCCTAAAAAGGGGCGTGGTCCCACCCACTTTTCTCCTGGTACGTATTCCTAATTATGCCAATACCATATGTACCAAATAGCATCAACGTAGGTCAAAAAATGCCCAAAATATGGCGATTTAAATTTTTGGGTTATATGGGCAGTGCCACGCTCCTTTGTCAAATAAAAACTTCATATAGCCTATTATTTTTTCCAGAGTCATAGTAAAATGCTGTGTAAGTTTCAGGAAGATCGGTCCAAGGGTTAGGCCTCCTATAAAGCACAAACAAACAAAGAAACAGACATTCATTTTTATATATATAGATTGAAAGCAGATTAATTATAATTAAAGTAAAATGGGGCGAAAAAGGGGCGAAAAAGGGGGATTTGGTAATAAAAAAATCTATGGCTACCTTACCTGTAGATAAAAAGTATATAAAACTTTAGGTAAATACATATTACGAAAAAAGTTATTGTATAGCAAACATTGTTAGTGGTATAAGTAAGTATCTGAATTAAAAAAGGGGGCGGTAAAGTTGGCGTGGTTCATTGTAATATGGCGACGTTAACAGTATTAAGAGCAATATACTACCAAATAAAAAATAATCCGTTGGAAGGAACAAATTTGTACAGAGAACAAAAAGTTTAAAACTTAAATTTGGCGTGAAAAGGGGCGTGAAAGGGGGCGTGGCGTAAGAAATGTTTATTTCTACCTCGCTTGGAGTATAATGTGTATACAATTTGAAGTAAATCTGTTAAAAACTATATGGGAGCAATTACATAATTTTAAAAAAGTGGGCGTAAAAGTGGGCGTGGTCGAAAAAAGTACCCTATTAATCATGCCAGAGTCCCAGTTAAATGCTGTGAAAATTTCAGGAAGATCGGTCCAGAGGTTTGGTCTCCTATAAGGTACAAACAAACAAACAAACAAACAAACAAACAAACAAACAAACAAACAAACAAACAAACAAACAAACAAACAAACAAACAAACAAATAAACAAACACACATTCCATTTTATATATATAGATAAAAACCTTTATATCAAAAGTACTTTTAGTAAAATATGTAAAAATATAATTATTTAAAAGTAGCAAGTTATTTGACGGCATCCGTATTCTAGTGGGTAGAGTGCGGGGCCCCTAAGCTAAAAAATCGTGGTAGCCCGGGTTCTATTCCAGCTCAGACAGAATTTTTTTTCAATTGAATTAATTTTTCTGTTCGGTCGTCACCTCTCTGCAGACAATGGCAAACCTCAGAGAGTAAAAAAACTGCCATGTAAAGCTTCTTGAGAACATGAGCCGTTTGGAGTCAGCATTAAACTCGTAGGTCCTCTTCTCGATAATTTGTGTTCAAACATTTAATAACACGCACAACACAATTCAAGAATAGAAGATCGGTCAAAGTCCTTTCGAGGGCTAAAATGACCAATTTACTATTATTATTAGTTATTTTAAAAAATAATTATTATTTTCTTCACTATTCTGAAGTAAGATTTTAATTGATTAAATTGTGAACTTTTTGAGAACTTTATATACCTTCTGTTCAAAATTGGACTGGACTGTGCAAATAAAACAACAACGTTTAATTATTTTTTAATATTTGTCTTCACCTGTCTTTATATCACCTTCCACATAATACCCATCGGAGGCTATACCTGTATATTTACTTACTTAGTTGGCGCTACAACCGTATGTCGGTCTTGGCTTCATCTAAAAATTTGCGCCAGCTATTTCTGTCTTTCACTTGCTGGTGCCAGTTGAAAATTCCAAGCTTCGTCAGATTGTCTCTACTTGGTCTTGCCAACAAGGATGCGGTCGTCCTCTTCTGCGTTGACCGCCGCTGGGTACCGAAACGAATATTTTCTTCACTGGAGCATCGTCTTTCATGCGCTGAACATGACCTTGCCAGCGAAGCCGTTCGATTGTAATCAGCTTGACTATGTCTATGTCAGCGTACAGCTCATACAGTTCATCATTCCACCGTATTCGGTACTCGCCATTGACGCAGATTGGTCTGTAGATCTTAACAAGAATCTTTCTCTAGAATGCTCCTAAAGTGTTTTAATCTGAGCTGCTCAGCGTCCAGGTTTGTGATGCATGAAGTAGGACGGGCATGATGAGCGATTTATAGAGCGTGATTTTCGTTCGTCGAGAGAGGGCTCTGCTTCTCAATTGCCTACTGAACCTAAAGTAACACCTGTTGGCAAGAGTTATTCTTCGTTTGATCTCAATGCTGATATCGTTGGTTGAGTTTATGCTGGATCCCAGATAAACGAAGTCCTTCACAACCTCGAAGGAGGTTGTGACATCAAGTATTTCGTCTTATCTGCATTCACTGCCCGACCCATTCGACTTGACTCTTTTTCTAATCTGGAAAATGCTGCACTGACTTCGCGCGTATTATGGCCAATGATGTCGATGTCATCAGCATACGCAAGCAGCATAACACTCTTGTAGAATATTGTGCCACTACGTCTCAGATCAACAGCTCGGATGATCTTTTCCATCATTAGGTTGAAAAAGTGACTCGATAAGGAATCACCTTGTCTGAAACCTCGTTTGGTAACAAATGGTGCGGAGAGGTCCTTCCCGATTTTAACTGCACTGCTGGTGTTGCTCAGTGTCATCCTGCAAAGTCGTATTAGTTTTGCAGGACCAATTGAGATCCAGCTGAGAAAAACCCCGATTTTACATTTGCTTGTGTTAAAATATTTTTTAAATTGGTTTTACAAATAATGAACATTAGATGAAATAAAAACTAATTTTTTATATTAATATTTAAAATATTTCAATATTTTAAGCCGCAATAAAACGCAAACTTCATCGAATGGAGATAAAATAAGGTATTTGAGGGGTTCCACCCCAGCTAGCACAGATTTCGATTTGTAACAAAAATATGTTATAATTCGGTGGTATTCCAGTTTTTTCAAACAAATTTAGTTACAAATGGGTTGCATTAAAGTTTCAAATACAAAATTTGTAACAAATCATTCGTTTCGTTGCAAATAATTTAAACTTCTTTGTTAATTATGTTACAAATAAATGCACTTGTTATAAAAATGTTCCACCCCAGCTAGCACAGATTTCGATTTGTAACAAAAATATGTTATAATTCGGTAGTATTCCAGTTTTTTCAAACAAATTTAGTTACAAATGGGTTGCATTAAAGTTTCAAGTACAAAATTTGTAACAAATCATTCGTTTCGTTGCAAATAATTTAAACTTCTTTGTTAATTATGTTACAAATAAATGCACTTGTTATAAAAATGTTTTATAAAGTTTTAAAAAAAAGTCATTTTTACGTTAAATTAACATTATTACAACATTTCTTTTTGTAGCACCTATAAAAAATGTTTGTGTATTGTAATTGTAATAAATACAGGCACGAGTTAGCAACCTAGATGCGACTAAGTTGCTTTATGTTTATATTAAGTTATATCAATGTCACAACAACTAAATGTTCAAAACTTCGGTTGAAGATGTTTTTATTAGGTTAAAAGGAAATCACTACAACTAAATGTTTCCAATTTTGCTGAGACGCAAATTTTCAAATCATGTTTTGCTTCTTGAATGTTGGTTTTGTTGCATTTTCCTTAAAAAAAAAAATTATAAAAAAAAATTTAAAAAAAAATCATTTGTTCCGCTCATTGTGGGAATCGATCCCACTACCTCATGGCTTCAAAACTAATGGTTGAGCCGACTGAGCTATCGAAAGTACATTTATTCAAGTTGAAATGTACTAAAATAATTTCCCAATAGAATTTGCTATAAAATTAAATGACAACAGTGAAATGATAATGACAGCAGTGTACTATATTTTTCTTAGACACGAATCAATCGTAATTGTTATATGCATATATATAAATAAAAATCATTTTCTGTTAAATAAAAACAAGAACATCTCAAAATATTTTGGTGCCGCTGACTGTCAGTAAATAGCTGTAAGTCGGGAAAGTGTCCTTTTTTTTGTTTCATTTTGTCTGTGTTTTGTTTTGAAAAAGCATATTTAAAGTTACCGGTCGATTTGTTTCTTTTTTGCGAGTGTTTTAATAGATCTAATTGTGCGAGTATTATTATTAACAATGCCGCGACCCAGAAAATCTAATCTTTCCCAATAAAGCCGTAATGCTTATTTTATTCTGGCTAAAAATCGTTATCTTCTGATCGAATAAAACCTAAACATTAAAATTTTACGTTTTTTTCCCGAGTAACACCGGGTATATCAGCTAGTAATACATAATATAAGCTAGTTTTCTTAGCTGCATGAGAACTTTAAATAATAATAGAAGACAGAAATATTGTTGGAATGCATTTTTATTATTATTATTATCTATGGATATGTGGCATATGTTTGCCGCGGCTACGAGTTACATAGTCCATTTGATCAGTCCAATTTTTCACTACTTTTTCCAATAAATCTGGCCGCATGGCGACAATGGTGGCTTGAATATAGGCTTCCAATGCTTTAAGAGTTGCTGGATTGTCGGCATAGACCAATGACTTAACATAGCCCCATAAAAAGTAATCGAGAGGCGTTAAGTCGCACGAACGAGGGGACAGAAAGCCACTGTTTTTAACGTTGACCCCTGCCGCGAAGGCTTAATTCAACGGTGCTCCAAAGCTTTGGACAAATATGAAGCGTCGGCCAACGCCCCTTCGGAATTCAAGAAAGACCACTTTGAAGGGTTCCCCTAATAACATGCAAGAGAACCCCATCCATCTTGTCGTCATATTGACGCAATTCATGGCCGTGGCACTTTTAGCTTTTAACCCATTACTTTTTAAGCCGCAATAATCATCTACATCACATCAAGGGTCATCACTCCTTGACACGAAAGACTAAGGCGGCAACTACATAGGCCCATCATCATATCATTAGGTTCCTCAATCTCAGTGGACACAACTCAGACTATTTAGGTTTCCCCGTCGCCTGTACTCAAATTCCAAAGGTAACAGTATATTGATCCGGTAGTTGCTTACCTTCCTAACATTTATTGTTTCAAATTAGCGAGATTCAATCTACCATCATTCTCTTAGTAATTTAAGGGAATCACCAGCCCGAGTTCAACTTAAGTGTAACTCACACCGGCCTTTCTGGCCTAACCACAGCCAGAGCGTTATGAATACCCCAATGTCGTGGGCCTAACCCAACGACAGTCAATACCTGGGCTCAAGGCTCCACCTGACAAGGCTCTTCAACATCCCGTCTTACAGACCAAAAGTTCTTAGAACATTTATATTTGACTGTGACACCTTCAGCCACTAGAATTGTACATGACTAGGTTAAAAAATAACCATTGGTTTCTCAGTAAAACCGGGTAAGCCATAATCCTACTTATGCAACGTCGTTATCCTAATTAAGACTTAATCAAAAGCCTTTTTCAGAAAACTAGGAAGCATGAGCCGTTGTATACCAATTGGCTTATACAACGGTCCGAAGATTAAATGTTTCCTACATAATAACCTTTATTCTAAGATAAGGTCTGCAGAACAACGATAGATCAGGTCTCCTCATCATTGATGGATGACTGTCCCCGCTCTTCAAGTTATGTTGGATTGATCGTCCATCGAAAGCATGTTACAGATGACGGTGTTATGATAACTTAATATCAAAACCATGCTTTCTCCAAGAATTTGGCAGCAACAACCAAGGCTCAAGGTAAACCTTTTTTTTTTTACAGATTATCAGATGAACATTCAAGAGCCGTGCCTCAAGAATGAACTCATTATCCAATAACAAACCCTCATCCTTTTTCCTGGCTTGAGAACAAGGGGACCAGTAAACAGGACCACTTTTGGAAATAAAGTTGCCACCAAGTTTTTGGCTGTATGGCAAAATGCGCCATCTTGTTGGAACGAAATGTCGTCGATATTTAGCTGATTAGTTTTTGGAAACAAAAAATAAATCAGCACGGCTCGATAGCGCTCGCCATTTACCGTAACGGCAGCTCCTTGCTCATTTCGAAAGAAATAACTTCGACCTTTTAGAACAGATTTATTTTTTTCAAAGTAAATTTCCACAATTTGAAAGCGTTGTTTTGGCGTTAAACAATTTATGATTAATTTCCATGCCTAACTGAACAGAAATATTAACACAGTTTGTCATCTTCAACTGTCAAACCATAGATAACAACCATCGAAACTTCTCATGCTGCCAAAATAACACCCTTCATCCCTTTCAGACCTGACGCTAAGCTACTGATAATTTCTTGATGATTTTTTGGAGAAAATATTCTTTGGAGAAAATATTTTCGTATCTTTCAAGGATTTTCAAGAAACGAAAGTTTGTACTGAAAATGCATCAAATGTCAAATCATTTAAGATTTTAAAGTATATTATTTTTTTAGTTAAAATGTGTCAACTTCACTAAAACTGCTCTGTTAGTATTTAAGTACATGAAAAAAACAACTAACTTCTACGACTCATTTATTAAAAAAAATTAAATGTGACGCAAGAATTTCGAGAAAATTTAAGAAACGACAAAATTAACAGCTTAGCAAAATGAAAGGCTAACATAAACAATAACCTAATAATAATAAACATTCGTGAAATAGCAGTAAAGATATTTAGACTAAAAATAACCCGCACAATTGATGCATCACTGTCTGAAAGGGATATAACAGCTTTTTCTGAATTTTTAATTAAAGTCTGGGTACTTCGCGGAACATCCAAGTTTTCATCAGCTAAGATCCTTAGCAGCTCATCAACGCATTTGCGGGAAGGCCTGTTTCGTAAAATCCATCTTATCAATTTTTCCGCTAAAGATATTTGTGAATTTGTATTGTCCTTGAAAATAGTTTTCGTGTTTTTATCAGCATTTTTGATTTGATTTAAATTTTCTACGTCATGTTTTCCACTTTATAATTTATAACTTAAATTTTTTGATTTAAAGCTTCTTCTTCATGATTATTTCCCGTACACATTTTTAGTTCAGATAAACATCTAAATTTTCTTTTAATTTGCCGTTTCAATAGTTAATTTATTTTTAAAATAATTTTTTTTAAAAACTGGAAACAAATTTCTTTGTTAAAAATTTGCCACAACACTTGCTCCGATTTATTTTGTTTTGGTCATGATTCAATTATTATAAGGTTATTCGTATTTTTTGACGTATGCTTATTTTTTATAAACAAACATATTTTGACAATCTGCTAACAGTGTTTTGTCCTGTTGCAAAAAAGGTATGTTTCAGTGTTTCGTTGTGTAGTTTTCTTGTGTAGTAGTTTTTCAATGATTTCTTGCCAAGTTAATAAGAAAAAGAAACTATGTATGTGTTGCGTCGTAAGTGTATGCTATGTTGTAAGTATATTCTAAGAATTTAGGAAGCTTTTTTGCAAATTTAAAATAAAAAGTTATTTTGAATTTTATTAATTGAAAGTGTAATTTAGAGGAAAGTTAGTTAAGTCAAAAAACAAATTATAAAGAAATACTAGTGGTATTCAATGAACGCCGTGTTGTTGATGTAAACTGCGTATGTTTGGTAAGTTTACAGCAGCGTAATTTGCAATAACAAAATTGTAAGGGATTAAACATACGCAGCTTGCGGCACAAAAACGTGGTGTACACATAATGTGACCAACATTTTTAAAGCAAATTGTACTTTTTGCACATGCACAGATATAAAAAGAGACACAAAAAAAGTACATAGAATAAATATAGAATTACAAAATAGAAGTACATCCACAGAAAATAATGAAGATATTAAATGATGCATGAATAAATCCATTAAACAAACAGTTTAATTTATAAGAGATTCAAAATTAAATCCAGCTTACAATTCATTGCTTATTAAAGTAGTAGTCCACCAGTTTGACGAATTCAAAAAATCAATTTTTTTTTAATTTTTCGCTATAGAATGTAAAAATTAAATCTTAAAAATTTACTCTAAAAGCCTTAGACCTACATTGAAAATATTTTTAAAGTTACAGCCAAAAGAAGACAAAGCGTCGTAACGTATATTAAAGTGCTGTAAAAACTTTAAACACGTTTTTTTCGAAACTTCGGAGAAGCACTAACTAAAACTATTCGACCGGTTTGGCTAAAAATTTCACCTGTTAAGGCATACATAGTTCCGGAACTTTAAAACAATAAATTTTTCAATGAGTTAATTTTTTAAACAAATTAAAAAAGTTCGTTTTACAAATTTTTTTTCACAAGTTCGCCATTTTTTATTTGTTTTTTTAAATATACATATTATAAAGTAGTGCACTACAATAAAGCGTGCAGAACGATATTCTCTTTGATTTTTTATTCCAGATGAACACGTAAGGCTGGGTGCTTCCCCCAAAAAACACACCTTCTTTCGATTACTCTTCTTTGATATAGATAACTATAAGCAAATTAATGTACAATCAAGTCAAAGAAAATTCTTTTGCACACTTTACGACATCAATAAAAACATGTTAAAATTTCAAAGCGATCGCATTTTATTTTCATATTTAAAAAAATTGATGAATAAAGTCAACATTACGGTCGTCACACTGGGCTGCTACCTTAAAATAAATAAAGTTACTTGAATCGAGTACAGAAACAAACCTTAAATAATTTTTAGTAGTTGGAGAGGTGTATTTTTAATAGATTTACGAAAAAAATCTCAAAATGATGTCAAAAAGAAGTACAACAAGTAAAAAGAAGTACTTTTAGCGTACTTCGATACAAGAAGTACAGCGAGAAAAAAAGAAGTAAAACACTCCCAAAAGGAGTTGGTCACATTATACATAATAGTACGTATAATACGTATTATGCGACCGTAGTTTCATTTTTTTTTTTTTGACGAATTTTTGTTTCTTTTTTCTTTCTTAACAATTTAAAAAATTATAAATGCACTTACCATTAATGGATCTAAAATTTCTGTAAAGTTCCTAATAATTTTGTGATGGCAATTTCTTTTTAATACAATTACGCAATTAACTCGGTTAATTAACTTATTTAGAATACGTCACTGAACGCTCATGTTTAGGTTTCATAGTTAGGTTTAATGTGTTTATTAAAATAAACGAACAAAATTATGTATATTTTTGTATTTATATATTACTTATATATTTATTAACATAATTTTCATTGAAGTTAGTAAATAAAAATAATTTAAAAAGTTATTAATGCACTAAGAAATCGGAGCAATAAAAGTACTAGAACAAAATAATTAGTAGTCAATATAGTACCAATTAGTATGATATTTGGACAATTGTGTGCATTTTTAGCTCTAATGACATGCTCTCATGATTTTTTTCTGCTCTCATTTTCAAATAAGCATACCAATTTGAGAAAACGTCAAAAATACGAATAACCTTATAATAATTGAACCATGGTTTTGGTCAGACAAAATTTTTCAGTAAATACTTTGACAAGAAAACAAATTAAAATCAAAGTCAACTGTTCTACGCTGAAAGTTTTTTGTACTATTACATAGCAAGTACAAATTGCGCTAAAAATGAACTAGTTGTTTTTTCCAATTTGCTCCAAAAAAACTGCTAGGTATTTTGAAAAGGGAGAGCATTGCTTGAAATTGAGACAACATTTTGTGTTCTGCAAGGGAGATGGCAATTTTGATTTATGTAATCAATCATTAACGCAGACATATTGTCTCTTTTTCTAGGAACACTACAATACAGTAATTTTGTGATTCTAATCGTCTGTCTCAAAGTTTGATGTAAAAAAAAAATTCGCTAAATTAGCTTTAAACTGGTTGTTGGTAGATCAAATATCTTACCGTTTAAATGATAAATTGATTCATTAACTTGCTAAAAGAGAAATATAGTGAAATAAATAATTAAACGCTTCATAAATAAATAAATGGCTTCAAAAATATTCGCACGTCAATAAATGAAATGTAGTGTGAAATTTTTAACGAAGGGACTAAATGCTTAAATGTTAAAATTTTAAAGGTAAAACAAATCACAACTTAACACATATACAATTTTACATATTCTGTATTCAGTTATTTGTTCAATCAAGTATGTAATAAGCTCATTGGTGTGGTTGTCATTAATTTTAATTGCACCAAATAAAATTGACACCTATCTGTATGTAAGAGTATTTGCCACATAATTGAAGTGTTCATCTGGATTTTGCTTTCGACTCTATACATTTTAGTGCTGCTATTAAATATAATTAATGTTTGTGTCATAAGTTCAAATGCACCCTCAAACAACTATTATAGCTTAGCTATTCATCATTGGCAAAATAATAAACAGTAGCAGAGAAGCAATTTCATCACGCTAAAAACGAACAACTAATCAAACACGTAGTTATTTTTTGTTGCTATTGTTGTCGGGACTATTCTTTCTGTTGCTGATGTCGTAGATTTATATCTGCTGTTGACATGAGATACTCTACGGGTACTTAGAGGGTGTCTTGTTATGGTGTAAGATTGCTAAAATGTTGATTATTAGCACAGCACAACAACAAAATATACGTCTTGTCAAATTTCAGCAACTCAACACTTTACCAATAACTCGACCCTATTGTTGAGTATTTCTCTCGTACGGTATTAAATATTTATACCCCACGCACAACCGTAACGGAAAGAAATATTTTGTGGATTTTTTTTAGTTTTCGATATTTAAGGTAAAGGAAAGTACAAAAAAATTATTTACAAATTTGGGAAAAGTGAGCGTATCAGCTCCCATAAAATTTTTACACACTTTGTGCTATATATCTTAAAAATGATAAGAGATACGATAACGAAATCAAAGGTAAACGTCAAATATGTGATTACTAAATAGTGTGAAATATTAAGTCGCAATCGGACAAGTGGACTTGGCAGCTCCTGTACAACTTAAACATATTTTGCGCTATATCTTACACTAAAAAAAGACACAGTTTCGATAGTATCGTAAGTATAGACGTAGAATTCCTTTTTATACAGTAATAGAGAAAAATTCTGGCTTTTTTCATGTATATTCTTTAAAACTTTTTTAAAGTATTTCATCTTCTAAATTAAAATAATTAAAAAAAAATTTGTTGTTGTTGTCCTTCTTCAAACTTACCTGATCTAAAAAGCTCACAATTAAATTCATGCAAAAATTTGTTTTGTTTTATAAAAAGTTTTCGTTTGATATTTATGGTGATGAATTTGTTGTTCTTTTTCATTTGTTTTAATGGAATATAATAGAATTAATGGTAATAAATATGGGTAAATTTGAATTATTTAATTTTCCTGTAGTAGAGATCATATACAATACATATGTATATTTTAAAAGTAATTTAAAATTAAAATTTTAGTCAACAAAATAAATCTTTGGTATGGAAAGAATGTAATGCATAATAAAAAAAAAATCGAATTTATTATGGTATTTAAAAAATAAATGTAGTTTTAAAAGCTCAACGCATGCTTAGTAACGCATGCGCAAATTTGCGCAGTAGTATACATACATGCTGAAAATAAACATTCGTTTTATTCGTACTCCAACTCATGGCAGAATAACCAAGGTAGGGCCGACTCGGAGAGGAATGAAGTAGAAAGCAGAGAAAAGCGAGCTAGTTGTCAAATACAGCTGTTCATGTAGAGTAAAAATTAAGAACATCTAAAAAAATTTCAGCTAACTAAACCAACAACAATTACCAAGCAAATCTAAAACAACGAAGCACAGACAAGAGCATGGTCACAGCGGTTGAGCAGCGTTAGAAGGGATGAGCTGAATCGTCCACAGAAAATAAACAGAACTTTGCTTACTATGTTCCACTTTTCAATCGTCACACACGAAAATTCTCGAGCTTGCGGCGAAAGCAAGTATTGCTCTGGTAGTAAGATCTCGTTGTCCTGCTTTTAACTCGGCAATAATTGCCTTTGCCGCAAGCAGTTTTTGGATTATTCGCCCGCATGAGGGGGTTTACGAAAGTCTCCTTTAAACCCGAGTAGTCAACAAACTACTTGTGGCGAAAGCAATTATTGCTCATAGAATTGCCGAGTGAAGAACGGCCCTTTGCAGCGCATGCAGAAGCAAAACAACAACATCAGCAGCTAGTAGCAAAGTTGCTAGTTATGTTGGAAAAATCCCATTCGTGGTAATTTTTAAATGCCCTAAGGAATTTTTGCTTCTGGGAATTCCTATCAAATTTTTTAATTCAGCGTGGTATTTTTTTAATTGGCGTGGAAATTCCGCGGGGTATAATTTAAATTTCCGTGGGAGTTTGGTAATATTCTTCTTACTTTTTTTTTTTTTGTAAGCAAAGTTTCTTTGTGGCATTTCTAAACGTTTTTTAAATTGTTTGTGCACATGGGACTTATTGTGGTATTTTTTAATGCGAATGAGACTTTTGTGGCAATTTTAAATGCATATTGAATTTGTGGTGGTATTTTTAAAACGCGTGGTTTTTTGTGGTAATTTTTAATGATCGTGGGATTTTTTTGGATACTGTTTTATTGTGGTAGAAACTTTTTTGTTTTATCTTTACAATTGTAATTTTTGTTGTATGTACTTTATGTAACTGTCGAAAAAGAAACTTTTTGTCGGAATTGTTTTAAATTTTAACTGGCAACCTTGGCTAGTAGTAGTACATTTTTTGTAGCTACATACTGGCTCTCTAGCTACATGCATCTGTATTCTCTATTGTATTACAACTCAACAAGCCATGAATGTCACTGTTCCAGCTAAACGGTACTTAAAACGGCAGCGTCTGATTTGCTGATATGAAAACGACATGTTTTTGTACCTGCAAACCGTTCTCTATATAATTGTAAGCTCCTTTTTTATATTTAAGTTTTTTCTAAATGACATTGTTAATTATTATGTTGATTTTCTATGATTTAAATACAAATTCTAAATGTTTGATAGTGTTAATCAAACTTGATTTTAAATACAAATTCTAGTTGTTTGATAGTTTAAAGTCGTTTATTGAGCTTAAGGTAAAAGTTAGAACAATTAATTGTTCTAACTAGTAAAGCAATCAGCTAACTAATTAATCAGCTAGTTATGTTTTCCTTTTCATATTGAAAATGTTGTTGTTTCTTTGGAAAAAATTTGTTAGATCAATTAATTTTTCTAACTCGACCTGAATCTCAATAAACGATTTTAAAGTATCAAACAACTAGAATTTGTATTTAAAATCAGGAATGATTTCAAGTATCAAAAATTTAGAATTTGTATTTAAATCATAGAAAATCAACATTAATATACAACTTAATAAATGGTACGCTTATATGAAACACACAATGCATAGTTTGCTGACAACGAAACGGTCCGCTTCAGTGCTTTTAGAAGTGCACACCGTTTTCAACCGAACCGATTGGTTATCTGGGAAACGAAATAAAATTTAAGCAACTGATGTGGATTTATACATATTTTACATACATATCAATAAAAATAACAGCAACAAGAACAAAAACAGCACAACAAGGAACGACATGATTACGAACCAAACGAACACACTCAACAACAACAACAACAACAACAACAACAACAACAACAACAACAACAACAACAACAACAACCATATAAACAATATAAGCAGCTACTGAAGCAGTTTGTGCATTTCTCATACGAATATACAATAATTTTTTTTCTTCTTTGATTTTGCTATTTTATTCCCACTAAAACTGATATTTTGGCATACAAAGTGCGCTGTAAGACGTAATTCTACGTCAAAAAAACAAATAGGTTTGGCACAACTATAATAGCCTTGATTATATTTGTGGAATACTTGCAACTTACTTGTGCCAAACATCTTTGAAATATTTTCATATTTACTTACGGCACTATATGTCAAAAATAAAATAAAGTATGCAAATACTAATGCCCAAGGGCGTAGGCAGGATGAAAATTAGGGGGGAAGGACAAGACCTTATAAGAATTTGTTTACCATATCTTCCATTCATGAATTTTACGAGTCAATCAGCTTATCGTCAGTTTCGCATGAATAAAAATTCAAACGAATATTTTTTATTCACCAGAGAAATTTTCGCTTATCTGTAGATTCACCCGAATTTATGATTCCCTTCGAAATCAGCTGTTGCAATTCGAAGTTTCATCTGTTCTTAATAAATAAGCAAAGAAAAATATATTATTTTGAAAAACTTAGAATAGCGTTGCGTCTTTTATGTGATGAACAAGAAGTTTCAGAACAACGACTAGTTCGGAGGCTTTTAATGGATCATTCCAATCCTTTGGAGTTGTCTGAACCAATGTTAGTTTCATGAATATATTTGCTAGGGATGGCCATAACCGGTCGGAGTTTAAGTAAAAGGAAAAATATCGTAACACCGGTGGAAAATGTCAAAAACCGACAACGAGAATTTATCAACCTGCAATTCTGACAAAAAGGCGGCGATGGTGAATGAACACTGAAAACTTGTAAAAAATTGAACAAAACAAAAAATTTTAAACGTAAATGAAGAGTGAAGTGTGGCGATATTCTAAAAAAGTGGAGAATGGTTTTTCTCTGCATAAAAAAATTTAAAATAGGAGATGGCTCTTCAAACTTGCGCAAACATCTACTAAACAGACAATCGGTAAAGATGCAAAATAGGTTTTGCATAGGTGGAAAACCAAACTTTACAAAACCGGTTATCCGAAAAGGAGGTGTTTTTTTTTAAAAAAAGTGGCCATCCCTATTATTTGCAGGTATTTTCAATAAAAACGTTTAAAATACAGTTTTCAACATTACTATAAAGTAAACAAAGCAGCATTTAAATATTTATTAGATTTGCTAGCTTCGTATTTGCCACCGCCGAAACTAAAGTCTGCCGTTCCGCCCATCGTTAAATCAAAAAGGAGTTGGTAATGACATCGCTTTATCGCAGTCCAGATTCAGCGAAGTGTTCTCCGAAGTGTTAAAAGTTTTGAAACTGCTTTATGACCTCAGTGGATTACCTGGCCGAGTGTGGAAGAACAACGACAGATTGCTCTGGACTTTTATGCCAAATATAAAATACCTGGAGTTGTTGGATGCATTGACGGCACCCCCGTAAGCATCAAGTCTCCTTCAAGCAACAAGCATCTGTATTACAACAGAAAAAAATCATTCAGTTTGAATATTTTGCTCATTTAGACTTAGACTTTTAGACTTAGTTTTTTTTAAATGCTTAACTTTTTGCAATAATGCTGTAAAAATTCAAAAGCAAATGTAAGTTTTTAAATTAACATCAATATTAAGTACCCGTTATTTGCATAATTCTATGAAAAAAAAACTTAAAAAAACTCCCAACATTTAAATATTTTAAAGAGCTTCAAAACAATATATGGCGTGATTTTAAAAGTGTGTGTGAAAGGCTTTGAGTGGGTGTATTATATACAAAATATAAACAACAAAAGCAGTTTACAAAACACATGATGACGCTTGTAATATTCTCTACAAGCGAATTATTGACTGATTTCGTACATGAATGCTTTATTTATCCATCTATTTATCTTTAAGGTAAACGATGATAAAGATAATAATATTCATAGCTATAAGTTCTTTGTGCCAAAATCATCCTTATGGGAAATATCATCAGCGAAACTGTTCAAAACAAAAACGTTCAGAGATTACTTATGTGTGTATGTTCAAAAAACATGCAGACTTCAAAGCGTATACCGATTTAATACAATCTCACAGCAGAATACACATCAGATTTAATATAACTATGGTTTTGATATTTTTCTGATTTAGTGCACAAAGTGTGCTCCCACTGAACCAAAACTATCTCTTTTGAATTGATTTAAGAGCATTTTTGGCATACAGAAACGAACCCTTTAAGAGTAATTTGTCGGACTAAAATGCTTCTCAAAAACGAAGTTATTTTTTTTTCGTTAATGATATTCCAAAAATTATAAAATAAGATAGTTTAACAATTTTTTTTTATATGATTTTTTAAATTTTTAAACGATGATATAAAAATAAACACTAATAATGAACTTCATTACTGTAAAAAAACAATGTTGGGATTGAACTCGTTTCCTTTTTTACACTTATCAAATAACACTGTGCGACCGATGCGATCTTTAAAAAAGTTTCAGCCAAAATTCTTAGAAATTCGAAGAGAGGAACATCTTGTGATTATATCGCGACTAGTCCGACCTCTCAATTCCAAAACAATTTTTTTAAATCGTTTTAAAGTTAAGAAGTAAGATTTTTGTTATTCCGACATTTACCAATTTTTTGCATATGCTTAGGTTGTGAGAATTTACAAACAAAATGCACTTTTGTTCAATGAAATTAAACGTTAAATGTTACTGTGCCAAAAGATTTTTTTAAAAATACACGAAGTGAATTTATCACAATGAAGAAGTCAATTTTTAATAAATTTTGCTCAAATGTTAGTGTTTCTTTATTTTTTTAAAAATATTAACTAACCAAAATCCTTGATGGTTTTTTCAGAGTTCATTAGAACAATATATTGCCTTTCCAAAAACTCTAAGATAGCTTAAATCAGTTAAAAATTGGAAATATGGTAGAAGTTTTAAGGTGTTTTTCTAAATTGACAATCACCGATTTTTCTTATATGCGTTCGCAGCATACAAACTGCTGCAGTTTAACCCAGTTGTAACGGATTTTGGTCATCTATGACTTGTTGGAATACACAAACCAAATGTCACATTTTACAATTTTAATTTTTGTAGAAAATAAAAAAGGCGATAAAAAGTTACTGTGAATAATAAAAGCTGCATTATTTTTTTTGGAATAAATGCTAAATTTTTTTTTTAAATGTGAGTGTTTGTGTGTGTTATGAATTGTGTTTAAGTTGGTGCTCTTCACAATGCCTCATCCTGTGCGAAAAACCAACACAAATCAGCAATAAGAGATTGCAAATTTTTATTCTTGTACCGCTCCTTCAGTGTTTTTGTCGTTTGATGGAAACGCTCGCCTTGTTCATAATACTCGGTTGAAATTTTCTGTTGGAATACATCCATATGATAGTGCAGAAAATGTATTTTAAATAACGTTGGAACATTGAGTTGGTTAAACGTTTCCATTAAATCGGCGACAAGACTTTGGTAATTCTGAACGATGTCCCCAACAGTAATTTGAACGTTGCCTTCACCAAATCATTATCCTTATATCCATAAGCTTGTGAATATTGGGGCCAACGAGCACTCCTACACACATAAAAACAATGATATTAATCTATGTGCTGAGCATCTTGTTGAATGTCGGTGTGAGAACCAGGCGAATCTAATTGTGAAGACATTATGAAATTTTTCATTACGCCAAGCTTGATGTTAAGTAGATGAGTCATCAGGAATTTTTTAACATGGAATGAGAGCATCAAGAATCACACTTTCCTCATTAATAACGGAATGCTGGCGCAGCTTCCAGTCAGTTTTAGTGCATTGGTTGCCACCATAGCGTGTGTACCAGTTGCAATTTTCTTCAAGTCCGCGCAAACCTGCCGAATCTTTAAAATTTCGCCGTTCTTTGAACAACTTTGTGAACAAGCGAGATAAAACCCAACTTGGTTTTATTTCTATTCCGTTTCTTCGAAAGTTAGTGCCTGCGCCTGTCAGACAGGCTGAATTGGTTGCTTAAGATTTGGTAAAGGCAACGTTCGAAGGTTTCTTGGGGAAGCATCGCGTTGAAAATTACCGAAGTATTGTCGCCGATTCGATGGAAGCGTTTAACCAACTCACTGTTCGAAAGTAGCTTAAAATACATTTTCTGCACCATCATATGCATCATATGGATAAATTCGAATAGCATATTCCCACCGAGTCTGATGAACTAGACGAGCGCTTCCATCAAACGACAAAAACAATGAAGGAGCGGTACAAGAATAAAAATTTGCAATCTCTTATTGCTGATTTGTGTTGGTTTTTGCGCCGGATGAGGCATTGTGAAGAGCACCAACATAAACACAATTCATAACACACACAAACACACACTTTAAAAAAAATGAGCATTTATCCCAAAAAAATAATGCAGCTTTTATTATTCGCAGCCACTTTTTATCGCCTTTTTTATTTTCTACAAAAATTAAAATTGTAAAATGTGACATTTAGTTTAGGTATTCTAACAAGTCAAAGATAGCCAAAATCCGTTACAATTTGGTTAAACTGCAGCAGTTTGTATGCTGCGAACGCATATAAGAAAAATCGGTGATTGTCAATTTAAAAAAACACCTTAAAACTTCTGCCATATTTTCAATTTTCAACTGATTTCAGTTATCTTAGAATTTTTAGAAAGATATTTTATAGTTTAGATGAATTCTGGGAAAAACATTAAGGATTTTGGTTGGCTAATATATTTAAAAAAATAAAGCACACCTAACATTTGAGCAAAATTTATTAAAAATTGACTTTTTCATTGTGATAAACATACTTCGTATATTTTTTTCAAATTTCTTTTGAAATAATAACATTTTACGTTTAATTTCATTGAACAAGAGTACATTTTGTTTGTAAATTATCACAACCTAAGTATATGCAAAAAATTGTTAAAAGTCAGAATACCAGAATTCCTACTTCTTAACTTTAAAATGTTTTTTAAAAAAATTGTAATGGATTTGAGAGGTCGGGCTAGTCGCGATATAATCCCAAGATGTTCCTCTCTCGGAATTTCTAAGAATTTAGGCTGCAACTATTTGACGGTCACACCGTGTAATAGGTATTACCTCTTGGCCACATCGATTGTTAAAACTGATCAGCGTAACGCATTTATTAGCCATGAAGTATCTATAGTTTTGGTTGTATTTTTCAACTCATTTAAGAACAAAAAGGAGCAAGATAATTTTTTAACTTGTTATCATTAAAAATCATATGTTTTCTATTAAAAAAATGATAATTTCACACAAGCGCGTCGGAAGCGAATTTCATCTGGGGGGCAGTACAAATGGGGGGCAGTACAAATGGTGGTGCAAAAAAAGTTCACCAAAATTTCTTCACATAAACATGAAGAAGAGAGAAAGAAGAGGAAAATATATAATACAGAAATATTATCGTTGTAAAAAAACTGATATTTTGAATAACTTTTCCTTTTAAATTGTTTATCTAGCTAAAAAAGTGCGGGGCAACTGCCCCCCTTTCCCCCCGCTTCCGACGCCAATGATTTCACATTTTTACTGTAAGCAGAACCATCTTTGATTTTTTATAATGAAAAAAATCACCATCATACAAAAAAATAAAATATTAAAAATAGTTATAGTTTTATAAAATTTTCGCAAAAGAAACGTTTTTGAATGCTCTAAGAATCGTCCCTTAAGTTGCTCATTTAAATCCTTAGCCGCATTCTTTGATTGACGCAAGATTTTAAATAATGTTTTGCAAGCGGAATGAATCTATGTAGTTCCAAATTTGTATCAGAAGAGCTTTGACAAAATTGAAGTTAAGGTGTCCATTCGACTGATCACAGAGTGAATTAATTTTTTTTTTATTTTTTGGTATGTCTTACCTTCGTAAAAGTTTTCAATGCAATGCAAATCAACTCAAAATTTTATTGAGATGAATTCAATAAGTTGAAAGGAGCTCCCCAGCTACTTTTATGATCCTACTATATGACCAGTATGGTAAATATATTGAAATAAGTAGTAGTGAGTAGAAATTATAGCTAAGTAGTGTTATTATTTTTCACATTCCTGTTAGAAAAAAAGCGCGCTCTCGCTGTTCTTTGGGAGGGAAAGGTTCTCCCCAAACAGAAAGATCAAAATAGAGCAAAAAAAGAAATACGATTTCCAGTCATTCTTACTTCGCCTGGTATTGAAAAACTATTAGGCATTCCTTCGACACCAAATAGCAAAGGCGAAACAACTGCCAATGCAGTCTTTCAAACTCTTGACATAATTCCATGCATTGGGAAAATATGTTTCAGTGAATTTTTTTTTCTCTTTTTTTATCAATATACAAAATTAGTATATCTTAAAATTGATTTGTGATTGGCTCTTATTACGAGTTGCTTTCGACGTAATCTTCTCTGTTTATCGAACAACGAGCATCGAACGTCAAACCCTGTCGAAATGTTCGTTGTTCATCGAATTTTTAGTCGAATAGAATTTTGCTTTTGATACGGTGCGTGCTGACCAATAATTGTTAAAAAGATAAGAATTTTGTGATTCTGTTATGCTTTTTAAAGACTAAAAGCTAATTTTGAACTCTTTTTGTAAACTTTATACAGGTCTTAGGTGAATTAAACAAATATTTCTTATTAAATAATATTACTAAAAGACTAATTACAACACAGACGTCAAAATATACTAGTTGTTCTTTTTAATTTTTTGTTTATTTTTGACAATTTGTTGTCTGTATTATTTACTGTGGTATTTTTTAATAGAAGAGAGATTTTTTGAGGTTTTTTTTTAATACAAATGGGATTTATCGTGTTTTTTTTAAGTACAAATGGGATTTTTCGTGGTTTTTCTTATTTGCGTGGGATTTTCGTGGTTATAATAAATGTCCGTGGGATTTTTTGTGGTTTTTTTAATTACGATGGGATTTTTTTTCAATTTTATACCATGGGAATTTTTGTGGCTATTAATTTTTGCTGTTGTGGGAAAAAGGTTTTTTCGTGGGAATTTGAGATGGCAACCGTGGCTACCACTAGCATGCGGACACCATATTCATAAGGTATTTCTATATAAAATATATAGAAAAAAACATTCGAAATTATATTCGGCAAAACGACAACACCAGTTGTTCAACTATTGGAAGCTTATTAGAAGACGCAAGATTGAAAACAAAATCATTGGCCGCATTCAGCGCAGACAACTGTTGTGAACTGTAATGGTAGCGTTACCTGAGTTCACGATGTTTTTCTCTGAATGTGTTGCTACTCTACAAGTCAGAAGTTAGATTCAATATAGTTATATTTCATTTTTATGTAAATTGAATTCAATTGCAAAGGATTCTCACTTAATTTTGCTGCGTTCTTTCTGTGCTTATTAATTTAACAGCGTCAGTAACAGCATCTGACAGTTAAGCAAACAGTTGAGTTCATGTAGCATATAATTTGTTCACTCGATTAAATGGCTCCCGCTGCCTGATCAGTTTTAGTTAGCGCTCCCAAAATTTGACCATTCAGCGAATTTTCACACAACAGTTGCCAACTGTTGCCAAGTGTTGCAAGCTTAGGCTGCCAGCAGAGTAAGCGCCGAAGCAGACAGGCAGGCACAAGAAAACTATGTAAACAAGAGAGAAAAAAGTTATTATTATCTCGTTTCTTCGCAGGGCCTGCCTGTCTGCCTGCCTGCTTCGGCGTTTACTATGCGGGCAGCCTTAGAATCCGGTCAGTTAGAAATTCGTGCGGCACAAAATATCGGCAAAAGTTGCTCTAGATGTGATCTGTTTCTATAAAGAAGAACTCGTAAATTATTATTAGCAATTGCTTAATTTGACTTGATTTTTCTAGGCGAAAAATCGAAACTTTCAATTTCCCTCTATCAAGAGCAAAAAGTAATGAGTGTTGAATGTTCAAATTCGTGTCAATTATGTAAATATTTATTTTTCGTAAGCAACATGTACTAGATTCGGAAAATGTAAATTAAACTTGCGATTTGAGCATTTTTATTAAATTTCAATTTATTTCAATTCATCTACCGGGTAAGCCCTTACAGGTTACATAATTCAGCTTTGAAGCTACTGCGTATAGTAAATACCGTATAGTAATATAATAAAATATAGTAATAAATATAATATATTAATAAATATATATGTTATTTATATGTAGAGAGACACACTCAAAATAAAGTATCAGTAACAAATTCAAATGAAAATAAGTTCCTGGAACAAAATAGACAGTAAAGGTGATGCAAAGTTTTTAATTAAAATACCTTAATTAAGTAAATAAGGTTAAATTAAATTCTGTTTATAGCTTATAAGATAGCAATGATTGATAAGTTAAAGTGATAGTAAAACATAAAAGCAAACTACAGGCATCAATAATCTCTAAAAGCGGTTTTTTAAACATACAACGGTCAGTGGAGAAGTCCAACTGATTTGCAACTGTGATGCAATGAGACACACTTCTACTGATAGTTCCATTAAGCCCGTAATTAGTTCTGTGGTACGCAGTGTGGAATAAATTGGAGTTTCTAACAGTACAGCTAGGTATGTTGTATGAAATGACAGATAGCAATTCTGACGAGTTTATTCTGCCATCAAGTATGTCCTTTATGAATAGAACGTTAGATACAACACGTCTTTATGAGAGCCTAGTCAGGCACAACAGTCGACAACGTAACCAGTAAGCGGGCATATTTTCCCAACAGTATAACTGTCGTAACGCAAACCTCGTGAACCGTTTCTGAATATTTTCAATTATAGAATTTGAATATTTGTAAAAGGGATCCCAAATAATCCTTGCATACTCGGAAAGATATCTCTCGAGTATTGCTGACAACTGACAAAAACTGCTTTAGATGTATAAGGATCTAAAAACTCCTTACAATTTCTTTTTAGAAAACCTAATTGAGAGTTGGCTTTTGAGATAACATATTCGATGTGAGAATCAATTGAAAGCTTACAATCGAATAAAACGCCTAGATCCTTACACTAGCTTACTCTACTAAACCTATGTGCTGAACCGTCACTGTAGTTGTAAATGATAGTTGAGTTTTTTCTAGAGAACGATAAAAGTTGACATTTGGAAAAGTTTAGGAGAAGAGTTTTAGTGTTGCACCAATGAAGAAGGGAATTAATGTCTTCTTGCAACATGGCGCAGTCAAAGTAGTTATTAACTTCGATAAATATTTTCTAATCATCTGCATATAAGAGTGTTTTGCAGAACTTAAATATATGTAGGATGTCATTTATAAAAAGGATGAAAAGAAGAGGACCTAAATGACTTCCTTGCGGAACTCCAGACTTAGCTGCAATTGGATGAGAAAGTTGGTTACATATCTGTACGTAAAGGACTCTATCGTGAAGACACAATTCTATCCATTTTAACATATGCAAGTGTAAACTAATTTTTCAAGCTGAAGAATAAGTATTTGATGCAGGACGCTATCAAAAGCTTTAGAAAAGTCTGTGTACAATGTATCAACTTGTGAGCCACCCTCGACAACATTGACACAAAAGTTAGAGCAGATAGCAAGGTTGGTAGCAGTAGATCTACCAGCAATTAAGCCGTATTGATGCGGAGATATACAGCTTTGCATTTCAGCAAAAAATTTATTGTGACAGTGTACGTCAAAGATTGGTTGCACACGAGGTGTCTCTGCTCCAAGAAAATACTTAGAACAAATAAAAGATGTTATGAAATATGCAAAAATCTTTAAAATGATATCAAATGGAATTTTCAAGTGAATGGCAGATCATATATGGTACCTGTCTTGAAGAAACGATAGCTTTTGCTTTTTTTGACGATGAAGTAATGGTTGCAATGAAGCAAGAATTGAATTTAGCCGACCATCTAAGCAAAACAAACTCAAGATAACAATTGACAAAGACAAAAAGATCAGAATTTTTTCTTCAAAACAATTAAGTGACTTTGATACGCAGAAAATGTTCTTTGATCGCTTCCAAATTTCAACATTTTCATCATCATTCAAATAGTGGTTTTTTATAAAATAAATCATCCAACTTACCGGAAATCTAATCTTCTGAATGAGTATATGCTTGAGTTCGGTTACGATAATTAGAAAGTGAAAATTATGAATGTTAATTTGGTACATTAGATCAGTTATAAGAACACTGTGCATATCCAAATATCAAACAAGCTGGAGGCATATCTTTTCAGCATAATCCGAGGACGCTAAATTTAATGGCGTCTACCGTTTTTTAATCCTTCGGTCCGTTTTCGAGAAATTGAAGGTTCAAGGCCAAGTACATGTTTATGCAGTATTTGTTAGAAAAACGTTTTTCTTATTAACTTAATCAACTTCGTGTCAATAAGTGAAACATTAAAAATTACTTGGAGAATATTTTTTTAAACAGTCTAACCCTCGAAACCCAACTCTTATGGTCCAAATTGACCGCAGAAATAAAAAAACCCTGTTTCTCGTATAAAAGCTTTGTTCAAACAAAAACAAGTAAGCTTTTTGACGAAAAAATATTCCCTGATATAGTGGCACTAAATGAAATAACAAATTAAATCAAATCAACCATCCTTCTGTGTCCCTAAAACGACCTAAAAGGTATTAAAACTAAGTTTTTCATACATATTTTTCTTTATTTTCTCAGATAGATTCATCTGTTTCTTCTGCTTCTTCATGTAAATTCCAACAAATGTCTTCTAAGAGAGCATCTACTTTTTTACCACTGTACAAGTACTTGAGTCTCGCCGTCACCTGATGGAAACGTTCGCCATGCTCATTAGATTCGTCATCAGAAACTTGCTTGTTTGCAAAAAAGTGACCATTCATGCACAGTGGAATCAACGAAATACATTTTTCTCTACAATTTTTTTTAAAATAAGGTTTTTTTGAAAGTTATGTGTAGAATACATGTATATAAGTTATTGGATTAAGAAATAATTGGTTTATTACCTTTATTAAAAAATATAAACAATTCTCCTCCTTTCTATTCGTTCCAAGGGGAGCTCCTTTCTATTCGTTGCATTCTTCTCAAAAAAATTTGGAGTTGATTTTTATTTCACTGACAACTTTTAGGAGGGTAAGACTTAATAAAATCGAAAAAAATGGTGCCAGTCTAGTGTCCATAACATCGCAGACGATTGCAGGGATAAATTGGCCAAAAATTGGTTATCATATCAACAAAAGGCTGCAGATCAAGAGGTCAAAAATTATACAAATTATTACATTAAACTCGTTTTACAAGACCATCTATTGCCTCTGCCCAGGAAATATATTGCGCTGAATAGGAGAATCTTTGGGCCATGCAAGGAATTTTCGAACTTATAAAAATATATCAGCCCTTTCTCTAACCTGTTTACGTTGAACCTCTTTGCTTGTGGTTTGGTGGGTTGACTCAGCTACGGCTTGCTGTTTCTTATATTTTTTGTTTGCTTTTAAAATTGCCTCTAAAGTATCTAAGGGATACATTAGAATACTCATATTATTGTACTAAGATATCAAAGATCAATCAGCCTATCAATTCCACACACTTAAACAAATAAAGGATTCATCCGTGTTTGCAAATAAATATTTAGAACAGACAGCTTTGAAAAGTTGTTGTTATTGCTAAAACGTGACATGAACAGAAATAAATCCTACAATATGTAAAATCTTAGGCACAGAGTTATAATAAACATATAAATATTTTATATACATATATTTGTGTGAATATTGTAGAATAAAAATATTTCAAATATTTTGTTATAAAAAAACGATTTCATAAAATTTCTAAATTGATGGCATTTGTTTGCATTTAACTAGATCCTGGTGTAATTAAGTTTAACATCTAAATAAATGGAACATTTAAAATAGTTTTTTAAAAAATCAAAAAAAGTATAGGGTTTAAAGGGTGTGTCACAGAACATTTTTAATACGTTTACACGTTTTTATTAGCTCAATTTATGTCTGTACCGTACAAATCTTGGAATCCATTTTTAACTAACTTCCCGATGAGCTAGAGTTTTAAACCTTAAAATGTAGCTTAGAACTGGATGACAAAACAATAATCACTTGTTTTCTTGTCTGTACGTTTATTTGTTTGGCTAAAATAAGAAATTATTTGATACATACATAAATATTAAAAATCAAACAAAAGTACTGAAAAGCTCAGTCACATTTTTAAATTTAAAAAATTCACAACTGAGGTGAAGTGATTACCTCATTAAGAAAAAGTTTTGCTGCGAGTTCTGTAGCTCATAGCGTAAAGCGATTGATTTATAACCACAACAAGGTATTAAGTTCGAACCAACAATCGAGTTCGAGTTCAACAATGTGGAAAAATTTTTTGTTTTTTTTTTTTATGAAACAAATTCACATTTTGAAAAATTCACCACTGAGGGTGAAAGAAATCAGTAAAAAAGTAGTTTAAATAAAATATTCTTATTTATTTTATAAGAAAGTAGTTTGATTTATTGCAAATTAGAATATATTTCTTTGTGAGTTCTGTAGCTCAGAGCACAGGGCGCTTGCTTTATAATAGTGAGGGTGTGAGTTCGACCCTCAGCAATGTCAATGGATTTTTTCCGTTTTTTATTTTTTTTCATTTTTAATATATATATATATAAAACTATTTCGGTTTCTTGAAAAAATTATTTCTTAATCTTTGTGGTGAGTTTTTGAAAATGCGAATTTTTAAAGTTTTTGACAAAGACTAAAAATGAGAAAATAATTATTTAAGTTAAAAAATTTTTAATTTAACACGTTTTTAAAACGAACTAAAAAGTATCAAATAGTTTTCCTAGAGTGGGGTTTTTAGTTCTGTTAAAAACGTGGGGCACATGCTAAAGAGAATATTAACACTGCATCACTAACCTTAGGATGGAATCCACCCAGTCACTGTTTCTATGCAATATTTCTTAGGAAATACATGTGTGGCGAACTAAAAATCAAGTGTACCAAATCAATTATTTTAACAAAAGACATTTTAAAATTGTAAAAATAATCTTGAATTTGATGTTATATTTGACCAATTATGATTTCATTTGAAATAAATGTTGCTGGTTTTTTTGGTCTTTGGTGAAATGCAAATAAAAAACTTTATTTCATCTTTTCGCGACGTTTCGGTAGTTATTTTCTGCCTTCTTCAGAGTTTATTGAATCTTAACCCATTAAAGACTGCTGATAGATTCCGCCGTACGATTTTTTCAGGAATTTATCAAGAAGCTTATATTGGCCATAGAAGTTGCTTTGCAAAATTTCAGGTTTGTAACTGTCACCGTATTTGATATCTACATTAGGTATTTAAATAGCCAATCGGCTAATCCGGGCTCTTGGTGTTAATAAAAATTTGCATATATGGTAAAATTCTTTTTTCATAATGAACACCTGATAAATAGAGGATACTAGAGGCAAACTGACCACGAATTTTTCCCTCGATCTTTCCATTTTCTAACTTTCTACATAGCTTTTTCGATCTCGAAAATGAACATTTAATAGTATGAATTTCGTTTCACATTGTAAAGACCATAAATAGTTTTATTTTTCCGTAATGTTTTAAAAAAAATTATTTTGACATCTCCTCCCACTTTCGAGATATGGCCTTTTTTGTAAACACTGTTTTATGGGTATTTAAACACCCATTAGTCATTAATGGGTTAAAAAAAGACATTTTTTTTATTAACTTATGTATAATATAGCAAACTTTACATGATATTTCTCTAATAAATAAACTTACTGAAGCTTTTAAATTTACATTGCACAATTATTGCAACGGCCCGACAGTACAAAACATTAATTATTAAATAAATAAATAAATTGTATTACACGCACGAACAGAATTTATTTAAAACCAACAATTTTTATAGGTTCTATCAAGTGTTTCCTTGCAGCTGAGAGTTTATTATCTGGGTGGAAAACACTAAGAGTTAGTTGTGCCGCAACTCAGCTATAGGTTTTTTTTTAAGAAGATCAAAGAACCAAAGCATGAGCCTTATACAAACAACGTTTGGTTTTTGACCTGAAAGGAAAGGGATAGATTATTACAGGAAGAATTGATTGGAACATACGTGAATTATCGATTAGGCGAAACAAACGTGAAAGACAATTTGAATAGCTTATAACCGAGGCTAGTGTTATACCTTAACCTCGGCAAGCATTTCAAGCCCTCAGTTATTCCTGTCCTTTAATTCCATATTTTCTACAATTTTGTTGTGGATTTTTTGTTTCAAAACTTCTTAAATGTAGTAAAGAACAAAAAAGTGAAAAGAACCATGCCCGAACCCGAATTCGTATCGGAGACCTCTGAGTTGATAGTCTAGCACACTATTCACTAGACTACAAAGGCCGACAAAAAAACTTGATTAAAGAGTTAAGAATACCTTGGTTAAGAAAGCATTTGCTCACTAACGTATTAAAATGTTTAATTATTAAACATTCAATAATTTCCCCCCCTCTCCCATCGGACTCATCACAGCGAACGCACAGACCACTGTGACCACGCAAGAGAATACCAATGCGAACTTGTTTACAGAAGAAGAAATGTCACAACTCACTCTAGAAATGATCTCTTAGCTAAGCAATTGTAGTTCAAAAGAGCAACATTTTTACGTTATTGCACAACTAGCTATTAAGTTTTTTATAACAATACTAAATTAATTCTTCAAATAATTTCAAATTGTTTTTTTTTGGAATTGCAGAAGCATCCGAAATAAAACAATTGAATTTTTTTACTTTTTAGTTACCAATAATGCTGACATTTGTCTACTTTCTGAGACTTGGCTTAATAATAAAGATAAGCTCTTTCATCCAGACTATCAATTTTTTCGGCGGGATCGTATAAGCCGCAATGGTGGTGGCGTTGCGATATTGATTAAAAAACAACATATTTTTTGTAAGATTCTTCATGTAAAAACCAAACTAATAGAAAACGTTGGCATCTCATTAACTAACAAAGATAATTTTAAATTAAATTTATTCAGTGTTTATTTACCTGGCTGCAAAAACACTGTAGCAAATCGGTTAAAATTTAAAAATGACCTTAGGAAACTATTTTGTTCAACTCAAAACTTTTTATTTTGTGTGGATTTTAATAGTAAGCATAAAGACTGGGGCTGCCCGCGATCCAATGCTTGGGACAATATCCTTCACTATACACTACCCATTAATAATTTTCTTTTCTAACAATTCGACCTATATTCCTTCAAATGCACGTTTTAGACCAGTAGTCTTGGATTTAATTGTGTCAAATATTTCTGAGTTTGTTTCACATCCGATTGCCATAAAGGACTTAAGTTTATATCATTTGCCGGTAAAATTCATTGCATATAAATGCAATTTCCAGAGTTATAATGATACCAGACACTAAAAATACTAACTAGAAAACTTATAAACATCATATTAAAAGAGAGCTTATTAATAAAAGTACAGTGTTAAATCGCATACAGGTCAGATCGATGAAAATATAGACTTTTTACTACTTATATAAATAATACAATAGAGGCGTCCGTTCCTAAAATTCTTTTCAGAACGTCTGCCTTTTCATATATTAAATTTAATTAAGAAAACAATTTTTATAGAAGACTTTGGGAAAGCTTTCGACATAAGTGTGATTACGAGTTAATGAACAATTAGTGCATAGAAATTCGCACTGAAATTAACAAATTTAAAAACAAAGCCTGGAACTCTAAATTGAGCCTTCTCGATAAGCGGTCAAAACCTTTTTGGAAAATTACCAAAGTTCTTATAAAGGGTCCGCCAAATAACTTTTTTTTTTGATAGTTCTATAAAAAAAACTACTGAATATTTTCTCAAATATCTTTTTTTATTTGAAAGTACAATCCTTCCGGTTAACAATGAAAAATACTTTTATTTAAATGGCTGGCCATACAGTAGCCTACACGATCGGTCCAATTTTTAAGCACATTATCGATTATGTGCAGCTGTATTTCACCAATGGCTTCACGAATATTGTCCTTTAAAGCTTCAATTGTCTCTGGCTTGTCGGCGTAACACTTATCTTTGAGGGCACCCCACAAATAATAGTCCATCCCACAAATAATAGTCCAAATCGCAGCGTAACTTTTAAAACGACTGATAACGTAACTTTTAAAACGACTATCGTTTGAACGATGCTATCCTACGATATCGTTCTTAGTTTGCTTCATATAAGTCTATCGCTATCGTCTCGTATATCTTTGTGTTTTCTACAGTTTGAAAGGCTCTGCAAAACATATATTCAGTGTCAAAAGTGATATTTACTTTTGTGTAGAATTTGTTTTTGGATTTCTTTGCTTCAAAAGTGAAAATTTAAGGTAAAATGTAAGAATATTTAATAAGTTATTGGGGTTGGAACTAGTTTTAAAGGTTTTTTAAGAGATGGCGTAACTATCAATAGATCGCATCGGGCACACCTGTGACTATATTCATTTCAAAGCACATTGTCTAAGCTTCATTTTTCAGTATGTGTCATTCCACTGAAGTGTAAACAACATATATTTTTTTCTCTGTGAACATGTCGACTTTCGTTCCAACAAAACGCAATTTGCGGGAAGATTTACTTTTGTGCTTCCATTTGAAGAAAAAAGCGGTTGAAGCACAACGCACGCTTACTGAGGCTTACGGGGACTATGTTCCATCGATTTCTACTTGTGAGTACTGGTTCCGTCGTTTTAAAAGTGGTGATTTTGATACGGAAGACAAAGAGCGTCCGGGCCATTTTCCCGGGCCGGGAATTGGAGGCTTTGCTCGATGAAGACCCGTGTCAAACCCTTCAAGAATTGTCAGAATCATTGGGAGTCGACTTATCAACGGTTGGCAAACGCTTGAAGGCCATGGGAATGATTCAAAAGCAAGGAAATTGGGTGCCGTACCAGTTGAAGCCGAGAGACGTTGAACGGCGATTTTGCATGTGCGAACAACTGCTTCAACGGCATAAAAGGAAGAGTTTTTTGCATCTTATTGTCACTGGCGATGAAAAGTGGATCCATTACGATAATCCTAAGCAAAAAAAATCGTGGGGACCACCCGGCCATGCATCAACATCGAGGGCCAAGCCGAATATTCATGGCGCCAAGCTTATGCTGTGTATTTGGTGGGATCAGAAGGGTGTCGTGTACTATGAGCTGCTAAAACCTAACGAAACCATCACTGGGGAACGCTACCAACAACAATTGATGCAATTGAGCCGAGCATTAAAGGTTAAACGGCCGGAATATGCCAAAAGACACGACAAAGTGGTTTTTCAACATGACAACGCACGGCCACATGTTGCAAGAACCGTCAAGGAAACGTTGGAGGCGCTGAATTGGGATGTGCTACCACACCCGCCTTATAGCCTAGACATAGCCCCTTCCGACTACCACCTATTCAGATCGATGACGCATGACTTGGCTGAGCAGCGCTTCACTTCTTACGAGGATACCAAAAAATGGGTCGATTCGTGGATTGCCTCAAAAGACGAATCGTTCTTCCGGAGCGGAATCCATATGCTGCCAGAAAGATGGGAAAATGTTGTAGCTAACGATGGACAATACTTTGAATAATATACATTGTACCGTTGTTTCTAAATAAATGCTCAAAAACCGAAAAAAAACCTTTAAAATTAATTCCAACCCCCAATATTTTGATGATAATGTTTTGAAAATATATTATTCGGCAGCGACACCTAAGTAAATGGAAATATTGCTACACTTTATTGATGAACATCAGCAGCTGGGCCACAATTACGTCGCAAAAATAGTGCAGGAACGACATTACATCTATTTGTTAAGGACCTCTTTAACAAACAAGCGCCCAAAACATTTTAAAATTATTTTTATTATTTCCAACCAGAAAAATAGCCAAACGATACCAAATTAGCTATCGCGCCAAGCAATCGTTTCGACGATACCATTTGACAGTTGTTTGCCATACATGAAGCAAGCAAAACGATATCGTTTAGTCGATGCATAAAATTAAAGGTTACGTGATGTTAAAGTATCGTTGAAACGATATCGTCAAACGATTCTCGTCATACGTGATGAGAGCCCAGCTCTGCGGCTGATAATGCGATCTTCAAAAACAGAGCTCAAAATATCGAGTGTAGCTTCGGCTGTGTGACACGTAGCGCCGTCCTGTTGAAACCAAATGTTGCCAATATCCTCCTCTTCAATTTTTGTGAACAAAAATTCGTTCAACACTGCCCGATAACGATTGCCATTGACTGTATTGGCAACTCCTTGCTCATTTTCGAAGAAAAATGGCCCAATTATGCCTCTGGACCAAAATCCGCACCAAACAGTGACTCGTTTTGGGTGCAGTGGCTTTTCAATGTATGCGTGCGGGTTTTCTGTGCCCCAAATGCGACAACTTTGCTTGTTTACATACCCGCCAAGATCAAAATGAGCTTCATCTGAAAAGATGATTTTTTTGGCAAAATCGGCATCTTCTGTAAGTCGATCGCAGGGCCACTTAGCGAAGCGAAAACGCAGTGGATGGTCATTTGGCTTCAACTTCTGAACCAATAGGACTTTGTATGGCGTCATAAAAAGGTTTTTATGCAAAATTCGTCTCAATGATGTCTCTGAAATGTTCAATTGTTGAGAACGACGGTGAATTGATGTTGATGGCGCTTCACAGACACTTTCTGCCACAGCAGCAACATTCTCGGGTGTATGCACTGCTTTTGGCTTTTCACGCTTTGGTTTATCGATAAGTATGCTAGTTTCTTTCACTTTTTTCACAAGATAACGAACATACGGAGCTGACGGTGCTTCTCTTCTTCTAAAATCCGTACGCAATTTTCGCACACATTCTGCAACATTACCATGATTTTCAAAGTAATGTCGCAATATTTCCCAGCGTTGTTCAAGCGTATACACAACCATATTTGTTCAGCGGAAGGATAAAACTAATTATATGTCAAATCAGACATGAGCTAAGTGTTAGCATTCACGAAATAAGCAGTTGTTGAAAAAAAAAGTTAGATGGCGGACCCTGTAGTAGACAAATAGTCTATTACCTCCTTTATTGAAGGGCAATGAAGTTATTTACCAAACAGATGAAAAAGCAAATTTCTTAGAAAAAAGTTTTGCTGGCTAAAGGTCCATAAATAATGTGGTTAATAATTTTCAAAATTTATTTGTCAGTACGCCAGAAAATGAAATTATTTCAGTTTACGCTGTGAAGATGATTATAGCTGATCTGACGCCTAGAAAAGCGAGTGGCTTTGATGACATAAAAAACTTTATGGTTAAAAAATTTCCAAAACTTGCAGTTATATATTTCACCTGTATTATAAATTCTTGCCTTAAGCTGCAATATATTCCTGCGACTTGGACAACCACCAAGGTAGTTGCTATTGCAAAATCAAGGAAACCCACTAATAATTTAGATAGTTACAGACCGATAAGTCTAATCAGTAGTCTAAGTAAAAATGTAGAAAGGGTGTTAAAAGATAAAATTTGGCGGTTTAATAATCTTAATGATATCATTCCAAGAGACCAATTTGGATTTAGAAAATTTCATGGAACAACACATCAAGTGAAAAGAATTCATAATTATGTAAAACAAAATTTCCATTCAAAAAAACTGCGCTGGTACTTTTAGATGTGGGAAAGGCTTTCGACTCTGTTTGGCATAAAGGTTTGATATTTAAGCTTACCAATCTTAATTTTCCACTATTTATTATTAAAATCTGAAAAAGTTTTCTCTCAGAAAGGTATATCTCAGTATTTCTCAAATTATTATCAAATTATTTTATAAATTGAAAAATAAAGCTAAACGTAGATAAATCACAAGCTATCTTTTTCACCAGGAAAAGACAACCTTGCTTTTTACCTCGTTCTAAAATAAAAATTAGAAGTTTTGAAACTCCATGGAATAGCTGTGTTAAGTATTTAGGAGTTTACCTTGACAAAAAGCTTATTTACAGTGACCATATTCACAACATTAAAACCAAGTTTAATAAAGCTACTAGCTCTTATATCCTCTCATAAATAGACACTCTAAACTTAGTACTCACAACAAACTTATTGTTGTTAAATCAATTTTGCAGCCAATTGCGTTGCATGCGTGCCCTATTTGGGGTGTATGTTCTACAACACAACAAACATTTCAGCTTCCAGAAGACCTTAGCGAGGGCACTTCTCCTCCCTATTTTGACGTAGAATTACGTCTTACAGCGCGCTTTGTGTGGGGGTAATTTTCACAAATTTTTTCAAAGTGATATTTGACACTTCGGGGTATACCTACAGCCTTTAATATTCATCGTACAAAGAAAAGAAAAATGCCAAAATATCAGATTTAGTGGGAATAAAACGAATATCTAATAAAATAGCAAAATCTAAGAAGATGAAAAATTCATATATTCGTATGAGAAATGCACAAGCTGCTTAGCTGCAGTAGCTGCTTATGCTGTTTTTAAGGTTTTTGTTGTTGTTGTAGTGTTTGCTTGTTTGGTTCGTAATCACGTCGTTCGTTGTTGTGCTGCTTTTGTTGTTGTTGTTTTTTCAGCAAACTATGCATTGTGTGTTTCATATAAGCGTACCATTTATTAAGTTGTATATTAATGTTGATTTTCTATGATTTAAATACAAATTATAAATGTTTTTTAGTTTAAATCATTCTTGATTTTAAATACAAATTCTAGTTGTTTCATAGTTTAAAATCGTTTATTGAGCTTTAGGTCAGGTTAGAACAGTTAATTGCTCTAACGAATTTTTTTCAAAGAAACAACAGCAACATTTTCAATATAAAAAGAAAAAAAAACATCACTAGCTGATTAATTAGTTAGCTGATTGATTAACTAGTTAGAGCAATTATTTGTTCTAGCCTGACCAAAAGCTCAATAAACGATTTTAAACTATCAAACAACTAGAATTTGTATTTAAAATCAAGAATGATTTAAACTATCAAACAATTAGAATTTGTATTTAAATCATAGAAAATCAACACAATAAACAACAAGGTCATATAGAAAACTTAAAGTTGTATATTAATTTTATTTGTTGTTAAACAATTGTAACCTTTTATTGGAATGGTTTTTATTAAGTTGCATCAATAACCTAAACAATAAACGGCAACTCAACTGCACTACCTTGATTTCAATACACACTCACAAAACTAATTTGTTGGCGTTAGGTTATAGTAAATACATTTTAAGTGGGGTACTCATAAAGTGTTTGTTTCAATTAAAACTCTGTTTATTTAACTGTAATTAAATAAGCATAATCGACTTTCGGCTGACGTAAATGCTTATTTGATTATTGTAACTTCATGCCTAAATAACAATTCGGTTAAAATTCAATACTTATGCTTTAGTTGCAAGAACTGAATGGAATTTGTCATTTCAACTTACTTCCCGTTTAAGCAATCTCAATTTATCCAAAACAACTGACCAGTACAATTACAGATTTACGGATAAAAGGAGTAGTTGAAATATCCGCATTATTAATTCTGTCAATAGAATTTTTCTTGCGTTACCACCGAATTGCAACGATGTTTCAATATTCAGTTGCACCGCCACCAAAGTCAATTGCAACAGACGAATAGTCAATAAAAATAACTTACATGTGGTCACCTTAACCACAACCGTCGCTTTTTTTACGCTCGCTGTGTTGCTCGTTCCTCTTTTGTTCAGTATTCGGTTGATTTCTAGTGTGTGTTCTCGGTGCAAATTGTTGAAGTGTTTTTAGGTAAAGGAATAATTTAAAAATTATATTTTATATAATGTATAATATATATAACTTGTGCAGTCTGTATTTATTAAATTAATTTCTTCTTAAATAACTGCAAATGTACATTAAGAAACAACAAAGCAATACTTGTTTCCGTCGTTTGATTTTTACACTCGCTATGTTGCTCGTCGCGCCTTTGTTTATGGTTCGGTCGGTATTCTCGCTGCAAGTGGTTGGTTAAGTGATCAAAGTGAAGTGATTCAATTTTTAATAAATAAAACTTGTGCAGTTGAAACAAATCTAATTTATTTCTTCTTAAAAATATGCAAATTTGCAAAATTAGCAGCAACAAAGCATGTTTATTTTCATCGTTTATTTTTCACACTCGCAGGTCGAAACGATGTGAAGACTCGGTTCATATAACAAACAGTTCGTTGTGTACAACCGAATGGCTCAAAAGCTTTTCTGCAGTTCCGTTCTCGCAACGGAATGACGCAATTAGCTCAATTGGGAAATTGGCGATTGTGGCAATTGCATTTAGAAAATTGCCGACAATCGACAAAGTTAGTAGGGCAATTTTTCGGTTGCGGTAATGGGTTTAGTTCTGTGAGTGCAAGATTCAATGCATATTTTAAAGTTTTTTGGCGAACGGGTGAAAAAGAGAGGGAAAAAGACAAAAACAAACGACGCATAATACCTTGAACACATTGACGAAGACAGCAACAGTGCGTCAAATGTCAAATTATTTGTACATGCTTTTCTTATGGAGGTGAAAGTGGTGAAAATGTTGCAACGACAATGAGTGATTGCAACAAAGTCGCTGTCGTCGGTTTAGAATTTTTTCTAATTTGACGTGCGACAACGAGCACTATATGTGTTTTTGTGTATACGTGAATGAAACAATCTAATGATACTTCCAGAGTGTTGTTTCTTTCTTCATATTGTTTCGCACTGTTGCAGTCGTCGTCAATGTGTTCAGTACATAAAGCGAATATGACATTAATTTCAATTCGATTCTTGATAGATATAAAAAAAGACTTTACAACTATATAGAGAACGGTTTAAAGGTACAAAAACATGTCGTTTTCATACCAGCAAATCAGACGCTGCCGTTTTAAGTACTGTTTAGCTGAAACAGTGACATTCATGGCTTGTTGGGTTGTAATACAATAGAGAATACAGATGCATGTAGCTAGAGAGTCAGTATGTGGCTACAAAAAAATGTACTACTACTAGCCAAGGTTGCCAGTTAAAATTTAAAACATTTCCGACAAAAATTTACTTTTTTTCACAGTAACATAAATTAAATACAACAAAAATTACCATGGTAAAAGTTTCTACCGCAATAAAAAAATATCAAAAAAAAAATCTCACGATCATTAAAAATTACCACAAAAATACCAAGCGTTTTAAAAATACCACCACAAATTCCATATACATTTAAAATTGCCTCAAAAATCTCATTCGCTTATAAAAATACCACAATAGGTCCCATATGCACAAACAATTTAAAAAACATTTAGAAATACCACAAAGAAACTTTGCTTACTAAAAAAGAAAAAAAAATGTTAGAAGAATATTGCCAAACTCGCACGGAAATTTCAATAATACCCCGCTAAACTTCCACGCCAATTAAAAATACAACGCTGAATTAAAAAATTTAATAGAAATTCCCAGAAACAAAAATTCCTAAGGGCAATTAAAAGTAACCACGAATGGGATTATTCCTACATAACTGGCAACGTTGCTATTAGCTGCTGATATTGTTGTTTTGGTTCTGCATGCGCTGCAAAGAGCCGTTTTTCACTCGGCAATTCTATGAGCAATAATTGCTTTCGCCGCAAGTAGTTTATTGACTACTCGGGTTTAAAGGGGACTTTCGTACGCCCCTCATGCGGGCGAATAATCGATAAAGTGCTTGCGACAAAGGCAATTATTGCCGAGAGAAAAGCGTGACAAAGAGACCCTGCTCTAGACCAAGAGGATTATTGCTCTCAATCGCGTCGGAAGCGAATTTCATCTGGGGGGGCAGTACAAATGGTGGTGCAAAAAAAGTTCACCAAAATTTCTTCACATGAAACATGAAGAAGAGAGAAAGAAGAGGAAAATATATAATACAAAAATATTATCGTTGTAAAAAAACTGATATTTTGAATAACTTTTCCTTTTAAATTGTTTATCTAGCTAAAAAAGTGGGGGGGCAACTGCCCACCTTGCTCCCCCGCTTCTGACCCTGATTGCTCTCGTAGCAATAATTGCTTTCGCCGCAAGCTCGAGGATTTTCGTGAATGACGAGTGAAAAGCGGGACATAGTAAGCAAAGTGCTCTTTGTTTTCTGTGGACGATTCGGTTCATCCCCTCTAACGCTGCTCAACCGCTGTGATCTTGCTCTTTTGTGTGCGTCGTAGTTTTAGATTTGCTTGGTAATTGCTGTTGGTTCAACTAGCTGAAAATTGTTTAGATATTTTTAATTTTTACTCGACATGAAATCCTGATTTTGACAACTAGCTCGCTTTTCTCTACTTTCGACTTTATTACTCTCCGAGTCGGCCCTACTTGGTTATTCTGCCATGAGTTGGAGTACGAATAAAACGAATGTTTATTTTCAGCAAGATAAATACAATAGAGAATACAGATGCGTGTAGCTACAGAGGCAGTATGTACGTATACTACTACGCAAATTTGCGCATGCGTTTCTAAGCATGCGTTATGCTTTAAAAACTCGATTTATTTTTTCAATACCATAATAAATTCGAGTTATTTATGTTATGCATTATATTTTTTCCATATTAAAAATTTATTTTGTTAAATAATATTTTAATTTTTAATTTCTTTTAAAATATACTTATATGTATATTAAGGCGCCTCAAAAAAAAAGTGGTCCGGGTCACCTCCTGAAAATAAACTGTGGTTTATTTTATGATGATTCCCAAAATATTGCAACTCTAGCTTTAGCCGTTCGTGAGCTGGAATGGTTTGAAATAACCTCTAAAAATCGAGTTTTTGATTAATACTATTTATACCACACTACCTTCGGTCAAAAAAATTGTCACAAATAGTGTAAATCGATGAAATACATAGTTTTGTTTTTTTTTTTTTAAATCTGCCCACACACTTAGTTATTGAGTTATTTGCAGTGATTTTTTCAATTTTTTTTAATGCAGTTTTTATAAAAATATGTATACACTTAGCGACATTACTAGCGCCGCATCACAAAGAGTGTTGATATTGTGCCATTGAGTGTCAATATTTCGATATTAACGGTTAGTGTCATACGTTTATGATTTTTGTATTATTATTACATGTATTAAGAATATTTTTACAGATAATAAATTTTCTTTGGATGAATTTTATAAATAAAGGAACAAAATTAACAAAAATACTTGCGATTTTGTCAATATATGCATCATACCATAATCTTTGAACCACCAAAATAAAAATCGAAAAATGAATATGGGTTATAAAATTTTATAATAAATAGTAAAATTTAATACTAATTTAATATTTAGTGGTGCTTTAAAGCTTTGATTCTCTGAATTGCTTGCGAACAGGTTGAATTGTGCGGTTATTTGTTGATATGGCCTCCTTTTGCCTTTATGACGTCCTTCAGTCTACCTGGCATGGAATTGTAAAGCGCCTGTAGGTAATTTTCACCAATATCATTAAACCAGACTTCTTCGATGATTTTTTTAAGATCTCCAATGGATTTCGGTTCCTTCTCTCGAACTTTCCTCTTCATTACTGACCAAACGTTTTCAATTGCGTTAAGGTCAGGACTGTTTGCAGGCCATTACAGTGAATTTATTCCTAATTCATTCTTATATTTTTTTATCTGTAAAGAAAAAAAACATCAAATTTTTAGAAAATCATAAAACTGTAGCAAAAAAAAAATATGCATGACTTACAGAAGCTGCTCGATGACAAGGTGCTGAATCATCCTGAAAAATCACATTCTGCGTGTACTGTGATAGCTCTTCAATTGTGGGTACAACACCTTCGTTGATTATTTTTTTATTCGCTGCTGCATTCACTGATCCCTCAATCATCAAAATTGAGCCAACTTCGTATTTTGTTATGGCTCCCCATACCATAATATATGGAGAATGCTTCACCGTTGGCAATATGCAGTCTCCGCTGTAGCGTTCACCTTTTCTGCGCCTCACTCTGGCGCCACCATCCGCTCCCATCAAATTTATTTTGGATTCATCGGAAAACACGACTTGTTCCCAATCATGAGCTGACCAATTCTCATGTTGTTTGCACCATTCCAGCCTTTTACATCGCATTTTCGCCGTCAAAAGGGGTTTTTTTGCAGGTCGGTATGACTCAAAGCCCATGTCATTCAGTCTTTGCTGTATTGTTCGGGTTGAGCAGCTTTTTCCTGATTCGCTTAGAAGCTGCTCCTTCAATTTTGCTCCGATTTTTGATGCACAATCGCTTTAATTGAGCGCAATTCCGGCTATTTAATACTCGAGGTCTTCCAGAGTACTTCAGTCCGTCCATGCTCCCGGTCGCACGATAAGAGGCCAGAAAACGACGTACGGATGACTCATTGCTTTTAATACGCTTTGCAATGTCTCTATTTGAAATATTGCTCTCCATATATGTGCAAATTTTGATTTTTTGCTCTTCGGTCAATCTATGATATTTTGGCATTTTCTCACTTGTATCACTTTGACTTTCAAATTGAAAATGAAAATCTTCACAAAAACTTGCAATATTTATGCATGATAGAGGTAAGAGCCCAAACTTTGAAATTAAGACTGTTTTATCACGTAAACGTTAATGAATTATCTACTTGATACGGTAGATTTCAATTTTATTGCAAGAAATCAAGTGCGGCGCTAGTAATGTCGCTAAGTGTAACTTCCCCATTTATAGCCTGATTTACCATTCCGTGGTATCATTGGAAAGGTACTGAATGCTGCTTTTCATTTCTGTCGTTAATTAACCCTTATAAGCACTTTTATAAAAATGCATTTTTTATCAACATGATAAAAAATTTGTGGTTATTTATTAAGTCGCTAATTAAAAGATAAAAAAAAAACAATTTAGAGTTTTATCAAAGAAATAATTTTTTTTTTATTCCAAATCTTTTCGTGATTCAATTTTACAGTAACGCTTGCGCGATTGAATCTTGTTTGCAATATGTGCAGGTCTGTTCTTATCAATTATCGAAACGCAGGATTGGCTTACCACATGTACAAAACGTTCCGTATTTTGTGAATGACATGGAAATTCTGAAAATTGTTTGTTAAGAAAAGCATAACAATTATTTTAAAAACTTTTCATTACCAGTAATTTTTACAATTTCATTGGAGTCGTGTAGTTCTAATAAGTATTGTTGAGTATAGAACTGGATGCATGGCAGTTCTGTATTAGCTCTTAATTCATTCCAATCTATCATATTTTTATAGGAATCACAATTGAATTGTATCTTGGGGACATGAAATTGGCGAATTCCTTGTGTGTCATGAGCACGCGATTGTAAAATAATATCGTAGGCTTCCTTTCGTGTCGCCTTGCTCTCATCTGTAACCATTGCCAGTAAAATATTTTCTGGGTGAGCAAAAAATCCATTAATTTGAACAGAGCGTTGTACAATAAATTGCATATCTGCCGGTAATTCGCGCGTCCACTCAATGTATTTAAACAAGTGGCGGCTGCCATGAATGGCTTTTGGTTGGCTTTTTATTAAAAACCAAAATGGTGCGTTGACCCTCATAACAAAAAATGCTAGCTGCTTTAACTTTTCGCAAGCCACAGGCTTCGTAACATATAGCCGCAAAATTCTTGATGCTGTTGTCAACCAGCGTAAAAGATTGAGCGGGCCAGGTTTAATGCTGGCCAAATGTTCATCGCACGCCCCAGCATCAACTGCTCGTACCATATCATAAAGATATTTTTGATCAGCTCGCAAAACCCAGTCATCAATATTTGCGGGCATACAGCCCATCGCAATTGCATCAAAGTTATGAGCAATCTAAAGTTAATATTTTATTGAAATTAACAGTTAAAAAAAAACAACAAAATAATTGAATACAATTTACCGGCACATCTTCGCAGCCCTGTAATGTATGCCCAATTATTCCTGGCCAGTTTTGCGGCCCATTAGCTTTTCCTAACAGCTGCAATTGTCGTTCTAGGTTACAAATCGCTCCATTAAATTTGCCTGTGTTGGTGCTGGTTCCGTCGCAATTTACAGCGACCACGTGCTCTAGTGAAAACTTTTCAGCTTTCAAGTAATTGACAATATCGTTTGCGATACCAGCACCGCTTCCGTCTACGGGAGTTAAGTAACCAATGTAGTTTGAGCTGGGTTCGCTTACCAGAGTTATATGCTCCTCCATCATTTTAACGTTGCGTGGTTTGCCATTCACAGTAACTTGTTTCAAAGTGCGTTCCCTTTTTCCATCAAAAGAAATGCATTTTAGTATTTCATTGTTTTTTATGTCTCTTAGTGATTTCGCCCTAGCTTTAGTTCGCTCCCTTTGGATTTTGTGCTGATCAATAATTATGCCTGGAATGTCCAAGTCTTTTAGCAATGTTGTTGCGAGCAGAGCCCCGAAGCGATTGGATACACTGGCACGGTCCAACGCAGCACTGAATGTTGGTAAGGAAAAACTTTGTACGCTTGGTCCAAGATCTTTAAGATCTTCCTCAGACGATGATGAATATTGATCATCCACATCCATTTCTCTTAGTTGTGGTACAAAAGTGGCTGTTGCAATACTGTTGCAATACTTTCGAGCAACCTTCGGCTCGACTGATCAAGGTAAAAATTCCAAACATGCAATGGCATTTGTTTTTCACCTGGGCAACTACAAGACACTCTAATTTTGAGAGCACATTTGCAAACAGAAATTGAAAATAGTTCGGCCCACTCGCTTGCATTGTAATGCGATGGATTTTTTGTGATATCCCGATATAAAAGCGTTAAATTTTGAAGTTTTTTGCGGATCGCAGTCTTCGATATAACCGGAATTTCTGCTCTTTTCCAAATTTTGCTTAAATCATTTAGCATGTTTTGATGATAATTAGATAGCCCGTAAGACCGATTATTATTTTTTTTGCGCAAAAATAATAAATGTTTTATTACATCACTTTTTGTTGGCAATTGATTTTTATTTAACTCGCGAGAAACGAAAAGCATTTTTTTATGAATAACTTGAACAATTAAGCGATCACAATTCAAAAACTCACATTTATATAATATAATATAACTCATTGTCAAACCTAAAAGTCATGTAAAAGTCATGAGTGACTACTTATATTAACTGTGGTAAAATTTACTCTTAGCTGTTTTGTCTAAGTACAATAAAGTATTTTCCTATACTTTATTCCAAAGTCCATTTAAAAAATGCATTCTTTATCTACATGATTTAATTTTATTTCTCTTATATTTGAACAAATTCAGGAATTGAGGCAAAGGCCATCACAAAAAAATAAAAATAAAATAAAATGCATTTTTATAAAAGTGCTTATAAGGGTTAATTAACGACAGAAATGAAAAGCAGCATTCAGTACCTTTCCAATGATACCACGGAATGGTAAATCAGGCTATAAATGGGGAAGTAATATATATTTTTATAAAAACTGCATTAAAAAAAATTGAAAAAATCACTGCAAATAACTCAATAACTAAGTGTGTGGGCAGATTTTTTAAAAAAAAAACAAAACTATGTATTTCATCGATTTACACTATTTGTGACAATTTTTTTGACCGAAGGTAGTGTGGTATAAATAGTATTAATCAAAAACGCGATTTTTAGAGGTTATTTCAAACCATTCCAGCTCACGAACGGTTAAAGCAAGAGTTGCAATATTTTGGGAATCATCATAAAATAAACCAAAGTTTGTTTTCAGGAGGTGACCCGGACAACTTTTTTTTCCTCCATACAAGTTGAGGCGCCTTAATGTATATGCTCATTACTACAGGAAAAATAAATAATTCAAACTTACCCATATTTTTTCCATTTATTAAACATAACTTTGAACAACATTTAGTTTTAACCAACAAAACAAATGAACAAGAAAAACAGTTCATCACCAAAAATATCCAACGAAAACTTTTTATAAAACAAAACAAATTTTTACATGAATTTAATTGTGAGCTTCTTAGATCAGATAAGTTTGAAGAAGGACAACAACAACAATTTTTGAATGATTTTTATTTAGAAGATGAAATGCTTTAAAATAGTTTTGAAAAATATAATTAAAAAAAAACAGAATTTTTATCTATTACTGTATAAAAAGGAGTTCTACGTCTATACTTACGATACTATCGAAACTGTATCTTTTTTTAGCAACGCGAAGCTTTCTGGAAGGTATTTTGGCGCACTTATGCAGGTTTCATGTTATCGATATCGAGGCCTATATATTGCTTCTTTGTAGAAGCACGTCAAAAGCAACTTATCGGGGCTCGCCAGAGAAAGGTCAGAAGCAACTTACCGAAACTTAATAAAGCACTCCAGAAGCAACTTATCGAAGCTAGCTGAGCCTCGCTTACTTTTCGCCAAGACACCTTATCGGGGTCGAAAACAAAAAATAACAAATGGAAGAAGCTGTAACAATTATATTTTTGCTTTATTTTTTTTTTATTTAAAATCGTAAAATATAATTACATATACCTATATGTACATATTCACATATCATCCGATAATAATACATCAATATAATTTGTTTCACAAATCGATGCATTCGATTGTGAATCTTCCCCTACCATTTTACCTTCACTTTATCTTAATTTTATCTTCACTATTAATGCCCTCTTTATCTGCTTTCCGCTTTTTCCTTGCGGTAATATTTCTTACGCCAGAAAGTAAATTAACCGTATTTGGGTTCAAACTGTCCTTGTAGCGTCGTGCCGAATTATCCATTACTGTGATCTTGTGTGAGTTTATCCATATTCCATTAGCCATAATTTTCTTCGTTTCACCCACAAACGCAGAAAGGTATGATGATAAATTTTAACATTTGCTTGGCCCACAATATATACCGATAACCATGGCTGGGATATGCGGCATTTCGGTTATATTAAATAAATTGGGTCAAACTCCTCTTTGGAACTGTTAAAAATTGGCAATCCATCGATGTTAACATTAATCGAAATCGTTTTGGATGCATTTAAGTTCCGAAACAGACCACGTAAGCAATTCTCCAGACCGTGGTGCCAATATTCGTAAGAACAACGTTTGGTAGAGTCGTCAAAAGTGTTCGTGGATCTTGTGGCAATTTTTTTCCTGTGTTTATCAATGCCAAAAGATCCATTAATACTATGTGAGTTATTTGATGATGTATCGCCCATTACCTCAAACAATAACGTAATTTGTTGTGTCTCTCTAGGTTTGTTTCTTCTGTGCGCAACAATTTTTCGTCATCGACGCAGTCCATTGCATTACTGTCACAGGTGGCAGCATTTCACCTATAATACGTAGACTATATTAATTAAGTTATACACACGTATAATTGAACCGCAGGCGAAATACGAAAAGGAATAATTGCATTTACTTACCAACTGCTGCTGGGTCTGATTGATAACATATATTTCTGTGGCTTGGTGCTAAAAGGGCCAATGTCAATATTTTGCTGTTTTGAGTTAATCATTGCATTAGATTTCTTTTTTTGCTCTCTTTCATTATTATAAAACAGTCAATCTTAAATTTTACCCAGAAGGGGTTAAATAAGCGTAAAGCTGGCCAATGTCATTATGAACTCATCTATAAAACTTAATGCTAAAAGGGCCAATGTCTACTTTGGCCCTTTTAGCAATCACTGTTATATATTTTTTTAATAAACACAGGGCCAATGTCTACTTTGGCCCTTTTAGCAATCACTAAGATTATAAATTTTTATTCATAAATTTTTTTAAAATATTATTAAATAAAAAAAATTTTATATTCGCTCAATCAATATTTGCTCTTTTTGCTTCAGCTTTTAGTAGGCCTCTAGTTTACTGTCATAATCTTTGTTATTTTTTAGTACAAATATTGTATTTTTAAAAAAAATATGGCAACGACCATTATGTTTTGTTATTATTCTGTTATCGTTCTTCTGCCTTCTGTCTTTCTCCTGTACTGTAAGTTTTTTTAACTGATTGTGAAATTAATCAGATAATGCATAATTCAAGAACAATGAGGATTTTACAAATGTGTAAAACTGATGAAGATGGTAGGTGATAAATTAAAGCATGAAGTGAAACTTTAATATTAATAACTATACAAACTTTTATCGTTATTTTCCGAAATCAGCATCAGTCATGGATGTTGAAGCCACGCAATGTACAAATTCAAGTGATTTTGAACCGTTTGAAGAAAGTGGTGATGAATATGTACCGATACACAATCATTCGGACACTGACGAAAACCAACCAAACAACTCACGCAGAGGAAGAAAGAAACAAAATAAGGATGATGCTACAAGAAAACGAAAGCGAAATTCTTCTAATTGGACCCGAAATATAAGAAAGTCATTGAAAACTCAAGGTAAGGCATATACGGCAGTGTCTGGAAATAAAATAATACCAGCCAAACAAGTGAAAGCTGCGTGCACATGCAAACAAAAGTGTTATGAAAAAATAACCCCTGAGGAGCGCCAACTTGTTTTTACAAGTTTTTATAAGTTGTCGAGCTCTGTACAAAATCAGTTTGTGGCAAATTCCATACAGGAACATGAAAAACATGCCCAACGATTGAGGCAGAGTGACCAGAACAATGGTAGACGAAACTTTATTAGAAAGTATTTTCTCACAACAACCAACGGTGAGAAAATTCAAGTCTGTCAAACCATGTTTTTAAATAAATTTGATATAACATTGAAAAAAGCTAGAGTAATTGTAGAAAAGAAACGATTTAGCGATAGCAAAATATGTTCTGAAGATAATCGAGGCAAACATCAAAATCATCCTAGAGTTCCGGAATTAGATAAAGTCCTGATAAGAGAACACATAAACCTCTTTCCAGCTTATGAGAGTCACTACTCGCGCACCCACACTCAGAAGAAGTATATGTCATCAGATCTGTCGATTTCTGAAATGTACCGACTGCACGTAAATTATTGCACAGGCAAAAATATGGAACCGAGAAAAGTCTCCCTATACAGACAAATATTTGTTGCGGAGTTTAACTTATCGTTTCACAAGCCTAAAAATGATACATGTGCAAAATGCGATAAGTTTGCAATGCAGTTAAAATGTTGCCAAAACGAGATAGAACGAACATCAATCGAAGAAGAAAAAAACAAGCACTTACATTTGGCTGAGTCGGCCTACGAATCAAAAAGAAAAGATAAGGAGGAATGCCAGAATAATCCAGGTAATGTTACTATTTCATTCGACTTGCAAATATGCTTGCCAACTCCTTACCTTAGAAGTAGATTAAGTTTTTATAAACGTCAACTGTGGACATTTAACCTTACCATCTACCAAACGATGGGAAGAAAATCATCTTCTATATGCTACGTATGGAATGTAACAGTGGCTGGCCGCGGTGGACAGGAAATCGCTTCATGTATCTACCATTACTTACACAATCTTTCCAAAAATAGTAATATACATACAGTTACTATGTACAGCGACTCCTGCGGAGGACAAAACCGAAATATTTATTTTTCAACATTGTTACTGATAACTGTAAGTGAATTGAAAGCTGAGGGTAAACAGTTAACAGTTAACCACAAATTTCTTGAGGCGGACCATACACATATGGAAGCGGATAGCATTCATGCGGCAATAGAAAAAACCAAAAAACATACTACAGCTGATATAGAGTTGCCTCGAGATTGGGCAACTTTAATACGTTTGGTACCAAGAACACCCCCTATAAAAGTAATAGAATTGGACCAAACACAATTTTTAAATTTTAAATCATGTTTAACTACTCATTATGTACATCGGAAAAATAACACTATAAATGAACAAGTTCAGTGGTTACGAATTAAATGGATGCAGTATTCAACAAACTCTCCAAGTATCTTGTATAAACATTCCTTTGAGGGCGAGTTTAAATCTCTTGAAATATGCAGAAATCACAAGAAAACACGACACGGAAATCTTCCCAAGCTTCAACCACTCAACAAGCAACCTGTTCCTTTAAGTACAGAAAAATTGAATGACTTAAAGGCACTTTTGCCATACATTACCAATACGAATCGCACATACTACAATCATTTCATGGAACAAATAACTGCAAATGACAACATTGTGGATTACCTGGCAGATGAAGGTATGGAAGAGGAATGTGAATTAACACAATAATATGCTATTATTGCATTACTTTACTACTATTTCTTGTTTTTATATCCTTTAATTACAATAAACTTTGCAACAACATAATAAAAAAGTAAAATACAATGGTTTTCTATTTGGTATTGTTTTCTATTATGACGGCCAATGTCACAATAAAAACATAAAATTAAAACATTACTTTATGCTGAAAGGGCCAATGTCATCTTTATCTTCTAAATTTTGCAACTTTTTAAATAATTAATTTTACGATCGTATTCTATTCAAATATATTCTATATCTAAGCCCAAGTTGATAAGTAAAACTTTGAAGATTTGTCTGTTGTAGTTAAAATAGTTTTTGTTAAAACATTCAAGTTCAATTATCTCAAAACTGAATATTTTGACATTGGCCCTTTTAGCACCAAGCCACAGATTTATGAGCGTCTGCGGATTATTCTTAATCGTAGCAGGTAACAGCAATTTCGATTCCTTATAATTTTTTAACATCTTGCCAATTTCAAGAGCTTTTTTCATCATTTCGCTTCGAGTTTTATTAACTTTTCTTCCACATAGAAATCATAGTATTTTATACATGTTTTATTAATTTTTTATTTAATTTATTATCACATTTATTTAACGTATGCACGCGATGACTATTCACTATAATATAACAAAAAATTGCGGCGCTGATTTTAACAGCGTATCCCTCGATAACACTTGTTTTTGCCAGCAGACGCCATCGTATTCCATTTATGCGTCATATTGCCTCTACAACACTTGCTGTTACAAGCGAGTTATGAGTTTCACAAAAATAGCTTCGATAACACTTGTTGTCACATGTTTAAATTGGTTAGCCAGATTACCTCGATAAAATACTTCGCAAAGGTTTTTTCGAAGCAACAAACATAAGTTCACTGCACGGTAATGTGTGTAATCCTCGATAAAGTGCTTCGCGGGGACTTCATTGAAACAACCAAAATGAGTTCATGCTCCGATATTTGAAACCTGCATTCACAAGTGCCATGGAAGCCTTATCGAGGAAAAGAGTGTTTAACCTCCATGCACAAGTAAATTAGAAGCAATATGGAGGTTGAGCCCCTTTAAATTTCAAAATTTTACCTTCTGGAAGCACAAATGTTTGTTGGGAAGCCACATCAAAAAAATTCAAATATGTCAAAACAAACTATTAAAAATAGTTTTAAACCTCCCTTGGCATTATTCCACGAAACATCTACATAAAATGTGTAATGTTGATTATATACATAATCTTACAATATTATAAAAATTACAAAACGCTTTGTATTCCTTTGCAATATCTGTGGTCACAAGGAATAATGACTAAACTCAAAATATCGTAAAAAAGCGATATAGAATTTACTTTATTGCCAATTTTTGGAAGTATGCAGATATCCATTTTTATCCCAGAATTGATCATCACTTATGTCTGCACATATTTTGTTTGTAAAGGTTCATATATTTCAAAAAAATGAGTCGCAGTTCATGCAATTAAAATATCGTTTTTTACGATACTTTGAGTTTAGTCGTTATTTTTTGTGACCACAGATATATCAGATAATGATTTAATTTCTAGTCTGTATTTTGATAATTGAAATATTGAATTGTATAATTTAGTTCTTTGAAAATTTTGGAATTTTGTATATTTGTAATTTGATTTCACTAATTTACATAATTCTTTTATTTATATTTAAGGCTTTTTTTGTCGTAGATTTTTTGCCTTTAACGAATATGTCACAAAACAAAATATGTATCTCTTTTTGATGACTCTATAAGCTTTTATTTTTGTAAGGTATTAAACCAAAACTCTGTAAGTTGTGCAATAACAATATGTTTTATAATGACTTTTTTCTACTTAAAAACAAATAAATAATAATAATTTAATTATGTACCAACAAATAACTTCAGCCATGATAACTTCAATAACATTAAAATTTAAGAATTCTGAAATCCAAGTAGAACTTACTGAACTGAACACAATAGATGTCTGCAAACTAGAATTACCATCCATGCAAGGACTTCTATTTTGACAGTCAAGGGACCTGGGTTAAGAAATCATTTGATCACTAACGCACTATTATTGTTAATAACACTCCTTACTATTCTCTTTAGCATGCGCCCCACGTTTTTAGGAGAACTAAAAGCCCCACTCTAGGAAAAATTATTTTATATTTTTTAGTTCGTTTTCAAAACGTGTTATATTAAAATTGTTAATTATTTTTATTTAAAATAATTTTTAAATTAAGCTTCCCTTAATCTCCGTATCCAAGTCTGCATTTTGCTGCAATATGATATATTTTAAGTGAAGAATTTTCAGAGAAAGCTATTTTTTACTAGAAAAATGTTAAAGTGAAAGAATGTTATTGCTGAGATAAATGCTCAGAATTGCCCGCTCTCATCATCAAACAGACACGATTCTACTATACAATATATATCTAAAAAATATAAAAGGCCTGAATCTGGAGTGTTAATTAAGGGCATGCACAATCCTATGGGTCGCGGTGCACATGGGCCCATTATAAACTAACTAACGATATGATATCAGCTCTCAATGTCTGAACAACTATTTTAAAAATAAATGCTCATAGCAGAAATGCAAGAAGACAATTTCACTTCTTTAAAATTTTGTAAATTTACTTTTCAATCTTGCAGCTTTTGAATTTTATAAAATTAAATTGTTAAAGTCTGGATTACCCCCTCAGAGTCAAGTTTTTATTCTAACTTCACATTTATTTCTTTTAGATTCCCCGCATTTGCGTGCTCTCTATGCAACATTTGTTTAGTTTTTTTATATCTCTGCATATAATTTTGTCGAACTTAATAACGCTATGTCTATGCTTCTGTTAAATCACTTCAACAACACTTCTCCTCATAACATTTTCTTCATTTTTCTTGTTTCCGTACTTGAAGTTGTTGTCTAGCTAATTGTATACTTTAATCGAAATGGAATTCTTAAAATGATAATGATGGTTTTACCTTAAATTTATCAAAACTCAAGTGTGAAAATGGTGTGAATGTGACCTATTTAGCAACCAAGTTTCACTCAGTAAATCTCCTCCAAACTGTGTTAGTTCAATAGAATTGAATATAATTCAAAATTTCTACTATTGAACATAGCATTAGATTATTTCATAAACATCCATCAAATCCAGCAACCAAGTGTCGAATGTGCAAAAAAGTATGTATGTACGTGAATGAAACAAGATGAGGAAAGTCCTTGAGAGCAAGTAGAAGAAGATAATTTAAATAGTATTCAACTTGAATTACAGAATGCATAAGGAGACAGCAATACAGACAGACAGATAGAAATATAGATAGACAAACAAATAGGCAGCAGTCAACAAACCGACAGACATTCAAATGACTTTCGACATCAGTAAACATGAAAAATTTTGACTAAAGCTTTTTTTCTTATTCTAAGTGTTGAGAATGATTGAAAAATTACTAAGTTAGAATTTATTGATAGATCAAATGAAATGCTTTGTATTTGAAGATTTATATTAATAGCAAAGTTAAGAATGAGGTTTTTTTCAATATTTTAGAATTTTAATGTAGAAATATTTTAACATGTTTGGGCAATCGTTTTTACCCGCATACATTTATCAATTTTCTTTCGCTTGTGTGATTAAAATTAATTTAGATTTGATAGAAAAATGCTTTTGTTCATTGTTCCTTTACCAATAGGCCATATCAGCAGCCCTTGAAAGGACTTAAACCGAGCTCCTTATAATCCATTTTAACCCATTCATGACCAAGACATTTTTTTTTAGATTATTTGATAAAATTTTGTGTAATGGGTAAAAAATGGGTCTTGAGTTCGAATCCTTTGAGATTTTTAACCGGAAACGCACCGTTTGGGCGTGGCTGCCCGATGCCATATGGCATCAGTGGCATGAACCACTGCAAATTTTTTTGTGATACCTATTAAAAAAACATGATTATTTGTGCAACAAAAAACAAAAATTAAAGTTTTATTATTCATCAGTTCATTACATATATAAGTATGTTCTTAGTTTATTTTTATCTGTAAATATATAATATAGTGTGTTTGTACATATGTTTTGTGAATATTATAGACTGTTTTACATATGGTACATCTTAGTACTAGTAAATATCTGTTAAATGTTCATAGAAGTGAGATTTCCGCCATTAGTTTGGGGTGGTATGATATTTTATGAAGCATTTAACACATAATCCTACATCACATTTTACACACTTATTTCGTGTTTGACTTTTACACGGGCCATAGGCGCATCGCCGACGGGGACACTCAGCAACATAGTGAGCTATTCCATCAAATCGTGCTTCATTTGGAAGATTATGTCGGCGTTGCGTTTGTTTTACTCGAATCTTGTGCGCCACAGTAGAACAATAGTACCTTGCAATATTTCTGCGAAATTGAAGATTGCTGAGCTGACACAATGCGAATTTCTTTTGAAGTAGCCAAGCATTTTGAACGGCAACGTCTACCAGCCATGTAAAAATTCCCCACCACCATTTGTTTTTTCGAACCCCTGTAAAGAAATTACAAAATAAGATTAAAAAAAAGTTTAGACTATATATATGAGTTCATTACCAATGCGGTAATATCCAATGTTTTGATCCATTCGATCAGTTCCGCCCATAAATTTATTATATTGCTCGACGGCAAAGGGACGATCGACCAAAATACGTTTTTTTTTTGTTCTCGGCTAAAGCGAGAAGCGCGAGATATTGGAAGTTTGCCATACAAAGTAGACGCCACTGAAACGCAATTGTTGTCATTCCACTTAACAACAGCTATTTGTTGATCTTCCATTTCAGCATATTCAATATGACCTCTTGGTTTCTTCTTTACAATTTCTTTTTTCGGAAGAGGGCAGTTACGTGGAATGCGATTCTCTCTTATTGTTCCCGTCGCATGGAAGCCTAAAGATTTCAAGTAAGCCAATACTGCTATCCCGGTAAATAAATTATCAAAATAAAAACAAAACTGAAGAGCACGAATATGATCTGGAAAGCTGTGTATCATCTGGAGAAGTGGAGCAACACATTTTCCATACGTCTTTTCTAAGCCAGGATGGACGTAAGGATCCTTTCCTTGATAAATGCTGAAAGAAACGAGGTAGCCACTGGGGGTATTCAAGCACCATGCTTTATAGCCAAATCGCAGAAGCTTTCCCTTGATATATTGCTTGCAGCTCTGCCGACCAAAATATGGAATCATAGATTCATCAAACGACAAATCTTGTTCTGGATGAAAGTTGCGCAAGAAATTTTGATTAAGGCGATTAAAGAGCGGACGCAACTTCCACATTTTGTCGTGAGTTTCGCTAACTCTCTGATCAGTAAAATGAATAAAACGGCTTATTTGATTGAACCGATTGCGGCTCATTGCTTCAGAAATCATTTCGTTGTGCATATCACTTTTAATGGTCCAATAGTCGTTACGATCTGCAACATCGCAATATCCAGAAATGATCATAATTCCAATAAAAACTCGTAGTTCATCGATTGTAATTTTTGGGTTTGTTTGCTCAAGGTATATTCCATAGCGGTTACTTGAATCCACAATCATCTGCAATAACTCGTCATCAAAAAAGTGCTCAAACAGCTCATGTGCAGGTACTGCACAGTCAATGTAATTCGCCTCCGGAAATATATTTTTTGATGCCGTCAAACTTTGCTTTTGTGTCCATCTAAATTTGTTGGCAATGTGAGGTACATTTTCATCGATTTCAATCTGTGGACCAACATATTTCCAGACTCCAATTGATGTTGTTGGTATTTGTTTCGAAGTGCGCGAAGTTGACGCAATGTCGGGTGGTGCCCCAATCATTGGCTCTTCATCCGGCAAAGCATCATCTTCATTACTATCATCTGTCCGAGGTATACGCACTTCACAAGGCTGCCGCAATTGGTCAAAATGAAAATTGTGAACAACGCCACCTTCGCATTCATCCGCGTCGTCTTCTCCTGAGTCGTATGCCACTTCTGGTGGTTGTACGTATATTTCAGGATAAATTTCATCATCATCGGACAAAGTTGACTCCAAGTATTCTGTAATCTCATTTAAATTCATTCTGCAAAAACAATTCCGTTGAAAAGCGCATAAAAAATTAAGTGCAAATGTAGATTGCATTATTGCTACATATACATCTTTTAAATAGTTGTTCCTACCACTGATGCCATACGGCATCACAAAAAAATAATCAAGTATAACTCTTAGAAATTAAAACCAAGCAAAACATTTTCTTTGCGGTTTGAAACTATTGTTTTTAAGCTTCAAATTGGCAAAGAAACTATTTTGTAAAACAAAAACAAACTTGAAATATTTTTAACTTACCCCTTGTATTTCGCCATAATCGTCTTATTTTTATATTTATTTCACAATGAGTTTGAAAACGATGCTCGCGATCCAAACTATGATGTAATACTGATGCGCGGCACGTGTCGTATGATAGGTACACTATTTGTCATCACAATAGAAGTGCAAGCATGCCAAAACATGCTCATGCATATTCACAGCGCACTGTGGGATGTAACGATATTTTATGTGCCATATGGCATCGGTGGCTATGAATGAGTTAAAGTAATCTCCATTGCAAGCAGTGAGAGTGGGTCACAAGAGTGGGTAATTTTTTTTTGAACCAAGCGGTCGATAAAATCGTAATCTACGAATTCTAAGAAGGTTTGCCCAAGAAACCATGGTTCAAAATCAAAATCGAGCTTTCCGTTCTTACACTCAAAAAAGTTGTTTCTCTTAAATTAAGAAACTGTAGCTTCAATTCATAGACATGGGTTTTTCGATATTCTATAGAGGATTCTCCTAAATGTTGAGAATTTTTACATATTTTATAGAATTATTTGAAAAAAACTGTATTGATATCGACTCCGCTTGCAACATTCTACATAATGATTTCTTAAATTTTGAGAAATATAAGTTATAATGCTTGGATATTTCATAGAAATACACGTAAGTTTTTATTTTTTTTTTGTACACCAGAAGTGATTTATTTTAAGGATGCTTATCTTATATTTCTAGAAAAAATACTTTCAAATTGCTTACTAAGCGAACGGTTCTTAATGCAGCAAATTAAGCGACGATTGCTTAACAACTGCGATGGTCGAATGGATAAGCTGATGCACTTACACTCAAGCGAGCGAGGTTCAAGTCTTCGGATAGTGGTAAGTTTTCAAATTAATTTAATGCTAATAATAGTAATGTTTGCAGTTTTTCGTCAGTATAAAAATCAGAACTCTCACAGGATGTTGTTTAAAGTCTTAAAAAAGGTTGTTTTTTTTTTGCAAAAATCCAAAATTCTTCCAGGGATTCGATGAAAAATTTCTTTTTTTCAGAGAAAATGGTTCTCGTAGTTCTTGCCGATGATTAATAAATGGTAGAAAATTTCTTATTTTCAAAAAAAATGTTGCTCGTAGTTATAGCCGATGGTTAATAAATGGTAGAACTATTGGTAAACTGTAGAAAAACTTACTCAATTGTGATAAGATTTCAAGACAATTGCGCTAAGTTTCTTCAGTTTAGCGAAATAGTTCGTAAATGGTTAGATAATTTTCCTAAACTATTTCATACTTTTGGTGTCAAATTAACGAAAAATATATGTGTAGTTTTTTGAAAATCGGCCATGGCGCTAAATGAAGCCCTATTTTCTAACGATTTGATGCTATTTTTCTAGATTTTCTGGAATTTTTTTTTCTGAGTGTAACGAGAAACTTTTAAATCTTCTAAGAAACTCTGTAACCAGACGTTACAATTAGGCTTACGATAAATTAAGTATAGTTACTTATATATACAGCATAGGGTAGGTAGCTTTGACAACAACAACGTGACCTACATAAATTACTAGCAACAACAACAAGACTCGCCGTCTAGTAGCCATAAAACAGCCGCCAAATATTCTTTTCATACGCCATACAACAGACGGCTTATATAATTCCTAAGTAGTTCTTTCTGAAAGCATATAAATAGACACGACAAAACCAGCTAAAGTAGCATTCCTTTTTAGGTGAGCTCAAGTCTAGTAGCTACCGCCTCGGCTGACCGTCAGTTCTATCGTGCGGGGAGGGTGGCGAACAGTAATTTTTGGTTATTTTTAAGTGTGTTAGTTATTTTTTTATTATTAATTTCTTTTTTATTTTCTTTCTTTTGTTTTCGAAAGCCACGTCGCTACCTCGGCTTACCACAAGGTCTATCACCGCGGCTGCGAAACAGACTCTCGCTACCACGAACCTAGAGCGTCGTCTAAAGTAAGATTTTTTGTCTCTTGAAGTGACGTCACAACCTCGGTTGACCGCTAGGCCTATCACCGGGGCTGCGACGTAGGTACTCGCTGCCACGCCACTAGAGCGTCGTCTATAGTAAGATTTTGTTTCATGAAACCACATCACCACTACCCCGGTTGACCGCAAGGCATATCACCGGCATATCACCACGGCGTCTACAGTTGACCTCTCTACTCTATTATGTCGTATTAGAAATAACGGAGCATTCCTTTTTAGCGATTGCCAACTGATTACCGTAGCGATTACCAACCGATTACCGAAGTGATTACCAACCAATTACCGATTACCAAAGCAGTTACCAACCGATTACCGAAGCGATAATCAACCAATTACCAATTACCAAAGCGATGAATAACTGCTTACCGATTACCGAAGCGATTATCAACTGATTACCGGCTTCTAAAGCAATTGCTAACTGATGACCGAGTACTAAAGCGATTACGAACTGATTACTAAGCCCACTAGCGACTACCCGAAGCTGCATAACTAAGAGCTTATAATAAGGATAACGGATTCAATAAAGTAACTTTGTGAATTACTGAAAACCCTGCGTTTTTTATTTTCAAAATAATTTGTGAGAGTTAGTGGACCTTTTCACAGGCCCCTGGAGCGGCTGAGTTTTACCTCCGCCCTTGATAAAACCACGTCACAACTCGGCAAAAGTGATTATGTTTGGGCTTGTTCGAAAAGAAATTTCATGAGCTTTTGAAAGCTTTTAAGATAACTTTTTTTTTTTTTTTTTTTTTTTTTATTATTTATTATTTATTTATTATTATTATTTTTATAACATTGGAATATACTTAATATTACATAGCATTTAATCTAAAAATACTGCTTTCTGATGCCCTATTTGAGCATGTGACGAAATGCAGTAAGATATACTTAAAATGAAATAAAATTATTGAAGTATTGGGGTGGGGCCAAAAATTAAACATTAAAACATAACAGATATGTGCACATAGTTGACTTATTAATATTGATAAAATAAATATATTATGTAAAGCGAACAAATTAAAACAAAGGTACGAAAGAGAAGAAAAAAAAATTAAAAAAAAAAAAAATTTTAAAAAAATTAAAAAATTTACGAATTTAAAATGAAATATAAAATTAGACTTGATTAATTTGTATTATTAAACTAAAACAGAATTTAGAAAATCAATAGTTGTGAAGTCAAAATTGAACAGCCATGATTTTACCTCTTTTAGAAACAAAGTATTATGACGGATACAATGTACATTAGCCGGTAAGTTATTAAAAAGCCGGGGAGAAGTACAAGAATAAGAGTAAAAGAAAACAGATAGGTTATGGGACGGAACCTTAACAATATGCTCGTCATTGACCCTTAAGTTATATTTAGCATACTTAATATCAGACAAGTTGCCCGATCTTTTAAAAAAAACTTTTAACACTTTACAAAAGTAAAGATGGCGGATAGGTAGAACATTTAAATTTTTAAATAGTGGAAAACTACTGTCCATTCTTTTTTTCCTGTGGATTATAAGTATTACATGTTTTTGAGCGACTTGTAGTGGATTGATCTTATTGGAATGGGTACCACCCCAGCAAGTTATGCCATATTGCAGTTTAGAATGGAAAATCCCATGATAGATACAAGTTAGTAATTTTGGCGAGCAATACGAACTCAATAAATAAATCTTTCTTGTTGCACCTAACAGATATCTTTTAAGAGCAACAGTGTGTTCTAACCATGAGACTTTCCAGTCTAACAATAGCCCAAGATATTTGAAGGATTTGACACATTCTATAGGAAAACAAAGCGGGGAACATAGACAAGAATCATCAAAAATTTTTAAAGGAGAGTTATAATTACAAACATTTTTACCATACGAAAATTTCTTACAGCCAGCACAATGAAATACAAAACTATTTAAATTTATATCCATGCCACTTATATTAAAATACATAAGCTTGGTTTTGTCACTAAGCACCAACCTGTGAGAGTCAAACCAGTGCCTTAAAAGCTCCAAGTCATTATTCAATTCACAAGTCAGATTATGCATTGAATCACTTGCAAAGGTGCAAGCCATGTCATCCGCAAATGCTATTATATTACTAAAGAAAGGAAGACTAAAGATCGAATTAATAAAAACAAGAAACAGAATGGGCCCAAGAACAGAGCCCTGGGGACGCCTATATCTACATCAATGAATTTACTAAAGTTACTATTAATTTTTACTTTCTGGAACCTATTTGACAAATAAGACTGAAACCAATTATAGACAGAACCTCTAAACCCACATTTATACAGTTTGGTAAGAAGAATTTTATGATCAACAGTATCGAAAGCTTTTGTTATGTCCACAAAAAGGGCTGCACAGACTTTCTTATTATTCAAGCTACTGTAAATATTGTTACAAAAATTAAGGAGAGCATCTTCTGTGGTCAAACCCTCCCTGAAACCAAACTGACAATTACTAAAAAAGTTATTTTTAGAAAGAAATTTTATCATTCTCACCTTGACAGCTTTTTCAAAAATTTTGGCAAACACGGGAAGTAATGATATAGGTCTGTAATTGTTTAACTCAGTTCTATCACCCTTCTTAAACAAAGGTATAACAATTGCCTTTTTAAGATCATCAGGGAAAATACCAAACTCAATACTTTTATTATAAATATGACATAAAACATCTACAACATTAAAGACTACCCTTTTTAAAAAAACATTTGAAAAAAAATCTTCACAACAAGAATAAGAATTATTAAGGCCCATTATTATTTTATATAATTCCAAAGAAGAAATGGGTTCAAACTACAAACTATTAGGGTAAAACGGCTCATGATCTAAACAGTTACAAGAGACATTAAGAGGACTAACATCAGCAACAACAGCTTTACCAATTTTAGCAAAAAACTTATTAAAGGTATCAGCCTTTGCATTAGCATCCCGTACAACAATGCCTTCAACATTTATGCAATCAATTTGTTCATTACTTCTGGGTTTATTTAAAATATCAACCAATTGCCATTCTTTTTTAACGTTGCCCTCAATTTTTCTAAATTCATTTAGATAAAACTCTGTTTTACAAAAAGAAACTTGAGCAGAAATTTCTTTGCATAGTTTTTTATAGCTTCCTTTTAAACATAAATTGGAAGGTTGTTTTGACAATTTCTTGGAAAGATTATTTTTAAAATGTATTTTTTTCAATAAAATATGAGTCATCCATGGCTTTAATTTTTTCAACTTAAAATCTTTACTATCGAATTTAGATGAACACGAACTAACATGTTGAGCTAAAGTTTCATTAAATATAGTATATGCTTTAGATGTATTAGGTTCACAATAAACTGTATTCCAAGTTTCAAATTTAAGTCCATCATTTAATTTAGAAAAATCAATTTTTTTAATTAGAAATGTTTGTACCGGGACTGGTTTATAAAGCCTTTTAACATTTTCAATATATAAACAAGTCAAACAATGGTCAAGCTTCTGAGCTTCGTTGAAAAGAAATCTAGTATTAGGAGAAAAACTATCATTAATAAAAATTCTAGAAGCACGTTCACAATTGAAAATTTTAGTATTTAAATTATTTTTGTACCTAAACTTGTTTTTCATAATTGCCTTCTTACTTAAGCGAGAGACAAACTTAACGCATAAAATATTTTGTGATGAATTATTGGAAGCTAAACAATTTGTGTGTTTAAGTTAATTTTAAAAAAGCTTTTAATGAAAATTGACATTAAATCATGGAAGTTCGATATTTTGAAAACGTAGCAAAATTGTTTATTCTAATCTTTATGAGCAGACTTATATAACAGAACTTGACATAAAAAGCATTCCAATTTTTGGATTATTTTGAATATATTTGCTTATACGTTTTTTTTTATCTTAACTTTAGCAAATTTAAAAAAACGGGAAGCTCGATTTTGATTTTAGACCCACGGTTTTGTGGGCAAACCTTCTTTGAATTTGTCATAGATTTCGATTTTGACAACCGCTTGGTGAATTTTTTTTTTAATCCATATAAATTGACCCACTGAATTATACAGGTGTTTTAAATAATAGTAGCGGTTGTTTGTCAATTATAAAAACCAGTTTTTTGTTTTACCAAGTACGTTTAATTTTATTTGGTTTTTAACATAAATAAAATACTCTTATTATAGTTCACAAGGCACAGTTTTAAAAATAATAATAGAGAATAAATAAAAAAAAATAAAAAATGTTCATTTAACAATTTTGGTTGTTCAAAAAAATAGTAGCAATAACTTAAAACTTCTAATACTAATTAGGTATCGGATGGAAAGTAAAAAGTTAAGTATGAAAATATAAATTGGACTTAGTATTTTTTTGTGTATCCCTTATTTTTTAAAACAGCTTGACGTCGATGCTGCATCAATAGTAGACGCAGTCAACTATGTCCTGGTATCTCTTTTGGGGTATTTGGAACCAAGCGTCCCTTACATTTGGCATTTCATGTATGGTTTAAGGCAGCATTACATTTTCGAGTATATCCACGTAAATGTGCTGGTCCATAATTTGCTTTATTAAGTAAATGGGATCTACACCTTGGGGTGAAAAACAGTCCCAAATCATTATTTTAGATCCACCGTGTTTAACGGTTTTTTTTTGTGTATTGTGGAAGGTATTCAGTATTTGGAAGTCGACCCACATATTGTCTGGAGCCTGTTCCACCAAATAGGACAGTTTTGCTTTCATCCGTCCAAAGGATGTTGCGCCATTTTTCCCTAGGCCACTTAACATGATTTTCAGCTAATTTCAGACGGGCTGCAATATGTTTCTTGCTAAAGAGTGGCACTTTTCGGGGACTTCGGGAAAATAAATTGTGTTGAACAAGTCTTCTGCGAATAGTGACTGCAGATACGGGAAGTTTAAGCTCTTTTTGAACAATTTTTGCTGAAGCAGAAGGGTCAGACTTGATAAAACGCACAATATGCCTTTCATCTGCAATTGACGTTTTCTTTTATCGACCTCGAGTTTCAGGCTTTGAACTGAATTTTATTGCAATAGCAATCATTGGAGCTGTACAACCTATTATTTTTTGGATTCTCTGTAGGATTTTCCCTTTTTTCAGAATCTTAAAATAATTTCTCTCTTTTCATTGGTATAGTGCTTAGCGCGACCCACTAAAAGTATAAAAAAAGCTTTTTTTTTCCTAGTAACATAAAAATAACTTAAAAATTAATAAATCAACTTACTCTTTAAATAAACGGGTTTTTATTTTAGTTTGGTTGTATTATTATTCAAATTTAACTTGCTCGCTACTATTTTTTTTGAACAGCTCTAATCTCCACTGAAGTTCTTCTGCGACTGATAGTTCGTATTCTTACAACAACAGTAACATCTTTCTTTGTATTCTTTAACTGTTCACATGTGTTGCAACTTTCTGCGAATTAGCTACAAATTGTGCGTATTGGAAATTTAAAAAAATTCCGTAGAAGTAGCTTTTTCATTCGCGCTACTATTATTTTGAACACAACTGTACATATTCCAACGCTTCTTCCAATCTTAAGAACACTTTTCGTAGGACGATGTTGGAATCGTCTTCAACTCCTTCTGCGAATTCTTCTTTATCGCTTTAACTAACTTAAAACACTTTACGCCATGTGGTAAATTGAGTAGTGGGAATAAGAAAGTGTCAAAAGAAGCCATGCGAGGTGAATACTGAGCATTCGCAACGGTATAAACGTTGTTTTTGTTCAAAAGGTCACGTATAAAATTGGATACATGAGCTGGTGCGTTGTCTTTTGCGAAAAACAATTGTCCTCAAACGCTTTAATACGTTTCGAAAACACTCCTTCTTTATTGTTTTGACTGATAGAAGAAGTCAACTTACGAGAAACATTTTCAGCAACAAAACCTTCTTTTTGGATCAACTCTGCTGTCGGTTTTTTTTTAGTTCTGGCTCATCTGAGAAGTGCCATTTCGAGGATTGTTGGTTAGTTGCGATGCCCATAGGCATAGGTAGAAATTATTTTTTTAGCGACATCAATGCGATGCTGCTTCAACAAAAAACACTTTACGCACAGGCCGCGCTTTAACTAGTCTCATGACCAGAGCTAGGATCTCGATGACATGTCATCTTTTTCCTGCTGCTTCTAAGACATTTCCTGGCTATTTAGAACGTCCATTTATTCTTTCTAAATTCCAAATATAAAAAGTTTTTAGGTAATTTTTTCGTCATTTTTCATCGTTTTTTATAGGTTTTAGTTTTCAGGTAATTTTTACTATATTTGGAGCATTTCTAGTAGTTTTTTTTGCGTATTTTAAGTTATTTTCTTGTCATTTTTGTACATTTTTAATTTTTAAAGCATTTTTCGGTTTTGTACGGCATTTAACTGTAATTTCAATAGAATTTTTTTCCGCTTTTTTTTCGTACTAAAAAATGTGAAAATGCAAATTTTTAAACATATTCCTTTAACAATAGAGTTCCTACAATCAAAAGCAGAGCCTATAGAAAAAGGAATAGCCTTGTTTATAGATCTCAATGAAAAAAAGGTCTGCGCGTGGTGAAACTGACGAATAGGTATGGGGGCGTCCATTAATTACGTGAGGGGGGCTAAGCAGAATCTCACTAACTCTCACGTGGGGGGAGAGGGGGGTTCTCGCAAAAATTACGTAATCTTTTATCAGCAAGAAACAGTGTAGAATTATGAGATAACTGGTTAAATTGAGTGAAACGTGTTTCTCTACTAAAATTTGACTAAATTTTACACTATAATATTTTTCGCGGTTATGCGAGTGCAACAAAGTAGCATAGTAGCTCGTCGATTATTTTACCACCGGCTAGCTGAACACGCGATACGACGAGCGCTGCGACTTGTGACAGCGACGCATGGACAAGTCTCTACTTGTTGTGTTTACGTCCGTAAATGTTTAGTTCAGTGGTCGGCACACATGAAGCACATCCCAGTAAGTACATTCATGTATACAGCATTGATGATGTAGGCATACGTTTGATGTTTTGTATGCATGCCAGCATAAATGCAAGCTCATTTTCATTTTACATTGCGATGTCAAACAAGAGCATGTGTACTGTGTACCCGCACAATAACTATTGCTGTATGCATGGGAAATAAGTAGTACTCTATGCATTCATTGTCATTAATACTGCATTCATACAATACCATTAATACTTTATACATACATTTGCATTAATATTTTAAGAAAAAAATTGCTGTTGTCATTATTTATTTCAGTTTTTAAAGTTGTATTCTGTTTTATTAATTTATATTTTGTTAATTAATTATGTACAACTGCACTCCTTAAAGTTTAAATGCACAACAGGAGTTCATATTTTTTAAGCAAGACTATTATGCATGCAAGGTTCATGCCTTAGTACTAATACAGCATGCATATTTTAGTATGCACGCTACTGTGTACAAACAACACGCATACTCAGCGAATTTGGATAATTGTTGGTTTTTTTTAATGACCATACATGCCTTGTCCATGCTTTTGCTTGCTATATGCTTTTTTCATGCATTTTTTTCAAATCTATTTTAACTAAAATTAAAAAAACTTAATTACTTCTAATGCGATCCTTAATGATATATATTAAAAGTAAAATATTAATTTTAAAATAAACGCCAACTGAAAAAATATCGTAAGAAATTTAAAAAAAAAAACATAAAAGTAATGAAGTTATTTGAATTCTGAAAGTTTTTGTATGGAAACAAAATAAAAAATATCAAAAATATGCATAAAAAATAGCCTTTTTTAACATTTACAATTTTTGATGCAGATTGAAAGATCTTTTTCCGGCCTGACAATTAAATTTTTTACAATTATTACACCACCCAATATAGTTACAAAAAAACTCGATTTTTAGAGGTTATTTCAAACCATTCCAGCTCACGGATGGCTATCGCTAGAGTCGAAATATTTGGGGAATCATTATAACATAAGCCAAGGATTGCATTGAGCATTTGTGTCGAATAACATTTTTACTTTCTATGGAGCGTGAGGCGCCTTAATACTGGGGCCACCTCCACACCCTATCATGCAGATTGATAGGCATCTGACTATCCCAGATCCTGGTGAGCATGACGGAAAGTTATTTGCTCCCTTTTTGATTCGCCATTACTTACCGATTCAACCTTTACATGCCTGTATTAACTTTTCATCCATCACAAGAGCTGCAGAGCATCGCCGCGCAGTCCACTGTGCACCAGCGCGCAAGTGGACCTTCACGGATTATCACAAGTCGAGCTAATGAGCTTCTGTGAGCAAACGATAACGGTGGCTAAAAGGAGCAGATGATTTTACCGAAAATCACATGGACATGCTGGTTCCAGTAGTCACTCTCGAGACCACACATGAGTCCCCATGGACTGAATTAGAATGAATTCCTTCACCAATTTTAAAAGTTCTCATTTTAAATGACTTACTTTTACTTAATAAGTATTTTATTGTTCGATTTTTTTCATTGTAATTGTAATCTACGATCTCAGTAGTCTTAAATTATAGTCTCAACTAGTCCTAAATAAAATAATAAAAGAAATTACGAGTGTTTTTAATAAGTCCAACACAATGAAGCATACACGCTCAGAAATCTTGGAATTAATTTTAATCCAATCGTTGGAATCATGCATTTTTTAATACTTTTTCTATTAGAATTAAAACTCTTCAAAATATCAGACATTTTTTAATAAAACCTGGAATACTTTTTAATACAGTTTGGATTAGTCTTTAAAAACAGCGTTCGGCTTGGTTCGGCTCTTATGCATGTTTATCATTTATTTATACATGTGGCTTCATAGAGCAGTTGGTAGAGCAAAGAACTTATAACCTAAACGTACTGGGTTCGAATCCCACATGTTTCGTTAATTTGTTTTTTGTCAAAAATTTTAATACAAGCATGTATTAAAATTAAGTCCCATGAGAGAATAAAAATCAATTGTAATATATGTAGTGTATTAGATTGTAATACAATTCTGGTGTGGTCATATATACAATACAGTTTGTATTAGAATTTAATCCAAGATTTCTGAGCGTGTAGATTAACATATTTACACTGAAAACACGCATTTTGAACAATCTCACGTAAGATTAGAGGGGGGGAGGGGTTCGAGCCAAATTTCACGATATCTCAGTATGGGGAGGGGGGAGTCAAAAAACCGCAAAAATCACCTCACGTAATTAATGGACGCCCCCTTAGATAAAAACTCAGGATATGCTAGTTTTTATCAACTCTATTTTTATGATCTATTGCTGAAATATTAGGGGATTAAAATTTTATTGCTATTAAATTAGAAAAGGAGCTTACATCCGATGACTTTTAAATATCGTCGGCCTTGTTCTAATACGACGTAAGTTAAAATTATCTATAACTCGGGAGGCAAAAAAAAACTGTTTATTATTTGTATGAAGTTCATACGATAATGTATTGTTTCAAACGTTCTACCTCCCTTTTTTTCATACAAACGTGAAAAACTAAAAAAGGACATAGATGTAGTTTTGACCAATCTACCTGAATCATTAATAAAGGATACTTTGCCCAATTTTGACGTACATCCTATTAGAATTAAGGCGACGATATGTTCCTCTCGTCAGTGCAGAAGCACAAATAAGTTTTTCTGTCTGCAAAAACATTTTGCCAGACAATCGACGTTCTTTCAATTTCCATAACTTAATGTAGAATAATGCACAATTGACCCTATGGGTCATATATGGGTTTTAATAACTTAAAAATGTACCTTATAATATACAGTATGTATAAAAATTATATAAAAGAAATTTTAAGTTAAGTAATGTTTTATTTTTAAAGTTTTATTTTTTGTTTATTTTTTATTTAATTGTTTGCATATTTTAGGGAATTCAGTTTTAAGGTAATTTTTGGCATTTTTTTGGTCATCAAAGTCCGAGCCCTGCTCATGACCAAGCGTACATAAAGTATGCTTATGTTTTCACAAAATTTCATTATTTTCAGTCCCAGGGTGAATTTAAGGCAATGTTTGAAACAACATTTACTTATTAGAGCGTAGTAATTAATACTTTTTAATTATAAATGCATCGAAATGCAACAATGGACAAAGAAAACTGTTAAATTAACATTAATGTTGGTTGCACTTTTAAATATCATAATCACTTTAAACATTAAAGCTCTTGTCTATGAAACTTCCAAGTGAATATCAAATTTTTATTATTAAAACTCATAATTGCCATTATGAGAACCAGACGAAATTAATGTTGAACAAAACTTCAAAGACACCAATTATAGCTATGTACATACATATGTATGTAAAATACCATGAATTGGGGATATTTTTAACAACACATCAAAAACTCTGACATAAACTTTGATTGAAAAATATACGCTGACTGACTCGTGTGATTGTCAAGCATGACTGATTTATGTGCAAATGTGTGTTTGAAGGCGCGAATACATCAAGTGGGCGGAGGTCGTTGAGATGATGAGTTAAACATAGCGCGTGAAGAACACATTTTTTCAAACACTTCGTCATTATATTTCTAGATGATTTTTGCTATTTAATCTCTTTTAAAACTCATGCAGACGTTAAAGTTTCTGTCATACAAATTTTTAATTCAAATCATTAAGAACTTTGACATATGAGTATTTTTTTAGTTATGCCACAAATTATTTCAATCAATATTATGTCTATATTTTTTTTTTGACTAAGCAACTGCCTAGACAGTGTGTGTGTGTGTGACAGATGTTTAGTAATTGAATCAATATATTCCTATAATACATTTTTTCAAAAAATGTCTGCAACCTGTATATAAAAAAATTTTATTGGGGCAATTAAATGATGTTGACTGTATAAAAGTACTTTTCTAAATGATAAATTTTCAAAAGTTTCATTGTATTTTGCAAAAACGGCTCGACTTAGCTGCTGAAATTGAAAATGTGTCTTGTTACACGGAGAGAATTCAGTGTAGATATTATTCCCTATACCTGATAGCGCACATTTATCGACTATGAGCAACTGATAGTAAAGAAAGCAGTTGTGCTCATAAATGCGGAGCAAGAGCAAATCAATATATATGAGAAACTTGTGTAGGATGTATTACCAAAGTGTTTATAATGTATGAGCAACTGATATTGCAAAAAAATTGATATTGAATTGAATTAATCTTTTTACGAAAAATTCAAGATTTTTGTTATTTTTTAACAAAAAATATTTATTTGTAAACATACAATAAAAAATTTTTATAAACTATAACTTTAATAAATTTCCTAATATTCACTTTAGTATTAACTTTATTTTTTTGTATACACTTTAACTAGGCTGTGGCCAAAATTTTTCACATATTTTCTTTTCTTTACTGAATAATACATATTGTCCCCTGCATGCGAAAACCATGAATATGAAAAATTCGATTTTAGGTTTATTGCTGTTTCTGATGCAATTTTATTGTATCAACATATGCAATAGGAATGTAGTTTAGATCCGCAATAATGCAGTTCTAAATCAATGAATGTGTTTTTTTAATTTTTTTATCATGCCAAAAAAATAAATTTGCCACATTCATTGTTGTGGCACAAACATTTAAGCAATATTGGAATTTTTCTGCATGCCACAAAAATGAATGTGTTCTATAATACTTTAGGATTTAGGTAGGCCAACCAAATTCAAATCATAAATCGAGGGACCTAACGCCCACATATCTGCAATCCAAAGAATCAATAAATAACAGATCTTCAACATTCATACTACATTACTCGATTCTTTGTAAGGGTGAAAGTTTTATAACTTGGAATTTTTCTGCATGCCAAAACAATGAATGTGTTTTAAAATCGCTTTGGGGGAGGTGGGCTTGCCAAATTTCAAACTATTGATTTTTTTTTATTCGTCCGGAGGTATGAATCTTCCAAAGATACGTATACCCGAACTATACGCATGCACGATTTACATTCTAGATCCTGCCCGGATCAGCCGGGACAGACAGAATACACCTGCGTACTAAAACGTACCCCCTATTGGCAATTAGGACTTTCCACTAAGCACATTGGCTTTTCAGCGGAATTTAAAATTTAATATATATCAAGCGCGTATTTAAGTTAATTTAATTCTATATAAATAAGCAACATCGAATTAAATTATAGTGATTATCAATTTAAGGTACTCGAAAAACAATCCTGATTTCAAAAACAATCCAAAACACTATACTCATTTTAACTGGTTTGCGGCCATTGTTAAACCCAAGGACCAACGTGGAAATGAGATAAATCTCATATCCGCCAAATCAAAATCCCAATTATATTGGATATGCATTTGGGCCAACGCAGGCATAAAATTGTGTGGAAAAGAGATATACTCTGGCACACCAATCCAGGTGATAGTGTGAGTTCAGTCTAATTCCAAATCAGGAAGCGACGTGAGCACGTAAATCACAATTCGATTTAAAATTAAAATATTGCAGAATTAAAAAGCAAGTTTTAAAAACGATTCATATTTGATGGTGCTTACTTGATAAAACATAATATTGAGACAAAAAGGAGAAACAGAACAATCTCAATTACCGATACTACATTGTTACAAAACCGCGTTAGGTATAATAGGATGAAGTTAAATTGATTTAAATATTTAAATGTAATATAATTTTCCGTTTTAAGACATTTACCGAATCAGAAAATTTAATCATGTTGAAGTTATTATTGAAATCACTGCATAGTCATCGTAAAGGTTCATGAAGAGCGTAATTAGAATTACACTGACTCAACTTGAAAAACAGAAAATGTCTAGTTCCTCTTCTTAGGGTTTAAATTTAGAGCTGAGATGAGATATTCCGAATTAATCTCTACACGAAGTAATTTATACAAAAACATGACATCATTCTTCTGCTTCTTTGAGAAGGTAGTAAAATAATTTTAAGGCGTATTTCATACGATGGAAGCATAATATTGGGGTTCCAACGACTATGACGTAAAGCAAAAAGTAAAAACTGTTTTTGAACGGATTCTATGGCGTCGATGTAGACATTAATTTATTTATTTCTATTTTAACTATCAACAATCGTTTAATAGTTTGAGTAATAACATATAAATTATAAAAAAAATATGATATAAAACTAATAAAATGTAAACATAATTATATTAAAGAATATTACACTTTTATAAATTCATAAATTTTACACGGAATGTAAAAAAAATCTCTTTGCCTAAAATATCTCTCAGGCGCATATATTCTTAAAAGAGCGAGGAGTGGCGCGCAATCTATATGTGACATAATTATATCGCGAACAAAAATAACAAGAAAAAATTTACGTCTGGAGGCTAAGGTATTAAGACCCAGAAGAGCACACCTAGATACGTACGTTGGCATAAAATTCCAATTTAATTTAAACATTATGTAACGAGTGAAACGTTTTTGTATTTTTTCCAATCGCAAAGAATCTACCTCGTAATATGGATCCCAGATCACACATCCATATTCCAAGATAGACCTTACTAAAGATAAAAATAACGTTCTAAGGGTATGTGGATCCTTAAATTCCTTCGAATTAAGCCTCAAAAAACCCATCATTGCATTAGCCTTAGTAATTATGCAATCGTAATGGTTGGAAAAAGAAATTTTTCTATCAAATAGAATTCCCAGATCAGATGTAGACTCGACACGTGAAAGACTACTATTTGCGATTGAGTAATTAAAAAAATTTGGTTCTTTTTTCATATAAAAAGACATAATGTTGCATTTGGCAACATTTAAGTAAAGTCTATTAACTGAACACCATTTAATCATATTGTTTAAATCACTTTGAAGAAGTCGATGGTCGGAAGTTGAAGAAACCGAATTAAACAGTTTAACATCATCAGAATACATCAAACAGTTAGTATGCTGTAAAAAGTTTGGGAGATCGTTGATGAACAAGACAAACAATAGAGGTCCAAGGTGGCTTCCTTGGGGCACACCAGAATGGTTAGTAATAGATTTTGAGTAGCAGTTACCAATACGAACAACTTGATACCTATCAGAAAGTTAATTCCTCAGCCAGGATAACAAAGAGGAATGAAACCCCATTAGGGAAAGTTTTTTAACCATAATGGAGTGCTGAACTCTATCAAAGGCTTTGGCGAAATCAGTAAAAATTACGTCAATTTGATTGCCTTTTTCCATTTCAGTTTTAATGAAGTGAGAGAACAGTGTTAGGTTTGTAGAAGTAGATTTACCACTGACAAAACCGTGTTGGAATTCAGAGATAGAGTTTTTAATTCTAGCATAAATGTGTTTTTTGACAATTGACTCAAATAATTTAGGGATCAAGGGCAATTTTGATATCGGTCCATAGTTCGCTATATTTTGCCTAGAGCCAGACTTATGGATAGGGACTATAATGGATTCTTTTCAAATATTCAAAAGCTGCCCTGTCTTTAAAGATAAATTAAATAAAAGCGCTAATGGCTGGGCTAGCACAGCTGCGCAGTTTTTTAGAAATATTGGGGGAATATTATCAGGACCAGTTCCTTTATTAATGTCTAGAGTGAGCAAATCTTGTAAGACATCATCATCAGAAAGAACTAATCAATAATATCAATAATAGGGTTGTCATTATAATAAAAAGGGCAGTTCACGTCATCTCCGTCGTCTAATAAAAAATTCGATTGAAAATAATCAGCAAAAAGATTTGTGACGTCTGAAGTGCTACTTGCAGTTTTTTCGTTAAAAAACATATTTTTAGGGAAACCCTTCGTGTTCCTTTTTTTATTTAAGAAATTCCAAAAGTTCTTCGTATTTTCTCTAATATCAGACTCCAGCTTATTAAGGTGAGATTTGTAGAGCGATTCTTTAAGAGATGCGTATTCACTACGCGCCTGCAAATAGTTTTGAAGAAAAGATATATTTATTTTACTTTTTTTGAACAATTTGTTCGTACGGTTTTTTAATTTTGAAAGACTTTTATTGAACCACTCCGGCTTAGAACTTTTCCTTATCTTTTTAATAGGAACAAAGCGAGTAAATCCTTGATTTATAATTTCGATAAAAAAGTCATAATTATCTGACAAGTTATAACCAAAACCCAGACGCCAATCCACACTCGATAAAAATGAAGATATCGCTGTGTAATCAGCTTTTTTAAATGCAACATTATATTGTGGGTTCGATATAACTGATGCATATTCAAGAATTGGCCTTACGAGTGAGGTAAGTAATTATTTAGTAGTAAAAGGATCATTGAATTCTTAAGCCTATCTTTTATTGAAACCAAGAACTCCTCTTGGCTTATTTATCACCATATTAACGTGGAGATTGAAGCAAAGTTTTGAATCCATAATAACACCAAGATCGAGAAAACTATAAACTATTTCTAAGCTAGTGTAATTTATAGTGTTATTTGTGTTATTAGCAGATCTACGCGAGAATGTCATTTGCTTACATTTTTTTAAGTAAAGATTTAATACATTTAAGCTACACCAGTCCACCTGTCTATTTAGATCAGATTGTAAAAGGTGTCGTTCTTCGGGTGATTTGTAACAAAGAAAAAGTTTCGCGTCGTCAGCGTACATTAAGACGTAACAGTGTTTTATTACCGAAGGAAGATCATTAATGAATAGTAAAGACTAGGGATGTGCAAGTCGAAGTCAAAATAAGTCGAAAGTCGACTTTTGCTTGATAATTTTCGACTTTTGGCAATCGGCTTTCAGATATTGAAAAAAGTCGAAAGTCGACTTTTGCTTTCGACCCTTACTTTCAACTTTTTTCATTTTATGCGAAACAAAAACCCTAACGCTAATCTAAGAACTGTCTTCTTTAAGCTAATAAGCGAAATAGCTGTTTAACAAGAAATGAAGCTGCGTTGGCAACTCTTGATTCGATAAATGTAAAAAAGTGGTCAGCAAAATTAAAAAAAGATACTGTAAGTGGAAGTGTGATAAAGCTATTGGGTATCATCTGATTACGTTACACGCGTAACAAAATATTTTAATGAAATTGTCACTATTTGAAAAGCAGGTGACAATTTTTATCAAAAGTAATTATTTTTGATCTTAAAATTTTGTTTTGAAAAAAAAAACACTTCAACAAATACATAGAAGTATCAAGAATACTGGGTAACAATTGTTACTTTGCCAGAATAGGGCTGTTAATACAAATTTATATTCACAATATTCAAAATACGCTCAAATCGATTAATTTTTTATTATAGAAAACAGAGGAATGTTCTGCTTTAAGTCAAACTGGCAAGAATTTAAAACGAGTGCTTGCCATTGAAATCACAAAAAAAATTTACCATATTGAATTGGTAAAACCATACGCTTCGTTAACACTTCTAGATCCTAGGTTCAAAAAGCACGCATTTCAAAATATCAGTGAGTGCTCTCTAGCAATCTTTCACATTAGTAAGCAGCAGTACATAAATAACTACCCCCTCCCCCCTGATTGATCTTGTGTGATCTTGTGAATGCTGAGATGAGACAAGCAAGAATTTAAAATGAAGAAGTTGTGATAGCGCCATCGACATCTAATAATCAAGAATCCGATAGCAGTGACATATTTTTTTTTTTTGTTGAGGTGGCTAAAACAAACATGGACTCCACAACTGATGAAATTGACGGGATGCCCACTCAGCTGCGCTTTTATCTGGCTCGCCCATCTGTTGATCGAAAACTTAATAAAAATCCGCTTGTTGTTTGGAAATGCATGAAAACTGAATTTCCTTTTGCTTGGGCCGTTATAAAAAAATATTTGTCAATTGTTGCCACTTCGGTGCCATCCGAAAGGTTATTTTCTCATGCTGATCTCATAGCGAACCAATTGCGAAACAGGCTTCCGCCAGAGCATCTTAACATGTTTTTCTACGTTGAGTTGGTGAAGACATGTGGTTCTCTTAATTGTGCATTCATTTGAGTACAAATATATCGGACCTTAATCGCCGAATTAACGTAAGTGCCACTTTTTCGAAATTAATTTTTAAATGGCACACGATAGCACGACAAAAAAGTATCCAACTCCAAAAAATGCACATCTCTACGTTAAACTTTCTGAAGTTATATCTAACACAAAAATAAAATGTACATATACCGCTTATGCAAAAAAAAAAAAAACAAGGAAAATGTTTCTCTTGCAAAATTTGGTTTATAACGCATACGTTAATTTGGCGGTTAGGGCTGGATATTCAGCCCAATTATGAACAATTTTTCCTGAGGAATTGAAAAAGGGACTTTTCATTTTTAATATAACAGATAGAGACATCACATTTTTTTTTACTTTCATAATATTGACGGTTGATGAAGAAATTTGCATTAAAAATTTCCAAAATGTTCTTAAACTTTATCTTGAAAATTAACTCTCCCTTTCTCGATTAGCTGGGAAAAATTATTCAAAAGAAGTCTGATTTTCTATACAAGAACTAAAATTGCAATGTTTTGTTTTTTTATATATTATTTATTTACTGAAGTACCATGTTTTTGTTTATTTTTTAACAAGAAAACACATTTTTCATATTGAATCATTTGCTTCTTAACTGCCCTACAAAAGCGGTACAAAAATATTTTAAAAAAGTCGAAAAAAGTTGAAAAGTCGACTTCTAAAGGTTCAAAAAGTCGAAAAGTCCACTTTTACATTTGCAACGGTTGAAAAAGTCGAAGTCGACTTTTGCTGGCAATTGCAAAAAACAAAACCGGTCCAAGATGACTGCCCTGAGGAACGCCAGAAGTGACCGAAATAGTTTTTGAAAGAGAAGTCTTATATAAAACCTTTCGAGTACGTCTATATAAATACGAATTTATCCAATTTAATAATGTGACAGGAAACCCAATAAGGTTGAGTTTTTTCAAAAGAAGATTATGATTAACACTGTCGAAGGCTTTGCTAAAGTCCGTATAAATAACATCAGTCTGCAGTCCCAAAGTTAAACCATTTATAACACGCGTATTAAACTCTAAGAGGTTTGTTGTAGTGGACCTACCATTCAGAAAATCATGTTGAGAGACAGAAATGGTGGAAGACACGGAGTGGGTTAATTGATCAGTTATGATTTTCTCAAATAACTTAGGGATTCCACTGAATTTTGCAATACCTCGATAGTTAGAAACATCTATCTTGGAGCCAGATTTATGAAGGGGTATAATATAAGAATCCTTCCATATAATAGGAAAATAGCCACTATGCAAGGAAATATTAAAAATGTTTGCTATAGGAGTACACAGGTTTGTAGCACATTGCTTTAAAAACAGCTTGGAATTTCATCAGGGCCGGTCGTAAAAGAAGATTTTACTTGTCGAAGATAACACATAACAATATTTGGGTCTATTACAGGAGTTTCAAAAGAGTTAATTGGCGGGAGAAAAGGATTCTTTCTGATTGAATTTCATAAGAGGTGAAAAGCTAGAGGTTTTACGTTTTGAGTTAACAAAACTATAGAAGTTTTGGATCATCTTTAAATTGAGATTTTATGTTAATTATATAAGCAGAATAACATTGTTTATTTAATAGTTGATATCTATAACGACAAAAAGAATAGGAAGCAAAGTCTAAACTAGAACCAGATATTTTATATTTTTTAAATAAACGATTTTTTAAATTTTTTAGTGCCTTTAGATCATTTGTTAGCCAGGGTGGATTTAAAGGATTGGAGCAACACCTTTTTTTTTTGGGACGGACAATAAGAAACACCTTTGCAGAGTATTGTTGAAAATCTATACCGAAGATTTGACGTCATAATATGAATATGATGTTCCATTTAAATTGGAGTTAAAATTGGAAACCAATCAGTCTGCGAAAGTAAAGAATTAAGTTTTACATAGTCCGGTTCTTTAAAATTATAAACTTTTTATTTCGCGCATCAGCAGTTACTTTATATTCTTTTTCGTGGGAGAGTAAAACTGTTATTTCAAGAGTTGAATGATGAACATCTTCTGGAAGAGATACGGGATTCGAACAATGGAGATTAACAGTAGTGCATCTATCTACAAATACAAGGTTATCAAATACAGTAGTGCATCTATCTACAAATACTAGGGTTCTTTGGCTTATATTTAAAATGTCATTGAATTGTTGAAGACAGATCAGATAGCTTATCTAAGAAATCCTTTATCTAATCACTATTGGAAACAAGAGTAAGAAATGAAGAATTGTCAAACGATCTCCAAGTCACAAAAGGTAGATTAAAATCACCCAGTATAATAAGAATGTCTTTATTTTTTAACAAATTATGAACGTTTTCCATGTTCTAAATAAATTGTTAAGTCACATTTAGGAGGAATGTAAGAGCAGGTTACATAAATAATTCTATTATTTAATTTAACTGCAACACAAATAAACTCAATGTCACTGGTGTCAAGAATTGTCAATTCTTCCGATACGAGCGAGTTTTGAACAGCTATCAAAACACCACCACCGATCTTACCATGACGATCTTTACGCAAAGTTTGATATTTATTACACATTATTTAAAAATTTAAGATATAAGAGCGAAGCCAAGTCCCTGTAAAAATTTTAATGTTGTATTCAAAATCAAAACTGTTAATGCAAATATCGGAAAGTTTAGAGTTAAGACCCCTGACATTTTGGTACACAAGCTCTAATTTAGACTTGCGGTTTATTAATCATTTTTTGGATGAGATTCAGGGCTATTTCGGGGACGCGGCAAATGTGCAACATTTACCGGTCTTGGATTGCTTTTAAATTCAAGTTCGCTTACAATTGTGTTTGGATGGAAAAAATTTACATCAGCTATAGAAATAAATACATTTTCAGGAACTGTTAATCTAAAAGAAGTAATCGCTCTTACATTTGAATATATGAATTTATGAACCGAAAGATGCAAGGAACACTTTGACTTTGATTTAATGAAAAATCTATATCAACCTCTGTTGTATCCGCAGCTAAGCGAGAAGCAAAAATTGATTTAGTTGGTGGAATTGCAATTATTGGCTTAGGTGGAATAGAAACCTAAGAAGTAAGAAGAACAACCTGGAAATCGACCAAAGTTGGTGAAAGAGAAACAGTTTGGGCATAAGACATGACTGGCAAAGGAGCAGAAATCGATATGTTTGCTGTATTCGAAGTAGAAGTTTAAATAGGTGGAGGGGCTGTTATACCACAAATGTCCATGTCATCAGCAATGTCATGTACAGAAGAATGTAGAGTTGAAGTTAAATCCGTTTTTTGCTTACTACGCAAAGACATGTGTTTTTTTCCACTTGGGTGAAGGAATTGACTTTGCAATAATTGCAATAAATATAAAATCATCGAAAAGAGACTGGTATTTATAAAATTTTGCAGAAACCGAAGAAAGTACCTTACTTATTTTAGAGAAGCCTTGCTTCGTCTGCTTGAAAAGCTTGTAGAAGTTGATGTCAGCCAATCTACATTTCTCGCAAGACCAACGTAATGCTTTACCTTCCTCAATACAATCCGCAACTCGACCTGCCTGTAATTTGGTATGAACAGCATTATCACATAACCAACATGATAAAAACCGCTCAGTTTCACCCCTTACAGAGCAGCCAGGCCTAGCACAAATCATATTAAAATAATGCGAGATAAAAGGACGAAAATAAGGCAAAAAACACTGCACTTAATTGAAAATCAAAAATTTTAAGAATTTTTTCAATAAGACAAAAAATAAAAATTAGCGTTGTAACCACCCTGTACTCAAAAGTTCCTAAAAGTATATAGCGATTACCAAAAGAAGAAACAAAAATTTAAAATACATTTGATGTACAACTGCTAATGTAAGAATGAGACAAATAATCAAACGAAGAACAAAAACAACAGAAACAAGCGAATATGAATTTGAAAACAAAACTCAAAAACTTTTGCTTCCGCAGCTCATGAATTTGTTTCTGACAAATTTTATTTTTCTTCTTTGATAGAATTAAATGGAAAAATAAACAAAAATTATAAAAACCTGACTGCTGAAAGACGTCCTCAAATGTCGCAAAAAGCACAAGTTTACACAAAAGTTATACTTCAATATTCAAAAACACTGGAATAACTTTAAAAATTTTAGCAACCAAGTTATCAAACAACCTGTTCAGAACGAGAGTTGATTGAGAACTGTTTGTATTGTTAAGTCACTAAATACTTACCATTCGGTAAATGAAAATTTAAAAAAATGTTACTTCCCTAATTTTCAGAAGCATTCAAACCTTAAAACTCGTTTTCCCAAAAACTATAAAAAAGCACATTCGTGGTTTTGGCGCGCAGGTGACGATATAATAAAAATTTCTTATAAACACAGAAAAACATTTTACAGTAAATTCTACCGATACGGACGGTAAAATATTGATAAAAACGATCCAAAAGACAGAAATTGTTAATTCTACCGTTAAGAAATTGTAACCTACTGTAAACCTTGTTAAGTAACAGTCTTACGGTAGCTCTACTGCAGAAATTGTTTAATAAATTATTTAAACTATTTTTTAATAAATAAATTATTTAACAATTTCTACAGTAGATCAACTGTAAATTTGTTAGCCAACAAGTAAAAATTGTAATAAAGACTGATGATTCGGATGAATAGTGTTTGTTTTTTCTACAACGTTATGCCGGAAAAAGTAGTTTTGAGAAATATCAGTGTAAAGAGAATGAATCTTGACAAAACACTGTGGCTGGACAACTACTAAAACGGCTGTATAAGTGAAAATAATTTCAGAAATACTTAACTTTTGATATATAAAAAAAATAAATAAATAGTGTACAAATTTTAGGCCTCAAATAAAGCCGTTTTGATAAATACAATTTTCAAATGATAAGCAATCCAAATATTTGCACAACAGGATTAGGATAACTAATAATGTATTATTTGCTAGAAATATCGATGACATTACATCTAAAGGGTGTTTTTTATAGAGTGATACAAGTTTAAATCATAATAAAACATAGTAATATATTTTTAATATCAATCAAACGAGCTTTATTGGATAGAAAATTTTATAACATTAATGTTTAAATATGATTTTGGCCATGTGGCAGCCACGGCTGGAGCGTACAAGCAAGCGCGTCGGAAGCGAATTTTATCTGGGGGGCAGTACAAATGGGGGGCAGTACAAATGGTGGTGCAAAAAAAGTTCACCAAAATTTCTTCAAAGAAACATGAATGTGAATACACACATTTTTTATTTTAGCTTAAAATAAAAAAAAGTATAAAAATATATAAAAAATAGTAAATTTCATTATTTTTAAAAGTTCTTCCAATTTCAATATTAGAGATCATTCTTTAAAGGATCTTTCATATGGTCATATGAAAATATAAGAAATAATGGTTGCTTTTATAAAGCAAGACTAGGTATATCTTTACGTGGTTTAAATGCAATAAGGTACAAAAAAATATATCAATTTAAATTATTCCAAAATGTTTCTTTCTGTCCTTGCGAGAAACAAACTCTTTCACCACGTCCATCGAATTCAATTCTTCGGTTTTATCTTTATGAATGTGTATAAGTGCCGCATGAGTGAGTCGTTTCTGTGTCATAGTTGCTCGAAGATACGTTTTAAGTCATCTTAGTGCACTAAAAAACGCTCAGATGAAGCTGCTGATGCAGGCACAGTCAAAAGCAAAGCAATAAGTTTTTCAACTTCATTTAATAGTTTTTTTTTACAGTATCCGAATTTTTTGCAAATTGGGATACATTGCCACTACAATTTGAAGGTGTTTGGCCAGGCAATTGCTTCAGCAATTTAAGTTGCGCGTGGAGGTCGCTCACATCAAAGTCATCTGCATAAAGATCTAGTTTTGTTTTTAGATTTTGTTCAGAAGGCACTTTTCCGTTGAAGGCTTCGATTACAATATTACAGTATTAAGCTACATACTTAAGGGTGCTTTTAAACTGAAGTGTTGGGTTTGCAGTAGAAACTCTAAATTTTGTTCTATCTTTTTGCAAACACAGAGAAAGAAAATGGTTATCCGCAAGCATGCTTATGAAGAAGAGAGAAAGAAGAGGAAAATATCTAATACAAAAATATTATCGTTGTAAAAAAAACTGACATTTTGAATAACTTTTGAAGTTTTCTTTTTAAATTGTTTATCTTTCTAAAAAAGTGGGGGGCAACTGCCCCCCTTTCCCCCCGCTTCCGACGCCAATGCGTACAAGGCGAAATCTGAAACACCAATTTTCACAAACCTTCCACAGGATTTGTGGCCGTGTCTCACCGATAACTCTTCGAATGTTGATTTCCAGGTGTTCAATTGTTTATGGTTTATCGACGTAGACAAGTGACTTTACATTACCCCAAAGAAAATAATACAATGGGGTTAAATCACACGATTTGGGGGCCAATTAATTGGGCCATTTCGTGAAATTATTTTTTCGTCAAAATTTTCCTTGCGTAAATCAATTGTTGCGCCCGCTGTGTGGCATGTGACTCCGTCTTGTTGGAACCACATATCAGTAAGATTAATGCCAGCTAATTGAGGTAAGAAATAACTTCGAATCATGTTCCTATTTCGTTTACCATTATAGTAGCATTCTGACCATCATCGTTTTTAAAGACATATGGGCCAATGACTCCACCAGCCCATAAAGCGCACCAAACAGTAATTTTCTGTAGATGTAATGGTGTTTCGACAGAAGTTTGTGGATTCTCCTCACTCCAAATTCCTCACGACAATTCTGTTTATTTACGTACCCATTCAACCAAAAATGGGCTTCATCGGAAAATAAAATATTCCATGGAAATTCAAAATCAATATCAATTTGTGCGCATACGATGGTCGTTTGGCTTTAATTTTTGCACAAGTTGAATTTTGAAAGGTTTTAAGCCAAAATCTTTTCGTAAAATATTTCATTAAGTGGAAGGACACAACCCCAGTTGCTGAGAACGGCAACGAATTGATTGATTAGGATCATCTTCAATGCTTTCCTGTACAGCGGGTACAGATTCTTCAGTGCGACTGTTCGGATAACGATCTATTGTTCTTCGAATTAGCAGCTCTGAAGGACGATTATGTACGCCATAAAATGGACGAAGTGCACGATAAGTTTGAGGAACAGAACCATTATTTTGATTAAAAATTTCCACATTTTGCACGCGTTGCTTTGGTGTAAGTCGATCCATAATGAAATGCTAAAGCAAACTTAACAAAAAACAACTATCAACTGTTAAATGGGTGGTCAAATAAAGCAGTGATGCCAAGTCAAAGTTGTATCACTCTATAAAAAACACCCTTTACATACAGACATACCGACGTTTGATATTTTAGATATTAAATACAAAAAATTTCATTAACATTTACAAAAATAATTCAAAATAAATGTAAAATAATAATGTAAGGTTATAAAATTTACTGGTTTGAATATTATTGTTTTTAGTTAACGTTATGGTATTTAAAATTTTTTAATTAAAAAATTTTTTTATTAAAAAAACCATTAAATTATCAAACTTATAAAACTGCGAAAAAGCTTCGCTTCTCTCGTGTGTCCAGCGACGCATCTGGTTTTTTTTTATTTTTCTTAATGACTTTTAGTTTTGTTGTGGTTTGTTTTTATAATTTGGGCTTTTTTGGTCTGCTTTGTTTATATAATGTTATTAAATTAAAAAACTTTTATTAACATTATGTTTTCCTCCGACGTTTCGCAGATTTCTTTTTTGCTTCTTCAGGGATTGAATCTGCAATCGTATTTATTTCATTTATGTACATAAATTAATAAATTACACTTTAAACTTACACAATTTTTGTAACAAAAGAATTTAAATTTACATTTTTAACGCACAATTAAACAAAAATTTTTTTTTAAATTGACATTAAAAATTACTAACAGAATTAATTGAACTAACATATAACACTAAACCATTTAAACTGTTGACAATATAATATTAAGTTAAAGCTAGTGTGTAGATAACTTTTAGTTTTGTTTTGTTTTTTTTAAGTGATTTTATTTTGTTTCTTGCATTAATCCTGCAATGTTCGAATGGCCACTTACATTCACGCGGCCGAGGTTCAAGTCTCCGGATAATGGTCATTTTTCAATTGCCGGCAACATTACTTGGAAATTCAGCAGACATGCTCGCCTCCATACCCGCTTATATCTTTTTCTAGAGGCATGTCTGTCAAATTAACTGCCGTAGCAGCAGTGCAGCATGCATCTCATGGTATGAATTCAGCATTAATGCCGAGAGATGCATGCAGCATTGCTGCTAGGGCAGTTCATTTGGCAGGCATGTATACCTTCTGTATTCATACCATAAGGTGCAGTCTGCATTGCTCTTCAGGCAGTTCATTTAGCAGACATGCCTTCCTAGGACATGCCTATATAAGAAAGATATAAGCGGGTATAGAGGCGTGCATGTATCCTGTTCTTCAGAGGCATGTTGCCGACAGACCAGCGTTGCCATACGTTTTTTTTTAAAAAACTGTAAGTTCCAAAAAAACTGTATTTTTAACAAAAAAACTGTAACCCTAAAAAAACTGTATTTTCAACAAAATAAACTGTTAACCTAAAAAACAGCAAGTTTATTTTTGTTGGTATTTATTAAAATGAAAATAATAAAAACAATTCAATTATAAAAACATAAACAATAACAAAAACAGTTTAAAAAGAAAACTATTTCAAATAGCATTTGTACTTTTGAAAAGATCACATTTTGTTTTTGAAATTAGATTTAATAATTTTTCGTAAATTTACTTGTCAATTTTTTGTACATTTGGTTTGATTTTTCAAATTGAATACAGTTTGATATACATGTCTTTTTTAAAAGACCTTTTGTTCTTAGAATTCTTCAAAGTGCGGGAATCTTTAACTTATTTCTAAGTTTTATTTTATTAATATTAATTACTGAAAATATTCTTTCAACATTTGCAGTGGCTATTGGAATGCATTGAAACTCAGAAACCGTTTTTCCCAAAAGAAGAAATGCTTCACTACTATCGCTTTTTTTATTTCTTTGAACATGCAGTTTATAATTACTTTTGTTCTATTGATGGATTATTCAATCTTTAAATTTATTCTTTCTCTATTTTGTTGGTGTATCTTTTAAACGTTTTCTTCTTATTATATTTTCTTTATAATTTTTCTTTTTTCCACTTTACTTATTTCTTTAAAAAAATTTTCTTCAATCAAGTAATTATGAAGATATCTTATTCTTAATTCTTTTTTTAAAATTTTAATGTTCAATTTAATTAAACTTAACCTAAATGCTAAATCTTAATTTATTTTTATATTTTAAACTCACATTGTTATTAGAAAAATGTTAATTATTCAATAAGTAATAAGTATATAAATGTGATTCACCTTTATTGATGTACTATTAAAGACTAATAGGCTTATTACGGCTCACAGCAATAAACTGCTGTGTCTTCTTACGAGTAGACGCAACAGTCAAGAAGACACAACAGTTTCGAACTATTATGGTTCACAACAATACGTTGTTGTCACGTTTGATTGTGGAACGTATGTAGAGTTCGTTGCTTGACTGGTCCAGGGTTGCTTCGGAGAAAAGTAAAAACTTACTCTTTAAAAAGTATTTTTTAAATAGCAAAAAGTACTATCTTGATAAGAATTGTTTTGCGATATGAAAAGGAAATATTCTGAGCCCATATTTAAACCCGTTAATTTCAACTGGCTTTAAAAAATAGGATTAAATCTAGTATAATGAAATAGCTGGATTTTAAAATGTAAAAGGAAGCATTTTTTTACCAAGATTATAATGGTGTTGAAAAAAAATCCCGCTTCCCCTCCTTTTGGCCGGGAACACGGACCCTTTTTATAGTAGCAACCAGAGAACTGCACAAGCCTACTTGAAGTCTATTTCAAGTACTTCCTTGAAATACAAGTTCAAGCTAGCTTGAGCTTGATAATTTTGAATCAATTATAGCTTATAATTGAATATAAATAAACCCACGACAACTTGTGACTTGCAAGTATGCTAGCTTACAAGTGAACGGCACGAAGTTTCAAGTAAAGGACATATCAAAAGACATATTATTAGGTGGCAACACTATTATTTAAAAATTATTTAAATTTTGAAATTCTGACAATGGATTCAGATTCAGCGACCCATTTTTGGAGTACCAATTTCTTTTGTCAGCCCCGAATTCATAAAAATACAAAAAATTAAGGTGGAAACTCTATCCACCATCTTGAATTTTAAAATTTTGACTTTAGATTTGAAATCAGCGAACCCTTGACACTGATAAATGACGTTTAAAACTCTTGAAAAGACATATTATTAGGTGGCAACCCTATTATTTCAAAATTTTATAATTTGGAAATTCTGACAACGGATTCGGATTCAGCGACCCATTTTTGGTGTAATATTTTTTTTTTGACAGCCCCAAATTCATTAAACTACAAAAAATTAAGGTAGCAACCCTATGCACCATCTTAAATTTTAAAATTATGACTTTAGATTAGAAATCAGCGACCACTTAACACTGATAAATGATGTTTAAAACTCTTAAAAATACATTTTATTAGGTAGCAATACTGTGGTAAAAATTTATGTGTCAACCTTAACCTCCATCTTAAATTTTAAAACTGTGACATTATATTCGAAATCAAATCCGTCAGAATTTCAAAATTACAAGAATTCGCAAAAATAAAAAAATCTAGGTGGCAACTCTATCAGCCATCTTAAATTTTAAAGTTTGACATTATTTTCGAAAACATTTACCCCTAAAACTTTCAACCACGTAGTTCATAGAATCCTTAAAAGTCCTATTTCGCTCAAGCTCTCTCTAAATAAGCGCATTGAATTTTTTGGATACTTGCTTCAATTATAGTATTTTCAAGCTTTTCAAGCTTTTTGCCGAAGGCATCAAGCTTTCCTTTACTTGAAACTTCGTGCCGTTCGCTTGTAAGCTAGCATACTTGCAAGTCGCAAGCTGTCGTGGGCTTATTTATATTCAATTATAAGCTATACTTGATTCAAAATTATCAAGCTCAAGCTAGCTTGAACTTGTATTTCAAGCAAGTACTTGCAATAAACTTCAAGTAGGCTTGTGCAGTTCTTTGATGCCATAATTTAAGAATTATGGAAAATTTAAAATAATCTTGTTTTTAGTTTAAAACCCCTCTCCCGGCATTTCTTAACTAATAAGATAAAATAGCACTTCTTTCTATCATAAATATTCCAAAATAATAAAAAGGTAGCATCGCAGAAATTTTCTTACTCTCAAAATAAAAACGATATCGAAACGTAAAGTACGTTTCGATGCAACTGTGAACTGGTCACGTCAAAATAAAAAAGTAAACAAACAAACAATTTCGAATTCAATTGCTAAATTCAATATAATTCTGTTCACAATCAGACGTATTATCAATTTTCTGTGAAATTTTCATAATTAATTAAGAAAAACGCAATTTTAATAGCCCTATTACGGTTCACAACATAACAGTAATTGCTGTCTTCAATGTGTAAATTTCTATTACGGTAGACAACAAAGCAACTGAATACATTGCACTGTTGTCTGTCAACAATGCTGTGTCTTCAATACACTTACTACGCAACACAGCAGTTGTGCTTTATTGTCTTGTTATCTGCCAAATTTTGAAGACAGCTAATTTGGTGTTGTGTTGAAGAAACGAAATAGATTAAAAATGAAAATTTTATTTAAAATTGGGTTTTTTTTTTATTAATTATGAAAATTTCACAGAAAATTGATAATACGTCTCCTTGTGAACAGAATTATATTGAACTAAGCAAATGAATTCGAAATTGTCTGTTTGTTTACTTTTTTATTTTGACAGTGACCAGTTCACAGTTGCATCGACACGTACTAATTAGATTACGTTTTTATTTTGAGAGTAAGAAAATTTCTGCGATGCTACCTTTTTATTATTTTGGAATATTTATGATAGAAAGAAGTGCTATTTTATCTTATTATTGGGGGTTGGAATTAATTTTAAAGGTTTTTTTTCGGTTTTTGAGCATTTATTTAGAAACAACGGTACAATGTATATTGTTCAAAGTATTGTCCATCGTTAGCTACAACATTTTCCCATCTTTCTGGCAGCATATGGATTCCGCGCCGGAAGAACGATTCGTCTTTTGAGGCAATCCACGAATCGACCCATTTTTTGGTATCCTCGTAAGAAGTGAAGCGCTGCTCAGCCAAGCCATGCGTCATCGATCTGAATAGGTGGTAGTCGGAAGGGGCTATGTCTGGGCTATAAGGCGGGTGGGGTAGCACATCCCAATTCAGCGCCTCCAACGTTTCCTTGACGGTTCTTGTAACATGTGGCCGTGCGTTGTCATGTTGAAAAACCACTTTGTCGTGTCTTTTGGCATATTCCGGCCGTTTAACCTTTAATGCTCGGCTCAATTGCATCAATTGTTGTTGGTAGCGTTCCCCAGTGATGGTTTCGTTAGGTTTTAGCAGTTCATAGTACACGACACCCTTCCGATCCCACCAAATACACAGCATAAGCTTGGCGCCATGAATATTCGGCTTGGCCCTCGATGTTGATGCATGGCCGGGTGGTCCCCACGATTTTTTTCGCTTAGGATTATCGTGATGGATCCACTTTTCATCGCCAGTGACAATACGATGCAAAAAACTCTTCCTTTTATGCCGTTGAAGCAGTTGTTCGCACATGCAAAATCGCCGTTCAACGTCTCTCGGCTTCAACTGGTACGACACCCAATTTCCTTGCTTTTGAATCATTCCCATGGCCTTCAAGCGTTTGCCGACCGTTGATAAGTCGATTCCCAATGATTCTGACAATTCTTGAAGGGTTTGACACGGGTCTTCATCGAGCAAAGCCTCCAATTCCTCATCTTCAAACTTTTTCGGCTGGCCTGGACGCTCTTTGTCTTCCGTATCAAAATCACCACTTTTAAACCGACGGAACCAGTACTCACAAGTAGAAATCGATGGAGCATAGTCCCCGTAAGCCTCAGTAAGCGTGCGTTGTGCTTCAACCGCTTTCTTCTTCAAATGGAAGCACAAAAGTAAACCTTCCCGCAAATTGCGTTTTGTTGGAACGAAAGTCGACATGTTCACAGAGAAAAAATATATGTTGTTTACACTTCAGTGGAATGACACATACTAAAAAATGAAGCTTAGACAATGTGCTTTGAAATGAATATAGTCACAGGTGTGCCCGATGCGATCTATTGATAGTTACGCCACTCTTAGAAAACCTTTAAAACTAATTCCAACCCCAATAGTTAAGAAATGCCGGGAGAGGGGTTTTAAACTAAAAACAAGATTATTTTAAATTTTCCATAATTCTTAAATTATGGCATCAAAGAACTGCACAAGCCTACTTGAAGTTTATTGCAAGTACTTGCTTGAAATACAAGTTCAAGCTAGCTTGAGCTTGATAATTTTGAATCAAGTATAGCTTGTAATTGAATATAAATAAGCCCACGACAGCTTGCAAGTATTCTAGCTTACAAGCGAACGGCACGAAATTTCAAGTAAAGGAAAGCTTGATGACTTCGGCAAAAAGCTTGAAAAGCTTGAAATTGAAGGCAAGTATCCAATTGAAGCAAGTATCCAAAAAAATCAATGAGCTTGTGTAGAGAGAGCTTAAGCGTAATGGGACTTTTAAGGATTCTATGAACTACGTGGTTGGAAGTTTTAGGGGTAAATGATTTCGAAAATGATATCAAACTTTAAAATTTAAGATGGCGGATAGAGTTGCCACCTAGATTTTTTTTTATTTTTGCGAATTCTTGTAATTTTGAAATTCTGACGGATTTGATTTCGAATATAATGTCACAGTTTTAAAATTTAAGATGGAGGTTAGGGTTGACACCTAAATTTTTACCACAGTATTGCCACCTAATAAAATGTATTTTTAAGAGTTTTAAACATCATTTATTAGTGTTAAGGGGTTGCTGATTTCGAATCTAAAGTCATAATTTTAAAATTCAAGATGGTGGATAGGGTTGCTACCTTAATTTTTTGTAGTTTAATGAATTTGGGGCTGTCAAAAAAAAAATGTTAAACCAAAAATGGGTCAGTGAATCCGAATCCGTTGTCAGAATTTCCAAATTATAAAATTTTGAAATAATAGGGTTGCCACCTTATAATATGTCTTTTCAAGAGTTTTAAACGTCATTTATCAGTGTAAAATTATAAAATTTTGAAATAATAATGTTGCCACCTAAAAATATGTCTCTTCAAGAGTTTTAAACGTCATTTATCAGTGATAAGGGGTCGCTGATTTCGAATCTTAAGTCAGAATGTTAAAATTCAAGATGGTGGATAGTGTTTCCACCTTAATTTTTTGTAGTTTTTTTGTATTATATGTAAAATTCGGGGCTGGCAAAAAAAAAATGGTATACCAAAAATGGGTCGCTGAATCTGAATCCGTTGTCAGAATTTCAAAATTATAAAATTTTTAAATAATAGTGTTGCCACCTAATAAAATGTCTTTTCATATGTCCTTTACTTTAAACTTCGTGCCGTTCGCTTGTAAGCTAGCATACTTGCAAGTCGCAAGTTGTCGTGGGTTTATTTATATTCAATTATAAGCTATACTTGATTCAAAATTATCAAGCTCAAGCTAGCTTGAACTTGTATTTCAAGCAAGTACTTGAAATAGACTTCAAGTAGGCTTGTGCAGTTCTCTGGTTGCTACTATAAAAAGGGTCCCTGTTCCCGGCCAAAAGGAGGGGAAGCGGGATTTTTTTTCAACACCATTATAATCTTGGTAAAAAATGCTTTCATTAACATTTTAAAATCCAGCTATTTCATTATACTAGATTTAATCCTATTTTTTAAAGCCAGTTGAAATTAACGGGTTTAAATATGGGCTCAGAATATTTCCTTTTCATATCGCAAAAAAAATCGAATCAAGATAGTACTTTTTGCTATTTAAAAAATACTTTTTAAAGAGTAAGTTTTTACTTTTCTCCGAAGCAACCCTGGACCAGTCAAGCAACGAATTCTACATACGTTCCACAATCAAACGTGACAACAACGTATTGTTGTGAACCATAATAGTTCGAAACTGTTGTGTCTTCTTGACTGTTGTGTCTACTCGTAAGATGACACAGCAGTTTATTGCTGTGAACCGTAATAAGCCTATAAATAAAATTTTCATTTTTTATCTATTTCGTTTCTTCAACACAACACCAAATAAGCTGTCTTCAAAATTTGGCAGATAAAAAGACAATAAAGCACAACTGCTGTGTTGCGTAGTAAGTGTATTGAAGACACAGCATTGTTGACAGACAACAGTGGAATGTATTCTACCGTAATAGAAATTTGCACATTGAAGACATCAATTACTGTTGAGTTGTGAACCGTAATAGGGCTATAAATCTTATTGTACAAATATTTATTAATTGAATAAATAAAAAATGTTTAGCAAAGCAAAAAAAAAAATTAAGTCGCTAAAATCACTATGACGTAGTTCGCGCCATTCATCATCAACATCTTGAAATCCTTCAATGCTTATACCATTTGTGAAATGTCGACTCAATTTAATATAGATGGTTGATAAGTATTTAAAACCTTACGTGGTGACAGAAGTCCCACATCCTTTAATAATTCATTTTTAAATTCAAATTTCATTAACAGTTTTTTACATAGCTTAACCTTAAATTTTACGCAATGTTCTCAGAAATCAATTTCCTCCGATTGTAGTAATTTATGAGTTGACATCAATGCCCTAGATATTTTAGTACCTAAATATATATCTTTGAGAGACTTTAGATTGCCAATATTGCTAATATTAATTTTTTTTAAATTCAGTTATGATAACAAACTCATATTAAAGTTTTTTAAAAACCACATGTAAAAAAATCAATGACAACCAAATTGACATATCGAAGCAAATTCTATTTGAAACCTTCCATATTATTACAGCGATGGTATGATTGCAGTGATGGAATATAATTGCAGGGCTACAATGTTGTTACAGGGCATTCATTTAAAAAATTTTTTAATTATCAAAAATAAAAAACTAAAAATATTTCAATTTATTATTTCACATCTGAAATTTAAAAAACTTTAATTTGCACTACAAGTCAATTAAAAAAAACCGTAAGCCTGTTCAAAAACTGTCATTTGCAGTTAAAACTGTGAATATGGCAACGCTGCGGCAGACATACAGTAGGGCTTTTCTTCCAACTGGGGTGTGAACTGATTGCGTTATAATGTAAGTGTGCGTGTGTGTCTGCTGTTTACTACTGCAGAGAACCAAATAGGTCCTACTAAAATAAATAACAATAGGTAACTACATAATGTTCCAGTTAAAGTTTTAAGTCCATATTTTACAAATTTGCCAATGTTATTAAAAAATATGGTCGAGGTTGCAAAACTTTTTGGATCAACTTACTGATGAAAATTTTAAGCCTTTTATCAACTTATCAGCAGCTGAACTCAAAAGGGTTCCTAAAAACGAAATGCCTTTGCTGGGCAAAACTTTAAAAAACTTTCGAAGCTCATTTTATACTTTTCATAACAAGCTTCGAACACTTCGAAGTTAGGACAAAGTTTTGGGAAATTTAAGTTTAAACTAACATCATTTAATGAGCTTCGCTTTTATCAGTTTTGGGACTACACATTCTCAAATAAAAAAGTGTTGCCAATCAAAAAATATCTTCGAGGAAACACACATGAAATCTTCTTCTTCCATAGCAAGGACGTCCTTGAAACAGCAAATCCACATAAAAACGGAAATAAACACACTAAAGTATTTTTCACTAATGTTGTAAAAAATAACTTAATCGCAGCCAGTTGAGCGTAGAAACTTGAGCATGAACAAGCGAAAGGAAATAAAGGAAAAAGTTTGCCAATTTAAAATCTCTTGACTTTGACACTCCCTTTGATTGCACGTGGCAGCATTCGATAATCCGGATATTGTTATTCAGTTTCAAACTCTACTGATGAGTAAAAAAAATATATCTCACAATTTCAATAGTTCGGCGAAAATCATTAACTTTAAAATATGTACAAAAAAGGCAAGGAGATGGATTAAAATGTTTACAAAATAACGGAAAAATGTGTATTTCTTCATTTTTTATTTATGAAAATAACAATGAAAATAAAAAAAGCACTGACAATACATCTCAAAAACGACTAAATAAAAATTCCAATTTATATCAATTTCTGAACTGAACTTGGCGTATTTTTTTTTTGCACTTTACCCTCATTCTGTCTGATTTTTTTTCTCTACTTTTAAGGATATTGTCAGCAATGAAATCGTTTTAAAAATGAACTTTTTTATTGCAGCAATTTTGTTTTTTTCACTGAGCGAAGTTTGTTTAAATAATATTGAGTGCTGCACTTGTTTGAGCTTTAACAATTTTTCACATAAAAAAAAACTCAAAAGCAAAATAAATTCCTAAAGATACAGCCTAGCACTTATATTTAATAGCAGTTAATAGTAATAATAAGATTCATTTAAAAAAAAAATTAAAGCAAAAGGATAAAACTTCCTATAAGGAAAATATTCATTAAAATGAATAGTTAAAAAAGTTTTTTTTCTTATTTTCATTAATTGCAAATTGGTTTTAACAACAATACTATTAACAGTCAATGTGTTTATTTAACCCGCACATTGATTTATATAAATATTATTAAAATTTCCCAAAAGAAGAAATAACTTTAATGTTCGAGTTTTTCGAAATATGGCTTCCAAAATACATACATATATAGTGTATATTAGATACATTCACATTTATATGGATTTTACTAAAGTGTTTCTGAGTAGATGTGCCAACCCCCCCCCCCCTTCATATGAAAGGTACTTGCATAAAAATAGTAAAACTCCAAAAAAAGTCCACACTTATAAACTGGATGAGCTTGTTTTTCGGGCCGTCTGAGTTCATGTGAATTTTATAATTTTAATATTGAAATTCTTTCCCCATATCGAATTGGTCGCTGAATCTGATTCTGTACTCAGATTTGACATCAAATTAAGTTTACGGTCACCAGGAGCAAATAAACGCGAATATAGTTAGTTGACTTTTTTTCACTCAGTTTTTATTTCAATTCCCCCAATCTGGTAGATAATGATGTTATTTTGTAACGTGGTTTTGTCTTAAGCTGAGGTCAAGCTCAGCCGTCCCATGATTCTCTAAAGGATCCACTTAACCTCCAGCAAATAAGAACACAATTTGAATTTATGTTTTAAATCTTTAATAAACAATTCCGATTCCTTATGCTAGTTCTTATTATACTTTAAAAATTTATTACAGTACAGCGTACGCAGTCGGAAGCGGTTCTATGTATCGGGTACTTGGCTCTCTACAATGGTTAATCGGATCTTATTACCGGTTATCTGTTCTTAGTAATCAGGTAATTGGTTCTGGTTCGGTTATAAGTAACGGATAATCGGTTCTTATGACGGATGATCGGTTTGTTGGTAATCAAGTAGCCGGTTCTTATAACGGATAAGCGATTATTATGAGGAATAATCGGTTTGTATGACAACTGATCGGTTCTTATGACGTAATCAGTTCTTAAGACGGTAATCGATTCATATGATAGTAATCGGTTTTTACGGCGACAATTGGTTCTTATGCGGTAATCGGTTCTTATTCAGTAATCGGTTCTTATTAAAATATTCGGTTATTACGACGGAAATCGGTTCTTATGACGTAATCGATTCTTATGACGGTAATTGGTTCTTACTATGCTAATCCATTGACGGTAATCGCTTCTTATAACGGTACTCGGTTCTTATGGCGGTATGCGGTTGACGGTAATCGCTTATAACGGTAATCGGTTGACAGTTATCGCTTCTTATGACTGTAATCGGTTCTTACGATGCTAATCGGTTGACGGTAATAGCTTATGACGGTAATCGGTTCTTACGACGGGAATCGCTTGACGGTAATCGGAATGTAATCGTTTCTTAAGATGGTAATCGGTTCTTACGATGCTAATCGGTTGATGGTAATCGAGTAGAAGTTATGCAGTCAGAGGTTTAAAGTTTGCGCAAGGTCCAATTACGTAAAACTTGATTTCTGGTGCAAGGGCCACCGAGGCAGCGCAGCAAGCAGAATCTGAAGAATTTACGGCGCACACGATCGCAAGGTTCGACTGTGACGCTTGAATTCTGTTGCAAGGTATAACGTAATTATTTAACAAATTAAAACTTACATTTTTAATTAAAGTGTTTTCTAACGGAAACCAATCGATCGATTGGTATGTGGACTCGGATGCTAGCAGACATTTCGTGAATGACAAAACTATTTTTAATTTTAATAATATTGTATATATCGTAACATACAGCTTTACATTTTTCGAAATTTACTACAGTTGTAAAACCTGCTTAATGAAGATAATATCAAACAATATTTAAGCAATTAATGATTTATTATGTGAATGTTTATTTTTCGAAATGTGACACTTTTTATTTATTTATTTATTGAAATTGTGTAGTATATATGCTTAAATTATTGAGAATATTATGTTGATTTTATATGATTTAAATTCGAATTCTAAATGTTGATAGTTTAAATTATATTTGATTTTAAATACAAATTCTAGTTGTTTGATAGTTTGAAATCGTTTATTGAGCTTTAGGTCAAAGTTAGAACAATTAATTGTTCTAACGAATCTTTCCAAAGAAACAACAACAAAAACGTTTTTTCAATATGAAAAGGAAAAAATCACTAGCTGATTTTATTGCAATTTCGGCCCTGCTAAAGGCTTCATCAGAAATCTTTTTGTTACCCGTACAAGCACGCACTAGCACACTGCACCTCAGAGGCAATGAGATTTTAAGTGCCAATTTCTCAGTTTTTCTCGTATTTCATTATTTCACATTTTGTTGTTGAAATAGGATAGAATACCCTAACTATTTAGTACACTTACGCCTTTTGAGGTTGTAAGAGGTGTGCATGTTGACGTGCAAAAAGAAGTTGCAGAAGTAAAATATTTTCAAATGTTGAAATAAAAACAGAATATAAATAAACATTTGTTGTGAATGAAATAACTTGCTGATAGCAAACCTTATTACTTTAGCATTCTCTTTATTCATAAAAGCATAGTTTTATATGTCAAACAAAATTACTATCTCTGTATTCTAATTTTTTATACTCTTCATAAATATTCAACTGAACCGGTTATGGGCCTGTAGCTTAGCGTCAAAAAAAAAAAAAAATTAAAAATTAATAAAATTTTTTTGCTGAAAATGGCTTCTGCATCATCAACCGTATCTTTTACATTGGAAAAATTGCGCGGTAGAGAGAACTTTGATGTCCGGAAAAGGCAAGCTAAATCTTGCCTTATCATTAAATGATGCTGGAAAGTTGACACCAATGAGCGTGCGTTGGCTGAAATTACATTGATGGTGGACCATAGTAATTTTGCGCACATCGCTACAGCAAAGACAGCTAAAGAAGCTTGGGGTTGTCTCGTGCATGCCTACGAGGAATCGGGACTCACAAGAAAAGTTGAGCTGCTGAAGCATCTGGTCAACATCAAATTGGAGAACTGCAGTAATATTCAGGAGTAAATAAATCTGTTAGTAATGACTGCACTGAAAGTAAAAAATGCAGGTCTTAAGATAGACGATGAAATTACTGCATCGCTGATGCTTGCTGGACTACCCGATGATTTTAAGCCATTGGTGATGGCTATTGAAAACTCTAAAGAGAAACTTACTGTGGATTCTGTTAAAAATCTGTTGCTTCAAGACGCAAAATTCGACTGCCAAGCGGAAAATGAATCGGGAATGTATATCAACAACTTGAAAAAATGTAAAAACCTAAGCCAAATTAAATGTCATTCCTGTAGTGCCTTGGGACACATTTCGCGAAGTTGTCAAAATAAAAATAAGCGCAAAAATTCAACAAAAAAAAAAAAGATGGCGATTTACTTTTTGCAAAAACTTTTTCCGGCATGAAAGAAAAACCGGAAAGAAACGATGTAATGCAGGCAGCAGTGAAGAATACGAAGAACTTGAATGTGGTAGATAACTGTTCGATCGATTGGTATGTGGACTCGGATGCTAGCAGACATTTCGTGAATGACAAAACTATTTTATCAAATGTTCATGAAGCGGCGAGTAAAAGTATCATTGTAGCGGATAAGAACGAGATGGTTGTTCAATGCGCTGGTGATGTAAATTTGCTCATACAAAGTGAAAATGGAAGCTTAGAAGCAAAAGTGAAAAACGATGAATATGTGCATGGCTTATTCGCGAACCTTCTCTCAATTCGTCAAATGGCGAAAATCGGCAACAAAGTAGTGTTCGAGAAAGACGACTGCAAAATTTTTGACAAAAAAAGGATATATGATAGTAAAAGCAACAGTTCACAATGATCTCTATCGTTTGATATCCCCGATAAACATAAAGGAGAATAAGGCGCTAATTGTAAATAAACATACAGTTTGTGACATCGTCATCTAGGCCACATATGAGATAAAAATTTACACGTTTTAAAGAATTTAAGCCGAGGCATTAATTTCAACAATGCTGAAAGTATCCAGTGCATCGTATGTCTAAAAAGAAAGCAGACAAGAAAACCCAATAAAGAAGTTGGTACACGAGCGAGCAAATTGTTAGAGTTGGTGCATTCAGATGTCATTGAGCCATTAAAAACTAGTTCGTATGCTGGTGCGAGATTTTTGGTGACTTTTGTGGACGATTTTTCCCGTAGGGTAACTATTTTTCCAATTAAGAATAAATTAGAAGTTTTCGCAAAATTTAAAGAGTTCAAAAATATGGCCGAAAATCAAAGCGGGCAATCAATAAAAATTTTTCGGTCTGATAATGGACGAGAATACGGTAATGGAAATTTTAAAAGTTTTTTTTTCAAAAAATGGGATCATCCACCAAAAATCCATGCCTTATGCACCAGAACAGAATGGCGTAGCAGAGCGAATAAACCGCACGATAATTGAGCGCGTGCGATGCATGTTGATTGATAGTAACTTGGATCATCGTTTTTGGGCGAGGCTGCATCAACAGCTGCGTTTTTGATAAATCGTATACCATGCCGTGAAAATGAGTGTAGCCCTGAAGAAGTCTGAACCGGACGAAAACAAGATTCAAAACTTCTCCGTGTTCTTGGCTGCTTGGCAATGGTAAACGTTCCAAAAGAGAAGCGGTTGAAGTTGGACGTGAAATCAATAGAATGCCACTGATTTCTATTACCAAGAGCTGATAAGTGATTCTAATGGCAACACTGATGAGAACGTAGAATCAGCGGAGAGTGTAAATGGTAATCATTCGTCATCTCAAGTGTTACCACAATCATCAAACGATGCCACGAGTGATGAAGATGAATTTCAGTATTGACAGTGAGATTTCCGTTGAAAGTAGAATTCAACAAGACCAAGTTATGATTCGACGGTCCAAAAGAATTGCCAACAAGCAGGCTACAACATATAACTTTTGTGCAATGCAGTTCGTCTCAAATTATCCGGCGACAGTAGCATCCAACAATGCAAAGGAGTGGCAAGTAGCAATGCAAAGTGAAATGGATTCTTAGGTTTCGAATGCTACATGGATTCTTACTGAACTTCCTAGAGGAAAGAAAGTCATTAGTTCAAAATGGGTTTTCAGAACCAAGTACGATGTTTATTTTCTACAGAAAAATGCATTTGCAGGGGGATAATAGAGAACTAGTACTGGTGGAATCGGCACTTGTAAAACGCTAGTATTATTCTCCTCGCATTTCCTGGAAGGACTCAACGAACACATACACATACACACACATACGCACACACACACACACACAGGGCATATACAACGAATGGATCATCAGCAATGTTGTTATTAGTATGTATTTTCGTACGATGCTTGCACATTGAAAGATAGACAACCAATTTATATACGAAGAAGTGTAAATAAAAATTAACTTATTCACTTTCTTCAAAGAACATTCAGGACGATGAGGTGACGATGAAAAAGAAAAAAATAAAAGAAATAAAAATGCACTGCCCGGATGTTACAAGCGTTAAATGTTAATTTAACTCAATTGCTGACACTTCTGCGAAAAGAAGGTAATTGCATTTTCTTTTCTAATCAACTTTAGTGCAGATTGGTAAAAGCGGAAACCAAATGGAAGAACCAGTTAAAGTTATTTTAATAAGTACTAGCAAATACCTGCTGCTTCGCCTGCTATTAAAATATTAAATACCATGTACAAATTTGAAACCTTAATATTAAAGTGTTAAGTTGTATTAAATCAAATTCAATATAAAAAAATTATTGTGTTTGTGTTGTTTATTTATAAAAAAATGGTATGAATATTTAAAAATTACTTTATTTAACTTGAATACCTTATTTAAACGGTATTTGCTATGATGACATACGTTTGCCTGGGTTATTTCGTTTTTTGAATTTTGAAAAAGTCTTGAATAAAAGGGTTATAACAAAATTTGGGTAAAAAGTTCTTAAAATTTTTAATCAAAAATGTATTAACCAAGGAAGATTAAAATAGGCATAAAAAGGCCATTTTAGGCTCGAAATAGGCACAAAAATGACAAAAAGGCACGAAATATTAAAAATAGGCACGAAATATAATTAAATAATATACATAAAAAACAACGCGTTTCAGTAGACAGAATTGTTTATTTTATTTTAAAGTCTTTACAAAAAATGTTAGAGTAAAAATAGCCTCTGTTTTTTTTTTAATTCGTTTGCTTTAAGCGTTTGCACAAATACTTTTTACCCGTAGGTTTAACAAAAATAGAAAAATAATAAATCTAATATATAAAAATCTCGTATCTTGGTGTTTGAGACAGAACTCCTCCGAAGCGGCTCGACCGATTTTAATGAAATTTTGTATGTATGTTTGATAGGTATGAGAATAGGTTGTAAAATATATTTCACCCTCCTACCCCAGTGGTCGTGGCACCTCTTATGCAACCTAAAATTACGATATCGTATATCGTTTATATATAAATTACGATTAGCCTCGAAATTCGGTATTCGACCACAATTTACACGTGCCGCTTCGCTGATAACATTTTATGGGATTTGAACAAGGGGACGTGGCACCTCCCATACAATCCAAATTTGCGATATAGAATAGCTTTGGAATTATAGTCCGCATAGCATTCGGTATTCGACCACAATTTACACGTCCCGTTTCACTGATAACATTTTATGGGCGTTAAAGAAGGGGGAGTGGCACCTCGCATATAACCCAAATTTTCGTTATCGAATAGATTTGGAGTTATAGGCCTCTCAATTCGGTATTCGACCGCAATTTATACTTGCCGTTTCACTGATAACATTTTATGGGACTTGGGCAAAGGGGCATGGCATCTCCCATGCAACCCAAATTTACGATATCGAATAGCTTTGGAGTTATTGGCCGCACAGCCTCGGAATTCAGTATTCAAACTCAATTTACTCATGCAGTTTTACTGATAACTTTGTATGGCGTTGGACAAGGGGGCGTGGCACCTCCCATGCAGCCTTAATTTGAGAAATTCGACAGCTTTTGAGTTATTGGTCGCACAGCCATGGAATTCAGAATTCGACCACAATTTACATATACAGTTTCACTGATAACATTTCATTCACGTTTGGCAGCTGGACCGCAGCAGCAATGCGCCGGGTTTAAGCTAGTGCTATTATGAAAATATCTTAATTCATATAGATTAAAATTTGTCCTAAAGCATCCTCTGCTGATTGTTCTTCGCAATTGCAGCAGACAATCATATACTTACTTACTTAGTTGGCGCTATGTATGTCGGTCTTGGCCTCATCTAAGAATTTGCGCCAACCATTTCTGTCTTTCGCTTGCTGGCGCCAGTTGGAAATTCCAAGCTTCGTCAGGTTGTCCTCTACTTGGTCTTTCTAACGAAGATGCGGTCATCCTCTTCTGCGTTGACCGCCGCTGGGTACCGAATCGAATGTTTTCTTCACTGGAGCATCGTATTTCATGCGCTGAACATGACCAAGCCAGCGAAGCCGCTCGATTTTAATGCGCTTGACTATGTACAGTTCATCATTCCACCGTATTCGGTACTCGCCATTGACGCAGATTGGTCCGTAGATCTTACGAAGAATCTTTCTCTCGAATGCTCCTAAAGTCTTTTCATCTAAGCTGCTCAGCGTCCAGGTTTGTGATGCGTATAGTAGGACGGGCATGATGAGCGATTTATAGAGCGTGATTTTCGTTCGTCGAGAGAGGGGGGCTCTGCTTCTCAATTGCCTACTGAGCCCAAAGTAACACCTGTTGGCAAGAGTTATTCTTCGTTTGATATCAATGCTGATGTCGTTGGTTGAATTAATGCTGGATCCCAGATAAACGAAGTTCTTCACAACCTCGAATGAGGTATTGTCAACGGTAGCGTGGGTTCCAAGAAGCTGGAACTGTTTGTTTGTTGACACTAAGTATTTCGTCTTATCTGCATTCACTGCCAGACCCATTCGACTTGACTCTCTTTCTAATCTGGAAAATGCTGCACTGATTTCGCGCATGATATCGATGTCATCAGCATACGCAAGCAGCATAACACTCTTGTAAAATTTTGTGCCACTACGTCTCAGATCAGCAGCTCGGATGATCTTTTCCATCATTAGGTTGAAAAAGTCACGATAAGGAATCACCTTGTCCGAAACCTCGTTTGATAACAAATGGTGGGGAGAGGTCCTTCCCGATTTTAACTGCGCTGCTGGTGTTGCTCAGCGTCATCCTGCAAAGTCGTATTACCTTTACAGGAATAAATACCAAATTCAGACATGGTGGAGTACAGGTGCTTCCTTATTGGGCTGTCGAAGGCGGCTTTGTAGTCGACAAAAAGATGGTGGGTGTCGACTTGTTTTTCTTGAGTCTTCTCCAAGATTTGTCGTAGCGTGAAAATCTGGTCGATGGTGGACTTTCCAGGTCTGAAGCCACACTGATAAGGACCGATCAGTTCGTTTACAATGGGCTTCAATCTTTCACATAAAACGCTCGACAGGACCTTATATGCGATATTAAGAAGGCTTATCCCACGGTAATTAGCACAGATAGTAGGATCGCCTTTTTTGTGGATTGGGCAGAGCACACTGAGATTCCAATCATTCGGAATGCATTCTTCCGACCATATTCTGCATAGAAGCTCGTGAATGCATTTAAGTAGAGCTTCGCCTCCGTTCTTAAACAGCTCAGCAGGTAAGCCATCAGCTCCCGCGGCTTTGTTATTTTAAAGCCGAGCTATAGCTGTCAGAACTTCATCATAGTCGGGCAGCAGAACCTCGACGCTGTCATCCGCAATTGGGGTTTCCGGAATATCATCTCTATTGGCGGGATTGTTGTCAGCGTCGCCATTTAGAAGCTTAGAGAAGTGTTCCCTCCATAATGTCAGTGTACTCTGGACATCTGTCACTAGATTTCCGTTTTCATCGTTGCAGGAAGAGGCCCCGGTTTTAAAACCATCGGCAAGGTGTCTTATTTTTTCGAAAAATTTTCGGGCCTCATTCCTGTCACCATACATCTCAATCTTCTCCTGCTCGCGTTTTTCTGCCTCTCTTTTTTCCCGCCTGAAATAATGTGTCTCTTCCCTCCTCTTTTCTTTGTATCGCTCCTTAGCAGCGCGCGTTACAACCGACTGCAGGGTGGCTTTGTAGGTGGCGTCTTTCTCTGCAGTGGCGTTGCGACACTCCTGGTCGTACCACTGGTTTCGGCGAGGGCGTTGGTAGCCAATCACCTCTTCAGCAGCCGCACGCATGGAGTTGGAAATGTGTGTCCACTGCGTGCATATATCATGGATTGGAGGAGTGCTTTGAAGCAGGAGTGAGAGTCGAGTGGCGAAAGCATCGGCTGTCTGTTTCGATTGCAGCTTGTCGACGTCTAGCTTTCTCTGTGTAGGGTTGCGTGTATTCTTAGCTGCGCACAGACGTGTACGGATCTTGGCTGCAACAAGATAGTGATCCGAGTCAATGTTTGCGCCACGGATCGTGCGTACATCCAATACACTGGAAGAGTGCCTTCCGTCGATCAAAACGTGATCAATTTGATTTTTTGTTTTTTTGATCAGGGGACATCCAGGTGGCTTTATGAATATTGAGATGCTTGAATCTAGAGCTACTTACGACCATGTTTCGTGCTGCGGCGAAGTCAATCAGCCTCATTCCGTTATCGGAGGTGTTGTCGTGGAGGCTGAACTTTCCGACTGTTGGACCAAAAATATTTTCCTTGCCCACCTTAGCGTTGAAGTCACCAAGCACGATTTTTACGTCGTGGCGGGGGCAGCGCTCGTATGCATTTTCAAGGCGCTCGTAGAAAATTTCCTTGATCTCATCGTCCTTGTCTTCTGTCAGAGCGTGCGCACATATTAGGCTTACATTGAAAAATCTAACCTTGATGCGGATTATGGCAAGTCGTTCGTTCACGGGTGTGAATCGCAGGACGTGGGGCCGTAGTCTCTTGCCAACAACAAATCCGCATCCAAACTCGTGCTTCTCCGTATGGCCGCTGTAGTAGATATCACAGGGTGCATGCCGAATGCAACCCTGTCCCTTCCATCGCATTTCTTGGATAGTAGTGATATCAGCTTTGTATCTTTCCAAGACATCGGTCAGTTGGATAGAGGCACCTTCCCAATTAAGGGTTCGGACATTCCAGAAGCATATCCGTAAATCATTATCAGTTTTTCGTTTGCGGTAGTCGTCATCAGATTTGGGGATTATTTTTCTTCTTTTCTTATTTGTTTTCATTGAAATGGGTTTCTACGGGTGGGCTTCAAGCCCGACGCACAACCTATTTTACAAAGATTATGCTGGCCTCGCCAGGTTGAGACAGTCAGACATGTTACATTGTTCTATCGCCCCCAGTTTCCCATAGACAATCATATGCTGTTTTAAAATTTCCAACGTAAGCATACGACTTTTTCGGTTAAAGAGATCCATAAGCAGAAAAACTGCGTTCCACATCGCAGGATGTAACCGGGCTATATTTAATTTTCGATAATTCAGTGGACGTTAGCTTAACAGTGTACTCACAGAAAACCTTTTTGCTAGCGAACAATATTTTTCCACAATCTTGATATCTTTAAATCCTGGGTTACGAAAAAATACGGAATCAAATTTATTTAAAAATTTCTTATCATTCAATTGCTTTAATGACTTTTTAACGGTGCCGATATGTTTAAGACTTGTTTTGAGCGATAAGTTTTTTGCTTCCAATTTTGTTATCGAGTTTTGAATTATGGCAAAATTTGATTTGATAAAAGCGAACAAATCTTTTGCATTGCGAATTGCTTCACTATCTTCGCTATTTAAAACTTTCTACAAGACTTTCACTGTAAACTTTTACTGTAGTATTCTGCTGCTTTTAGTCAAGTGCCCCAGCGTATCTTTGAAGGTGTTGGTGGAAGTGGCAGTTCAGGATAAGTTGATTTTAAGTTCTTTAGACGAGATGGTGCCTAATAAAGAAATTTATCAGTTTCAATTATCTAAGGTTTTGAAGTTTTACCTTGACAAAAATGGCTGTTATATACGAAATAAGGAGATTCACGTCTTGAAATTCGCCACGAATAAATTCGCACACACGATGAAGATCGTGCGGGAAGCATGTTAAGTGCAGCAATTTGGAAAACATGGTTTTCAATGACCTCATTGCCGCCAACATGTAAAGTGCAGCATCTGCGGCTGCAATAAGAACGTGGTCGTATTCAATTCCTAGATTAATGAAAAGGAAACATAATATATTTTCACATCAAACAAACTTAGAGATCCAGATATGCTTGTTAAAAACCTCTTTTTCATGTTTTTCATACTTTCGTTAAACAAAACTAGCACATATTTTTGCCGCAGCACACTTTCGCTCGGCATTTGTTGTTTTGTATATTTTTCAAAAAAGTTTTTGAAAGCTGTATTTAAGGTTTCGTACATTGCATCAGCAATGCTTGCTAATTCGCTGGTGTTTCAAGTCGCTTACTTCCGCGTTACAACTTCTGCAGAATAAGATGCTTCCCGGTATAAACCGGGTATACACAATAAGAAAAGGAGACAACTGTTATTTTAAAGCAAATTATGAATGGGCGATATTTCACATTTTGTATCGATAGTTTAGAGCAATAACGAGTACACACTGTTGCACTTTGTTCTGTCAAAAAAGTGAGTAAACCCAGCAAACCAAAATTTCAGAATTGTTAACGAGTTCGTTTCGAAAGAATTGTTTTACTATTTTTGGTTAAAATATGATAAATTGGAAATAGGCACAAATTCTCAAAATAAACTCAAACTACCAAAAATAGTCAAAATAGACATTTTGTAGATATTTTAATCTTCTCTAGTAATAACATAGATTATGAACGTAAATATATTCTTCATAAATTTTCAAAAAAGTCCATTATAATGACATCAAACTTTTGGCGATATCTTGACAACTATAGACTTTATCAGCACAACACATTTTTTTATGAAAAGACGTTGATTAATAAAAATAACGGTAAATAAAAGCTTTTTCGGAAATATTTTGTACGGATAGTAGTAGGTAAGCTTAAAAATATTCCGTTATTTTGATACAAAAATTATTGCGATATCTCAAAAATTATAGATTTTCTCAGTATAACGCATTTTCCTAAGTCTAAGAATGAGAAAAAAAAACGATTGAAATTTCAAGTTTTGCAAGCAAAAGACATAGCAAGCAAACAGCTCCGTTATTTTCAAATCGATTTTCATCACATTTTCCTTGTCTGAAAGTTCAATTAAGTGAATTGGGAAAATGAGAAAATTTTTACCGTAACCTCACCAATGCAATGTCTTATATTGCTTTCAAAAACCTTCTAAAATATCTAATTTGTGCTCAAAAATAGGCCAGCAGTTGTTATTTGTTGTATTTTTTTTAAATTTTCATTTTCCCTACCTTTTGATATAGCACCATTTATCTGCAAAAACTGCTCCATTTTGACACAAACAGTTTCTATCATTAAAAATCATGAGCCACCTATACCCCCTTACCAATGATTTTGTTTTTATGAAAATTAACTTGCTTAAAATGTTTTTATATTGCTTACAACATTCTACAGCCTAAAAGATAATTTCTGTGAAAAAAATTTCAATTTTAGCTTTAAAAATAATGTCTGTGAAAAGTTTTTCAAATATTTCAAACTATTCCAAAGCTAAATACATAAATCTGTTTTAATATATTTCTTATCTATATATTTATAGTGAAACTAACAGACGTTGTTCTTACCCAATTCATTAATTTTTTTATGATCGTTTTGTCAATTTTTGCAAGTCAAAGTAGCATCAGTTTTTCAACAATCGTAGCAGACTCTTTTGCTTTTATGCCTTGTCCTGATACATTTGGTTGATCGCGTTCGTGCCAATTTTTTTGCTTCTCTATCGCAAATCGCTTTTCGATTGGGCAATAGGCAGGACCAAAAAAAGGCAGTTTTTATACTCTTTGTGTATTTGCTGGCAATATATAAGGGGTCACTGATTTCGAATCTGATGTAAAAATTTAAGTTGTTTTGACACAGAGGTGGAGTCCAAAAATTTGTTTTTGTGTAAAAAGTGTCAAAAAAACTTTTTAAAATTTTTACATCACATTATGCCAGCACATACATAGTATAAACCAAATAAACACATTTTTAGGATCCTCCTTTGTGTCCAATCGAAAAGCGATTTGCGATCGAAGAGAAGAAAAATTGCCTAGAAAGTGATCAAATCAATGTACTATCAGCACAAAGCATAAAAGCAAACAGTCTGCTACGACTGTTGAAGAACTGATGCTGCTTTGACTTGCAAAAGTTGAACAGTTACTGTTGCTTTGACTTTCGATTTTGTTCACAGTTTCAGTCAATCAAAACAAAAATTTCTGAAACTGTCGACTTCTGAAGTGCTATCTAGTCTATCGGTTTTTTGTTTTGCTTTTTCTTTGACTGCGACTGTTTGATTTTTCTCAAGCACAAGTTAAAGCAGTAGTGAGGTTTTAATGTATGGAAACAGTGATTGCTTTAAAAAGCAATAATTTTACGACTTTTGCTACTTTGACTGCAGCAATTTAATCACTGGTAAATTGTCCTTCGAACAACTTATGCCAGAAGTTTTCTTTTGAAACATCAATGCATGACGATCTGAACCTTCTGATACATGCAGCATTCTTATTGATTTATAGTATTCTAATGCAGACGTTGTCCTGCCGCAGACCGCTTTAGAGCCTGAACAGAATAAAAAATAGTTGCGGCGGACTATCTTTGCTGTTGGAAAATACAAGCAGATATTTGTTACGCACATGCAAACCAGATATTTGATCTGCACTTTATGTATAGAAAATAAACATTGGATGAGGGCGGAAAAGTACTAGTTCATCTTTGAACTATCGCTATACTAGTGCTATGGGAACCAATTGAGTATATTTGCTCTTGTTTAGAACTACTTCCTTCGCACGAGTATACTCAACAGAAATGGTGGTACTTGGTCTTTTTTTAGAATACCTGCGATTTTCTCGTTTTAGAAAAAAGAGGATTCATATTTGTTTTATATTTAATGTTGTTCAGTTGAATATTTATTGAAGAGTATAAAAATTAGAATACAAGATAGCAATTTTGTTTGACATATAAAACTATGCTTTTATAAATAAATAGAATGCTAAAGTAATAAGGCTTGCTATCAGCAAGTTATTTCATTCAACACCTTCCCTGAATGACTTAAATAGCAAATTTTCGATATTAATCTTGCATTTCCATTTAAATTTAAGGAATAACAAATTATAGTTGACCAAATGGAGAATACAAAACTTTAATAATAAATTTCTACTCAATACCCTAGTTTATTTAAAAAATGTTGAAGTTTCTGATCTGGAACAGCTTTGGTAAAAATATCAGCGATTATTTCTTTTGTTGGAAGATATTTTATATCAACATCTTTGCTCTCTATTTTCTCTCGAATAAACTTTGCTTTAAGATCTACAAGTTTTGTTCGCGAAGAACACGAATTGTTCACAGCTACTTGTATTGCTCCTTTATTGTCACAGCACAAAATCATAGTCCTCTTATTGTTTTGTACGAGCTCGTGCTCAAGTTTTTTAGCCACACGGATTCCTGCATCGCTTTCACCACTGAAATATACTCTGCTTCGGTTGATTATAGAGCAATTGTTTTCTGTTTCCTGGTACCCCAAGATGTTGCGCCATGTTGAAGCAAGAAAACGTATCCTGTCGTTGAACGCCTATCGTTTAGGCTGCTAGCCCAGTCGGCGTCACAAAAACCAATTAATTCACCATCTTACGATTTTCTATAGACAATACTCTTGCCAAAGGTGCCTTTCAGGTATCTCATGATTCGTTTTACAGCCTCCCAGTGGGTCTTCCCTGGGTTCTGTGCATATACAGGGTTGCCAATATTCGAAGCGCCCAACTGGCAACACTGTAACTTTCCGCAGTGATGCCAAATCGACTAATGACATACCGCGTTTGAAGCGTCATTCCAAGCAAATGTTTACAATGGAACAGTACACGCCACGCGAACGCTCTAAAATTGTTTAAATTTACATTCAATAAAACAAGTCAATAGTGAAAACTCAACGTGCTTTCAAAAAAATAAATAAAGTGAAAAGTGCGCCTTCCAAGAAAACAATTTATCGTTTGTATGAAAGATTTACAACTGGTAATACTCTTGGTAACCCAAAGAGGCCAAATAAAAAGCGACCAAGGCGATCGGATGAGAATATTGCAGCCGTACGAGCCAGTATTGAGCAGTCACCAACAACATCCCAAAATCGCCGTTCTCAGCAGCTCGGCATTCCCCGATCCACTTTACAACGCATTCTACGAGTTGATTTGAATTTGTTTCCGTACAAAATTCAATTGGTAAACAAATTGTTGCCTACCGATAAGCCACGTCGATTGGAATGGGCCCAAAGAGTCATCGAAATGGCTGAAGAAGACGAGCAATTTTGGCATAAAATTAGCATGAGCGATGAAGCTCATTTTCAGTTGAACGGAACGGTAAACAAACAAAATTGCCGTATTTATGCCACTGAAAATCCACAAGAGATTCAAGAGGTACCTCTTCACGATGCAAAAGTCACTGTTTGGTGCGGCGTTTGTGCTAAAATGCTCATTGGGTCGTTCTTTTTCGAAGATGATAATGGCCACAGAGTTATTGTCAATCAAGAGCGTTATCGCGATATGATAAACAATTTTTTCATGCCAATCTTTCGTCGAAAGCGTATCAGGCACTACTGGTTTCAACAAGACGGCGCGCCACCACACACAAGCCGCACTACAATCGATTTTTTGAAGCAATTGTTCCCTGGCCGTTTGATGTCAAAAAATTGTGATTTCGATTGGCCGCCAAGATCACCAGATTTAACGCCTCCAGACTTCTTTTTGTGGGGTTATTTGAAATCAAAGGTTTACGTCAACAAGCCAAAGACCCTAGAAGAGCTGAAAACCAACATCCGTCAAGAAATAACCGCCATTCCCATCGAAATGTTGAAGAAAACCATGGAAAATGCTGCAAAACGGGCACAATATGTCGTAGAGACCAATGGCGACCATTTGCGAGATATCATATTCAAGAAATAATGTGAGCAAATCTACTTGAACCAAAATGGGCGCTTCGAATATTGGCAACCCTGTATGCTTAGAACTTTTACTGCGTAGCAAATACCTGGTCGGCTGATCTGTGCTGCATATAGCAAGCAGCCAATTGCTTGCATATATGGCTTTGCAGCCATCAGTTGCTTCTCGTTGTCATCTTTGGGTGACATTTTGGCGGTTAGTTTTTGGTAGCAATCCATTGGTGTTGAAATAGGGTTGCACTCGCTCATTTTAAAACGACTCAAAACATCAGCTAAGTACTGTGCTTGATCTATTTTGATGGCATCTCTGGAACGAGTAATTATTGTGCCAAGGATAGACGAAGCCTCACCCATACCTTTCATCTTAAATCGTTGTGAAAGCTTCTTCTTTACATTTGTGATATCGGCTAAACGATTGCCAAATATCAACACGTCATCCACATAGACTGCGACAAATACCATGAACTCAGTTGATTTCATATAGTACACGCACTGATCAACCTCGCTTCTAATGAGACCAATGCTAACCAGCTCGTTGTTGAGGTTCTCATTCCATACACGTCCGGATTGTTTGAGCCCATATATAGATTTTAGTAACTTGCATACTTTTCCTGAATCGTCATTAAATCCTTCAGGTTGGCGCATGTTAACTTCTTCCTTCAATATTCCGTTGAGATATGCGCTCACAGCATCCATTTGATGTACATGCATATCGTGCGTCACAGCCAGCGCCAGCAGAAATCTAATTGATTCATACATTACTACAGGCGCAAACGTAGTCGATTCCTTCTCTTTGACAAAAACCTTTTGCCACCAATCTGGCTTTGTAACGAACCGGGACACCATCAGCGTCGTACTTGGTTCTGAAAACCCATTTTGAACTAATGACTTTCTTTCCTCTGGGAAGTTCAGTAAGAATCCATGTAGCATTCGAAACCAAAGATTCCATTTCACTTTGCATTGCTACTTGCCACTCCTTTGCATTGTCGGACGCTACTGTCGCCGGATAATTTGAGACGAACTGCATTCCACAAAAGTTATATGTTGCAGCCTGCTTGTTGGCAATTCTTTTGGACCGTCGAATCATATCTTGGTATTGTTGAATTCTACTTTCAACGGAAATCTCACTGTCAATACTGTCTTGAAATTCATCTTCATCACTCGTGGCATCGTTTGATGATTGTGGTTACACTTGAGATGACGAATCATTACCATTTACACTCTCCGCTGATTCTACGTTCTCATCAGTGTTGCCATTAGAATCACTTATCAGCTCTTGGTAATAGAAATCAGTGGCATTCAGTGAATCTGAAAAAATTGAATTTTCAAACCAATTTTTTGACTCATTATCTTCAAAGAATACAACGTCCCTACTGGTGATAATGAGTTTTTGGCATGGATCGTACAGCCTATATGCCTTACTCTCACTGCTGTATCCCATCATGATGCATTCTTTTGATTTCAGTCCAACTTCAACCGCTTCTCTTTTGGAACGTTTACCATTGCCAAGCAGCCAAGAACAAGAACAGATGTTTTGAATCTTGTTTTCGTCCGGTTCAGACTTCTTCAGGGCTACACTCATTTTTACGGCATGGTACACGATTTATCAAAAACGCAGCTGTTGATGCAGCCTCGCCCAAAAACGATGATCCAAGTTACTATCAATCAACATGCATCGCACGCGCTCAATTATCGTGCGATTTATTCGCTCTGCTACGCCATTCTGTTCTGGTGCATAAGGCATGGATTTTTGGTGGATGATCCCATTTTTTGAAAAAAAAACTTTTAAAATTTCCATTACCGTATTCTCGTCCATTATCAGACCGAAAAATTTTTATTGATTGCCCGCTTTGATTTTCGGCCATATTTTTGAACTCTTTAAATTTTGCGAAAACTTCTAATTTATTCTTAATTGGAAAAAAAGTTACCCTACGGGAAAAATCGTCCACAAAAGTCACCAAAAATCTCGCACCAGTATACGAACTTGTTTCTAGTGGCGCAATGACATTTGAGTGCACCAACTCTAACCACTTGCTCGCTCGTGTACCAACTTCTTTATTGGGTTTTCTTGTCTGCTTTCCTTTTAGACATACGATGCACTGGATACTTTCAGCATTGTTGAAATTAATGCCTCAGCTTAAATTCTTTAAAACGTGTAAATTTTTATCTCATATGTGGCCTAGATGACGATGCCAAAAACTGTATTGATTATTTACAATTAGCGCCTTATTCTCCTTTATGTTTATCGTGGATATCAAACGATAGAGATCATTGTGAACTGTTTCTTTTGCTATCATACATCCTTTTTTTGTCAAAAATTTTGCAGTCATCTTTGTCGAACACTACTTTGTTGCCGATTTTAGCCATTTGACGAACTGAGGGAAGGTTCGCGAATAAGCCAGGCACATATTCAGCGTTTTTCACTTTTGCTTCTAAGCTTCCATTTTCACTTTGTATGAGCAAATTTACATCACCAGCGCATTGAACAACCATCTCGTTCTTATCCGCTACAATGATACTTTTACTCGCCGCTTCATGAACATTTGGTAAAATAGTTTTGTCATTCACGAAATATCTGCTAGCACCCGAGTCCACATACCAATCGATCGAACAGTTATCTACCACATTCAAATTCTTCGGATTCTTCACTGCTGCCTGCATTACATCGTTTCTTTCCGGTTTTTCGTTCATGCCGGAAAAAGTTTTTGCAAAATGTAAAGCGCCATCTTTTTTTTTTGTTGAATTTTTGCGATTATTTTTATTTGAACAATTTCGCGAAATGTGTCCCAAGGCACTACAGGAATGACATTTAATTTGGCTTAGGTTTTTACCTTTTTTCATGTTGTTGGTATACATTGCCGATTCATTTTCCGCTTGGCAGTCGAATTTTGCATCTTGAAGCAACAGATTTTTAACAGCATCCACAGTAAGTTTCTCTTTAGAGTTTTCAATAGCCATCACCAATGGCTTGAAATCATCGGGTAGTCCAACAAGCATCAGCGATGCAGTAATTTCATCATCTATCTTAAGACCAGCATTTTTTACTTTCAGTGCAGTCATTACGAACAGATTTATTTACTCCTGAATATTACTGCAGTTCTCCAATTTGATGTTGACCAGATGCTTCAGCAGCTCAACTTTTCTTGTGAGTCCCGTATCCTCGTAGGCATGCACGAGACAAACCCAAGCTTCTTTAGCTGTCTTTACAGTAGCGATGTGCGCGAAATTACTAGGGTCCGCCATCAATGCAATTTCAGCCAACGCACGCTCATTGGTGTTATGGTTCTTTTCATCAGCGACACCCTTTTCGACAACTTTCCAGCATCCTTTAATGACAAGGCAAGATTTAGCTTGCCTTTTCCAGACATCAAAGTTATGTTCCAATGGAAAAGATCCGTTTTTTTTACGCGTAACTACAGGCCCATAACCTATTCAGTTAAATATTTATTGAAGAGTATAAAAATTAGAATACAGAGATAGTAATTTTGTTTGACATATAAAACTATGCTTTTATGAGAAAATAGAATACTAAAGTAATAAGGTTTGCTATCAGCAAGTTATTTCATTCACAATAATATAATATAGAAAAATTAAACCAACAATAGCTGAGTTAAAGTTGAATTAAGTGAGAACCTAGTTTTGTTTTTTACTACCTTCAGTTTGAATATGCTTGAATCATCGCTGTAAAAAATAGATTATTTTCAGTTGTTAACATCATTTTACACCAAATTGAGAGAAAGTAGAAATAAGGAATCATTTTTTAAGATTTATCCCAAGAGAAAACCCTTACCGAATTCAACTTGAGGCTAGCTCTAGGCGATCACTTTTAAAAGCCAATTCAGTTAGCTTAGCTTGTGGTAAACATTTGTTTTTCTCATTCCTTATTCAAGACCATACTTAAATTCCTGTTTTTCTTAAAATTCTTACAGCTTTTATATAACAAAAAAAAAAAAAATCTACAATAAAATTGCTTTGAGACAAGAATTTATCATTTCAGTCGGTAAGTCCCACATGCAGTGCTATTCCCTTTTGGCAAATTTCAGTAGCTGGTTTTGTTTCCAAAACTCAACTTTCTTTCAACTAAACTTTTAAGCAACCAAAACACTCGCATTGATACACGTAGGAACATAAAGCTCATTATATACAAAAGGGCTTTACAACAAATTTACAATTCTCAAAGTTCAAGTATGCTTACTCTGAATTGATTTGCGTATAAATCCAAAAATTTCCCATTTCGAGTTGTGCTCATTTCGTTTCTATAGTGCGTTTAGTGCAAAGGTTCAGTTCTGCTTTTTAATGAACACGTAACATCAATCATTCCAATCAGCCAAACAAAACTTCATTTCATTACGTGTCAAAAATTTGTCCTTTACAGCCTTTGGCAAACTTCTCGCAGTCATAACAGATATGAAAACCACAACATCTACCACAAAATAGCATACAATACAAATTCACAGCCACTGAGCGCCACACGTAAATGTCTTTTTTCTTTTGCAACACTGGAAAAAACCCACACAAAGTTGCACAACAACGCCGGTCAAATATGATGCTTGCAGTCAATCAACCTTATATGTGTTATTGCCTTGATGTTGTTCATTTTGCATTTTAGAATCCGGAGGTGATAACTCTTAACGATGTGCAGACGGTAGCGAACTACTCACAAAAGGTGATAGAGCAAGGCAACTGTTTTCCGATAAGCTAAAGCTGTCGAATTGAGAAAAGTGTAATGTAAAAATCAAAACCAATCACGGAATTCCAAGGTTTACTCGAATATTCTTTAGGAAAAAAAAACTACCTTACACTATGCCCAATAAGTTTCCGGACATTAAGGTGAGGTTCTCATGAAACTTGGCCAAAAAACTCAATTTTTTTTTGTCAGCTTATGATTTGTAGCAAATGTTCCCAAAGCGGTTTGGCCGATAACAATTGCATAAAAAACTTATTGCATACGGAAGGAACCCATATCTTCATAAACGCACTCGAAATAATCGTAAACCAAATCTTAAAATGCGTTTTTTGAAAAAACCTATTTTACAAACTGGTCTCAACGATATCTTAAGAATTACTCCATGGATTGATTTGAATTTTTTTTTTATTTTAAAGAAGATAATATTTATTGGATTCCAAACCTTAATTTAGATATTATTGGCCCGTTTTTTTTTTAGAGATCTTTAAAGAGCGAAAAATGTGAAGAAAAACGCTACTAAAAATACAAACTTCCGCCAGTTTTATTTTCAACTATTTATTAACATTATAGGCTCAAGCTGCTATAAATATAATATCCAGTGCCGGATTATCCATAAGGCAGTGTGGGCAGCTGCCTAGTGGCTCGGCATCGGCAAGGGGCCCCGCTTACGATAAAAAATTGCAATAATTTTAAAAATTTAATTTGAATATTTGTGTCCTCAATCACTATACATATCGATTTTTCCCGGGAATTTTAACGCCGAATATCAACGCATAACGTTTCAAAAATTATGCATTGTGAATAACCGAGTACTCTTACTACGTATTTATCTTCGCCAGAAATGGGTTGGCCATTCTTATAAATTTGTTTTCTATTAACTTTTTTTTGCACTTTAGCAAAATCAAAATATGTACAAAAAACTAAAACTACAATTTTTTTATTTACCTTACCAACAACAAATGCATGCAAAGGCAACAAAAAACAAGCCTCACTCGACGAGATTGAGATGATTATCCCATTACTTGTCTAACACTCATGATTTGTTTTTGTTTTTGCATGTGAACTTTGTTATTGAAATCGAAATTCAGTCTTTTCAAAGTAAATTGACAATTGAAATGTGTTATAAGTGTAACAAGCATTGTATACGATCGGATTCGCTTGATTATTGCAGCGTTGTTGTATTATAAAAAAAGTTTCGAAACACTTGTTTTGTAATTGCTATTTGAGAATTTTGCGACCGTGAATTTAATTTAAAAAGTTTAACTTGGCTGTGTGTTTCGAAAATTACGAATTTGGATAAGAGTGCTAAATTTTTTTTATAAAGTCTGCCAGTGCTTTGAGAATATCTACGAGATGAGGAGCGAGTGTAATAGTGAAACTTACTAGATTACTAGATTTTATTTTATATTTTTATTTCATCTAATATTACAAAAGTCGACGAGTGTGAAGGACCGAAGTTTTTCTTATGTAGATATAAAAATGATTATAAAAGTTATAGTTCGCCGAGTAGCTAAAGGAAGAAAATATTAAATGATTTATTGATAAAAATATTGCGGATTGATTTGTTTCATCGTTCGCTGTGCTTCGGAAGATTTTATTTGAGAGAATTTATAATATCCTTGAAATATTCTCAGAAAGTTTTAAGTCAGTTAAATAAAAAGCCATTCAGTTAAAAAAAAAGCTTAAAGTAGTTATAAGCACAAACATCTGAAGAAAACACACTGAAAGCTATACATAAAAATAATTTAAACGCGTTTTTCTCGAAAGTGCTGATTAAAACTGGTGGATAGCATTACTCGAAAACTACGTCAAGGATCGCTACAAAATTTTATGTACATGTTTAGGAAATACAAGTGGTAATCTTTAATCGTTCAATTTATATTTTGTACAAATATTTTCTTGTTTAAAACCTAAAAAAACTGACTCTATTAATCAAAAATCGGGTTTTCACCTGCCATTTTAGTAAAAATCCACATTTTTCAAAAATTTTCGATTAGAAGCTCAAAAAGGTTCAGCTGAACCGAAATCATTTTTTTAGATGAAAAAGCTCCGAAAAATCGTGTCCACCGCATATTTTAGGTGCTGACATAAACAACCGATTCCTGCTATAATAATTTATATTGGTTATCGAAAAAGTTCAAAATATTTTCCTTAAAAGTTATGTGATTATAAAGTTAGAACAAAAATTACCTAAAATAAACAGTCACTTTAAAATAAAACTTTTAATACAGAGTTTTTTCGCTTAAAAAACTTTAATGTTCCCTTAAAGAGATAAGTAAATGCTTATCGTTCAAATTTTATTTGTAAATTTGAGGTTCTTTTTTTTTCAATTAGTAGATGTGGGGAAAGACAAAATTGCACCGGCCAAGGAATCATATAAATTGATTTTGGGTAATATGGCACAATCAACTTTTCCAAATATAATACTAGCATTGCAAATATAAAGAAGTCTTATGATATCAAACGCCACGGGTAGTTTTTCTAAATTAAAACTAATAAAAACTGTCTTCGTTCTTCAATGTCGCAGAACCGTTTAAATGCATTTGCTATAATGGCGATTGAAAATTATGTATTAGAATAAGTCAAATTTCAAGATGATTTAAACGATTTTGTGTTTAAAAAATTAAGAAGAGTTAATATTTAAGCATATTGTACTTTACAAAACTGATTTCGTTTTGTACCCGAAATTGTACTGCATTTTGTTATGTTTAATAAAAAATACGCCTACCTTCCTTTAATTTTTGTTTTATTATTTAGGATGATGGCAAACATTCAATGTAGAAAAAAATATCAGTTATTATGATGGTAAAAAAAGTATATTTTTTGAAAGTTAGAAAAGGGTAAAGGGGCCCTGAGAATTGCATTGCCTAGGGGCCCCGACGCGGTTAATCTGGCCCTGATAATATCTAATATATAAAAATCTCGTGTCGCGGTGCTTGTTTCAGAACTCCTCCGAAACGGCTCCACCGATTTTCATTAAATTTTGTATGTATATTTGGTAGGTGTAAGATTAGGTCGTGAAGTTTATTTCACCCTCCTACCCGCAGTGGCCATGGCACCTCCCTTACAACCCAAATTTCCGATATCGAATATCTTTGGAGTTATAAGCCGCTTAGGCTCGAAATTCGATACTCGACCACAATTTACACTTGCCGCTTCGCTGATAACATTTTATGGGCGTTAAAAGAGGGGGAGTGGCACCTCGCATACAACCCAAATTTTCGATATCGAATAGCTTTGGAGTTATAGGCCGCACAGCCTCGGAATTCGGTATTCGACCACAATTTACACGTGGCGTTTCACTGATAACATTTTATTTGAGTTAGACAAAGGGGCGTGGCACCTCCCATGCAACCCAAATTTGCGATATCGAATATCTTTTGAGTTATAGGCCACACAGCCTCGGAATTCAGTATTCGAACTCAATTTACACATGCAGTTTTACTGATAACTTTGTATCCAACCTAAATCCAGACACTGCATTAAGTGATCTGATTCCGACTCTAAATAATAGTAATTAAATTCTGATAGTAATTCGCTATTTACTATCAGAATACTGGAGGAATGCGCACTAAATCATCCACGTTTAATGCTGCTGTATCGGTTAGCTCGTTCGATGTCACCGCCTTGACTGAAACTTGGCTGCATAAAGACATATTTTCATCGGAGTTCTTTGACAGTCGATTTGTAGTTTTTCGCCGAGATCGTTGTCCTATTGCTACTGGCTTTGATCGTGGTGGTGGTACATTAATAGCCGTTCGCTCATCATATTCTTGTCAAGAGGTTCCATTGCTACAAACCACAGGGACCGTGGAGCAGTTATGTGTTAAAGTTGATATTCCAGTCCAATCGAATTGGGGCAAAAGCTCCAAACTAATAAGTTTCTACATCTTCTGCTCATATTTACTAACTATATACCGCCTAATTCTACTAGTGATATTTACTCATTGCATTTCTTTAATATATTTAAAATTGTAGAGCGTCTTAAAGATAATGAGTATCCATTATTATTGGGTGATTTCAATTTAAGCAAAGTAAACTGGACCTATTCTGATAATTTTTCAGCCTTAACTCCAAACATACCAACTAATGGGTCCGAAGTAGATTTTTTTAGATTCCATTGTATCTATTGGGTTGTATCAAATTAATTCTATTCGAAATGCCTTAAACAATATATTAGATTTAGTTTTTTTGGATTTAGAGTTTAATGTATGCTGTTCTGAAGCAATTTGCCCTTTTTCTAATAACAGCGTCCATCACACTGCTCTTTTAGTTCAATTTGATATTCTGGCTCTAAAAAATCCACTCCATGTTTTTCCACTCCACTCCATGAGCATGTTTTTGAATTTGCATTTGCGAAGGCTAATTATACTGTAATATCAGATTACTTAAATGGTATAAATTGGTGCACAATCTTTGGTAATTCCCTACAAGACAATTGTGATTTATTAATTAATGTCATTAAGGAGACGTTTCAGAAATGTGTACCTTTGAAAAAAGTCCACATGAGTAATAAACCTAATTGGTATAATAAGCGTCTTGCTAATCTAAAAAATATTATGAATAAAAAACATAAGAATTTTAAGAAAAATGATATATTCCGTCATGAATATTGCCAGGCACGCACTAATTATGAGAGTCTTAAAAAGTTTTTGTATAGAAGTTTGTATTTACTTACTTTAAAATCAAATATAAAAAGTAATCCTAAATCATTTTGGACTTTTTTGAATAATAAAAAAATACCTGGGGCCTTCCTAAAAATATGTTTTATCTTGATAAATGTTCGGATAACCTCCAAGATATTAGTGAGTTATTTGCTTTCTTTTTTCAATCAAATTATGCTTGTGATAATGCTTCTAACAATCATGATCGTGTTACGCCCGTCGATGTACCAATTACAGACCTTGGCTGCATCTCCTTTTCGGAGTATGATGTCTTTGAAGCTTTAGTAAGTCTTGATGTTAAAAAGGATTGTGGGCCAGATAATATTCCGCCTATATTTCTTAAAAACTGTGCTTTTGCCTTGTGTAAGCCGTTGACTCATATTTTCAATACGTCACTCCGAGAAGGGAAATTTTTAGACATCTGGAAGATATCGGCAATTACTCCAATTTTTAAATCGGGATCAAGCCAAAATATTGCAAATTATCGACCGATAGCTAAATTACCACTTATTCCTAAAATTTTTCAATCTTTGGTAAAAAATAAAATTAATAACTCCATTAAAACTAGATTATCTGAGATGCAGCATGGATTTGTGTCAGGTAAATCTACCTCTACTAATCTAACTCTTTTTACACACTTTCTGTCCAATAATATGGAAAAAGGTCATCAAGTAGACGCCATATTCACGGATTTGGCAAAGGCTTTCGATTGAGTTTAACACTCTGTTTTGATTAATAAGCTAAGTAACCTCGGATTCCATTCTTCGCTACTTCTATGGTTAGAGAGCTACCTTGTTGGTCGTCAACAATATGTTAAAATTGGTAATAATTTATCTTAATACATTGCATTTTAATGTGTCTAAAAGTAATGTAATGTCTTTTTCTATGAAGAATCAACTTTTCGAAGGTTCTTACGGTATTAATACGGTATTGATCGAGAGAGTAGACTTGAAAAAAGACTTAGGGGTTTTATTTGAACAAATGTAAGCTTTGTCAAACATTTGGATGCTATTATATCAAAAGCGAATGCGATGATGGGATTTTTATCGCGCAATACGAAAGAGTTCTCCGATCCCTTTACCGTGAGAACCATTTTCTTTTCAATTGTAAGGTCGGTTTTAGAGTATAATTGTGTTATCTGGGACCCTCAATATTCTATACATATTAAAAGAATTGAAAATATTCAAAGGCGTTTCACTAGGTTAGCAATTCGCAAGCTCCACTGGGATTTTATGCCTTTCAGCTCGATTGAAATCACCCAAAATAAGGTAGCATTTATAAACGATATCGTGCTGAATTAGTTTTGTAACCTACGATTAAACTATGTACTTAGAGTAACTGTATAACAATAAATGTTAATAGTTGATTGAATAAATAAATAAAAATAAATAAATTTGAGAAATTCAACAGCTTTTTAGTTATAGGTCACACAGCCATGGGATTCTGGAACTGATAACATATTATTTATAAAAGCTAGTTATTTATAAAATTGTCTGGTTTTTTATATCAGACGACATGAACGTGCTTTAGGATGGAGACTATTTGGGTAAAGATAATACACTTCACATTACACTTTAATGCAAAAATTTTTCTGCACTTTAACAATCAATAAATAACTGTCAAAAAACTCAAGGTTCTTGAACAAAAAATTAAGAACATGACCGTGTTTTCGGAGCTCTAGATGAAAACTCTATGGTACGAGTTGAATTAGCTGCCCCTGCTTATGGGACATGCGCCCCTAAAAGCAACCTGCATGGTTTGCTCTCAAGGGGGCTCTCAAGAGGACTCTACGAAAGAGTTTAGTTCCTCCGTAGTAGAGATTTGTTAATAAACTAAGGAATGGATTTTTGGGCAAGCCACACTGGTAAAACTAGCCCAGTCAGATCGTTTAGGATTCCGAAATAGAGGAGGAGCCTCCAATTGCAGGTTCAAATTGAAAAGGATCGGGCTGTGATCAGAAAAAGAAATTTTGCAAGAAACTCTTCAATCAACCACTTTTAGAGAGTAGCTTGCCGATATTAAGGTAATATCCAAGACTTCACTCCAATTTGTAAAGTTGTCAGTACTTGGATAGGTGAAAGTAGGTGTGAAACCCTTATTACGTATATTAACCCCAATCACCCTGAGTAATATTTTTTAAATTTTCTGAATGACCTTTTAACGCAAATATAAAATGGTTTAAACTAAAATAAGCACATTTAAAGCGTTTGTGTTTGCGTTACCATAAGGCAACGACAGGGTGTTTCGGGTTAAGATTGGAGTTAATAATGAAATCGATTAAAAACTCACCTCTTGTGTTTATTTCTGAGCTGCCCCATAGCTTGTGTCTCGCATTAGCGTCACAGCCCAAGAGTGTGGTGGTATTAACTTGTGTCGCCGTGGCCAGTAACCGCCTCACCTCGTCTGGAGGAGCTTCTCTGTCGTGACCCATGTAGGCTGAGGCTATAAAAAGGTTATCGGTGCCTTCTAATGTGACGACTGTCAGGTCGGAAGAGCTACGGTTAGGGAGTAGAAATAAGTGTATGCGATTTGAAGATGACGGCGGATCCTCGATTGTTAATCAATCTAAAATTTCGTTGACGCTAACGCCTTCTTCCGCGGATGATTCTTTGAATATTTTAAGCTTTGCACTACGTATGCCAAACTTAAGACAGTTGCCTGCTTTTTCGAGAGCGCCCAGGCACTCGTCCGTGATGAGCAGCAAGCAAGTCATATTGTTGCGCTGGGGGTCTTCATGCGTGATGACCGACCAGTCGTTCAAGGGGATTTCAGGGTAGTGAAGTTGGAGGACTTCGATTGGTTTGCTACTCTCAAGCTTTATCTTAGGCAACTAAATGCGAGTACGAGGTCTTCTCGGAATATCCTCATATATACAAAATGCGAAAAAAGCTCTTATTATAGTTTTAAAGCAAATCCATTCGATTTGCTATGTTGGTTTCCATAGTTTTATTGGAACCATTGTTGGTTTAATATGCGCCTTTTACGGAAGAAATAATTTGTAAAAGGCGCAACTAAACGGAAAAAATAAAGCAAAAATTGATCAAAAATTACAAAAGGTGAAAAAAATTAAAATTAATTTTATTGTAAGCAACTCTTCCACAACTTAAATTAGGCAAAATGAAAAAGCCCACAAATAAAATAAAATAATCCCAAAATGTAAGAAATGAAATAACCCCCAAACAGAATAAAATGAAGTCCAAGAAAAAATCAAAATGAAATAAGATCCAAACAAAAAAGTAAAATATTTCCCAAAATTTATGAAATAGCCCCTAAAAGTGGGGAGTTATTTCATATGAAGTAACACCCAAAAATGTATGAACTTTTTTGGGGTTTACTTAATTTTTTGGGGCTTATTTCAATTGGGGTCTAGCATAACAAAGTTTTAAGTTTCTGAATTAGATATAACAACATCCGAACTATATATAAAAAATAAATTAATTTTTTTAACTATAAAGATATTGTTTTTCATGCAAGGAACCTTGAATTAGTAACGTAATAATTACTAATAACGTAAAAAATTAACGTAATAATAAAAAAAACTTTAATTTTAAATCGGGTATAAAGTTTTTTCAATCTAATAATTGTTCAATATCAATGTTTTTGACTTATGTGGATAATAACTCTTTATAAATATCAATGTTATAGTAGCACTCAACATTTGATTTTTTTTTGTTTGTGCAAATCTTGAAAGGGTGTTTACTTGAAGCCTTTTTTTTCTTTTTTTTGATAAGTTTTATATGAAAAAAAAAGACGTTTAAAGTTAGCCGAAAAATTAGGTATGTAAAGTATTAGGTTTTCATTCGATTATTTTATATATACTACGAAACATAATTTCATAATTTTTATTTTTAATTGCATTAACTTTGTCAAAAACTCTGCAAACTTAAGACTATTTAAAATGTAAACGCATTGTTTTTGACTGTCTTAATAGTACTGTCTAGTGTAAGCTCTGTGTAAGATAAAGCAAGTAAAAAAGTTTTTAAGACATAATTTGTAAAAAATACTGAAATCATCGCGGTGGTACTATGGTCCTTTTGAAAAGCGAAAAGTTCTGAATTCTGTACTTAGTACTAAATTTATAATTCCTGATAAATAATTTCTCTCTGTCTATAGAGAGAGAGAGAGTGAGAGAGAGAGAGAGAGAGGGAGAGGGAGAGAGAGAGGAAGAGAGAGAGAGAGAGAGAGAGTTGCGCACTAGCCTGCTCTTTTCTAAGTCTGCTTGAATCACGATACTCGCTCGAACACACGCAGCTCAATCGCCTGATCGTTTGTGGCCTGCTCGATACTCGCAAGCAAACACACACATCATACCGCATTTCATTAGAGTAACTTCGGGTAATGTGATATAGGTATTATTGTTTTTATAATTACTCGCAATTTTCTTAGACAAGCTTTTACCGCATTACACAGGATAGTATTTGGTGCATTGTGCGGTGTATTACGACTTCGTAGCTCTATAGCGTTGCCCAATTTGGAGCTTTTTCAATACAATGGAAAAAAGCCATGTAACCCTTATTAATGAACTTGGTGGGTAAAGTGATATACCACGTTCGGATAATGTGATATACCATGTCACACGGTAAAAAAATATAAACAAAAGCAACTGAATACGAATACGCAAGTAAAAACTTAACAAAAAATAGCTAAAATAACTGATAGGTTTATCACTGCTAGCTGCTCTTTACAGCGTTGCAAATGGAACTCCAAATGTCTTTGACGCCAACAGTAAGACCATTGCTTCTTTTCTGACTGCCAAAATAGTCTTTATACTTCCTTCTGGATCTCACTTAGGTATCTTTTCTTTATTTGGTAACATCTGCAATTTATTGTAATAATAACACTGTTCTAAAAAAAAAAATTGTTTTTATGTATAAGAGCTCCCACCAATATTTTATGTTTTGCTGATTCATATGATGGCTTCCTGCGCTTACAGAATGCTTACATCACTTAGATTTTTTTTTGTTAATGGCCTTTTTATGAAGTCACTTCGAATTTTCGTACCTTTTCATAACTTTGCTTTTGATCAACTGTTTTAAAAAAATCTTTACATTAAAACAAAGGTAAGACTTGCAGGCTTCCATGGTTGGTTACTTGTTTTTTATTGTTGAATTTTTTTAAAGTTATAGGCGCTTTCATGAACACAAACAAATTTCTTTTTTAAAATTTGCTTTTTGCTATTAAAAATAATCATAAAGTTCTTCTGACATTATTAGTTTTTCTTATTGCGTGTAAAGGGTATGGTACAATATTAGATTTTTTAATGTTAATAAAAGAACTAAATTGGTCCACAAATAAGTAAGTTATGAACTATAACAATATTGAACATACATATTTTTTTTTTTTGAAGAATTTGTAATTTTTTTAATTTTCAGAACAGCAGCACAATATTCCAGCCTCAGAACAGTAATTGCTTTTTTTAAATTTTAGTATTAGCTGTCAAAGGGTTTCATATGTCTTCATCTGTCCACAGTGAGTGCATCCCATACAAAAGTTGGACAAAAATAGAAGGAGTGCTTCTACGATAATGCAATTTTGTATACTTGGTTAATTTAAGCCAAATAAAAAAAAATTTCTAAAAATGATCGATATTGGTTAGAGCCTTGTCGTACCTTCTTTGGACCTATATTTATTTTTTACTTGATTTTGTATGGGGGTGCATACAAAGGGTGGCCGACCTTAACCAAAATTTGTCAGAAGAGTAGTCAAATAGAGTTATAGATGTGACTGAAAATTGTTGAAATCGGTTAGACCCGGTATGAGGTACCTCCATCATTTGGACCTATATTAATTTTTTACTGGAAATAAAAAAACCGTTCATGTATAGAACACTATGTTAAAAAAGAGTGCACATTGTACAGACTAGGTCAAAAAATGTTTTATACATTTGACTAAATGACCTTTATCAAATCATTCTGCCACCACTTCGCATTAGGCTTGGATTAATCAAATAATTTTTTAAAGGACTAGACAAAACAGAAAAGGAACAACTTTCAAATATCTAGAAACAAAATTTCCAAAACTAAGCAATGCAAAAATATGAAAAGGTTAGTTTTTTTTAAAAGTCTATTTTTTAAAATAAATTATTTATTCTGTTGACTTTTTATTAATTAAATACAAATTCTAAATGTTTGATAGTTTAAATCATACTTGATTTTAAATACAAATTCTAGTTGTTTGATAGTTTAAAATCGTTTATTGAGCTTAAGGTTAAAGTTAGAACAATTAATTGTTCTAACGAATTTTTCCAAAGAAACAACAACAACAAAGTTTTTTCAATATGAAAAGGACAAAATCACTAGCTGATCTGATTGCAATTTCTGCTCTGCTAAAAGCGTCATCAGAAATCTTTGTGATACCCGTGCAAGCGCGCGCTAACGCACTGCACCATCGGGGCGATGAGATTTGAAGCGTCAATTTCTCGTTAGCGCGTGCTTGCACGGGTATCACAAAGATTTCTGATGACGCTTTTAGCAGAGCAGAAATTGCAATCAGATCAGCTAGTGATTTTTTCCTTTTCATATTGAAAAAACTTTGTTGTTGTTGTTGTTGTTGTTTCTTTGGAAAAATTCGTTAGAACAATTAATTGTTCTAACTTTGACCTTAAGCTCAATAAACGATTTTAAACTATCAAACAACTAGAATTTGTATTTAAAATCAAGTATGATTCAAACTATCAAACATTTAGAATTTGTATTTAAATCATATAAAGTCAACATAATTAATATAGAGGTCATTTAAAAAAAACTTTAATCAAATGGTAGAGCTCGATCAAACGGAAACAGCTGAAAATAAAATCAGCAAAAAATTCTAAAAACAACTTCAGTAAACATGCTTTGTTAGTGCAGACTTCCAGCAGGCTGTTGGACTACATATAATAACATAAGCATAGAAACTAAAGTAAAAAAGAAATACAACAACAAATGTGACATTATGAAATTGAGGAAAAAACTGAGAAATTGACGCTTCAAATCTCATCGCCCCGATGGTGCAGTGCGTTAGCGCGCGCTTGCACGGGTATCACAAAGATTTCTGATGACGCTTTTAGCAGAGCAGAAATTGCAATCAGATCAGCTAGTGATTTTTTCCTTTTCATATTGAAAAAACTTTGTTGTTGTTGTTTCTTTGGAAAAATTCGTTAGAACAATTAATTTACCTTTTACCTTAAGCTCAATAAACGATTTTAAACTATCAAACAACTAGAATTTGTATTTAAAATCAAGTATGATTTAAACTATCAAACATTTAGAATTTGTATTTAAATCATATAAAGTCAACATAATTAATATAGAGGTCATTTAGAAAAAACTTTAATAAATTATTTATATTATTGTATTTGTTTTTTTTAAACATTTTCATTGGACCACAGATTCGTTAATTGGTTAAAAGTGCAGATTCTTCAAATCAGATGATAGCTGTAGAAAAAAGAGGGTGGTTAAGTTTTGTTACAGTTTGTGAAAATTTTCTAGGAAATCAACGAAGCAATAACTATGCAGAAATAGTGAAGGAATTGCTTTTAGCATTCCAGCCTAGGGGCTGCAATATGTAAACCAAAGTTCACTATTTGCATTGGCATTTTTTTCACTCCAAACTAAGGTCAATTCAGTGATAAGAATGTTGAAAAATTCCACTAAGAAATTAAAAAAAAAAGAAACTCGCGTTGGTCTTCTTCAGCGCGAAACAAGCAATTATAAATATAAAAGGAAAAGGTCATCGAACGATTTTTAAGAAAGAAACCAGTAAAATAAAATAAAAATTAATGTAAAAACTTTATTCATAAAATGTAAAAAAGAACAGAAATATATTAAATGATATTCTCATAATTAACTCCAATATTTTTAAAACGATATTTTTTAATGAGAAAAAACAGATTATATGTAATATCATACTTTCGTTAATAACTTCATTATTTATGTACTGAGTCTAATTTTTATAATGAGTTCGAAAATGAATACCTTTGTCTTCTGAAGAAAAAAAAAAACACAATTATTTGAGTATATTTTTTTTGATTTCTCACCGTTAGAAAATGTAAAAAAAACAATATGCCTGTATTGTTTCAACTTCTATTATTTTTAAATATATTGGCGTATTTCTATTCTTCAAAGTAGAGTACAAAACTGCAAGTCTTAGCTTTGTTATAATATAAAGGTTTTTAAAATTAGTTGATAAGAAGAAAAGTTAGAATGTACCAAGGTACAATAATATACTCATTTATTGCCCTTGAGGAAAAATTCGAAATGATACAAAAGTTCTGTAAATGCAAAAAGTCCACTTTATGAATTATATGTGTGGGAAATCTTGTACAGTTTTCGTGTAGAACAGTGTAATTTATAATTTATAGCTCAAAGGGAATATCACATTACCCAACTTTGACTACATACAAGCCGAATTTGGTTTTTAAAACAATGAGATTATTTTTAAAAAAAACATACTTCAGAAAATAAAGACCTAAACTCATTTATGGATAACTGTATTCAAACACTAACAAATTTATATATTAAAGCTTTCAATTGTGCTTCAGTTTTCTTGCATCTCACCTACAAAGCGCACTCAATAAAAATATCGACTACACCGATAAAACATTTTCCTAACAATAAGAGTAAACAGAGCGAATGAGAGTGCGCATAAAACTGCAGCAAGTGCCGTTTTCTTTTACCGTCATGTTTACATGTATATTCTAGTCAAAAGTTGTGTATTTAACAAAATATACAGGTATACCTGACATATATATCCGATCACATTACCCGACCATATCACAATACCCGAAGTTACTCTACATGACGAATTTTTACATGACCAAAACAGAATTATTAAAGTATTAACAACGGCGAATATTTATAACACAAATTTTCAGATTCTCAAAATACATATTATTGGCTAAAGCTGGACATAGGGGATTTTCAAAATATTGTTTAGAAAAAAATGGCAACCATTTCAAAAAAAAAAAACCTTTAACATTTTCACGTGTTTTTCAAAGGAAAGTTATTTATAAAAAAAAAGTTAAAAAACCGGTCAGGTTAAAAAATAACATTTTTTCAATACCAATCATCTTAAATGAACTCGATCGGTTATGCTGTCGTAGTTATGCTGTCAACCAGGTCAAAAAAGTGATTTTGAATAGCATGACAGAATTTTGTGTTCTTTTCGAATACTTTGGCGTTTTCTTTTCTCGATCAAAATATCATTATATGGTAACATTACGAAAGTATTGCCATACTCCCTGCGAAAATGTTGCATTTTTCATATGAGAAGAGAACAACAAAAATGCAACCCTGTCACAAATCAGCTAAATAATAAAATTATGCAGTTTTCATCCATTATAACAATATCTTTATTTATAAATTACAAACGATACATAAAAATTCGCTGGGCAACGCTCACTGTTATAGAGTTTTATTTTCTCGTGATAATGTTACATTCCTTCTTTACGATTTCACAAGGGTAGAAAATGTCGCACTTTTGCCAGATCATTGTGCGACATTTTAAGAAAAAAACACGCAACCCTATGAATATGCTGAGAAAAGAACACTAAAATTTAACAGCCCCGGCGCAGGGCAGAATAAATGCAACATTATCGCGAGAAAAGAAAACGCCATTATTGTTCAAATTTTCACTGGAAACTTGAGAAACATGTTCTATGGGGTGTAAAGTAATAATTTATAAAAAAAACAAAATTTTTTTAGAAAGTGTAACACTGTTCATGCCTCTAAAGTCTCTCAACCAGTCCTAGACATCTTAATATTTCTCTCTAAGTTTAGTTAAAATTGGTCTAAACACATTTTAGCTCAACCGGTAATTTTTGTTACTTCATAAAAGTGCTGGCAACGGCTGTTAACATGATCACACACACACACGGACAGATAGACACAGCTAAAGTGACTCCGGAGGTGATGCTTATCAAGAACTTGCATACTTTTCTATACATGTCACGCCAATTTTTGACCGTTACAAGCGGAGTGACAAAGTTAATAGTCGTGCGCGTGAGGGTAAAGCTTAGTATGCTGTAGGAACGAACATTTTGGGCATATAACCCACACGCGAAATTTTGGTGTAGAGTCAAAATTTTTGTGTGGAGAAAAAGCACTTGTTGTTCTGGTTGACGGATTCATATTTTTATTGCTGCAATTTTATATCCTATAAAAAGCAAGACTTCACATTAATAAAGTATATAAATGCAACAATGAATTTGTTAAATAACAAAATCAATATTTAAACATACTTACTGCTTATTTTTTATTGTTGAATGGCAAATTTCCGCGCCAAGTGTATGGGCGTATAATCAGTGTGACCACGAACTGGGAAAAAAAGAAAGCTTAACCGGCCAAAAAAAGTCAAAACAAGCAAAATGACTTGAAAAAACAAGCTAAAAAAACAAATAATTTTCATACAATTTTAAGGTTTTTGTTTAATGTTTAACATAAATTTTTATTTAATATAGGTACTAGACAGTAACAAAATAAAATTCACCGCACACTATCTAATTCGAAGCATTTTTGAAAGGTAATTCCGAAGATTTTTTTTTACAAAATGTTTCGTCATATCTTCGACATTTACAGTCCAATATTAATTATGGTATTTCGGCATTTTTGTCTTGAAAAGAATATTTTCTCCAAATGTCATTGAACTCAAGTACCCCGTTCTAGTACTTATCAACCAAATCTCAGTTCTTACCATCCTAATGTACCAGTAATGTCAGAAACTTGAAGCTGGCAAAAAATAATTAACCTTTTTTTTCTGTAAGTATTTTAATTATTCCAGTAGAACTATTTAAAAACAAATTTTTTTGGCATTTAGAGTTTGGTCTTAAAGTATGATGCATATCTCGATGATTGTGTCTTAAGTAACCAATTTTTTTGCTCCAAAGGTCATTGACATCAAGTACTCCATTCTAGTACTCACCCACTAGATCTAAACTTCTAAAACATGAATTAAAATGAAAAGTAAATCAAATAAAAAGTCTTGAAACCGTTGCCTAGCACTTTGACAATCCTGCTGTCCCTAGCCCTTTAAAATAATCTTTACTTAACTTAAATTCATGAAGTGTTTTTAAAGTGATATATACAATGCCCATCGCAGTAGAATCTACTAATTCTACCAATTTCAAAAAATAGTCAAATACGGTGACAGAATTTTTATATTTGTACTCTGTAGTTTGGCTGGTGGCAGCATATCCCTTTAGACATGCTATTTTCTGTTCTGGCTGAATGGGATAGAAGAATTGTAAATCCCAAGGTAATGGACGTTGGGTCCGTTCGCCCCTGTCAATGAAATCGATGTGTTAAAAGGTCGTACTAGGCGAAGTGCCTGGCCCTACAACTTTGGGTATATAAATTCTCATACCAAGTAGTTAGTTAGAACTACAGGGTAAAACTACGTTTTTGACACTTCGCCAAAAAAGACAAAAATAAAGCTATTTTCAAAAGGCAAAAATGCTAAAAAAAGTCATGAAGCTAAATCATAAGTTTACAGGCTAATTCTCTAAAAAACAGGCTAAAACTAGTCTGAAAAAGACTAAAATGGCCACACTGCATATAATCGAAAGCGAAATATTGAAATTTCAACTATCCACTCACGAATAGAAATTTGGCAACATAGCAATAATATTCACTTCTACAGCGTACCAGATGGCGAACATCTGGTTCATTCCTACAGCGTACTTAGCTTAAGGGTATAAATATCTTTTATGATATTTAAAAGAATTTTTATTTCAACTTCTAAGGCAGCGATTTGATATTGAGGATAAAATTTTTCAAATCTCGTGACGAAAAATTTCTTGAGTCTCTTATTATTATTATTATTATTATTTATTATTATTATTAACAAAAGCATTAGTGCAGTAAGAACTAAGTTTTTTTATAGCACAATAGAAATACATTCAATATAAGTATAATAACAACTGTTAAACTGTTATTTTGTTGATGTGTTTTTAAGTCAAATTTAAAAAGGACATTCCAATAAATTACAATTATCATGCGATTTGCTAATCTAAAAAGAACTAGTGATACATAAAATGTTTTTTATTTTCAAAGTCAGTGACCGATTTAACATATAAATTGGATATATTATATATATATTGTTAATTGGATTGGATTCACAGAAAAGGCAGCATAAAATATTTAAAAAATTGGGTAAATTTTCTGAATGTTCGTCTTAAAAATGCTATAAAATATTAATTTATGAACAAATTTCGATATATGAAAACTTTTCAGAAATAAAATATAGCTATGTTTCAAGACAATGAAAGCTGTTTAAGTGGGGGAAAAACCGATAAAATAGTGACAAAGTGTGAAGAAAGAGATATTAAGCCGACTTTTAATTTTTGCATGGTTTTTTTAAAATAAAAATTAGTTTTAAACCTAGAGAATCTATTTTCAATGTTTTACGCTCAACAGAAAGTCTGAAAAGCCAAAAGTACCTCATACAAGAACGAATTTTTAATCGCGTTTTTTAAAAAATGGTTTTTCTCGCGCTTTCAAATATAAATTAATTTTAGAAAGTAATTAAAATATTAACTTGAAATTTTGCATTATTTATTATTATTTGTTATTTATTTAAGTTATTATTTTAATTTTTGTTCTTTGATGATTTCCAATCTTTGCGGCCGGAAAGAAATATTAATTAAATTGAAAAACTTTCTGTCCGAGCTGGGTTTGAAACCGAGGCTCTTTTGATTACGAGCCAAGCACACTACCACTAGGCTACGGCCACCACGATTGGTCGCCTGACTAAAGCCACTGATGAACATGGTATGACTTTCAGAACCATAAAACATGAACATTGTGGACTTGTTTTCCGCAAAAATATTTTTTGTCACATCAATCAAAATATTTTTACCTGGATTGTAATCAAACAATGAAATGTTTGTCACAAAAATAGCAATATGTATGATAAACAAAATATGGTCAGAATTACGAAATATATTTCCAGTAGATAGAAATATGTTTGCTACAATCAAAGAAAAAAATGTAATTTTTCTACGTGTACAAGGGGATAGGCATTCCACAGCGCAAATGAATGGTGCCATGTTTAAGCAGCTGTAGCGCCGCCATTTTTTTTTCATCAGTCAACACCAATGTCAACATGTAATTTCAATTGCCAAAATAATCTCAGTTAAAAAAAAAAAAATTAAAAACCTGTTGTCTGGAGGGTCGAAAGATTAAAACTATCTTCGAAATTCTTGAAGTTTTTGATTTCATATTTTTTTTTACCAACTTCTCATTTTTTGAGAGATAAATTCCTGTTTTAATTTCCCAATTTCACTATCTATACAATAAAAAAATTTTCCTCAGCATGGTCGCATTAAAAGCGCCCTTTCTAGCTTCTCTCGAAATCGCTTCTGTTTGTTTCTAATAATAAATTGACTATAGCCTCCCACTTTCCATAGCATGGCTTTTATTTCATGTTTAGCATTGCCAATTATAGGCCGAGCAACGATACTAAGAATATTTGATGTATCGTAACCATGACGAGCTTACCGGCGGATAGCTTGTGGGACTTTTGTCCTGTAGCCTTAGCAATTAAACTGTGGTTGAACCAACAGAAGCTAGCTAGCTTGCTTCTATCACTTGGAATTCCTGTTCATCCATCATCATCACAGGTTGAGTTTTGTTGACCATCACTTTGCAGTGCGTTATAAACATAAATAGTGCCCAAAGAGTTTGTCATTTTGACTTAAAGTTTCACTTTAGAAAATGCAACAATCTTTTAGGTCGAACAAGTAAATGCAATAAGTTTGTAAGTCTATGAATAGTTACATTATTGCTTAGAGTGTTTATTGCTGATAACATGACTTATATGAGGTTATAGAAATGTAAACAAAATAGAATAGTGTGACTTAAAATTATGAGAATCATTTAAGGTACTTAGAGAGGCTCTTAGTATATTTAAGAAGAGAATTTGGTAATCAAAAAAAGTGTAAATTGACTTTAATAAGAATAGTAGTTATATGTTGAAAATCCAACTGCAGTGTAATAGTGCCATGGTTTCTGTAGTAATTTTTAATTGTTTAAAGTTAGCACAAGTTTCAATAAAATTAAACACCTTATTTGATAGAATATGGTATGCCTAATTTTACTGCAATATCCATAGTAAGCATTTATATTACTGCATAAATTGTATTAATATTCAGCAGATGTTGAATTTTCATCACCTATTTGTGTATTATTCCAGCAAATGTTCATTCAAATCTGCTTCTTTCTAGTCGTGTGAGGAGTTGTTTTCAGTGGCCTTATTTTCGTTTAAATATATTACTTTCAATTTGGTAAACTAATAGAGGGCATGAAAAACCGTAGTCTATCAATCACTTCCGTGGATAAAAATAATTGGTAAATATTTACTTTATGCTTCAACAATAATGTGATACAATGTTACTAAAATAAATTTTTCTTCAGATTCATCACCGGAGAAAAATAGGACATGCATATCTTATATATGGCTAGAAGGAAAAAATACATCAAATGCGCAATTTTTTTGATTTATTTTAATTTTATTTCTTTTACTTTTATTCATCTCAAATGAGGAGCCAAAAAAAAAAACATAAGCAACTTAAGAAAAAAATTAAAACTTTTATAAGAAACTTGATTGAGCAGTCTTAAATTTCATATTGATTTTGACTATTTATTGACTTTCGATATTGATTCCTGATATTTTTGTGAAATATTTAAAGCAATGAATTATTTTGTGTAACATATGTATAACATAAATTATATGCATATCTGTTAATTTCAAATATTTTCTTTAATTACACATATAAACAGCATTTTTACGCGGCGATACCGACATCATTAGTTCGATTAAGTATTGTTTCTAGATAATAAAAATCACTAAGACTTTTCCAAGTTTGTGTGGATTTTTTTTAGAGGAATTTTTTGATTTTTTTATGTTTTGAAAAATATGTCCCCAGTTATGATCCTATAACTTCAAAAGTATTTCTTTATTTTATTAATTTTCTATGACTTAAATACAATTTCTAAATGCGTGATAGTTTAAATCATTCTTGATACTAGTAAACCCGTGTGGCGTTAAAACGCCAAAATCAAACATACCTAGATTTTATTTTAAGCTATTGAATAAATTGAATAAATTTCAAGTGATCAAAATTGAAATTAAATTAATTTTGGCCTTTTTGTAATATACGCGGTATTGAACGCGCAACGACGATATAATGTTAGCATATTTAATTTCATACCCAAATTTATTTTAAATATACAGGAGTTAGAATATTTCTTGATTTCCAGTTGAAAAATGTTTGAACAAAAATATTTCATTACCAGTTTCCAATATCTTAATAAATTTTTAAATCTTTTTTTAACTGTAAGAAATCATTCCAGTATCACTTTGATATTGAATATATCAATTCATAGTTTTAGCTGAGAAATTGTAGAAGATTATTAGTCAGTATAACAGTTTCGTAGCTATTAGCCGATAGTTGGCGCTAAATACCCCACATATTTTTAGGCATATGCTGCAATTAAGAAGAGAAAACCAACATAACAACAACAATTATGTGCAAACTTTAACTCGCTATAATTTAAAAAATATAAATTTTTAAGAAATAAAAAGTCCAGTATGCACATTTACAGGTCTAAACCTACCAAACCATACTAAATTTATAAAGATTGGTCTTGTACTTAAAAAGCCGGAAAAAATTTGCGTTTGTGTAATATATATAAAATAAGGTCAATTGAAAACTTTCAATTGTAATCAAATCAAATTGTAATCAAAAAACACTGAAACAGCCTGAAGATTTTTCAGCAAATCTAAAAACAACTTCAGTAACTTTGCTTTGTTAGTGGCGAATTCCGACAAATAATTGGAAGCCATAACAAACCATAACAAACCCATAACAACCCATAAAAATAATTGGAACCCATAACAAAGAACAGCAGCAAAAAAGTATGAAAGTTAGAAAAACTGAGAAATTGACACTGAAATCGCATCGCCTCTGTGGTGCAGTGCGCTAAAATGCGCTCGCAGGGCGACCAGCCCGGGTTCGATTCCCGGTAGTGGCATCACAAATATTTCTGATGAAGCCTGTAGCAGGGCCGAAATTGCAATAAAATCAGCTAGTGATGTTTTTCTTTTCATATTGAGAATGTTGTTGTTGTTGTTTCTTTGGATAAATTCTTTTCTCATCTGGAGTATGTATTAATGAGCGCTTTAAAGCTCACACTGAAAACAAAGTAGTGCTAAAGCGCTTTTTGCAGAAATCTAACTAGGCATTATGGAATATTTTTTTCTCGGAATTGTATTGCGAACTTAAATTAATAAGTAGTGGACGGAATGTCAAAAGGAATCAGACCGACAGACGGATAATGTGAAATACAGATAAGCAGATGAAAATGTAAAAAGGCCTGCTAATAGTAAAAAACAAATATGTTTTTTTATTGTGCTTATGTTGCTTTTTGTGTTTTGCCAAGGCTAAACTGACAGCGTAAGATGCTTTCATTATACGTATTTGGAACTGATCACTATATGATATGATATGTGGACATGCCGCTTTTAAATAATTAATTAATTTCTCCATAGCGTGCCCCACAATTACCTTATATTGGCCATGCCTTATTGTAATGCCTTGTTATGCATAATTTTTTAATTTTACCTCTTTGTTGCCGCGCCATGCCCTTATTCTCTAAAAATAAAAAATTTTTCATACATACTTCCAAAAATTTTGCATACATACAATTTTATACAGTGTAATCTTACGTTATATCTGTGTCGATACGCAATAACAGCTTAAGTCTTATTTCAAAGTTTCCTGAAATCTTGCTTCAAAGTTTTCAATCGCCATATAAGTTATATGAAAGGTTATTTTGTTTTTGCGTCATATCTTTGGCTGAGGTCATGCTAGAAGTTCTAGATTTTGTTTGTTCATAATGACATATACGTGGAACACAACTTTATCAATAACTCAGTTCTGTCTTAAATCGACTTAAGCTATTATTGCTTATCGACACAGATATAAAATATATTCAAGGAACACGCAAGCGGAGATTTTATCTGCTTGACATTCGCTTGAACACTGAAACTTTGATCGTTCTGTTGGTGAGATAAATACATATTTTACTGCACACACACAATCTCAAGTGTGCAAAGCTGCCCGACACTGATTTAAAATCAAGAATGATTTAAGCTATCGAACACTTAGAATTTGTATTTAAATCATAGAAAATTAACATAATAATAAATAATAAGGTCATATAGAAAACTTTCAATAGTATTTATTTATATTTTTTATACATTTTGCGTATTTTCACTAAAACTGCAATAAGTAAAATATCCAACTTGTTACAATTATGCTCTGAACCTTAAAATGTTCGTGAAAGTACTTGTTTTAACAAAAAAGAGGAAAAAAAAACCCAAAATATAGATCAAATTTATATTTTTGCGTTCTGTAATATTTGGAAATGTTAAACGGTAATTTTTAAACTCTTACAAATGTAGTATGCAGAAACTTCTACAAAAATACGGACATACATACGAACGAAGCAAAACAACTAGGTATAATATACGTGTAAAAAGATAAAGAGACAGTAGCTTGTTTTCAAACATTTTTTTGAGGTGCATGGAGTTGTTATATTTTTGAAATTTATACGGGTTATTGTACATACATAAAAACTAGTTTAATAATTTTTTTTTAGCAATTTTCTGGCTTTTTATAGAGGTCGCTAATAATGAAATTGAAAAAAAAAACATCCAAAACGGTTCGATGGATATGGCCTTTCCCATCTATCTGACAAAAAACAAATCAAATGTCATTTTGAAGTATAGGTCAATAATTGAGCATCCCACCTACGAACGAGCCCCGGGGTATTTTTTTAAAATTATGGTGAAAGTTTAAGTAAAAAGTTTTAAAAAATAGATTTTTGCGCGCTTTTTTGTCAATTTTATTGTCAATTAAAAAAAAAAATAAAAGGAAATAGGTACTTGAATGTAGGTGGGATGCTTAGAAGACAAAATTAGGAATAAAATGCAGTAAGATCATTGAAATTGAAGCAATAAATTTTGATTTATCTATCGAACCGTTTTGGATGTTTTTTTTTTCAATTTCATTTTTAGCGACCTCTATAGTAGCCAGAAAATTGCTAAAAAAAATATATATTTTTATAAAGTATTTTTTATGTACAATAACCCGTATAAATTTAAAAAAAAGTACAACAACTCCTTGTATCTCAAAAAAATGTTTGAAAACAAGCTGTTGTTTTTCCATTTTTACACGTGTATTATACCTTAAATAGAAGCTTATAAAAACGGAAATGATCTCTCTCAAAATCTGGCAACACTGCTTACATGGTACTTTTTACTCTCTGTGGTTTGCCATTATCTGTAGAGAGATGATATCTGAACAGAAATCTTAATTAAAATAATGGAAAATGAGCCCGAACTACCGCAATTCTTTATCATTTCGGACACGCACTCCAACCTGTCTACTATGACTACCACAATCTGCGTCATTGACAGAGTTCATATACGGAGAAAAGTGTTTGCTAAATTTGTATTGTGGTTAAGCAATGTGGTTAAGCAAAACTTGCGCTTGATTCACGGCCACTTCAAAATTATGCTAGATTACAGCAAAAACTAATAAAAATTTGCTATTCCAGTTTATAATAACTAAGCAAATTTTTGATTAAATTCAAGCAAAATTTTGCTAAGTTATTATATACTGCAAAAGCAAATTTCTGCTTAATTCAAGCAAATGTTTGCTAAGTTATAAGCTGAAATAGGAAATTTTGATTAGTTTTGCTGAAATCTAGCATATTTTTAAAGTGAAACAATTATGAACATTCGATCAAATTTAAAAATTAAAAATCGTCGTTTTTAGAAGAAATTTGCTTAAATATAGTACAAATTTTATTTTTGAGTTTATTATAACTTAGCAAATATTTGCATGAGTTTAGTAAAAATTTGCTCTTTGAGTTTATAATAATTAAGCAAAATTTTGCTTTTTTGTAAATACATGAGTATTGATTATAATTAAGCAATCTTTTTCTAAAATCTTACCGTGAATGAGCAGAGTTTTGCTGATGTGCTTTTAAGCAAAACATTTTTCATATAATAGCGGAAATTATGTATTATTTTTTTTAACTAAATTATTTATTATAATTATGTTATAATTATCTCCGTGTAAGGCACAAAACTTACTCAACTGTTATGCAACCGTTGAGTTTATACTTGCTAAACCCAGCTGATCAGTTTCTGATTATCTCAACATTTTGAATGTCTTAGCCACGATTTATTTTCCGCCACATTTACTCAATAAAGGTATTCTCTATGTCTAGCATAATTGCATGATAGCACGGATTATAACAATTCTATACTAAAATATCCAATTAATCCAGAGCTCTTTAATGTACAAGCGTAGCATAGTAAAATCAACAGCTCAAATAACTCTATAGTGAGCTGCACTTCACGCTCATACCACCCATGTTATTGTATAAGGATAGAGGTAGCTGTAGCGCTGGCTGTGCTCTCTTTCCATACTGCCATGTCTGTCAAATTCAGCTGTGTGGCAAATGGAAACAAAAGAAAAGAAATAAAAACTTTTGCTTCGTTTTGACATTTCCGGCAGTATGCTCTCATCTGGTGCATCTACCTGTATTCTTCTATTATGATACCACCTTCTGTTTTTCTGCTCTCTCGTTCTCTTCTCTCTCATTACAATCACAGGGTTGTATTTCATAAACTATTCTTCATAGCATCGCTGTATACATGGGTTTCAATGTAGCAAACATAGGAAAAATTGACAGTTTTTTTACTTGTATTTTGTTATTGCGGCGGTGCACGGATTATATATTTCCTATTCTTGCACCGTGCAACGGGCATATCCTAGACACAGAGAATACCCCTTGTGTGTTAAGCTTAAGGGCCCATTAAAGTTTTTTAAACGAAAGAAAGCCCTGCATTTAAATTTTTTTTAAGGTGATTGTTTATTTTATGTAATTTTTTTTAACATCATAATTTATAAATTTTGCGGGAATTTTTTTTTTTTAACAAATGTATATTTTTATAGCAGGGCTTTTTCATTTAAAAGTAATTTTCGGTTCTGCTGAATCTTTTTGAGCTTTTGATGGAAGATTTTTGAAAAATTTTGATTTTTACTAAATTTGCAGTTGACAATCTAGTTGACTATGTAGTTGAATCACTAAAAATTGATTTTAGGTTATAAAAAAAAGAAGTATTTCTCTTAAATAAAAATCAAACGATTAAAAGCACACTTTGTATATGCTTAAAAAGTGCACACAATTTGGAAGCGATCCTTGTCATAGTTTTCGAGTAATGCTGTCCACCGGTTTCAAACAGCACTTGCCGAGAAAAACGCGTTTAACCCATTAATTACCAAAAATTTAAACATTGGAATTTTTTGATGAAACTTTCAGCAACGACTAAATTTAGCATGTTTAATATTTAAAAAGGACAACAAAAAAATTCAATAAGCAGTTTTTTGGAAAACTGGCGTGTGTTTACACGCTGGTATTGTTAGGTGTCTTGATTTTTTTTTATTTGGTAAATTTTGTTTAGTTCATTTAATAATTTATGTCATTTAGACAAAGAGCAAATAAGGTTTTAAATAAATGCAGCTAGAGTCAGATAAGTACATAAAAGTAAAAAGATAGTTTTTTTAATGGATTTCATAGTTTTTTTTTTAAATTATCTATTTATTTAATTGTTTTTGTCGCCAATGGAACGTGCAAGCCTTCTACTTTAGGAAGGTTTTATAGCATATAATCAGGGTCTGACTCTTCAACAGATGAAGGCTCCGTTCCGTCTATGGTATCTTCCGCCGCAAGGAGCAAAGATTTACTGCATTATTATGTATCACGAAGATGGTCACCAACGATGAGAAAGACACGAGAAACAATATTTTCTTCCATACAAAATTGTATTACTTCTCGTGTCTTTCTCATCGTTGGTGTGCTTGTTCGTGATACAGAATAATGCAGTTAGTCACCCAATTTTTGAAGTCAAGCTGTGACATAGGCTTTGATTTTTTATAAGCTGCTACGAAACAATGCAGTTTCTATGCATTAACAACACTGCTGTCCAAACATTGAACCTAGAGAGTCCACCACCACTTTTTGCCACGAATGGCTATATGGTAATTGGCAACTCCACTGTCATGTAAGTCCACGCCGCCTATATATCTATTATAATTATTGAATGCGAGAGGCTGAGAGACACTATCTTTTTTTTTTTTTCTTTTCTTTGCTGTATCGTTGCACCGTTACCATTGGATCAATTGTATCGTAATTTGTTGCGATAGTTACTTTTTTTCCCAGTTTTCAAAGAGCACCAGCAATACGATTCGATCGAACAGTACCGGTTGCGCAGAATTCTTTCTCTCTCAATAAGCACATCAAGTAATGTGAAGTAAAAAAAATTGTCAAAATGGACGGTATGGTGCATTGGATGCTCACATTAGGGAATAACACTCTCACACTTTTTTTTCCTGATCAAAGTTCCTTAGCGATAAAAACTTGCAAATGGATGAAAAAAAATTTTGGAAATTTTTATTTTTTTTTTTTTAACCCATACCGGCCCGGCGTTTTGACCTTTTTTAAACGCAAAAAGTCGATTTTTTGCAGTTTTTGCGGCATAGAATCCGTAATATTGAAGTGACGTCATTTCAATGAGGTATAAAAATTTAGATAATTTAAATACAAACATTTTGGTACACCGCTTAACTATCTGAGTCATCTGGCTCTCGAGATATATATTTTTAGAGGAAAAATCAGAGGGTTATCAAAATTCCTTTTTTTTTTTACTTTTTGATTTTTAATAGAAAAACTATTCAAGATACGATATAAAAACGTTCTACATTTATCTTCACAAACGCATTGCGCATCTTTTGGTATCAAAAACTTAATTATTTGACTTTTTATTAACCCATTCCGGCCCACCTCTTTGACCTTTTTTAATCGCAAAAAATCATTTTTTTTTATATTTATGCGGTATTGCGTCCATATTATTGAAGTGATGTTATTACATTTTGATGAAAAAGTTAAGATAATTTGAATACAAACATTTTGGTATACTGTTTAACTATCTGAGGCGTCTGGTTCCTGAGATATATATTTTTATAGGAAAAACCCGAGGATTATCAAAATTCCTATTTTTTTACTTTTTTATTTTAATTTGTAAACTCCAAAAATCAAATTTTTTGGTATTTTGACGTTATTATGTATTAGAACAGTGAAGATAATTTGAGACAAACATGTTGATATACTGTTTAACTATCTGAGACTTTCTGACTTTCTCTTAACCCATACCGGCCCACCTTTTTTTCGTGCTCTGGTATATCGAATACTTACCTTTCAGGCTAAACTCGACCAAAATAAATTGTAAAATTATTAAAAATAAACCATTTGCGATGTCATTTTTATGTTTTTTATTGAACTTTGATTTTAAACTTTTGGTTGAAAAGCAACATCGTTACTGTCAGCAGTGAACTGTTTTTTTGTATTAAATGATGGCATTATGCATCGATGGCGAAGTTTTGCTATAATGTATCCCTCGCGTTGAGGCTCGCTCGAAACGTGTTTTGAGGCTTCTGTCACTGTTTTGACGCATCTTTCTACGGCCTGCGAATGACATGGTAGGCTTTGAAGGTCGATATCGAACTTAATTTCTTCTCCTGCAGCATTTAACGTATTTCCTTCAAACTGAGGATCTGTGATCTTATATTTAGCCAGTCGCACGATATTATCTTTCGTAATGGAAAGATCGCGTAAAATTGGAGGTGTTTGCTGGTCGGGCGAAACTTTTTGCCAGCGGATCATGTCAACGTAGTCTGTGCATGAATAGTTCAGCATTGGAACCTTGAACTCACGACGGAAACTGTAGCTTCGGATAACGCATTGCGCGCATATAAAATTCGTTGATATGCCAACGAACGAATCGGTTCTCTAACGTCGTTGCACATCGCCAAAAGAATGTTTTCTGGATGCGTGAAATAGCCGTTACGTTGAATGCATTTGTTAAATGCACACATTGTTACCGCTGGCACAAGGGATACAAGAAACCGGGACAACTTGATGACCTTGTGGATATGTAGTGCACCACTTACGCAAGCTGGGTGACGCTTGATTGCTATACTTATCGGAGCGTATACTTTTAAAATATAAATAACTAATATTTTCAGGGCAGCTGAAGGCTTTGCGCTTGCGATATACACCCGGCAGATGCAGTTTGCTGTCGTTGTCCAGCGTGAATGTGACATCTTTCCTGGAATAATATATATGGTATTAAAATCTATCCAAGGAAGTATCATTTAGTTTTATATTTTACCTGGCGCACGATGCTCGAAGTTTTCTGGCACAACTCCTGAAGAAATGATTCTACAAATATCTATAAGATATTTATAATCTGTATTCAGCAAAGCCGTGTTAAAATCTATCAAGTCTTCGTCGAAAGATATTTTTTCGAAATCTACAATAACCATCTCCGTACAATTTTTCAATTTTCCGCCAATGGGACCAGTGAAGTTGTTTGGGTCTTGCGTTGCCCCGATATAAGTTTTCACCAGCACACGCAATGGCAATTCGTTTGCGTGCAGTAAGCACACAAACCATTGTACAGGTGAGCCCATTGTTAGTTCAAACAAGCGAATAACACCATGCTCTCTTCCAACATTGACATTTGTGCCATCGCAACCAATTGCTTTAATTGATGACAAGTCAACATTTTTGTCAATGAATCGGTCCTTCATTGTGTTCATGATAGTGACTGATGTGCTTTCATCAACTGAAACATGCGAGAAAAAGAGCGAACCGGGTTCCTGTATTATGGAAGTGTGTTCCTCTTTGATTTTCTTCAGGCAGCCGTTCTGATATTTCAGTGTTAAGTCTTTTCTTCCGTCGAAAAAGAAAGCATGGACTGTAACTGCTTCACTGATGCCTTCCGAAGTCATCATGCGAAGTGCTCGTCGAGCCCGATAAACTTTCATACGATCGACAACGTATTGTTTATCTTGGGACGTGATCAAACCGGCGTCTAAGTAAGCTGCAGATGCAATTGCTGCTGTGGCTGTGTTAGATACATCGTATCTGTCGGCTGTCTTCGCAACATTTGTAATAGACAACCAGTTGAACGTCTGATCATCGCTATCCCATCCAGTGACTTGCTCAGATTCGGAAGAAGATAATGATTCTTGTGTAAATAAGTGGGAGAAGTCTGGACGCGCACGCTTAAGTTGAAGATGCCCAGCTGCTGCAGTCGAAGAAGATGCAATTGGCTGGCTTATTGATTCCAGTGCTTCATTATTTGTTCGATTCTGGCGAATCAGTCGTCTCTCCAGGATCTCTGAGGTATGTAAATCGACTGAATCGATCACCATTCTTCGTTCAGTACGCTGGTCGATGAGAAATGCGTGTTCTATAAGTTCAACTTTATCATTTCTTTTGCAAACACACTTCTTGAGAACCATGCATTTACAACTACAAATGTCAAAGAGTTGCAATGCGTCGGACTGCAAAATAATTAACAAATAAAAGATACATTCACTGTGAAGCAAAATTTCACAGAGATAAAACAACTTACGCGGAATACTGAACATCTTTGGATATATTTTTGACCTTTCATCTGCACTTTATTCGTTTTCAACAATTTTAAAAATGCTTGGTTCAGAGCTTTTACTTTTGCAAGAACTCTTTGCGAAGTATTTGTTGGAATAGATGCTTTGTTCCATAATTTAATAATTTCTAACGCAACACTTTTTTCGGCTTCTTTCCAATCCAAGTTTAAATGTTGCTTCGCATATTGAAGCGCTAAAATTACATCTTCACCTGTCGGTAAACTTCTTGCCGGAAGCTCGCGAGGATTGCGGTTTATTATTGCTACCTTTCGACGTAGCATTTCACTTTTTTTTATTTCACTTTCACTCTTAAGATAAAACCACTAGAAACTGGGCGGTTCTGCCACAACAAAGCCTTGAAAACGCGTGAAACACCGACAGGAAAACGAATCAATTTGAAAGCTTGCCCAAAAACGCGAAAACCAAAAAACAACGTTCAGCCAAACGCAGCAACCCGGATTCAAACTAAAAAAATTCAAAAGTTTTTCAAAAAATTAAGCTTATTCGCCTTAGTAGGCTTTGCAGTAATTTAAATTCTATCAGTTCAGTAACAATGATATGGTTTAAGAGAAAGTATAAAAGTTAAGTGTTTGAAACTAAAAGATGCGTACAGCATTTATGAAAATTGGTGCAAAACGTTTCCATATCGTATCTTAAAAAGTTTTTTTTTATTAAAAAACAAAAAGTAAAAAATAGGTTTTTGATAACTCTCCGACGTCTCTATTAATATAAACATATATCTTAAGAACCAGATGTCTAAGATAGATTTCTAGCATAAAAAATTTGTTTGTTTTTAAATTTGTCAAAGATGTGGGCCGGTATGGGTTAAGAGAAAGTCCAAGAGTTAAATGTTTGAGACTTAAAGTTGCCAAAGCTTAGTGAAGAACAATTTTATATCGTATCTTGAAACAATATGAATTTTGTTAACCCTCGATTTTTCCAATAAAAATATATATCTCTGGAACCAGATGCCTTAGATAGTTAAACAGTATACCAAAATATTTGAATTAAAATTATCTAAACTTTTTTATCAAAATGTAATTACATCACTTCAATAGTATGGACGCTAAGCCGCAAATATATAAAAATTGATTTTTTTTTATTAAAAAAGGTCAAAGAGGTGGGTCGGTATGGGTTAAAAGAAAGTCAAAGAATGAAGTATTTAACACCAAAAGAAGCGCAATGCGTTGGTAAAAATAAATATAGAACATTTTTATATCGTATCTTGAATAGTTTTTCTATTAAAAATCAAAAAGTAAAAAAAAATAGGAATTTTGATAACCCTCCGATTTTTCCTTAAAAAATATATATCTCGGGAACCAAATGTCTCAGATAGTTAAACAGTATACCAAAATGTTTGTATTTAAAATATCTAAACTTTTTTATTATATTGTAATAACGTCACTTCAATAGCACGGATGCTACGTCGCAAAAACTGTAAAAAATCGACTTTTTGCGTTTGAAAAAGGTTAAAACGCCGGGCCGGTATGGGTTAAAAAAAAAAAAAAAATATCCAAAATTTTTTTTTCGACCATTTGCAAGTTTTTATTGCTAATCAAACTGAATCGGTTTCTATCGTTACGCCCTAGCTCACATTGTGATAAAAGTTCAATTACGACGAATGCACCAAGTCCCAAACACTTATTATAAATGGCAGATGCACCGGAATAGGATTAACTGAAACATATATCCATTGTCTGAACAAAGTGCCCAAAGTTTATACTCGAAACGAATTGGTTTTCCTCGTATGAACATTTTTGCTGAGTGGCGGCCAAAATAAGGTACCATAGTCTTGTCGATCGATAAATGCTCCGCAAAAACACCGAACTGCATGTAACGTTTGTTGAGCTTATCAAGCAATGGCTAAACCTTTGCGTACTTATCCTTTTTATCCAAAATGTCATTATTAGCGATATGAAAGTTTGCTTTTAATTTCGTGAAAATGTTTCGCGACATTCTTTGACGAATTATAGGTATGTCGAAAGCTGGATCCAAACTGCAATACAATGTTCTTTGTGGGATATTGTGATAACCAGAAAATAGAAGAATACCGATTAAAAGTTGTATCAGATATTTATCGCAAATATTGTCGATGTTATTTTTTTGGGCAGAATATCGATTTGTTTCGTCTACAAGACAAATTATTATTTCCTCGTCAAAAAATAATTGAAATAATTCAAATGGATTTTTATTACTTATAGTTTGGAGCAGTGGCTCTTGCTTTTCTTTTATCAATGGCTCCTTTACAGGTTGCATATCGTAGGCACACGTGTACTTTTATCCAAACGGGCTTGAAATCAATTGATGCCGATGGTTGTGGTTCCTCCTCTGGAACTTCAACTGCAGGTCCACCATAATCTTCAGTAACAGATGAGTAAATAACTTCGATTGTACCTTTAAATGTGCTCTTGATTAGCTACATAAAATAAAGGAAACAATTTGAAAACAAAATACCTGCTACTTCGGTCAACGGATTTTCATCCGAAATAATATTCGAAACTATGTCATCATCTAAGTTTTCACAATCAGAATCACCGGCATTATTTTCAGGGGGGAGACAAACAATTTCAGATGCTCTCCCATCTGTATTGTCAGGTTCATCATCTCTCGAATTGTCGATGATTGCTTGCAATTCTGTGTTTGTAAGGTATTTCGGCAAGAACTTTCGGCACAACTTTTTTTAGAAATGACACAGTTGTTTCGAATAGTAATAACTTATATATACCACGATTATAAATTTCAATAAAGTTCCCGCTATATAATGCGTAAACACGATAAAAACACCTGTTTTATAAACAAACTTTCTCTTACTGATAAACATCAAAGTCGGAAATACTATCAGTACCAGCGTGTGGTAGAGCACACGCCTAATTTTACTGTTAAATAGCATCACATATACTTTTTTCTTGTGTTTTTAAATTGTCTGCTCTTCTTATTTGGACTTTTGACAACATATAACAGCACAAAAATAAGAAGTTTTTTCCAATATGTATCAAATACAATTTATTTAAAAAAATATGTTTTTGGACACTTTTTAAACCCCCCTTTAGAAAAAAAGGGCGTGCGAACATTTTTCAATTTTTTTTGTGTGTTTGTAATCGATTAAACCGTTATATAAACTAAGTATCTAGACATTTAATAATTTATATTTTTCGATGCATTGTGTATACTGAAAGTCGATGAATGCTAAACGTGTGTTCAAACACACGGCGGTAAGAAATGTGTTAAAGTTTTAGAAGTCGTAAGGTAACCTTACTAAGGGTTGTATATATTTCTTCGGACGTTTGTGTTTCTTACAACAATTATTTTTAATTCAATTGACTTTAAACTTTCTGCGAATATTTCAAGGATGTTATATATTTTGAAAATGTAAATAATTTGATTTTTGGTCGCCGTAAAACTTTAAAAAACATCCTATTTCTTTCCATTTTTTAAAAGATGAATATGCATATGTCAAAAGTATTCTTTTATTTCAGACTAATTGGATTATTATTTTATTATTTATGGAGATAAATAACTTTTAGCAGGGGTCTTTTATTTGCGTGCACATCGTAGTCAAAACTTTAAACTTGTTTTTCTTAAAACCATGTGTTCGAAGTCGGTGAGCACTGTAACTTTATAACGACTTTACCAATCAGTGTAAAATTTTTCTTATTCTAACCATATTTTCATATTCTATACGTTCTATACATAATTTTCCTCCTGATGAATGAAGGATTTTTTTTATGGAGAACAATAGTTTTATTTTGGCCGAAAATATTAGTGCAATTTTCGCCAAATAAGCAACTTTGAATTTCAACATCCGCCATTTTTCGAAAAATCAAAATTTCTTAAATCCCTTCGTTCGTTAGGAGCAAAGATGATCCAGTGATGAGCAGCAGTGATCACGGCAAAACACTTTATTTTTTGGATCCCTCGCAAAATTTGCTGTATCCCACTAAGAACTGAATCGAAAAGAAAATGCACACATAGTTTTGCTTGTAATGCAATGGGTTTTTATTTCTTTTCACTTCAATATTTTTTTTACTAAAATAAAATTTATTTTCAAAAGTTTCATTTAAACTTGCAAAATAGACTTATATATTAATATACAGCGTTAATCAAAATAACTGTCGTACTTGTTTTATGCCATAAATCAAAAGCACTGTGTAAACTTTATTAAAGAAAAATTTTTATTTTTTATTTAAAGCAACTATGTCATAGGCATATATTGATACTTTTTTTACTAATATTTAAGTAGATTGCTCAATTTGGAGTGAACTAAATATCTATATTTAAAATTACTCAAACGTAAGGTTTTAAAACGCTGATATACATATAAATTTATTCTGTCTGATCAAAGTCTGTAATTATTTTAATTGTAATTAAACCGAAGACTGATTGTTCTAATGTTAACTGCTATCAAGCTTAAACATATTTAAGATAAAAAAAAGCACACAAGCAATGTTTACTTTTTTATATTTATTAAGGTGGACCTTGATTACGAAATTTGAAAATTTTAAGAAACACCAAAAAAAAAAAAACGGAAGATTGGTCAAAAATATTTTAAGACGATCAGATATCATTTAGAACTTGCAATTTGACACAGAAGTTGTGTCATTTTATCAGTTTTTCGCCTTCTTAAACAACTTTGCTTGATTTGAAACATAATTTTATTTGATCTAGTTTCTGAAAAGCTTTCAAATACCAAAATAGGGTCATTAATAATGTTTTAAGGAACTTCTAGAAAAGTTACGAATTTTTACAAGCATTTTATTTCCTTGTCCACGGACGACACCATATCATATAAATTTAGTCGCTGATTTCGAAAACCAATAGAAATTTTTAGTTTTCGTGGTGTTGTCAGATGTGCTTTTAAGTAAAATTAAAAAAAGGACGTTGCGATAAATTGAAAATATTATGCAATCTTTTTATTTACTAAGCTACCGATTCAAGTGAGCTATCAAAGTGAGCTACCGATTTCAAATACAAATTGGGTAGTCTGATAGTTTCATCCGCAGACAAAAGCAACATAAAAATTGTATAGAAGTAGGTAATATTTTTAGATGTTCGTCTCAAAAATGCTGTAAAATATTTATTTATGAACCGAATTCAATATTTGAAAGCTTTTCAGAAATAAAACCTATCAAATAAAATTATCGTTTATGCATAAATCAATAGTGAATTGTGAATAAATCAATAGGTCAATGGTAAATATGCTAAAGCTGAGAAATATTGGATAGGGGATGAACGTTTTACATCCTCTCTTAACTCTCTTGAGCATCGACGTAATGTTGGTTGCCTCAGCCTTTTCTATAGGTAGGGAAAGGACTGGGTTGTGAACTAGGCTGTGTTTTGAACCATTACTTATTTTTATTTTCCTAATTGACATACCGCCAATCTTTCAACTGTCAACTTTGTCTTTTGAGATGATTCAGTTTTTCTAGTAGTGTAGTAAGTGTACAGAAGTATTGCTTGTGGCAGCTACAGACATCGTGTTTGAAAATTGATTGTACAAACTTTTTTGATTAATTTTTAAGTGAGAGAACTTATTTCAAAAAGGTGAGTGTAATGCATATTTATTTACAGTGTTATTCAATAGATTTCTTTAGACACCTGTTTAGAGCTTGTTCAGTTACACACTGTTTAAGGACTAACGCTGACTTTACGCAACGTTGCTTAAATTGTTATTCATAAGCAATTCTTATTCATTGTGTAACTAAGCTTGATTCGTGTCTAAGAACCGCGAAACCTATTACAATTATCTCTTATATTTAAAAAAAAATGCAACAGAAAATAAAGATTTTTGGCATGCAGATAGTTTGACATCTACGCTGCTGCTGCTGCTGTAGATAAGCACTATTTATATTAATATTATTTATTCGTGTACACGTGAACTGGGTCTGATTCGAAAACCAGCATCTTTCATGACTTCGATTTGTGATGAACGTGGCCAAATATATATGTTGGCATTCCAATCAGTGAGGTGCTCAACAAGGATGTGGGTATTGGTGGCGTTATTTCGCTGTTGTGGTCCCAACACTGTTTACCACCGTACGTTTGCAAATTCTTTGAGAATGGTGACCACTGATAATGGCCCATTAGTTTCCGGTGAACACAACACTATCGTTTGCCCTCGCGCTGGCAAAGATCTAGTGCTATCCGCTGTCAGCGGCTTGTTGATTATACCCAGCTCAGTTCCATCAGCCACCAGCACCTGACTACCAGCACTACAGCGGGCGGCTGTGATATCAAGTGGTGGAGGTATGGCATAACTAGAAGAGGTATATGCATTCCGGACTGCGTTGTCCTTCTCATATCCAAAATTGTCAAATTCACTGTTTTGCGAATGAAAACAAAGAAAATTAATGGCAGCATTCAGCGGAGTAAAGAGTTGGATTCTGTTGTGTTAAAATTCGTTGAAACGCTGAAAGAACGCTGCAAATTTGAGTGAGGAACTTTTGCAATTAAATTATTTACATAATGAAATAATTATAATAATTAAATTAATAATTTTAAGCTTTTCTACGGTATTGCTACCATAACAGTTCACAACAGTTGACTCCGCTGAATGCAGCTAATTTTCGCTTTTTCATCGGTCTTAGATTTTCTATAAGCAATCAACTGCGTTTTGAGAGTTTCAGCGGTCTGTCTCTCCGAAATGCATCTACCTTCTCTAATTTTACTATGGATTGAGATGAATTTCATTAAGCTTGCAACTATCACATCTGGCAATTTGGCCGCTGGAACATTAGCAACTTTTTCATTATTGGTCATTAAACCAGAGTTTGAAAGGAGGTGACGTCTGGAGGCGGAATCTTATGCTATTTCATTAACTACAACTTTTTCGCTAATTCAAGATACCAGAATTGACAATTGATTCTGGAGATTGACTCTCCAAAGTCAAAAGATGACATTGATACAACCCAGGTGATAACAGCTGCCAGTGAAAACGAGGATCGGCCTAAAGAAAACGGAACAGAAACTTAGGACAATTTCGTGTTTTAAAAAATTGTTTTTGTTTTTCCTTAATTGGATTTTTTGTGTTAAGTTTTATTATATGTTTAAAAAACAATAAAACAAAACTTTTTTTATTGTTATACTTAATAAAAAACAATTAATTAAAATCATTTATTATGACACAGAACTTCTTTGTTTTTTTTTGTCAAGACTTTAAATTATCAAAATAAGTTTTTAATTAAACATAAAATCGTTAAAATTTTAATACTGTCACGTGACTTTTTTTTCAAGAATTTTTTATTCATATTCTGCTCAGTCATAAAACTTTTCTCCCGGGAAATCGGAAAAGAGAGTTTTCATTTTTATGAAAGCAGATAAAAACATATTTTTACACAGGAATATTGACGATTGATGAACAAAATTGCATTAAAAATTTCAAAAATGTTTTCGAACACTATCTGAAAAACAAAAACTCCATTTTGCAATTTCCCAGGAGAAAAGTTTTATGATTCAGCAGAATATGAATAAAAAATTCTTGAAAAGCAATCCTTTCGATTCCATGGGAGAAAAGTTTAATTTTCCTCTTGCACACTGTTGGGGTCTCAGCGTATGGCTAAAAATACTTAAATCTTCGGGAGTCTTGGGAAAGAAGGTGTCGCATTAAAAGCTTGTCCATATATTTGTTAGGTACAAGCGATGACATTTGCTTGATGCCATTGCCTCTGTAGAAACCGCTGCTATCAACAATTCAGACAGTTTTGATTTTTTACCCCAGACTGCAGCAGTTCGAGTGCAGACGCTAGATCGGCACACAACAGCACATCCTCAGGCAAGTCACTCTGCTGTAGTGTGTTACTGAAGACTACATTAAGTCGTTCGGGTAGCAGATGCTTGGATTCAGGCACGTCAAAGAATGTTTTACGAATCACAGCATTGCGTATGCTTGCATCATGGGCTAGTTTTGCTGTAGTTCTGGAGTACTTCAGCTCGGATCTTACTCTCCATGAAAGATCACCTTTTAAAGTAATTCAAAAATTTTTGAAAACAGAAACAATTTAATTGAAGACAAATTAAGACAAATGTAAGCGAGATTTATTACACTGGGCTGTCAAAATTATGGACTTACGCAGCCTTTTATGCAATTTTTCGCGTTTAAGTTACGCAGCTTTTTTACAACCTTGCGTAAGACAGAAATATTTTATGAATAACGTTTTGTTGCTTAAAGTCTGCTTAAAGTTACATCGCCGCTAAAATGGGTTTACAAATAAGGGTATTAGTGTTTTAATTCTATTCTACGATCCAATGTTTGGTTATGTCGAAATATGATTGGAAGTGTCGTTGTTTTTGACGTTTCCAAAATGGTGTCATGGCTGGATTGTGAACCACTGTGGTGATTAGACTAGATTTGTACTAGAACTGTCAAATAGCGTTATGAAGCACCAGTGTTTTGTCACTTCTGGATAAAATTGGGATATTACAAGCATCCACCCCAAAGAAACCATGGTATCGTGGCCGAAAGGCAATAGAGAGCTACGATGGTTTATCTGAAACAGAAAATATAGCAGAAACGTCAAAACCACCAGCAAAAGCAGCACTACCCAAGCGTCCCAATGCAAAACAACCATCAAAGCCATCTGGTGAGGACATTAGGAGTATTCACTGGTTGGTGCGAATTGCAACAATGTGAAAATGCAAGATTTTTTCGCACTAAGGCCGCGTTCATAGTAAAAGCTTTTAGCTTAGCCGAGAGTTTTAGCTGAAAAACGCTTTGTGTATAATCATATGGAAAAAGCTCAAAGTGTTCATAGTGCCAGCATAAAGCTAGCATAAAGCTTAATTTCAAATGCTTTTCAGCGCTTATTTCTCCATCTCGCTTGCTCACACAGAAAAATAATTTTGTTTTTTATGCTGTTGTCGAACATTTTTGGAACAATGCTATTCGACACATGTTTATCTATTTTGCCTGTTAGTAATATTTTCGTTGATTTTTTTGTGCTGAAGTTTTAACCGTTGTTGTGTCGTTGTTGTGTTGTTGTTGTGTTGTTGTTGCGTTGTGGTCCTTTTGTGATGTTTTTCAGTTGTATGTGCTTGTGTATTCTATCTCGTTTGTTTACATAGTTTTCGTTGTTCTTGCTTACTTCTTGGGTACTTTTTGTGCTGAACTTTCCACCGTTGTTATGCTTTGTCTTTTCAAGTCCCTTTGAACTTTTGTTTGTTATTGGTTTGATCTGTCATTAGTGATCATCGCGAATCTACATACTCATTAAACAAAAAAGTCTTTCATTTACTTTGCAAAACGCAATAGAGGGCATTATTTTTCAAAGAAACAAATGAAAACAAAGCATATCAGTCACAAGCATAAAACGCGCACTATGAACACCAATTAGCTCAATAAGCTACTTAATGCAGCGTTGAAAAAGCTTTCACTATGATCAAAAAAAGCTTGACAAAGCAGCTTTATGCATCAGCTTCAGCCAAAGCGTCCACTATGAACGCGGCCTAATGCGTGAACATCAATATCGCAACTTTAGCAGCTGGCTTTTATGCAATAAAACTTAATGTCTCATGATCAGTAAATACATTATTGCAAAAGCACAGACTCTTATTAAAATCAACGTAAAAACTCAACATTTTTAAAGATTTTCCCAGGTGGCAACTATGTTTGAAAGCAACCAAAACTGCTTGTGCGTTCTCGCAATAGATTAAAGCAGTGCTTAGTTCTATAAAAATTACAAAATTGCTTCCAATGTGTTTGTTGTTACATTTACAATTTCACAGCGTCGCGCGTTTCGCATCAACCCGTAAATACCCCTATTGATTTTTGCACTATTTTACGAGGACATAGCTTTTTGCCTGAAGAACTAACCCTCAAAAACTCCATTGAATGCAACACATGTTACCAACGTTTTTATCAACGTTACCAACGTGACCACGTATTTAACATGCACATATTGCGACAACGATTTGGATGAAAAATAATAAAACTATGATTGAACACTTTCATTCATTTCAATCGGAATCTTCGATTATTTAACCTACAACCAGGTTAAGTGTTCAAGGGAGATATATGGCCAGACATCACCAGCTTGTGTGTTTTCCAGGTTTACTCGGGCAGCTGCCCAAGTCCACCCTTTTCTCATTGCCTGGATGTCAAACAGTACCTCTCATTACAGAGATAATTTGTTTTAGTCGCACGGTAAAGTTGTGGAATAGTCTCCCTGTGAGCGTGTTTCCCATCAGTTTTCAGCTGTTCTAATTTAAAAGAAATCTTCACCGACAAACTCCATCCATCCAAACTTCACTAACTATCACCCATCTTCCGAATCAACACAATGCTTACACATTTATAGGCGACATCCGCTGGAAGTTGGTTCAGTCCAATAAAAAAAAGTGCTGATAAAATGGTGAACAATTTGAAAAAATGCATTTTTAGCCAACTACTTTCTTATGTCGAAAAACATAAGGGACATTCTTAAGTTTCGTTTAGTCTTGAGTTTTTCAATGTAAATACTATCTACAGGTGTTTGACTACACAAAGATTACACAACAGCCAAAGTTCAAGGTCGCCGAAAGGTCTTAATGTATACGAACTTTAGACAGTATTGAAAATTCATTCTGAAAATACATCATCGTCGATTTTCGATTTTTAAATTTCAGAGTATTTGATCATACTTTTTCGTTGAAAGTTTTAGCTACCTTTTGAGTTTACAAAATTTTTGTTTTGACTGGATTTAGGTCTTCAAAATATATTAAAAATTATTTCATATTTAATTTTGTTGTTGATTTTTATTTTCGATATTTCGAATTGACTCTGCAATTCCTCATCAGGAAAACTGAAGAAATAATAAACAAAATAAAAATATTTAAGTAACAAAAATTTTTACATAAATTTACAAAACCTGAAAAACAAACGGAACAATTCTTACGCTTGAAAATTAACGTAACTTAATTAATTAACTTAACATTGAGTATTTAAAACTAAATCCTAAAAATTCTACTAATGAAAATTTTTCCCCTTGCTACGTATTATGTGCCTGTAGCTGTGAGCACAGTTCCATCACATGAGCACAGCTGTGAGTCTGTGTCCATCTTGTAATTGATGCGCATGTTGCTTGGCGTATGGGATATGTGGAGCATCTCAAGAGTAAGTCTTTTGGAGTAATTTGTAAGGAACCTTCTCTGCTGAGGTGTCGCTCGCCGACACCAGGGTTCCTGACAATTATGTATTTAATTATTGCACCGTTATTTATTATTACAATATCTTTATTGATCTCTTAACCTAAGTTTTGGAGTAAATATACAAATAATAGACTATACGATAACTTATGAATCCAAAAAATATATTAAAGTTAGTAATGGTTAACTTAAATCATTGATTAATAATAATGGGTTAACTCTTAATTGCACAGTTTATCTGAATGAGTATAGGTTTGATTAGTTCTTCTAAGCGGATATCCTTGTTGTCATACGTAATTACTGCACGGAGACAATGGCAGTGAAACCATAGGGTGGGATTGTGAAAAAAGGGGGGAAAGTCGTGGCAGGAGCTGGTTGCGTCGAAACGACTATTTAATCCCAGTTCAGGCCGAAGTCGAATTGAAGATTCGGTTAGACGATACCAAAATAAATTAACACTGGTATAGTTATGGCGGGAACTGGTTGCGATGAAACGACTATTCAATCCTAGTTCAAGCCGAAGTCGAATTGAAGATTCGGTTAGACGATACCAAAATAAATTAACACTTGTAAAGTTATGGCGGGAACTGGTTGCGATGAAACAACTATTCAATCCCAGTTCAGGCCGAAGTCGATTTGAAGTGTCAGTTAGTCAATACCAAAATAAATTAACACTTGTAAAGTTATGCCGGGAACTGGTTGCGATGAAATGACTATTCAATCCCAGTTCAGGCCGAAGTCGAATTAAAGATTCGGTTAGACAATACCAAAATAAATTAACACTTGTAAAGTTGTGGCGGGAACTGGTTGCGATGAAACGACTATTCAATCCCAGTTCAGGCCAAAGTAGAATTGAAGATTCGGTTAGGCGATACTAAAATAAATTAACACTTGTAAAGTTATGGCAGGAACTGGTTGCGATGAAACGACTATTCAATCCCAGTTCTGGCCGGAGTCAAATTAAAGATTCGGTTAGACGATACCAAAATAAATTAATACTTGTAAAGTTATGGCGAGAACTGGTTGCGATGAAACGACTATTCAATCCCAGTTCAGGCCGAAGTAGAATTGAAGATTCGGTTAGGCGATACTAAAATAAATTAACACTTGTAAAGTTATGGCGGGAACTGATTGCGATGAAACGACTATTCAATCCCAGTTCTGGCCGGAGTCAAATTAAAGATTCGGTTAGACGATACCAAAATAAATTAACACTTGTAAAGTTATGGCAGGAACTGGTTGCGATGAAACGACTATTCAATCCCAGTTCAAGCCGAAGTGGAATTGAAGATTCGGTTAGGCGATACTAAAATAAATTAACACTTGTAAAGTTATGGCAGGAACTGGTTGCGATGAAACAACTATTCAATCCCAGTTCAGGCCGAAGTCGATTTGAAGTGTCAGTTAGTCAATACCAAAATAAATTAACACTTGTAAAGTTATGCCGGGAACTGGTTGCGATGAAATGACTATTCAATCCCAGTTCAGGCCGAAGTCGAATTGAAGATTCGGTTAGACAATACCAAAATAAATTAACACTTGTAAAGTTGTGGCGGGAACTGGTTGCGATGAAACGACTATTCAATCCCAGTTCAGGCCAAAGTAGAATTGAAGATTCGGTTAGGCGATACTAAAATAAATTAACACTTGTAAAGTTATGGCAGGAACTGGTTGCGATGAAACGACTATTCAATCCCAGTTCTGGCCGGAGTCAAATTAAAGATTCGGTTAGACGATACCAAAATAAATTAATACTTGTAAAGTTATGGCGAGAACTGGTTGCGATGAAACGACTATTCAATCCCAGTTCAGGCCGAAGTGGAATTGAAGATTCGGTTAGGCGATACTAAAATAAATTAACACTTGTAAAGTTATGGCGGGAACTGATTGCGATGAAACGACTATTCAATCCCAGTTCTGGCCGGAGTCAAATTAAAGATTCGGTTAGACGATACCAAAATAAATTAACACTTGTAAAGTCATGGCAGGAACTGGTTGCGATGAAACGACTATTCAATCCCAGTTCAAGCCGAAGTGGAATTGAAGATTCGGTTAGGCGATACTAAAATAAATTAACACTTGTAAAGTTATGGCAGGAACTGGTTGCGATGAAACGACTATTCAATCCCAGTTCAGGCCGAAGTCGAATTTAAGATTCGGTTATGATTAAAAATGAACGTTAAGCGATAATAGTTTTAGCTGATTCCAAACGAAACTCATTTTCTCCATTCAAATACCCTGGCACTAAAATATAAGAAATAAAACAAATATACTCGTTATGCAAATAAATCAAAGGATACACTCTGCATGGTGCTGCAACTTCCTCAGTCATTACGTCTCAGACGACCTCTGTCGGCGTCGTCTATACTATGCCTGTATACTCGATGATCTCTGCCTCTGTAGATATTCTATCGTTCTGCCTGTATAATCGATGATCTCTGCCGCTGCATCTGTCGTTACTTATCACTACTTTTAAATTAACTTTAACTGGAACAGACGGAGCTGAACACGTCTTCTCGTCTCGGTGGTTGGTAAGAACTCACTGATCTTTCTCTTCAGATGGCCCTTTTATAGTCCTCTGGCTGCTGGCGGCCCAGCCTCATGTTGCTGCAACATCTCTCTCACACGGTGGCAACAGACGCTCAGTTCGGCGTTCTGATTGGCTAGCAACGTCGTGTGATGTTACGGTCTCTCCTGTACGTGCTCTCCGCGCCATTGCAGTCCCGTTGACGTGCCGAAAAGAAAAGAAAATAAACAAATGAGTCATACTGCAGTAAAATGAACCTGTGGTAACTCTGGGCACATGCCTCGGTAACTATATATGGTAATGCCTAATCTCTATAAGAATAATAAGTATGTTTTCCTTATATTAAATTCATTAATTAAGTTTATTATTTGGTCCTAAAACTCTAGTTAATCAATAGCTTAAGGGATAATATTAATTCTAATACTTATAAAAAAAAAGATAAAAGAAAATAAAAAATAGATAATTTTATATTCTAAAATTAAACTAGCACTGGCTTCCGTGCCTTTTTCCCCCTCGCTGCTTCTATCAGCTTCCTTCCCTCGTTTAGGTCGATATAACGACACGTTCGCCTGTTGGCCAGTGAGTGGTGGACGACCCTGTGGTAAATCTGCAGTCAAGAAAAGAGAAGGTGGTTCGATGCTAAACATGTAAGGGTAAAAATTGGCAAAAGTTTTAGTTCTTACAAATTGCTCTCTTGTTGTAAAATTTGCACTTTGTCGACGTTGGGAATGCGACCCACTTTTAAACTGTGCAAAGCAAGTGCTGTTTTTTGGTTATTACTGTGGCCTGCTTAAATATCCGATTTGTGTGATGCAATGTCCATGGACGGACAAAGCTTATATAAGTCAAAAATTAACCAAGTTTTTCTAGAAATTGTTGAAACAAATCATTTCGTACTTTTTGGATTTTGTTTGTTTCATCTATTCTGGCATTTAAACCACAAATCCTCCGGATCAAACAACCTTTGTCCGCTGTTGCTCCATCTCAATTTTTTTTTTTCTTTGATGGTAACTTTCTTTGGCCATAGAAGCCTTTTTCTCTTTTCGAGAAATTGAACAGCTACCGACTGACTTTTCGTTAAGCAAAACACTGCCCCAATTGGTTGACTGTTGAAAAGCACATGCATCTTCCGAAATCAGATTTTCATGCAATATTTCGCTACTTTCTTGCATGCCAAATGAAGAAATAGTAGGCCCAATGTTGATGCTGATATCGTCAGAAAAAATGTCTTCTATTGTTGAAAAATACTCTAAGGACACGCGACCTCTGACAGTTTTAGTGTTGTCTTTAATTTTCCAATAGGTTTTCTTCATATTTCTCATCTTTCTGTCCAATATATCGTCTGTCGCTTTTTTTTTGAACTTGGGATCGCGAAACTTTTCTTTACGAGCAAAATACAATTGCAGCATCATTTTGTATTCTCCGGGCTCCAAAGCTGCAGCGCACTCTTCCCACTGGGACCTCCCTGAAAACCTGAAAACCTGCTAATTATATCCATAAATTTACTAAATTTACCAAGATTTTCTATAATTCTTACCACATGATTCTCCTGTTGCCATTTTTTAAGTTAGTTTTCCCGCAACATATATTTTGTTCATGCCGCGAAGTTCGCCGTTTTCCGTTACTGATTATTAAAGCAATTTGTAGGTACTCTTAAATTTTAAGAAAAATAAAATTAAATTCATTACTTAAAACAAATTGTAACAAATTTTAGTGTTGTTTAAGCAACCATTTTTTTTTAATGTTTTTTTAAACTTTATTAATTGGGTAATCTAATTTTATTGAAGATATATCCACAAGTTAACTGACTGTAATAATTTTTAGCATGGCGTTTAAATGTAATTAAATAAACTATATTTGCTCTTTAAAAACACAAAGAAGCAATTTTTTGCTTTTTTTATTAAAGAAAATATGGCTTTTATGGGTGATAGGGGATGCAGTTGACCTAGAATTCTAATTTTTTTGTGTTGTTACTTCATTTGGGCTAAAACACATTTATACAAAGTTTCATGACCCTATCTATTATAGCTCATTAAATGAGGTATAAATTTGACTCCTTGATTTATTTGATTGTAACTTTTAAAACGGGATAATGGAATTAAAATAAGCGCATATCTGCCGATAAGTCAAATTTCTAAAGACCTCTAGTTCGTTAACCAGACTTTATACTGTAAAAATATTTTGTATCGGGATCGAAGACGTCTATAGTTAAAATTTAATCAAATATTACTAGAATCGGAAGCATCAACATATTTTTACTTGTCCGCTTCACGTGAAATGCCCCATATCAATTATGACTTCCTGAAGCTGATGGAATCCTGGCTTAACAAGATGGTTTCTGAAACAAAAATGTCAACTTCACCACACCAATTTCTTTTAATACAAAGAAAATGGTTGCGAACGCAGGCATCAAGACAAACTAGGTATTATTGACCACTTATATTATTATCTGTGTCAATAAGCAATAACAACTTAATTCTGATTACAAAGTTTCGAGAAATCTTCCCAGTGAACCAAAACTATATTTTTGAATTTATTTATAAACCTTTTTGGGAAGAAAAGCTAATTCTCGGCACTCATAAATGAACGCTTTTGGACTCATTGGGCGGATTAAAATGTCTCTCAAAAGTGAAATCATCGGAAATGATTTAAAAACGAATCATAAATTGCACTTTTTTGTTTGGAAACGAGTTGAAAAAAGAACCATTGAAAAGGTATTTATTTTTGCACTCAGAAATGAACCATTCTGAACTTATTCGCAGGCCTTTCAAAAATGAACCTTTTTTTGCTCGAACACGAGTTAAAAAACGAACCATAGAAAAACACTTTTTCGGCAGTCAGGATTGAATATTTTTCAATCATAAATTGTCTTATGATTGCATATAGATAATTTGCTTTATTTGAACAAAGTTGCAATGTATCCACGGCAGTAGTGATATTTTGCTCGCAGAACTAAATTTATTCGAAATTAGAAAACAATAAAATGAGAATTAAAATAAAAACTTCATTGAACAATTTTTTTTTTATGGAAACAACATTTATGGATTCAGTCCTATCAAGGATGTAATTTTGATCAACTACACTATAACAAAAATTCACGAGAATTAACTACAATAATTGCTGGCAACAAAAAAATGTGGCGGCCGTAGCCTAGTGGGTAGAGTGCGTGGCCCCTAAGCTAAAGAACTGCGGTAGCCCGAGTTCAATTCCAGCTCAAACAGAAAGTTTTTTCAATTGAAATAATTTTTCTGTTCAGTCGTCACCTCTCTGCAGACAATGGCAAACCTTAGAGAGTAAAAATTTGCCATGTAAAGCTTTTTGAGAACATAGGCCGTACGGAGTCGGCATAAAACACGTAGGTCCAGTTCTCGGTCATTTGTGATCAAACATTTAATAACACGCACAACACAATTGATCAATAGAAGCTAGGTCAAAGTCTTTCGAAGAGTTAAAATGGCCAGTCTATTTTTTTTAATTGCTGGCAACTGATTGCCTACATTTATTTTCTACATTTATTTTCATGGACAAAAATTATAAATATTTTACGCTAGAAACGCGTGAGCCCTCTCACGTACAATTATCTTTTTCGAGTTCTTGTAAAAACTCTCTTCTAAAATTATCTCTTTCAGTCTTGCCTTCGCTTACAAAAAAAAAAAAAAAAAAAACGCAACAACAACAATTCTGTATAGAGTCAATAATTCAGCAGAAGACGCTACTTTTTCCAACTTCAGTAGGCCTGAGTAGTTAAGCTGCGACCAATTCACTATTTAAGTTTTATATGTGCTACTTGTTCGAATAAACTCTTCGAAATCATATGACGTTGAAGCATAGGGTCTTTATTTAAGGTCAAGCGTAACACCCGCTCTAATAGCGTAAAATACCGCTGCTGGAGCGTTTGTAGGACTATCTGAGCAAGAACACGCTGAAATAGCGTGAAAATGTAAAAAAATACATCTTTAAGGACTCTCCGAGTGAAAATACGTTGAAATAGCGTGAAAAATAGAAAGAATATACATATTTTGGAAATAGACGCTGATTTTCAGACAGAATTTAAAAAACTCACTGCATAAAAAAAAAGAAAAAAATAAACTGGCCATTACAGCCCTTGGAAGGACTTAGACCTAGCTTCTATTGATCAATTGTGTTGTGCGTGTTATTAAATGTTTGATCACAAATAACCGAGAACTGGCCCTACGTGTTTTATGCCGACTCCGAACGGTTTATGTTCTCAAGAAGCTTTACATGGCAATTTTTACTCTCTGAAGTTTGCCATTGTCTGCAGAGAGGTGACGACCGAACAGAAAAATTAATTCAATTGAAAAAACTTTCTATCTGAGCTGGAATTGAACCCGGGCTACCGCGGTTCTTTAGCTTAGGAGCCACGCACTCTACCCACTAGGCTACGGTCGCCACATAGTGTGATTTTGTGACGGTCACCACAACTCACTGCATAGTGTGATTTTTTTACAAAATCGCCAATAAATGTGAAATTTCACAACATTTTTTGCAGTGATTTTTTAATCAGTTCTTAGAGTGTAACTAAAAATTATAAAATAAAAAATTCTACCTGCAAACGTACGCAAAACTCCAACTTTACGCTAGTGGTTCAGTAAGAAGGAAAAATTTCATAATTCTTTTTTGAACTCATGAGAATGTGAAAAAATAACATTTATTATTAATTTCTGAACTTATTTATGAATAAAAAAATTGTTCTTTTATAAGTAATTGCTTCATACTAAAATGATAAAAAAAGTATTTTTTTAGGCTCAAAAACTTTTTAATAATTTTGCAAAAGAATTTAATTTTGTTTTTATGAAAAAAATGTTCACAAATTAAATCTTCTCTAGTAGGAACATTGGTCTTTCGAATAAAAAAAAACAAAATTCACAAAAAAATTTCCACCCGAAAAAGTACTCAAAACTATCACTTTACGAAAAACCTTCGCATATGGTTCAGTGAGCGCTTCATAGTTTTCAATCGCCATATAAGTTGAAAGGATTTTTGTGTCATAATTAGAAGCTCCAGATTTTGTGTGGTTATAGTGCTATATGCGTGAAAAATAGCTACATCAATAACTAAATTTTGCCTTAAGTCGACTTAAGCGATTATCGCTTGTTAGTAAGTTAGATGCACCAGAATTAATATATATAAGGTGTAAGTTCATTTGTGTTTACATTTATTAATGTGTTTACATACATTTTGGGCCAATTAAAGATTGTTTGTTGGAAAAATCTGATAAAATAGTTGTAAAAAAAAGAATTTTTTCTGAAAAGAAAGTTCAGAATTTCTCAACTAATTTTCGATAGTACTAAATTTTTATGTTTTGTACTTTTTCGCAAGCATAAAAAGGATGTCGTCGTTTTTTTTCATATGAACAAGGTCCACCTTAGTTTATATATAATTCTTAACATGTGTTCGAAAACGCGAATTTGAATTTACGTGCGCATTAAGCACATTGTACACAAGGACATGTGATGTGTCTGTATGAATGATTGACTCCTGGGACTATTATTATTTCATTTGCATAATTAACAGCGTCGGCATGTCTACACGTGTGTGCTGAAAAATTTTAATCACGCAAATCTCTCGTAGGATGCACATAAGAGCATTACAAGTTTTTTTTTTCAAATCAGTTTTTACTTTGAAGGATTATTTAAAAGGGATTTTTTTTTTAATAAAATTTGTGGTAAAGCAAACCCTAATAGAAGTAAATTACCTTAATTTTTTCAGTACATATAAATTTAAAATGGTTCGAGATGACACAAGAAACCCAACACGAAATTGCTGAGTTGAAATGAAAATCAAAAACAGAAGATGAATGGAAGTAAAGTAAAAGTATAAATAAAAAACACAGCTAAATAAACACAGATTTATGCAAATAAAAATATATTAAAATAATAAAGCCAAAATAAAATAAAAAAAAATACAAGCAGTTATAAAGTTTAACAATTATAATCTTTAGCTAACCCTAATAGCGTGCGAAGTAACAACGATTTTAGTTTTGAATGCGTTGAGCAAACAGATGTTCTCGAAAGTTTTTTAGCTATAAAGTCAAATGTTGTTGGTTTTGACAATATTCATCCTGTATTTCTCAAGGCCGTACTCCCTAAATTACTACCTTTTGTAGCACACATTTTTAATTTTATTCGAACTACTTCTATATATCCTTCCACTTGGAAACAGGCCAAAAATAATACCGATTCCAAAAATGTGCAATGAATACCGTCCTATAGCCATTTTGTCGTATGTATCAAAAGTTCTAGAGCTAATAATTTATAGACAAATTTGTAAGTTCATTTACAGGCATCATTTAATAAACGAATGTCAATCTGGATTTCGAGTTAAGCGAAGCTGTGTAAAACCTGTGATACATTGGCAGAGTTAAACTTGTTAAAATAGCTTTTCTAGTTTAATTTTCTGCTTAACTATGTTTAGAATTCGTTTAGTCAAAACTAGTTCCCGAAAGTCGTTTATCGCAGCTTAACCAGTTTTAACAGCTGATTTTGGCATACTTCTTTCTACACTTTCGTTGATAACTACTGTGCTCTCATTCGAGCACACACGCTGAAATTTTACTATTATATTGTTGCTCGCTCACCCATTGCTTCTATATTTTTCGTTATTTTCTTAAACTAGTGAAGAAAAATATTGAGTGTGTCATTCTCAATGGTTATATTTTAAACTACCAAAGATAATCAAGATAATTAGTTTTTATGATCTATTGAATAATTACATGAATTAAGATTGTGAGCTTTAGATCAAGTAAGTTTTCAAGAAGGCAACAACAACAACAACAACTCTGTATAGAGTCAATAACTTAGCTGACTAGACAGTCTGTTTCGGAAATCGCTACATATTCCTCTTCAGTAGTCTTTGAGTGATTAAGCTGTGATCAACTCACTGTTAAAACTAGCATATGAATGTGCAGATTCTGGAATTCATTCTCATGAATTGTATGGCTGCTAATCATATGACATTTCAAGCAGTAGGCTATTTATAGATCACCGCCATCAACTCTATCAAGGGTTGCCATCTATTCTAGTTGCTTCTTCATTTATTTCAATATTCATTGGTGTTCGATTGTTTGTCGAAATGCACCATAGAAATGAAACGAGTTTTTGCTTCGCCAGAAGCTAGTGTTCTAACTGAAAGGTGGCTATTTTCATAACCAAATGTTCAATTACACATGACTTTGACCGAAAAATCGATCAATTATTAGATTATTTAATTAATTTGACATTAATTAAACTTATTTGGCCGTGCTCTGCCATAGTTAAGTTAATTAGTTTTTATCATCTATTGAATAATTACATGAATTAAGATTGTGAGCTTTAGATCAAGTAAGTTTTCAAGAAATGTCATATGCTTGAAATGTCATATGATTAGCAGCCATACAATTCATAAGAATGAATTCCAGAATCTGCACATTCATATGCTAGTTTAAACAGTGAGTTGATCACAGCTTAATCACTCAAAGACTACTGAAGAGGAATATGTAGCGATTTCCGAAACAGACTGTCTAGTCAGCTAAGTGATTAACTCTATACAGAGTTGTTGTTGTTGTTGTTGCCTTCTTGAAAACTTACTTGATCTAAAGCTCACAATCTTAAGATAATCAAGATTACCTATGCCAATGTGTCAAAGACCTTGAAGTAGGTATTGATGAGAACAAAATTAACTTTCTAGTGCTTTTAGACCACTCAATAAAAAGCTTGTGAATCTGTTTCCTTTTTCCCCGACTGCTGCTAATTTGATATCATCTCATATATCCAACAGAACACAAGTAGTTTGTACAAATGGCATTGTATCAAAATTCCTACCAAATGACAGAGGTGTTCCTCAGGGCTCTGTGTTAGGTCCTCTTCTCTTCTCTGTATATATAAATTGCCTACCAAAAGTGTTGAAAAATTGTAATATTCATATGTATGCCGATGATGTCCAATTGTATGTTAGTTGTTCCCGTGAGTCTATCGTCCCTTGTGTTTCGAACCTAAATAATAGTCTTCGACGCGTTGGCCCAGTCGAATGGCCTATATTTAAATCCCAGAAAAACGAAATGCATTGTCATCTCAAAAAAACCAATAGACTATTAAATCTTTCCAAAAATTAAACTGAACAAATGTGATATTGAATATGTGAATAGCGTGAAAAGCCTAGGCATAATATTTAATAGAAAATTGTCGTGGAACACTCATATATGTAGCACTATCGGTAAAGTGTATGGTATGCTACGTGTTTTATGGAAAACTCAATATTTTACTCCCCTTAGAACACGTATCTTACTGGCTTAATCGTACCTTACGCCTACCCTGCTCTCTGGGTGCGAAATATTTGCTAACTGTGACAGTTTATTTAAACACAAACTAAATGTTCTCTTCAACAACATTGCTCGTTATGTTTATGGCTTAAAACGTAGAGATCATGTCTCCATGCATGCAAAACGTTTATACGATATGACTCACGACAATTTACTGAAACTTCGTTCACAAATTTTACTGCACAAGGTGGTTTATACTAGGAAGCCGGAATATCTGTACAACAGGCTCGGGTTTGCAAGATCACGAAGATCAAACGCCATTATACAAATGCGTCATTCTTGTCTGGCATCGGAAAGACAATTTTTTGTGTATTTAATCCGTCTTTGAAACGCTCTACCAACTGATCTAAGAACAATTATCAATGTTGTGCAATTTAAATTTCGATTGAATATTTTTTCTCCTCATTGCAATGATTTTAAATTTTCAGTTATTACACAGGCAGAATTGTGATTTAAGCTATCAAGCAATACTTTCATTCGAATTTAAATTTAAATATTACTGTTTTATATTAGCTTTATTATTATGTTTTTTATAAGTAACTTATATAATTAACCCTGTAATCACAAATACTGATGAAATTAGAGGCTAGTGCTTTAATTATAAGATCTTGTTGCATTAGCATGTCAATAAAATAAATAAAAAAAAGAAAGTAAGACTAGACAAGATAATAATCTTGATAATAATATTGGAAATTGAAATGTTGTTAAACGTGTTAATCGCTAAACGTTGTGATTAAGGATGAAATATTGTCTTATTTAAGTTTCCATAGTGACATACCACAGCAAGAACTCACAATAAGAATCATATTTGGTTAGCATAATAGTCAAAACTTGTCAGTTACCATTTTTTATGTTTTTTTTTTAATATTTTATTGGTAAATAAATAAATAAATAAATAAATTACAAACAACAATGTTATTAAAGCATAGCTACTACGGCTTGCAGCTTAACATTTGGAATAAATAATTTATAAGGTTCTATTCAGAGAGTTAAGAATTATCAATAATGAAGAGTAAAAAAAAATAGTTTATAGCTAACGGTTTTAAAATGTGACAATATAGTTTAACAAACGTGAAAATTGGTAGATACTATATATCAAAATAATATTTGTTGAGTTATTGGGCAGGATTGTACTATATGATCGACTGTCAGTTCATCGGTGTTGCAGAAGGGACATATTGGGTGAGACTCACAAGCGCGTCGGAAGCGAATTTCATCTGGGGGGGCAGTACAAATGGGGGCAGTACAAATAGTGGTGCAAAAAAAGTTCACCAAAATTTCTTCACATGAAACATAAAGAAGAGAGAAAGAACAGGAAAATATATAATACAAAAATATTATCGTTGCAAAAAAACTGATATTTTGAATAACTTTTCCTTTTAAATTGTTTATCTAGCTAAAAAAGTGGGGGGCAACTGCCCACCTTGCCCCCCCGCTTCCGACGCCAATGGAGACTCATTGTTGAGAAGATGTTTGTGTGTTATCCGGGTATGCCCGAGACGGCTTCAGTAAACTGACACTGGGAAGCAAGTAGAGATTGGAGGGAAGATTTATGGATTTGTAGAAGACAATTAATTTTATTCGCAGAATGAATATGTTCCAAGGACTTTCTAAGGGGCTTCCGCGTACAAGCAATAAAAGTCCCTAAACTATAGGTGTTATTATTTATGCTTTCACAAAAAAAAAAAAAACGATCTTTTGACAACCATTTTGTACTCAACGCCAACAACTTTTATTAGTCATTTCGTTCCCAAAAACAACGGAATATAATTGCAACAACATCACAAGAGTATTAACAAATGCGAATGAAATATTAATATGGAATGATATATCCATCAATGCTTGCCATTTATTTTTTAAAGTTAATTTCATGTAAATTTTGACCGCAGCTACGCCTGAGGTGGTCCATCCGTAAACTCCAATTTTGGCATACTTTTTCCAGCATTCCGGCCGGTATCTCACCAATGGCAGCTGTAATGTTGTCTTCCAGGGCTGCAATTGTGGCTGGCTTGTCCCTGTACACGAGAGACTTCACGTAGCTCCACCAAAAATAGTCTAGTTGGGTCTTCTTTTAAAAATAGTCTAATGGACTGCTCCAAGATGTGAGATTAATTGCTCGCCAAACTCGCCTCTTAACCCTCAAGGTACCGACTGTAAAAAAGTCACGTTCAGTACTGACATGAGTTAGCTTAACCCGGCAACTTTAATTGGCTGTATCTTGGGTTGTAGTTGGCCAATTGAAACTTTTTTCTTCAATCGATTGGAAATTTTGTCTCAATTACAAAGGTGTTAATAGATTTCTCTTTTTTTTTAAATTGCATAACTTTGTTAAAAAAAGGTATCGAAATTTGTCTTGTTGCATTTAAAAGCTAAAAAGTTGTTTTTTAAAATGGCCGAACTAGTTTTTTTGATCTATTTCAAAAACTATATTTTCTTTTAACTTTGAAAATACCTGTTTTTTGGAAAAGCGATAAAATGTTCAATGCTTGATTTATCGTAACAAGGCACAATTATAATATAAATTAATAATAAAATTGATTATTATATTAAAGTTTTATTGTTCAAAATATAAAAAAGAAAATCAGACTGTGTTTCCACATTCGCAGCATATTTTGGCTACATGCTCTTTGCACATAGCCCTGTTACATTTGAGGCACTTCTAAAGGTTTTGCGGTCGAGTGAACTCTGACACAAGTTGCAGTGCTTTTGCTTTGCCTTTTTGTTATCAACAAACTAATGTCTTGTGTCCAGTCCCTCTGGTCAACCTTTCGCATCTAAAAAAATCTTCAATCATACTGCACAGTCTTATTCGCAACGTAGAGGTAGCTAATCTAGTAGCTAGCGCAAGTTTAACAAGTTGCATCGCAAGTTCAATTCCATAATCAATTCTTTTTATTGGAGTGCTAGTTTGATTTAAATTGTAAAGGATAAAAGAATTTACACTAGCTTGATCCAACATATCATAAAACAATCTAACAGGCTACCTCAAAGTTTTTCTAGCGGTACTGTACTGGTAACATTTGAAATCGAAAGAATCTGTGCCGCCTTTTGTTTTATTATAAAATTCAATCATTTTCGGCTTTACTGATTCTTCGTTAATTAAAAAAACAAATTTTTCTGTTTCCCGAAAATACGGAATTTGTAACGTTCAGTACTGACTGGGTGAGAAATACCCGAAGCCAACTTTCTAACTCGTACAACTCGAGCACCAAGCGCAGACTGGGGCTGCCACTTACGGGTTACACAGACGCTACCACAAAGATTTCCGCCCCTCTACTCAGGACCCCTACCATTAATTTAATTTGAAATGGCGCGACTTTCAAAATCTGTCTGGGTTACGGTAACTTTTTGTCCCATAATCATTATGTAATAAAAAAATACATGCACACTCTTGCTCAACTTCATCGCAAGACTAAAATATTTACAGTTTATTAATTTTTTTTTCTTTCTTGATATAATTACATTTCATCCAAATAAAAGTAAAATTCTGATAACTCATACATTTCCAAAATTTGCACAATAATAATAAATGGCAGCGATCCTTAACATTTATTTAGAAAAAAAAAAAAAAAACAATCTGAATTGACATGTTTCCGACTTCGATCAGCTTTGTCAACTAAAATTAAAAATTATTATGCGATCGATATTAGCTCAGTAAAAATTAAAGAAATTTAAAAAAGAAAAGACTACAAAATCTATTTGCGTAGGAAAAAATAGAATGAGACATGGTTTAAAGTACTTGCAATATAAAAACAGATTAAAAGTATGAGAGCGAAATTATACTCTCATTAACTCATGTTGTTGTTGTTTTCGTTTGTGTTTATCTTATTAATGTAGTCTTATTAGGTATTTAAAGGGTCCGCCAAATAACTTTTTTTTTGAGAATTCTATAAAAAAAACTACTGGATATTTTCTCAAATTTCTTTTTTTATTTGAAACTACAATCTTTTCAGTTAATAATGAAAAATAATTTCATTCAAATGGCTGCCTAGACTGGCCATGCAGTAGCCTACACGATCGGTCCAACTTTAAGCACATTATCGATTGTGTGCAGCTGTATTTCACCAATGGCTTCACGAATATTATCCTTTAAAGCGTCAACTGTCTCTGACTTGTCGGCGTAACACTTATTATTGAGGGCACCCCACAAATAATAGTCCAACGGTGTCAAATTGCAGTTCCGAGGTGGCCAAACGACATCAGCTCTGCGGCTGATAATGCGATCTTCAAAAACAGGGCGCAAAACATCGAGTGTAGCTTCGGCTGTGTAGCACGTAGCGCCGTCCTGTTGAAATCAAAGGTTGCCAATATCCTCCTCTTCAATTTTTGTGAACAAAAATTCGTTCAAAATGGCCCGATAACGATCGCCATTGACTGTAACGGCCACTCCTTTCTCATTTTTGAAGAAAAATGGCCCAATTATGCCTCTGGACCAAAATCCGCACCAAACAGTGACTCGTTTTGGGTGCAGCGTCTTTTCAATGTATGCGTGCGGGTTTTATATGCCCCAAATGCGACAATTTTGCTTGTTTACATACCCGCCAAGATCAAAATAAGCTTCATCTGAAATTATGATTTTTTTGGCAAAATCGGCATCTTCTGCAAGTCGATCGCAGGCCCACTTAGCGAAGCGAAAACGAACCAATTGGACTTTGTATGGCGTCATACCAAGGTCTTTATGCAAAATTCGTCTCAATGATGTCTCTGAAATGTTCAATTGTTGAGAACGACGGTGAATGGACGGTGAATGGATGTTGATGGCGCTTCACGCACACTTTCTGCCACAGCAGCAATATTCTCGGGTGTACGCACTGCTTTTGGCTTTTCACGCTTTGGTTTATCGATGAGGATGCCAGTTTCTTTCACTTTTTTCACAAGATAACGAACATATGGAGCTGACGGTGCTTCTCTTCTTCCAAAATCCGTACGCAATTTTCGCACACATTCTGCAACATTACCATGATTTTCAAAGTAATGTCGCAATATTTCCCAGCGTTGTTCAAGCGAATACACAACCATATTCGTTCAGCGGAAAGATAAAACTATTTATCTGTCAAATCAGGCATGAGCTAAGTGTTACCATTCACGAAATAAGCACTAGTTGAAAAAAAATACGTTAGATGGTGGACCCTGTAGTTTTCTTTTAAACTAACTAATTTTGTTTAAGTTTTAAATGAAATTTTAGTAATTTTTCCATTTATATATAAGTAGATATAAGGGAAAAAAATCAATAACAACTTACTTGTTCTCCTTCGAAGATTGGCACAGCTACTCGAAAGTAATGTTTGTTGTACTTGTTATTGGTAACGTAGTCTTACTTAACCAAATAATTTATTAAAAGTAAATTTTATTTTATAGAACGAAGAATAAAGTTATAAACTGAGAGAATATAAAAAAACAGATGCGTCGCTGCACACACGAGAGAACGAAGCTTTTTACGCAGTTATATACGTTTCATAATTTAATGGTTTTTTAATAGAAAACTTTTTAAATTGAAAAATTTTAAATAACAAAAATAATATTCCCACCAGTAAAATTTATTACATTACATTATTATTTTGCATTAATTTTTAATTACTTTTGTAAATGTTAATGAAATTACTGTGTTCTAATATCTAAAATATCAAACGTATTTTATATAGATGTTATGTCATCTATATTTCTAGCAAATATTACATCAATAGCTGTCCTAATCGTGGTGTGCAAATATTTGGATCGCTTATCAATCCCAAATTATATTTATCAAGACAAGATTGTTTAATTCCTACAATTTTTATGAAATTGTTTTTTTTTTTATATATCAAAAGTATAGTCTTTCTGACGTTATTTTCACTTCTACAGCCGTTTTAGTAGATGTCAAACCACAGTGTGTAGTCCAGATTCATTCTCTTTATACTCATTTATTTCAAAACTACTTTTTCGGCATGGTGTTGTAGGAAAACAAAAACATTTCAGCCGAATCACTTGAAATTTAAATATGCTATTCATAACATCAGTGGCTATCGCTGAAACTAGAATCAAAGTTTTATTTAAAAACATCGTATATTTTACACTCAATAACTGGTATAAAATAAGGTGTTTAAAGAACTTAATTTTCAATAGCGTGTCATTCTGCCAATTTTTCATATCTTTTTTCGAGTGCACTGGAGTGTACCATGAAAAAAAACAAATTTTTTTTTTAATATTTTCATTTGCAATTCCATTTGAAATAAGGAAACTGTTAAGATTTTTTTGTTTTTTCCCAAAAATTTTTCAGTTTAATAAGGGTATCATCTCAAATTACTTGAATAACTCAGGGGGACAAAATTTAAATTTTTCCCAGCAATATTTGTATTCTTTTCTACTAATCTTGGTGCGCTGATTTCATCATCATCATGTAATTTATCATCAATTACAACAGTTTGAGTCCTTGGAGAGGTCTTTTTTAAATAAGGTCCACCCTACAGTGCACACATAATGCTTAATAATATTTTTGGTTTTTATTTTTCAGATAAATAGAAAAGTCAAAATCTACAACACGGCCCATGCCCCTTTTCCTTGAGAGCGTCTCATTGAGTGCCATTTTGAACCAGATCAGCAGTTTTTTATATTAAAAAATTTTTTTTATGATAAATGAGTGCTAAAATATACCTTAAAAGTTTAAATATCGTTGTTCAATATTTTAACTTTTTAAAAAAATTCTAAAAATACCTTAAATTTTCGAGCGCTAGACCACCGATCTTGCCTTAAGTGCCTATGAACATTCATGTCTGAATTCGCAATTAAAATCGACACCTAAAACAATTGGCATCTTGTGATAATTTTTAACCCGTTCAATGGAACCTTGCTACTTTTGTTGTTTGGATAGCTAATGCACAATGCTTTTTACTACATTTCCCTGGCGAATTGAGCCTGAGTTGGGTTTTCGTCAAGTTGACAAAATGGCGTTTCTAGCTCGATAGTGTTTCCATGCGCAACATTGGCCCCATTCAGCGGAAAATTTGCTACGTAGCTCTTCCACAACTTTCGGGCTGAATGGTATACATCATAATGCGCTTAAAGAACATGTTACCCGAGCGGTCACCATCTAAGGTATCGAAAAAATTGTATGCTACTTTGGTTGAGCTGCTTATGCTCTTTTCATTTTGACAGCTAAAAAAACATGGCTGCAAATTGTTAATTGTTGCTGAAGTTATGCTGTAAAGTGAAAACAGATAATTATTAATTATTAGAAGATTATTCTACCATTCTTCAATAAAGCTGTTAATTCATAATTTTTTGTGTGAAACGAATAGTATAAACAAATTTTAGATGTTAAAATAAAACAACGAATGGCGAACAGCTGTTTGCCGTTTGACGTTTTGCAAAAAAACCTATTCAGCAGAAAGTATCACTTTATGCTACTTCGCTAACTGAGCACTTTTTCGGCAGGAATGTGGCCATTGAATCGAATTGGACTTTGGCCATTCTATTCGCCATTTTTTCATAGTATAAATATGAGCGTTCAGTAGGTCCAAAATTTACTAAACATGTTGAGTCTTTAATCAGTATTAGTTTCCGCTACTTTGTGTACTTGCTGAATGGTTTGTTACATTTTATGTCAGGTTTGTTACATGTGACAGAAATAAAATAAAATTACAAATAATCAATAAACCCTCATTCAACAGTTGAGCAACTGTTTCATATTCTGAACGCATCGAATTTAACTCATTTAAAACTGAGGAGTTTCGTGGAGTTTTGTGGATTTGACGAAATTCAACTCAACTCGCGTTTCCATGGTAAGTAAATCCCGAGTCAACCCCGACTTAACTCGTAATGGAAACGTAGTATTTGATCGATAATTGTGATCTGCTGCATTATAGCTTCACGCATTCACAATAGAATATGTAGGATAGCTAATGCACAATCTCTTTAGTAAATTCCTGTCATCTACTGCAACATAGCTCCGGTTAATACTTAATATTGAATGAATCACAACATTGTTAATATGAAGGGTTTCGGTGTAGTCTCTCTAGAACTCTCGATCGAGAGGGTGCGAGTTCGATTCTCACCGTTTACTTGCAAGAAAATATTTTTAATTTTATATACTCTTGTTGTAATAGACACAAGTAAAAAAACAGCAACCATTCTAAGAAAAAGGTGTATGGAAAAAAGTGTCGTTTTTCAGATTTCATTCAAGCAAATCACAATCAGCTACAATATATATGATGTGAATGCAAGTGTACATTCGAAGAGAAGCACATTTATAGCGAACGCAACATACTCTGAAAATCAAAATTAAATAAATGCTTAGTGCGATTATTATGCGCAGTAATTTTTTTAAGATGCGGCCGAAAAATTTGATTTGAATTAAAATTTGCAGACGCTTGCAGGTACAAGAACGGGACATTGGAATAGCAGTGAAAGCAAAATAATATAATACCTCTGTATAGAGTCAGTCACACAGCAGACTAGGCAGATTGTTTTGAAAGCAGCTTAAATTATATCTTTGCTGCTCACTGTTTAAGTCTTAAGTCGCACGAATTTATTTCTTCATCGGCCACATTTAATATGACGTTAAAGCTGTAAAGCTATTTTTAGACAAACAAAGCTCAAAGCTATACCAAGAATTGTGCCTGTTTTTTAGTTGCCTCTTCCTTTTTCACTATTATTGTTTTTAGTTCAACGAATTTGCAAACGAATTTGTCTATCTTGAAATGCACAAACGAATTATGAGAGTTTTTCGCTTCCACTGGAAATCTAAACTGAAAAATGGCTATTGACATAACCAGATATTCAATTAGTCATGACCTTGACCAAAGTTGATCGATTGCTTTTTCTATTATTTAATTAATTTAACATCAGGTATAGTTTTTTATTTTGGTCGGGCTGATCGCTCAAGAATACTGAAGATGGAAGATATAGTCTGTCTGCACTGCTGTGTGATAGACTTTAACAGAGTTTGTTGTTGTCTTCTTTAAAACTTACGTGAACTAAATAGCTTACAACTAAAATTATCTATCTATCAAAATTTTAGGAAAAACTATATAACAAAAAAAAAAAAAAAAAAACAAAACAACCAACTTCAAAATCTTAGTCAAATTTTTTAATTTATTTATATATATTATTAAATTGGAAATGTTATTATAATAAATTTTTTCTATTTTGTATTATTATCATAAATATATTTATTTCTCCATGAATGTAAAACCTTTAAAGCCGCAGCATTTATTTTATAAAAGTCCGATTATATAAGCGCCGAATTTAAAAGTTTTATATTCATGGAGAAATTAATATATTTATGATAATAATACCAAATAGAAAAAAATTTATAGTAATAAGATTTCCAATTTAATAATATATATAAATAAATAAACAAATTTGACCAAGGATTAATGTGAAAAGTAATTTAAAATTATTTTTTACTTTGTAGTTCTGAAGTTCGTTTATTTTTTGTTAAAAAGTTTTTATTTCTTCCTTTTTAGAGATAATGATAACAATTTTTCAAAATTCTTGTAATGAATTTTCGTATCCTAGTGTCAACATTAACTGAGAAACAGTATTTTTCTTATATTGCCACACCCTTTTGTGAAATAGCGCCTACTTTCTTGACCGTAAATTATCATAATTATGCCTACCCCTGTACCTAATTTCAGTATTCTAGTGTCAATATTATTCGAGTTACGGTGTTTTTCTAATATTGCCACGCCTTTGTCGAACAACGCCCACTTTTTTCACCGTAATTTTTAATAATTGTTCCAACCCCTGTACCAATTTCCAGTACCCGTGTCAATATTAACTGAGAAACAGTATTTAGCTTATATTGCCACGCCCTTTTGTCCAACAACACCTACTTTCTTTATAGTAAATTTTCATAATTCTGCCTACCCCTGTACCTAATTTCAGTAGCCTAGTGTCAATATTATTCGAGTTACAGCGTTTTTCTAATATTTCCACGCCCTTTATCGAATAACGCCTAATTTTTTAACATAACTTTTAATAATTGTACCTTCCCGTGTACTAAATTTCAGTACTCTAGTTTAATATTATTCGATATACAATGTTTTTTTTTATTGCCACGCCCCTGTGTCGAATACAGTCCACTTTTTTCGGTACTAATATTTATCTGTTGACAAAAAATTGTGGCAATCGGGCAAGTACTTTAGGAGTTATCGATGTACATACATTTAAAAAAAAACCAACCAACTTGGGAACCTCCTCCTTTTTGAAGTCGGTTAAAAATTAACGTTAATCGAGCTTTGTTTAGTATATTTAAATTTTATTAGTATCTATTTGTTGTTGATAGAAAGATTTGATGAGATGTGTGCAAATTTTGCATTATTCCTGAAACAAAAAATGAATATGAGTAAAGGCATTATAAAATTATTATTATAAAAATTTATGAATTTTTTTAATATGTAATAAGAAAAAACGTTTCTTTATTAACATTTTAGATTTCGATTCTGGTAGACCATTCTGTGGAAACGCCAATATATTGTCTAAAAGTTACGTATTTAATTTTAACGAGGAGGTTCTTTCTGTGAAAAATATCATCGGTTGCTTGTATTTATATGCATTTGCTTCAACATAATGGTAAATTAATACAGAAAAAAAACTCTTTTTCAGGAACAGATGTATTTTTTCATCTAACAAACTTAAAACTAACTAGCTAAAGCTATCCATTATTTATTTGAAGTAAGTATCTGACAACGAAAAAGAAATAATGAATTTTTCATCACAACAAATTTTTCTATCTTGTTGCATCTTGCGCACAACCTTTATACTGCTCCAATAGAGCATAAAGTGAGAGAACTTTTTTTCTCGTTTATAATAAGAATATAGCAATTGTATGGTTATGATCTTTTAATTTTCATTAATTGCACTATACGCTTTTTTGTACATTTTTTTGTCTGTATTTGATAATTTAAATGCTTTTCACTTCAATATGGTATCAGGAATCTCGTGATGACATTTGTTTTGCCACTTTACCAAACTTTTTAGAACAAATTTGTTTTAAGATATATAGCTCAGAATCAAAAATAACCCAAGATATGCATTAATTTTCATGTTAATAACTCTTGAACAATCAGGATTTTAATTTTGGTTTCTTTAGTAAAGTTTTTCCTATTATTCTGGCTTACTATATATAAAAAAATTGCTTCCACTGGTTCTTATCGAGTAAGTCTTACAAAAAGTCTAGCTTAAAGTCAGCATAAATTGCAACCAAAAAGTTAGATCAACATAGCTTATGAGCAGGGCTAGCTTTTCAGGGCTAGGCTATTTACAATATAACGTTCATTAATGTTTCCTGAATTCTAAGTATGAAAAGTTTTTATTACAATTTTTCGTCATTTTTTAATCGTTTTTAGTTTTCAGGTAATTTTTACTAGATTTAAGGCATTTTTGGTCATTTTTAGAGATTTTTAAGTTGTTTTATTGTCATTTTTGCACATTTTTAATTTTTAGAGCATTAGTCCGTTTTTGAGGTCATTTTAGTGTAATTTTTAAATATTTTTTTTGTATTCTTTTTTCGTACATAATGTCAAAATGCAAATTTTTAAACAAATTCCTAACACTAGAGTCCCTTCAATCAAAAACATTACCTCTCGACAAAGGAGTAGCTTTGTTTATAGACTTCGATGAAAAAAAAGCTCTGCGAATGGTGAAACTGACAAAAGTGTATGTAGAGAAATGAAACAAGTGTTAAATAAAAACTCAGGATATGCTAGTGTAAAATAAATTTTAATTTAGTAATGTTTTATTTTTAAGGCTAAATTTTTTGTTTATTTGTTGTGCAATTGTTTGCGTTTTTTAGGTAATTTTTGTCAGTGTTTAGGTCATTTTCTGCAGTTTTTATGTCATTTTTGTAAATTTTTTGCAATTTTTTAGTTCATTAAAATCCGAGCCCTGCTTACGAGTAACATTCATGTCTTTGAAGCGTTGAAAGTGGCCAAGACATATGTGGCTTGTCAAAGGTGTAAAGACAATTTCAAACGATTTTTTCATATATATTTTTTTAGCGAAGTTGTTGGCCAGAATAATAGGAATAACTTTGCTGAAAAAACAAAAATTAAATTTTGTTTGGTTCATAAGCTATCAACATGATAAAAAAGTTTATCTTGAGTAATTTAAAAAAAATTTGCTCTAAAGTTTTCCGTAAAGTGGCAAAATAGATGTCACCACGAGATTTCTCATATTAAAAACAAGTCTAAACGTTAACATTATTAAATATAGATTTTCGTGCCGCAGTGTTATTTAAAGAATGATTTGCACATTTATGTAGCCTTACTTTCAAATGGGTACCAAATAGATATAAACAGGTATTATAAGAAAAAAATTGAAATAACGCCTGCCGTTCATGTGTCCGAACATACATGAATCTTCTTCTATATAATAGTATAGATTATACATTGAAGACAAACCCATGCATCAGTGATTTATTTTGGACTGAAAACATTCAATTATCAAACTTATTCGGAATTTAACACCTTCGAGTTTGGATAGAACTAGGCGAAATTCAGTGTGTGTACAATTAGCATCAATATATATTCAAGGGATAAAAATTAAAAAAAAAATAATAATTTTAGTAAAGCTGTAAAAAAGAAATAAAGACAGAATTTTTTAAATGCTTCAGTTTTCGGTCGAAACAAAAGCTAAAAATGAATTGCAGTACATTAAATGACATCCATTTAACTTATATTTACTAACGTTTAAAGTCACCAAGCTGTCGAAACTTTTTGTTTCTTCTATTTTCAGCACTTAGAATTATTCTGCCGTTGTGCCTTTGTATACGATTTCCGGCTATATTTTTACTTTAATCACTTTTTATTTTGGCAATCAAAATGCTGGATTTTTTTTTGCATTATTTAAAATTCAAATGTAACCTCAGTTTAAAAATTTTTGGTCTCTTACAGAGAAGTCCTGACAACAACCCATGCTGTGCGAAATACTTCTACACTGTCTGCTGTTGACAGAATTTTTGTGCATATTTTATTTGATTTGGCAAATCCGTTAAAATGAATTTCAATTAATTTTTGTAAGGGCTGCCAACAAACTTCCGTTTTGATGAATCTTTGGTTCAACACACCCCGATTATGTCATGCAACAAGCATGTTTAACGTTCTTTATTTATGCCTCCAATTCGGCTTATGCTAAATTATGCTAAGTCCTTCTGATTATTTTGAAACAAAATCGATTCTTGGTTAAAACAACAACAACAAGCCTTTAGGCAAGCAGTGGTAGCGGCTAAGGCAACAACAGCTAGGAGAATGCTTAAGCAAGTGGCTAAAATAGCAAAGCAGCTGCAGCTTTGTTTGTATAGCCAAGGATATGCCATCGCAGCTTTTATCACACGCTTTTTTTGCCCGCCAGCAGATACCTGAAACAGTATCTTTTATAATGGTTGTTTTTTTTCTTGCTATTGCTTTTTTAAAGGTTTTGTTTTTGTCTCAATCTCAAATTCTTTAAATATTTTCGGAATAATTGTGAAAGGAAACTGAGCAAAGGGAAGACAATATAAAATAACTTTATTGTTCTTCTACTTTTCATTCCTTCTTTTTTGTATTTTTTTTTTCTTTGGGAAACATGATAATAAATATAATAAACGAAACAATTATGAATTTATTTAAAATTGTCTCGAAATCTTTTGGCATCTTTCCGTTGTTTGTTAATAATTTTTATATTATATATCGCCCTATGTAAATAGTCGAAAAATGATAGAAACATAAATAAGGGTCAGTTTGTTGTACTATTGTTGACTATTTTATGTTTTCTTTCAATTAAAAGTTTGTTTTGTCATTCCTTGTAGACGATGCGCAAAAAAACTTTGACTATAAAAGACAACTAAAACGTGGGGATGGTCTATCTTTAGTTGTTGTTTTAACGACAGTCCCATTTTAAAGTTCAAATTCATGTTATCAACTTGATATAATTATATAAAGATTTTATATCCAAAATTTCATTATCTTTAAATTTATAATTAATTGTGATCTTTTCTTAGAAATTTTACGTGATTCTAATTGTGAGCCTTCTTCAAACTAACTCGATCTAAATAGCTAACAACTAAAATCATTATCTTTTTTTGTCTTTTTATTTTTGCAGAGGTACCACTTTTACTTCTATATCTATTTTTTTCTTGATTTTGATTACAGCTCTGATTTTGACTTGAATTTAGATTTTATATATGTAGATGCATTTTTTTACTTAAATTTTATTTTAATTTAGAAGTACCACTATTACTTCTATATATATCTTTTTCTTGATTTTGATTACAGCTCTGATTTTGACTTGAATTAAGATTTTATATAGATGCATTTTTTACTTAAATTTTATTTTAATTCTTTTTAATTTTGATTTTGCTTTAAGATTTTATTTGTAATTTAATTTTCATGGTTTCATGGATTTTGATTGTGATTTTGATTTGATTTGATCTGATTTGGTTTTGATTTATTTTTATATTTATTTTTATTTTTATTTTTATTTTTATTTTTATTTTTATTTTTATTTTTATTTTTATTTTTATTTTTATTTTTATTTTTATTTTTATTTTTATTTTTATTTTTATTTTTATTTTTATTTTTATTTTTATTTTTATTTTTATTTTTATTTTTATTTTTATTTTTATTTTTATTTTTATTTTTATTTTTATTTTTATTTTTATTTTTATTTTTATTTTTATTTTTATTTTTATTTTTATTTTTATTTTTATTTTTATTTTTATTTTTATTTTTATTTTTATTTTTATTTTTATTTTTATTTTTATTTTTATTTTTATTTTTATTTTTATTTTTATTTTTATTTTTATTTTTATTTTTATTTTTATTTTTATTTTTATTTTTATTTTTATTTTTATTTTTATTTTTATTTTTATTTTTATTTTTATTTTTATTTTTATTTTTATTTTTATTTTTATTTTTATTTTTATTTTTATTTTTATTTTTATTTTTATTTTTATTTTTATTTTTATTTTTATTTTTATTTTTATTTTTATTTTTATTTTTATTTTTATTTTTATTTTGTTTTTATATTGAATTCGATATTGATTTAATCAGTTAGTTAGTTATTTTGAACACATGCTTCACAATATTCATTATTCAAGCTTTAATCGAAAAAACATAATAGAAGAGTTATTTAATGGTCTGTTTTTTAGTATTTGTTTCTACAATTGAAAGAAGTGCTGCTTAATAAGTGTACTACATTATAATGGGCCCACTTTTAACACAATAATATCATTACATTATGCTAATTCAATTCCAAAACATAACTACCTTTAATGAGCTGCTTGACTTACTGACCATCACAATTTAAATTATTGACCACCAGAGCTATAAGCAAGCACTCTTTTAATTTCTGAAAGTACGTTGTCTCGTACAAAATACGCAATGATGTCATATAAACCTGAAAAAGAAATTTTCTTAGGAAAATATTGCTTCAATACAGTGAAGTTTTGCTAATGCCCTGGTTAAGCTAGGCAAACATGTTTGGTGAACTGATTTTGTTAGTGTTTTACGAGTAAAATGATAAATTAACTTTACCTCCCGTTTATTTCTTCACTCTCTCTCCAAAAGTTTTTGTTTGCTGTCTGAAGCAGCAAACATGCTAATCTTTTAATTTTGGTACTGAAAATATAACTGCTCAACAAACATAGCATAACCACGAAACGAATATTTGATCAGGGAAAAAAATTAACAAAATTAAATAGCAAACATGTTTACCTAGCATAACTATGAGATTTTCGCTTTAACATTTTAGTTTTATTTTTAACTATCAAATACCCGCTGCTTCGCCTGCGATAAAAATATTAAATACCATGTAAAAATTTTAAATCTTATAATGAAAGTATTTAGTAGTATTAAAACAAATTCAAAATATAAAAATTATTGCGTTTGTTTTGTTTAATTATGAAAAAATGGTATATACATATATAAAGAAATTACTTTATTTAATTTGAATAACTTATTTTAACGGTAATTGTTATGATGACATAAATTTACCTGGCTTTCTTTTTTTTTTTACTTTTGAAAAAGTCCTGCATAACAGCGTTATAAAAAATTTGGGTACAAAATTTTTAAAATTTGTAATCAAAAATGTAATTTTTTACATATATTCTGAAAATAAATATATTCTTCTTAAATTGTTGTAGTTAATCGGCCTTCTTCAGTTATTAATTGTTGTTATTTTGCTTCGGCCAAACAACAATTCTTCTTAAATTGAAAAAAACCCGATATAATGACACCAAACTTTTGGCAATATCTCAAAAACTATTGACTTTTTCAATGCATAACAATGAATTTTTGTATGGACAGTCGTTGATTAATAAAACTAACGATAATTTTCTTTTCGGAAATATTTTGTACGGATATTAGGTATGTTTTAAAAAACCTTTTATTATGACATTAAAATTCTTGCAATATCTCAAAACTATAGAATCCAATTTTCTTTGTTTGAAAGTTCAATTAAGTAAATTGGGAAAATGAGAAAAGGTTTACCGTTACCTCACCAATGCAATGTTTTATATTGTTTTCAAAAAAGCTCTAAAATATCCAACTTGTACTAAACAATAGGCCAAGAGTTGCTTTTGTTGTACATATTTTTTTAATGTTAATTTTTTTTAATTCTTTCTATCATTAAACAGTTTCTATCATTAAAAATCTTGGGCCACTAACCCTCACCCCCTATGATTTATTTGATGAAAACTAATTTGCTTAAAATGCTGTTATATTTTTTGCAATATAGCTTAAAAAATAGTTCTATGAAAAATATTTCAAATATTTCAAACTATTCCAAAGTTATATACATAAATCCATGTTTTTATCTATTTCCTTATCTATATTTTCATAGTTAACGTTATAGCTATAGTAGAATTTGTCCTGACCCAATTAAATGAATTTTTTTATGATCGTTTTGTGAATTTGTAAAAGTGTAAATTGACCTTCGAAAAAAACACATGCTAGACGTTTCCGTTTGAAACATCAATACATGACGATCAGAATTTTCTGATATATACAGCATTCTTATTGATGTATAGTATTGCCCAGCAGACGTTGTCCTGCCGCAGACAACCTTACTGCTATATACGAATTTTCATGCTATTCGGAAAAAAATTAAATTCGCCATTTTTAGTACAGTTGCCGAAAGTAGCCGTATGAGCTAAATTATCAAATTTTAGTCTAATACAACCAAAACCGTTCGAATTATAACATTTTTGATTAATTCTGGGCGGTAATGGGGGTGTGGCAAAATTTTTTCACTTAAACCATCTCATACTCGAAACAACAGAATGCCAGAATTTCAGCTCAATTGAGCTTAAACCTAGTGCGCTTTGCTTTACTCCAAGCTTATCCCCCGAAAAGTGAACTTAACTAAAATGGGTCATGACCATTTTTAGTAAAGTTAGCCAACGTAACCATGCAACGTAGATTACCAAATTCTAGTCTCATACGACCAAAATCGTCTGAAATATAGCATTTTTTGCAAAAAGTGGGCATGGAAAGTAGACGTGGCAATTCTAACAGCATATTACGATAAGGTTGGAATAACAAATCGTTTGATACCTATATCGTGTTAATATGTTCAGTGGTTCTTGCGTGATTGTCAAACATCCGTGCAGTGTCACAACGCTTTTATATATTCGTATAGATAGACTAACACAATCTCAAGTGGGGGAAAAGCTGGCTGGCAAAGCTGCAAAACAAAATAATTAATGCTGATAACTAAATTCTGGCAACTCCCCTCAAGACATTAACAAAGAAAATTAATTAACACTGTATGAAAGCAAGAATCTCCCTGAAACTAAAGCTGGATTCACTGATCACCTTCAGCATGTTTTGAAAGTTTTTTTCATATGAAGTTTTCGCTCAGAGAGAAAAATTTCTGCACGCTCTCAACTTGATTAACATTATTTTAAATCACACAAAAACATGCTGAAGGTTATCAGTGAATTCAGCTTAACTACACAACATGGCTGTCGTATTATATTGAGAGAAGCTCTCTCGACAAAGAGAGAAAAGCTTTGTTTGCTGTTATAGTGCGCTGCTGGTTGAATGTAGGCATCAAATAATTTGCGTGATTTTGCAATAATTAAAGAATATATTTTTCAAAAACCTTAGTAAGCTAAACAATCTATATTATCATAGGAATTGAATAAAAAAAGAATTATCAAAATCGGTTCAGCGGTTACCGAGCTTATTCTGGATCAAATTCGTGAGTCTCCTTTTATATAATAATATAGATAAAAAGGAAATGTCGTATTTATATATTCCGTATGTTGCAATAAGTTCGAATTTTTAAGTCTATGAAATAGCTTAAATTACTTCAATCTATAGTCAATTTTCACTAAAAGTGGAGCCCCAATCATACTAACTTCATCAGTAATTACGACCTTGACATGCTTAAAAAATTAGGCAAGCATTTTAGATACCTTGCCGATGCCCATGCTTTTTTTTTATTAATTCCATATTAATTGATGTCATCTTTTTTCGTTTTCACTTGTCTTCACTTGTCAACACTTGTGGTCAATTGTTGACCTTTATATTTCGTGTTATGCAAAAACAAAGGAATCATGTACCAACAACAACACAAACGCGTTAAGTCTGTTTCCGTACTCGATATAAGTTGCTTGAAAGCGTTATTTTACAAATTGTTGATGCTCGAGAGAGAGAGAAGAAAAGATTAACATGCAAAATGTCACTCTCTATTCTATTTCAATTACTTGAAGTTAGATCGGGAACAGACTATTCTCATCAACAAAAGAAAACACGTACTTAGCGATGCTAATGACAACGGTAGTAAGTGGAAGCAACATTTGCGTTGTTATATTTTTTGCTAATTTTTTTGATAAAATAACTGTTTTACTCAATTCTCATTTGAATTTTCAATTGTCCTACACTAGGATGGCTGACATCAATACATTTTCACATAAAAGAAAAGAAAATTCAGTCAGTAATTGAGTAAAATAGTTATTTTATTGACAGTTCAGACTGTTAATTTTAAAAAACTCATCTGTGAGATGGGATTTAACTGTTTTCACTGTTAATCCCTCTGTTTTTTCTCTGATTGCAGTTTAGTTAATAATAAAACAGTAAGATAATAAAAAAATATAAAAAATTAAAGTTGAAGCAAATAAAAATTATTATAAGAATAAAAAAATGACAAAATAAATAATATTAAAAAATTAAAAAACAAAAAAATTAAAAACTATAAAACAAAAAATAAAAATGCGATATCTGAAAACCTTCAAGCGGTTAAAGCAGGGTAAATCAGAATGTATTCTGACTAGCAAAAAACTGAAATATTTAGAATTACTCGATTCATTACTTTCACAGTGTACATATAAGTTCACTGTAGTCGACTCTGCTAGCACTCGTGTTATTGATAATTCCTCTTTGCTTTCAGATATAAAATTGTTTGATGTTGCTTTTTGTTGTTGTTGCTGTTTTTGCAATCTTGAAATAGTTTTTGTTTAGCATCGCTGATACAGAGAACGGTTTAAAGGTACAAAAACATGTCGTTTCCATACCAGCAAATCTGACGCTGCCGTTTTAAGTACCGTTTAGCTGGAACAGTCACATTTATGGATTGTTGGGTTGTATTACAATAGCGAATACAGATGCATGTAGCTAGTGAGCCAGTCAGCCCAATTCTGAATGATTTTTCCAGGGGAATTGGAAAAAGGAGTTTTTATTTTTAAGACAGCAGATAAAGACATCACATATTTTTTGTTTACACTCATGAATATTGACGGTTGATGAATAAATTGGCATTAAAAATTTCCAAAACGTTTTTGAACTGTGTCTTAAAAATGAAAACTTCCTTTTCCTATTCCCCGGGAAAAATTATTTAGAATTGGGCTGAGTATGTGGCTACAAAAAAATATATTACTACTAGCCAAGGCTGCCAGTTAAAATTTGAAACGATTCCGACAAAAAGTTACTTTTTTCACAGTATTAAATACAACAAAAATTGCCATTGTAAAGATAAACAAAAAGTTTCCACCGCAATAAAAATATATAAAAAAAACACGATTATTAAAAATTACCACAAAAATACCACTCGATTTGAAAATACCACCACAAATTCCATATGTATTTAAAATTGCCACAAAAATTTCATTCGCATTTAAAAATACCAAAATAAGTCCCATATGCACAAACAATTTAAAAAAATTTAGAAATACCACAAATAAATTTTGCTTACTAAAAACTAAAAAAAAATTTTAAGAAGAATATTACCAAACTCCCACGGAAATTCAAAAAAATACCCCATTGAATTCTCATGCCAATCAAAAAATACCGCGCTGAATTAAAAAATTTATAGGAATTCCCAAAACAAAAATTCCTAAGGGCAATTAAAAATTATCACGAATGGGAATTTTCCAACATTACTGACAACGTTGCTACTAACTACTGATATTGTTTTTTTTGGTTCTGCATGCGCTGCAAAGGGCCGTTCTTCACTCGGCAATTCTATGAGCAATAATTGCTTTCGCCACAAGTAGTTTGTTGACTACTCGGGTTTAAAGAGGACTTTCGTAAGCCCCTCATGTGGGCGAATAATCGACAAACTGCTTGTAGCTATAGAGTTAGCATGTATTGCTACTATACAGGTTTGTGCATGCGTTACTTAGCATGCGTTGTGCTTTCAAATAATTTTTTTAAGTAAAATAAATTCCAATTATTTATTTCATGCATTACATTTTTGTCATATTTAAAATATATTTTGTTAATTAAAATTTAAATTTTAAATGACTTTTAAATGACAATATCTATAAATTATGTATTTGATTTTTCTTTCCTACAGAAAAAAATAAATAATTCATATTTTTCGTAAATATTTATTTCCATTATTAACACATAACTTTGAATTAATTTTAAGTTAAGCAAACATAAAAATGAAAGTAAAATAAAGTACAACAAATTCATCATTAAAAATATAAAACTAAAAATTAGTTTAAAAAAATATAAAAAACCAGAATTTTGCTCCATCACTACTGTATAAAAAGGAATTCTACGTCTTTACTTACGATACTATCGAAGCTGTGCCTTTTTTGTATACTATCTATATATATAAAAATGCATGAATGTATGTGGGTATGTGGGTATGTGGGTGGGTATGTGGCTATATCACGTATAGACTCCAAAACCGCTGAACCGATCTTTATGAAATTTTCAGGGAAAATAAAGCCACATCTTGAGAGTGTTCCTGTGAGGTTTGGTAACTATTGGACGAGGGGGCGTGGTACCTCCCATACAAGCCAAATTTACGCTATCGATCACAAACCAAAAAATGGATATATATCAGACGGTTTCAATCGTAAAAAACTAAGATTTGGTAATTTTGTTCAGATGGTTACTGTCGGTAACTGTACGAAAAATAGACTTGGTCGTAATATAAAAACGCCCACTTTTTCGAAATCATGGCAATTCCGGAGTTTTACACATTTTTACAGTGAAACTTGCTGTGTAGGTGATCTAAGAGGCGGTTACTATATGTAAATGTTTTCACGCCCACTTTTACCGCCCAAAAATCAATATCTATATATATAAAAAGCAAAACGATGTGTGTCTGGCTGTGATGCCTATAAACTCCAAAACTACTGAACCTATTGACCTGAAATTTTGGCAGTCGAATTGTTTCAGGCACGAGATGGTTATGAAACCACACCCCCCTTTTACCGCCCCCAAATCAATAAAAATGTTATATTTCAGTCGGTTTGGGTCGTATAAGGCTAAAATTTTGTAATTTAGTATGTACGGTTACTGTCGACAACTGTACTAAAAAGAGTTTCCACGCCCCCTTTTACCGCCCACAAATAAATGAAAATGGTATATTTCAGACGATTTTAGTCGTTTAAGACATATATTTGGTACTTTGGTTTAAGTAGTCACTGACAGTAACTGTATGAAAAATTGGTTTCCACGCCCCCTGTTTACGCCCACAAATCAGTGAAAGTACTATATTTCAAGCAGTTTTGGCCGTACGAGACTAATATGTGATATAGGTATGGCTACTTTCGGCAACTGTACTAAAACAGGGCGTCATCGATATATAGCCACACCCACTTTTTGAGAAATCATTGAAATTGACTACTGGGTCGATTGAGCTAAAATGTTGGCTTAGTTTGTACGGTTACTGTCAGCAACTGTACAAAAAATTGGTTTCCACGCCCCCCTTTTACCGCCCACAAACCAATGAAAACGTTTTATTTCAAATGTTTCGGTCGTATTAGACAAAAATTTTGTAATTCAGATCATATGGTTACTCTCGGCAAGTGCACTAAAAATAGACCTGTCCCACTTTAGATAAACTCACTTTTCGGGGAGTTAGCATCGAGTGAAGTAAAGTGCGCCAGGCTTAACCTGAATTCAGCTGAAATTTGGGCAGTCGATTTGTTTCGATTACGAGATGGCTCAAGTGAAATATTTTACCGCACCCCTTTTTACCGCTTGCAAAACAACAAAAATGTTATATTTCGCACGGTTTTGATCGTATTAGGCGAAAATTTGGTTATTTAGTTCATATGGTTACTTTCGGCAGCTATTCGACATTTTCGTATATGGCAGTAAGGCGGTATATGGCAAAACAACGTCTGCCGAGGAGAGTGAGTATTCCTGTGAGGTTTGGTAACGTTTGGACGAGGGGGCGTGGTACCTCCCATACAAGCCAAATTTGCGCTATCGACCACAAACCAAATAAAGGATATATATCAGACGGTTTCGATCGTAAAAACTAAGAATTAGTAATTTTGTTCAGATGGTTACTGTCAGTAACTGTACAAAAAATGTGCGTGGTCGCAATATATATACGCCCACTTTTTCGAAATCATGGCAATTCCGGAGTTCTACACATTTTTATAGTGAAACTTGCTGTGTAGGTGCTCCAAGAGGCAGTCACGATACATTAATGTTTTCAAGCCCACTTTTACCGCCCACAAATCAATGTCTGCATATATAAAAATGAATCGTGATTTGTTCGGATGCTTAAAACTTGAAAACGACTGAACCAAATTGGATACTTATTTCTACTGGTTTAGGAAAAATATAATGCCACACCCCCTTTTGTCGCCCACATATCAATAAAAATGCTGTATTTAAGACGGTTTTGGTCGTATTAAATTAAAATTTAGTAAATAAGTTCGTATGATAACTATCATTAACTTTGATGAAAATGGGCGTGTTCACACTTCATCTACGCTTACTTTTAATAAGATATCAAAATACTTCGAAAATATTGGTCCGATTGAGCTCAAATTTTGTAAGTACGCTTTGCTTTGAGCACGAGATGGTTTAAGAGAAAATGCCACACCCCCTTTTACCTCCCACATAATATATATAAAAAATTGTTATTATCGAATAGCTTTAGAGTTATGGGTCGCACAGCTTAGAAATTCGGTATTCGACCACAATTTAGACGTACCGTTTCAGTGATGAAATTTTATGGGAGTGGACAAGGGGGAGGGGCACCTCCCATACAACCCAAATTTGTGATATCGAAAAGCTTTGAAATTATAGGAATTCAGCTTTGGAATTCAGTTTTTGACCTCAATTTACACATGCAGTTTCAATGGTTTTATTTTATGAGCGTTGGACAGGGAGGCGTGACATCTCCCTTTCAAACCAAATTTGCGATATCGAATTGCTTTGAAGTTATAGGTTGACAGCATAAGAATTCGGTATTCGACCTACATTTATGCATGCACTTTCATTTCTCTACATTTTATGGGCGTAGGGCAAAGGGAAGTGGCACTTCCCGTACAACCCAACTTTGTGCTATCAAATAGCTTTGGAGTTATAGGTCGCACAACGCCGGAATTCAGTATTCGACCTCAATGTACACATGCAGTTTCATTGATTCAATTTTATGTTCATTGGTTAGAGGGGCGTGGCACCTCACATTTAACATAAATTTGCGATATCGAATATCAGCGTCAGAATTCAGTATTCGGCCCCAATTTATACATGCAATTTCATTAATTACATTTTATGAGCGTTGATCAAGGGGGAGTGGCACCTCCCATACAACAAAAATTTGTGATATCGACAAGGGGGAGTGAAACCTCCTATTTAACCCAAATTAGAGATATCAAATAGCTGTGGGGATATAGGTCTAACACCTTTGGAATTAAGTATTGGACCTTAATGTACACATGCAATTTCATTGATTACATTTTATGAGCGTTTATCAAGGGGGAGTGGCACCATCCATGCAACGAAAATTTGTGAAAGCGAATAGCTTTGGAGTTCAAGGTCGCACAGCGTCGGAACTCAGTATTCGACCAAAATTTACGCTTGCAGATTTACTGATAAAATTTTTTAGAGTTTGTCGGGGGGCGTGACACCTCCAATTTAACCCAAATTTGCGATATCGAATAGCTTTGGAGTTATAGGCAACTCAGCCTCGGAATTCAGTATTCGACCTCAATTTACACATGCAGTTTCATTGGTAAAATTTTATGGGCGTAAGGAAAAGGGGAGTGGCACCTCCCATACAACCCAAATTTGTGTTATCGAATAGTTTTGGAGATATATGTCGCACAGTTTTGGAATTCGGTATTCAACCTCCATGTACACATGCAGTTTAATTGATTACATTCTATGAGCGATGATCAAGAGGGCGTGGCACTTCCTATACAACCCTAATTTGTTATATCGAATGGCTTTGTGGATATAGGTTGCACAGTCTCGGAATTCAGTATTCTACCTCAATTTAGACATGCTGTTTAACTGATAACATTTTATGGGCGTTAGACAAGGGAGAGTGGCAGCAACGCGCCGGGTTTCAGCTAGTTTTTACATAAAAATAAATATGCAAAGTTTCAATAAGATATCTTGTTCCTTTCTTAAAAATTTGCATTTTATAAATTTCATTTTTGAAAAATCCAGGTTTGTACTGTCAATAGTATTGACCAATATCAGCTTGTTATCGGCCTTAAATTCATAGAGCTTTCACATTTTTAAAGGAGTCTACTTCTTTTATAATCTTAATATGGCTTTAGCAAAAACGATTTAAAAATATGGGTCATAGTATTTTTTTCTGATTTTATGCAACTTTATTTTTTTAAACTTTTGATGAGCGACAAAGGGTAAAAATCGTAAACGTCGACAAAATGACAGCTGCACGGTTAAAAATCTGGGAACAAATTTTAGTACAGCTAAAAATATACTGCATATTTTTTAACCATGCAGTTTAAAATTTAAACTTTCACGAATACTTACCCATATTTAAAATTTTTATTAGAAACTCAATATTAGGCTATTCGTTTCATATGCTTGTTTATTTATTTTGTTTTGTATAGCGCAATAGCCCAGTGTTTGACGTAGCGAGCATACAAACCGGATGTCCCTGGTTTGAAAACCCGCCAGAGGACCTTCGGGGAATCTGCCTGTCCCAAGCCAGGAATGGAAGGGTGAGGGTTTGTTATTGGATGGGCAGTTCAATGGGGCACGGCCCATGAACTGATCTCATAATGAGTTCTTTCAGGAGGCACGGCTCCTGAATGTTCGTCTGATAACTGTAAAAGAAAAGGTTTACCTAGAGCCTTGGATGTTGCTGCCAAATTCTTGGAGAAAGCATTGTTTTGATATTAAGTTATCATAACACCGTAGTTGTAATATGCTTTCGATGGACGATCAATCCAACATAACTTGAAGAGCGGGGATAGTCATCCATCAATGATGAGGAGACCTGATCTATCGTTGTTCTGCAGACCTATCTTAGAATAAAGGTTATTATGTAGGAAACATTTAACCTTCGGACCGTTGTATAAGCAAATTTGTATACAACGGCTCATGCTTCTTAGTTTTCTGTTAAGGCTTTTTATTAAGTCTTAATTTAGGATAACGACGTTGCATAAGTAGAATTGAGGTTTACCCGGTTTTACTGGGAAACCTATGGTTATTTTTTAACCTAGCCAAGTACAATTCGAGTGGCTGAAGGTGTCACAGTCAGATATAAATGTTCTAAGAACTTTTGGTCTGTAGACGGGATGTTGAAGAGCCTTGTCAGGTGGAGCCTTTTGCCCGGGTTTTGACTATCATATGGGTTAGGCCCACGTGGGGTTTTAATAACGCTCTGGCTGTGGTTAGGCCAGAAAGGCCGGTGTGAGTTACACTTTAGTTGAACTCGGGTTGGTGATTCCCTTAAATTACTAAGAGAATGATGGTAGATTGAATCTCGCCAATTTCAAACAGTAAATGTTAGGAAGGTAAGCAACTACCGGATCAATATACTGTTACCTTTGGAATTTGGGTACAGGCGATGGTGAAACCTAAATAGTCTGAGTTGTGACCATTTGAGATTGAGGAATTTGATTGCATGAGTGACAGGCCTATTTGCCGCCTTAATTTTTCGTGTCAGAGAGTGATGACCTCTTGGTATAGTATTACTTGGTATGGTATACTGAGATGACCCATGGTTATTAAAATAACCAAGTCATGTTTTAATTCGAGTGACTGAATGAGTCACGGTCATGTATAGTGTCTTTTTGACATCAGTGCTGAGGTTCTGTGGCATGTAATTAGAGGAACCTTTCAAAAATGGTCTTTCTTGAATTCCGAAGGGGCGTTGACCGACGCTTCATATTTTTCCCAAGCATTGGAGCACCGTTGAATTAAGCCTTCACGGCAGGGGTCAACGTTAAAAACATAGAGGCTTTCTGTCCCTGGTTTGAATCTCACTTTGATTGTTATTTTTTTCTTTGTTATGTTTCAATCCAAGCTTGTACTAAATTTTAAACCAAAGGTGTATTAAAACCATTTTTTAGTATTTTGCAAATACTACTCTGTAGGACTAAACATAACTAGTTCGAAAAGTAAAGTAGCTTTAAGGTAATTATTTACGGAGTAACTTTCATTTAGATGAAAAGTCATCGAAAAGTAGTGAGTTAAGCTGCTACAAACCAGAATTTCATGGTTGTAGTAACGAGCAAAACAAAAGTCTCAGCGTTGCATCAATTTGTTTCTCCGTTGCCAGGGTTGTGGTTTGCTTTAAAAAAACGACACAGTTTCGATAGTATCGGAAGTACAGACGTAGAATTCCTTTATAGTTATAGAAAAGTTATATCTGTTGAACTTACCATCTCCGATTAGTCTCAACTTTTTTCAATTGATTGATTTTTATGGTCAAAATAGAGTTTATTTTGAGACAACGGAGCTCAGTCAATTAAAATACAATTTCCATAACTAGGATATCAATTTAAGAAGTCGATTTGTATTAAAAATCCATTAACAATTCACTAATTGCTGGACACTTGAAGAGCACACCTTTATTTTATATCGTTAGAAAGGTAATGGAACGTGAAATAAGTTAAAATAACGTTCAATGGAATTTAAAATTTTTTAACACACTTTACTAAATATTTATTACTTTTGAACGTTATTGAAGACTAACAAACTCATTTCTGATCAAACTCGTTTTTTTTTAATGGAATATAAATTTATTTTTTTTTTAACACACTTTACTAAATATTTATCACTTTTATGTATTGACTACGTTATTAAAGACTGAAAAACTCATGTTTTAGCATTAAATGTCATACAATTATTTATTTTGTTTAATAAAAATTTTCAACAGGTTTCATATAGCTAGATAAAAATCAATCAGACTAACCAACAAATGAAGGGTCCGCTAAATAACTTCTTTTTTTTTTTTGAAAATGCTATAAAAAAAAACTACTGGATATTTTCTCAAATTTCTTTTTTTATTTGCAAGTACAATTCTTCCGGTTAATAACGGAAAATAATTTCATTCAAATGGCTGCCTCAGCTGGCCATGCAGTAGCCTACACGATCGGTCCAATTTTTAAGCACATTATCGATTGTGTGCAGCTGTATTTCACCAATGGCTTCACGAATATTGTCCTTTAAAGCGTCAATTGTCTCTGGCTTGTCGGCGTAACATTTATCTTTGAGGGCACCCCACAAATAATAGTCCAACGGTGTCAAATCGCAGCTCCGAGGTGGCCAAACGACATCAGCTCTGCGGCTGATAATGCAATCTTTAAAAACAGGGCGCAAAACATCGAGTGTATTAGCTTCGGCTGTGTGGCACGTAGCGCAGTCCTGTTGAAACCAAATGTTGCCAATATCCTCCTCTTCAAGTTTTGTGAACAAAAATTCGTTCAACATGGCCCAATAACGATCGCCATTGACTGTAACGGCCACTCCTTGCTCATTTTCGAAGAAAAATGGCCCAATTATGCCTCTGGACCAAAATCCGCACCAAACAGTGACTCGTTTTGGGTGCAGCGGCTTTTCAATGTATGCGCGCGGGTTTTCTGTGCCCCAAATGTGACAATTTGCTTGTTTACATACCCGCCAAGATCAAAATGAGCTTCATCTGAAAAGATGATTTTTTTGGCAAAATCGGCATCTTCTGCATCAAAGTAATGTCGCAATATTTCCCAGCATTGGAAAGATAAAACTAATTATCTGTTAAATCAGACATGAGCTAAGTGTTAGCATTAACGAAATAAGCACTAGTTGAAAAAAAAAATGGCGGACCCTGTACTTTGATGTTGACTTGAAATGTAGTAGCAACTTTTCGCATATTGTTTTCATAATTTTTTTTTAAGGTCATATAAAATTCTCAGTCGACTTTAAAATATTTTTGGTATGGCTAAATATTTTCTATTATCACTAGAAGCTAGTTTATAAAAAATCATTTAAAACGTAGTCGTCTTACTCCTCACTAGTAAGTAGAATGAAAGTAGCCAGATATAAGCCAATTTTCCATACACTGACTACTTGTTGGTTTCAAAAGGACCATATATAAACTTGTCAGTCTGTCATATCGTAGGAAGAGCGTACTGGTAATTTTGCGGCCATTTCATAGAGAAAATCACTAGTTATTTTCAAAGAAAATAGTTGACTATTCAACCACTGGTGGTTTGTTTTGAAATTAGTTTGTAACCATCTTAAAGTTGGGTGAAAGTCCTACAGGGATATGTGTGCAAAATTTCGAATTAATTGGTTGAAATTTGTTTGAGTTATGATGTATGCCATTTTAGAAATGTATTTTTGAGAAAAACGCGTTCAAATTTTTGGGTTTGATAGAAGCCGGCTGCATATTTCAAACGGCTTCGAATTTAGTTTTAAAATTTTAATAGCATATTTTCAAGATTTTTCTGGAATAATTTATCGAAAAATTCGTGAGTCAAAAATTCTTTCTAAAAGGCAACTATTTTAAAAAACTGCAAAATGTGGCAGCTTAATTTTTGTATAACTATCTATGAGATTGAAACTTGACAACAAACGCAATTTGCGTGCAATCATATGCAAATAAAATTTTTTGCAGTTCATCAAATTATGCTATACTTTTTACAAACTGGACTCTCTCTCTGATTCGATAACGCATATTTTGGGGTTATTTCCTGACAGTGAGATCATTGTAGCATTCGATTTCAATGTCCAAAACCCGGCTTATTTACGTCACTCGGGCCCATTGATACCTGTTAGGCAATATGTTGGGCTATTTGCTGAATCAAACCAATCGATTCAACTAGTGAAGGAACCCACTTTTTTCCTATAGAGTGATATGCATAGCAATAATATCCTTGACCTTTTTCTGACTTCGCATCATGAAAAATATAATGTGAGTGTCAACGCACCTCTTGGTAACTCGGACCATTGTACCATCTCCGCTATTTTTCCATATTCTAAAACCTGCACCTATGAGAAGCATTAACTCAAAAGGTCACTCATGGTTTAATGAGACTTGCAGGATTGCAGTCAGGTCCAAAGAGGAAGCCTTTCAGAATTGGTGTTCCAACAAGAATACTGATACTAAGAGACTTTGCATCGAGGCAAGAATGTCTGCACCAAAGAAAGCAAAACATGGTGGTAATGTTGGCCCTTTGTTGAGGGTGGAACTTCTGCAATGCAGGAGACTTACTTTCGAACGATAACAGTCAAAAGGATCCTTACAAATCTCAACGTAAACAAGGCCTCTGATCCTGATTTCATAGCGCCAATTGTGCTTAAAATGTGTGCTTCTTCGCTGGCTCGGCCTTTTGCAACCTTTTCAACATCTCCTACAGAACAAGAGTATTCCCATCTTGTTGGAAGGTGACAAATGTCCAACCGGTACCTAAAAAGGGTGATGCCACGAACCCTGCAAACTACCGATCCATTGTAATATGCTCTACGCTTCCAAAGTTGTGGAGATCGTAACACTTTTCAACGTTATGAACTAACTGGAGCACAACCACCTGCTCAGTAACCGTCGATATGGTTTCCGTAGAACTCTAGATATTTCAAAAGCGTTTGAACGAGTGTGGCATAAAGCACTCATGTCGAAACTTGTTGAATATGGTGTTGATTTTGCTCGATGGATCACATCATTCCTCAAAAACAGAACGATTCGCGTTGTAGTTGACCGTATTTTGTCCGATGAGCCAACAACGCAAGAGTACAGCAGGGTTCAGTTCTATCGCCAACCTTGTTTCTGGTTTTTCTCAACGATTTTCTGTCGTTGACGCATATCCCAATACATTAGTTTGCGGATGACAGCAGCATTTGTCATTCATATTCTTTTAAAAAACGCCCAAGCTCTATTGAGATTGAAAGAAAGAGGCAAAATATTAATTAGACACTTCTTAATGATCTACAAAAATCTCCGAGTGGGGTCTTGCTAATAGAGTAGAGTTCAATGCAAGCAAGATCCAGTGCTGGCTGTTAACCCACTAGCGGTTGGATTGCCCCTTAGCTCCCCTCACTGTGAATGATGTGGATGTTGTGAAATCAGCCGCTCTTGACGTTCTGTGCATATCGATCTAATCTGATCTTCGTTGGAATGATCATATTTTTGTGTCAAAAGAAGTGGGCAAGTGGCCGTTTTGATTATCATACCGAAAATGGAGTACAATTCGCACATTTGAACATTATCTTCAAGATGTTATTTGGAGCTTTTGAATCGAATTCAACGTCGTGCGATATATTTCATTGGGGATGAAAATATATCATCCTCTCTCAACTCTTTTGGGCATCGACGCAATGTTGGTTACCATGGGAGTGTTCAAGGAAGATAAACGGCCTGACGCCACCAGCTTGTGTGTTCCCCAGGTCCAATCGAGCAGCTGTACAAGCCCACCCCTTTATAATTGCCTCGATGTCCAGCAGAACCTCGCATTACCGAGATAATTCGATCTTTGGTCGCGCGGTAAAGTTGTGAAATAGACTCCCTTAAATCTTGTTTTTTTCTGATTTGTCAATCATTACAAAGAGTTTTGTTTGTATGTAAGCTATTTATTCATTAACTCAAATAATGCTTTTTTTTATCATGACTTTGCCATCAGCTCTAAATAAAAAAAAGCAATTATAAACTAACTGACAAAATCACACAATTATCTCAACATAAAATCTTATGTTGTGAATAATCAAATAAGTTGTTATGAATTAACCGTGCAGTGGGTAGACAAAATTAAAAGGAGTTAATGAGGTGTGGTGTGTTATACAAAGATAAGTCCTACTTCACAGTCATGTGCTAAAATCATATACAATAATAATGTTCGAGCAATTTTGTGAGAGCATATGAAGTTCAAGGCCAATCATGTTGTAACACAAAACAACAGGACATCATTCGAGCAAATTATGCTCAACTACTAACTGTAATACTGCAATTTTTTTTACGACTGTAGTTTTAAGTCATAAAATTGCATATAAAGCAAACCCATCAAAATATTAATTATTTTTTGAGGCTTGAACTTTTTATTTTTGTTATTAAATAACTACCCTATAACTAAACTATCAGCAACAACTGCACAAGCTCGCATTGCAAACTTTATATGATATTCACATACACACACACATTTACACATACACCCAAACACACAAAGCTGAGTGGAAGTGTGTGTTATTATTTCAGCTGGATGCAAAATAAACATAAGGGTTAAGTATGAAAAGCAAGGTTGGCTGAGTTTTGTCTTTGACCATTTAATGCACACTTTTTATGACTTCAGACGTAGGTGGCAGCGTGCGAATGGTCACCAGCAGGAATTTAAAATATCAGCAAGCGTAGTCAAATTTTCATGCAACAAGTAGTAAAAAAAAAAATCGAACTTTTTTCATTTCATTAAAGTTGAAAAAACTTTTTGTGTCCTGCATAAAAAACACTTTAAGGTTGCTGCATGCAAATGAGCAGAAAAAAAACCTTCGTGTGATAACCAGTAAACCACTTACACAATTTAAAGGATGTGAGTTTTTAGTGAAATATGCATTTGCTGTTTTTTTGTTATATAATATTTTTGAATGTTTTAAGAGCTAAATAATTTTAAATCACAATTTTTTTATAGTCGAAGTGTAGTTAAGTAAACAATTTGATTTTTTCACTTGCTTAAGGAGAAAAAACTTAATTGTAAAAACAAAAATATTTATTTTGTTATTTTATAATTCTTAAAAAAATTATAATTTTATGAATTTAATATGAGCTTACTGCTAAATAATATCAAAAAAGCAACAATTTGCAACAACAACAAGTTATTTGCAGAACAAACCACCAAGCAGGCTAGATAGCTGTTTCGTTGATCGCTACATCAACTCAGTCTATGGCTTCTGCAGTCCATCCACCTTGATTTGAATTTTAAAAAACAAAGTAATTCAAATACTCCATCCTGAATTTTTCAAAAGATTTACGGTTTTTTTTACTTAAAAGTTTGAAGGCTCAAAAAAACTTGCCTTGCTTAGTCCTGAAATTCGTTTAAAAAAAAATTAAAAAAATCAATTTCAGAAAAAAATTAAATAGTTTACAAATGTTTAACTATTCAAAAAATGGTAATATCACTTTATTTTGATTTAAAAAAAAATCGATTACTACCAGGATTATAAAATATAAAAACTTCGGGGCATTTCATAGAATAGTTACCACAAAGTACATTAAATTTATTTGGAATTTATAATATGATTAGCTGTACCCGGCGCACCAAGAGCGTGTATTTGAATCAAGAAAACCTTGAGTGCACTTACTCTCTGATCGCGTATTATGTCTACAGTAAAACTTGGAGGATGAACAATTGTATTTTGGTGTTGTTTTACAAAAAAAGGTGTAGAAAAATTAATTCTGACTGAAAGATAGATGGCGGCTAATGTCTACAACAATTTGTTAGAGCAAGGATATTTTCCTTCTCTCGAAAAATTGGGATTAAATGCTAACGAGATTACATTGATGAAAGACAACAATCCCAAAAATACTGTTAAAGATACCAAGGCGTTCTTCAAAATAAATTACATTAACACCATGGAGTCAACACCGCAAAGCCCTGATCTCAATCCCATAAAGAATTTATGGTATTTACTGAAAAGATGGTCTTTGACTATCCGAATCCGCCAGCAAACAAAGAGTAGCCTTTTTCACCTTGCCAATAAGTTTGGAACGCAATTACTTCTAAGGAATGTAAAGACTTATAGCCCTATTACGGTTCACAACACAACAGTAATTGCTGTCTTCAATGTGAAAATTTCTATTACGGTAGACAACAAAGCAACTGAATACATTCCACTTTTGTCTGTCAACAATGCTGTGTCTTCAATACACTTACTACGCAACACAGCAGTTGTGCTTTATTGTCTTGTTATCTGCCAAATTTTGAAGAAAGCTAATTTGGTGTTGTTGAAGAAACGAAATAGATTAAAAATGAAAATTTTATTTAAAATTGCGTTTTTCTTTATTTATTATGAAAATTTCACAGAATACTGATAATACGTCTCCTTGTGAACAGAATTATATTGAATTTGCAATTGAATTCGAAATTGTTTTTTTGTTTACTTTTTTATTTTGACAGTGACCAGTTCACAGTTGCATCGAAACGTACTAATTAGATTACGTTTTTATTTTGAGAGTAAGAAAATTTATGCGATGCTACCTTTTTATTATTTTGGAATATTTATGATAGAAAGAAGTGCTATTTTATTTTATTAGTTAAGAAATGCCGGGAGAGGGGTTTTAAACAAAAAACAAGATTTCTTTTAAATTTGTCATAATTCTTAAATTATAGTTATGCTATTGGCATCAGAGAACTGCACAAGCCTACTTGAAGTCTATTTCAGGTAGTTGCGTGAAATATAAGTTCAAGCTAGCTTGAGCTTGAAAATTATGAATCAAGTATAGCTTGTAATTGAATACAAATAAGCCCACGACAGCTTGCTACTTGCAAGTATGCTAGCTTACAAGCGAACGGCACGAAGTTTCAAGTAAAGGAAAGCTTGATGCCTTCGGAAAAAAGCTTGAAAAGCTTGAAATTGAAGGCAAGTATCAAAAAATTTAATGAGCTTGTTTAGAGAGAGCTTAAGCGTAATAGGACTTTTAAGGATTCTGTGAACTACGTGGTTGGAAGTTTTAGGGGTAAATGTTTTCGAAAATAATGTCAAACTTTAAAATTTAAGATGGCGGATAGAGTTGCCACCTATATTTTTTTTATTTTTGCGAATTCTTTTAATTTTGAAATTCTGACAACGGATCTGATTTCGAATATAATGTCAAAGTTTTAAAATTTAAGATGGAGGTTAGGATTGGCACCTAAATTTTTACCACAGTATTGCCCCCTAATAAAATGTATTTTTAAGGGTTTTAAACATCATTTATCAGTTTTAAGGGGTCGCTGATTTCGAATCTAAAGTCAGAATGTTAAAATTCAAGATAGTGGATAGTGTTTCCACCTTAATTTTTTGCAGTTTTATGAATTCGGGGCTGGCAAAAAAAAAATGGTACACCAAAAATGGGTCGCTGAATCCAAATCCGTTGTCAGAATTTCCAAATTATGAAATTTTGAAATAATAGGGTTGCCACCTAATAATATGTAATTTCAAGAGTTTTAAACATCATTTATCAGTGTTAAGGGTTCGCTGATTTTGAATCTAAAGTCAAAATTTTAAAATTCAAGATGGTGGATAGGGTTGCCACATTAATTTGTTGTATTTTTATGAATTCAGGGCTGGCAAAAAAAAAATGTTACGCCAAAAATGGGTCGCTGAATCTGAATTCGTTGTTAGAATTTCAAAATGATAAAATTTTGAAATAATAGGGTTGCCACCAAATAATATGTCTTTTTATGTGTCCTTTACTTGAAACTTCGTGCCGTTCGCTTGTAAGCTAGCATACTTGTGAGTCGCAAGTTGTCGTGGGCTAATTTATATTCAATTACAAGCTATACTGTATTCAAAATTATCAAGCTCAAGCTAGCTTGAACTTGTATTTCAAGCAAGTACTTGAAATAGACTTCCAGTAGGCTTGTGAAGTTCTCTGGTTGCTACTATAAAAAGGGTCCGTGTTCCCGGTCAAAAGGAGGGGAAGCGGGATTTTTTTTCAACACCATTATAATCTTAGGAAAAAAATGCTTCCTTGTACTTAAAAACATTTAAAATCCAGCTATTTCATTATACTAGATTTAATCCTATTTTTTAACGCCAGTTGAAATTAACGGGTTTAAATATGGGCTCACAATATTTCCTTTTCGTATAGCAAAAAAATTCTTACCAAGATAGTACTTTTTGCTAATTAAAAAATACTTTTTAAAGAGTACGTTTTTACTTTTCCAGTCAAGCAACGAATTCTACATACGTTCCACAATCAAACGTGACAACAACGTATTGATATGAACCATTATAGTTCGAAGCTGTTGTGTCTTCTTTACTGTTGTGTCTACTGTAAGAAGAGTTTATTGCTGTGAACCGTAATAAGCCTAATAGTCAACAGTATATCAGCCAGGATACAACAAATAATTGCTGCCAACGGTGGTTATACCAACGGGCTCAAAACCTTAAAAAAAAAATTAACTTCTAAGAACAACATTAAACATTAATATCGCAATTTTAAATAATCAAGCAATAAATTTAATAAACAAATTAACAAAAAACAATCACTTTTTCTGTAGTAAAGTTTTTAATTAAAATAATTGACTATTTAAAATTGTGATATTAATGTTTAATGTCGTTCTTATATGTTAAATGTTTTTTAATTGCCTTAATGTTTAATTAAATAAATTTTTTTCCCTGATGATGATTGCCGACTTCAATCAAAATATTGAAAATAAAAATTAAAAATTAAAACTATTAAAATTTTTCATTTTTAATATTTTAGACCTTGAGCCCGTTAAAAAATAAAATTAACTTTAAAAAGGTTGAAAAAAAAAATATTAATGTAAAAATAGTTTATTTAACAAACCCTGCAGAAATAAATATTGAGTTTAAAAAAAGGAAACTTTTATTATGCATTTCAGTTTTTCTGCTTGTTTATTTGCTCAATTGTATTAAATACTGTTTTTCTTTTAAAGATAAATACACTGTGCATACCGAAAGTGGAAATCAGAAAATAGAAGCTGATTCAGGTGTTGAATCTGACAATGCAAATGATTCCGAATAACAAATTAATTCATTAATGGTATTCGTCTAAGCACGTAAATTTTCCATTTGTGCAAATGGTCAATTTTAGGTGGTAGCTTTCATGAACGAACCTTCTCTTTTTTGTGAAATTTTTGACAGTTAATGAACATTTAAAAAAATGTCTGTAATAAAAAATAAAAATGCTGAAAGAAAACGAAAAAACCAAATTAATAAAATGATTTAAGGAAAAACTAAAATGATTGTAAGCCATTTGGCTCACTGCCAGATTCATCCTGACCGTCTTAATGAATATTTTCTGGCTAGGGCCAATGTGAACCAAAATTACACGCCAAGTTCCCATACATTTTAAGGTACTCCTATTGAACATACATTTCAGTTTACCACGGTGACAGAAGGCGATGTTGCAAAGGCTGTATTGAATATTAAATCAAATGCTGTTGGTGAAAATGGTATAAATATAAAATTTGTAAGGATTATTTTACCACACATTCTTAGCTCTCTAACTCACATTATCAATTATTGTTTTACTACATCGTCTTTTCCACATTTGTGGAAATCTGCTATAATAACGCCGGTGGCAAAAAAAATACAACTTGTGAACCGAAGGATTTCAGGCCTATAAGCATCCTGTCTTCATTATCCAAAGTATGTGAATCTATCATGGCTAACCAAATATCATCATTCTTAAGTGAAAATAATCTTTTGTGTCCATTCCAATCTGGTTTTCGCGCAGGTCACAGTTGCTCTACTGCTACGGTTAAAGTAATGGATGATATAAGGTCTTATTTTGAAGATGGTTGACTAACTCTATTGTGTCTGCTTGATTTTTCAAAAGCATTTGACACTGTAAGTCATGAACTCCTTTGTCAAAAAATAGAATATTTCTTTGGTTTCTGCGACAGTGCCACTCATTTTTAAGTAGCTTTTTGACAAAAAGAGTATAAAGAGTGAAGATCGGTACTAATTTTTCATACTATGAAGCTGTTTGCTGTGGTGTGCCTCAGGGATCGGTTCTTGGCCCGCTGCTCTTCTCCATGTGAAAAACATTTTTCACTGCTGCACAAATTCCTTCATGCATTCTTATGCTGATGACGTTCAGATTTACTTGTCTGGTAGAACAAACCTCATGGAAGATTTAGTATGCAAACTGAATGAAGATCTTGACAGTATGAACCAATAGGCTATGAAAAATAGTCTTCACCTTAATGTACTTAAGTCGTATGTGTTGCCTGTCTCTAAAAAAAAAGCCTTGACTCCATTCCAGACGTTATATTGGGTGATAAAATCATAAAAATAGTTAATAGTGTTGTAAGTCTTGGATTTAATATCAATGCTTCCCTTACTTGCACAGATCATATCAACAGTGTAGTCCGCAAAATCTATTACATATTGCGTTATCTTAGGATGTAGTCTGAGTATACACCTATTGATCCTTAGATCTTAGACTAGTTAACTTGTAATTCAGCTCGTTGTCCCCGTCATAACATATTCTGAACTTGTATACAGCAAATAAGACTCGCGGTCTCAACTTAAATTGCAGATCGCGTTTAATCATGCCACTCGTTATGTCTACGGCTTGCGTAAATTTGATCATTTAGCTCAATTAAAAAACTGTATACTTGGGTGCGATATCATAAGCTACTCTAATGCCAGGAATTGCATATTTTTACACAAACTTATACATCACAAAACTCCTTTCTACTTATTTGAAAAACTGCAATTTAGTCGGTCAAATAGAAGCCAAGTGATAATTATACCTAGTTTTAACTTTCCAAACTCCACAAGACTATTCTTTATTAATGTCGCTAGATTATGGAATTCATTGTCTGGTAGCTTAAAATCCATAGCGTCAAAAACATCCTTCAAACATGCTATTTTGAAGCTCTTTTCATCACATAATACTAAACAAAATATCAGATCTTTAGCTCTATACGACTTTCTCTCTCTCTCTCTCTCTCTTTTTTGCTCTTTCTTAATTTAAGTTTTATCTGTCTTATAAATTAACATTTGTTTAACATAAAAATTTTTTGATAACACTTTTAATTGTATAATAATAAATATAAATTACCTTAGATTTAAGTTTAAATGTTTTATAATAAGTTGAATTCAAATTATGTCTTCAAATTATGTCTTAATAATAATAATAAATAATAATTGTTTTTCAATATAGTTAGAAAACACAGAAGAAGAAGACGAAAGAAGGGCTGACTTTGGATTTGCACAATTAACAGCGCAAGTGGTCACAAGGCATAACAGCTAAAGTCAGTTTTTCATACTTCTCAGTAGAGCAGTTTGAAGTTTTTAAACTATTCTATGAAATATTGTATAACTTTGACAACAAAAATTTATGTGCAATTGAAGCAGGGCTATAGCCTGGACTTAAACATGTGGGGGGGGGGGGGGGGGTTTGATGAACATTTTTTTATTCAAAATAAAAAAATTTGATTAGTTAAGTATTTTATATTTATTATATATTTAAGTTTTCTTCTTCTCTTAGTTGCTGTAAGAAAGGCGATCCCACTATCTGTGCCACAATTACCGTGGGATAAGCCTTCTTAATATCGCATATAAGGTCCTGTCGAGCGTTTTATGAGAAAGATTGAAGCCCATTGTAAGCGAACTGATCGGACCTTATCAGTGTGGCTTCAGACCTGGAAAGTCCACCATCGACCAGATTTTCATGCCACGACAAATCTTGGAGAAGACTCAAGAAAAACAAGTCGACACCCACTATCTTTTTGTCGACTACAAAGCCGCCTTCGACAGCCCAATAAGGAAGCACCTGTACTCAATCATGTATGAATTTGGTATTCCTGCAAAACTAATACGACTTTGCAGGATGACTCTGAGCAACACCAGCAGCGCAGTTAAAATCGGGAAGGACCTCTCCCCACCATTTATAACCAAACGAGGTTTCAGACAAGGTGATTCCTTATCGTGCGAATTTTTCAATCTAATGATGGAAAAGATCACCCGAGCTGCTGATTTGAGACGTAGTGGCACAATATTCTACTAGAGTGTTATGCTGCTTGCGTATGCTAGCTAGATATCATTGGCCATAATACGCGCGAAGTCAGTGCAGCATTTTCCAGATTAGAAAAAGAGTCAAGTCGAATGGGTCTGGCAGTGAATGCAGATAAGACGAAATACTTAGTGTCAACAAACAAACAGTCCCAGCGTCTTAGAACCCACGTTACCGTTGACAATACCTCCTTCGAGGTTGCAAAGAACTTCGTTTATCTGGGATCCAGCATTAATTCAACCAACGACATCAGCATTGAGATCAAACGAAGAATAACTCTTGCCAACAGGTGTTACTTTGGGCTCAGTAGGCAATTGAGAAGCAGAGCCCTCTCTCGACGAACGAAAATTACGCTCTATAAATCGCTCATCATGCCCGTCCTACTTTACGCATCACAAACCTGGACGCTGAGCAGTTTAGATGAAAAGACTTTAGGAGCATTCGAGAGAAAGATTCTTCGTATGATCTACGGACCAATCTGCGTCAATGGCGAGTACCGAATACGGTGGAATGATGAACTGTATGAGCTGTACGCTAACATCGACATAGTCAAGCGCATTAAAATCGAGCGGCTTCGCTGGCTTGGTCATGTTCAGCGCATGAAAGACGATGCTCCAGTGAAGAAAACATTCGATTCGGTACCCAGCGCCGCTCAACGCAGAAGAGGACGACCGCACCTTCGTTGGAAAGATCAAGTAGAGGACAACCTGACGAAGCTTGGAATTTCCAACTGGCGCCAGCAAGCGAAAGACAGAAATGGCTGGCGCACATTCTTAGATGAGGCCAAGACCGACATACGGTTGTAGCGCCAACTAAGTAAAGTAAGTAATATATTTAAGTAAATATATGAAGGTTCCTTGACTTCTTTTAGAAAAAAGTTCCTAATAGTTCAAAAAGTTCAAAATATTTTGGCTTTTTCGATAGCCGCCAATGAGATAAAACATTTTGCAAAAACCTCAAAAATCATGTTTTTCGTGAATATATTTTCTGGTAGAATAGTTGTAAAAAAAATAAACTGTCAGATAGTAGTAGTGATCTGCGTGGCAATTATAGGGTTAAAAACTGGAAAATGCTGTTCCAATCTGCATAAAAAAAAGTTGAAGTTTTGCAATATCATTAAAGATAATGGTGTTTTGCGCCCCATTTTTTTAATTTCTGTTAATTTATTTTCACTAAAATTGAAATAACTGCATTATTTCTAAGGCGATACTTACTTTCAAGATATTGTTGGAAAGGTTTTAAGTGCTTGCATTCATGGCCAGAATTTCTTAAATGTATCTATATATATTAAAACTATAATATTAATTACACAATAAACACCTCCTAATAAAAATTTGGTAAGAAATTAAAAAAAGATACAAATTAAGTTATTTGAATTTTGAAAGTTTTTGTTTGGAAATAAAATGAAAAAATAACAGAAAATTAAGGCCCTTATTATGAGCTGCGTTCGATCTTCGACTGTAGTCGAATGGCCTGATCGAATGAATTTGCATTTGGTATTATAACGTGCTTTCGACAAAGAGTAGCGCTATTGTGAATATCGTTCATTTTGTTTCTTCACGGTAGTATATTTCTATCAGGTGATCGTTGTTTTATTTCAACTAAATACGATTGGTTTGAAAGTTGATTGCAAAAAATAAGACAGAAAAGTTATAACTATGACGAAAATAATTTCCATAAGATTCGACGCTTCGTCAGAAGAGGATGAAAGCTTGACGGAACTGGCTAGAAGTAGAAAAGGGTTGAGCAACGCTTTCTTTAGCTTATCTTAAGCCACTTTGCTGTTCTAACTGGTGGTCCTAAGCAATTTAATTCCAGCGTGAGTTCTTCCCATGTCTTTGTCGCCTGAACTTTGGAACAAATATCCTTTGCAGTCAAAGTTTGCCTCCATCAATAAGACCAGTTTTTCTAACTGTGATTTGTTGCTCACCACCTTAGACCTGCATACAAATTACAAAAACAGTTCAATATTAGTTTTTAGTCTTTAAAAAGGAAAACACAATCACAAAATACTTAAATTTTTAACAATTATTGCTAAGCACGCATCGCATCGAAAGCAAAATCCTATTCGACTGAAATTTCGATGAGCAACGAAAATTTCGATAGGGTTGCACTGCTCATAATAAGAATTTAACTTTCGATACTCGTTGTTCGATAACCAGCGAAGATCGAACGTCGAAAGCAACTCATAATAAGGGCCTAAGTCTTCTTTTTTTTACAAATTCTACCAACACGTCCTACTCTGTTACTGTGCGATCACTGTATATTAGATGAGTTTTTTTTTGTACTGAATTGTAAAAGTTTTTGCAATCCGTGCACTAGGGGGCAAATATGAAGGAAAGTATTAAGAAGATCAGAAATGTAAAATTTTCAGTTCAATATCTTTTAAACCGAGAGCGCTCAAGGCAAAAAACCATTTTTACTGCTTGCTTTTATAGAATTTTTCAAAAGTATTATTTTAAGGTATTAAATTCCCGTTAAAAATAAAAAGACTAACCGATTCCTACATAAAATTAATCGCTTTATCGAATGCCATCCTAAGTATTGGCGAAAATTTAGTTCTTATATCTCCTTCACTCTGTCAAAGTTAAAATTTTTTTTTTTTTTTAATTTTTGATTTTGACCGATACAACGAACTTGATGGCACTTGTGTATGTGAAACAAAATACCATAGGCTGATGCATATTTTTGTGCAGATAGTCTGCAAATAAGAAAATATTTAAAAAATCATTTATTTAACAAGAAAATTAAACTTTATTCATTCGTGTTTTTGTTAAAAATATTCATTTAAATACAAGTTTCTCATTATAAATTTATATTTATTACTTGAGCTCTTCGAATACAATTTTGACTATTTTATCGTTTTACCGTGGCACAGAACGTACTGCCTTTGACAGCAGGTTGGAAAAATTTTCAAGTGCTCTGTCAGGGTACACTTAGACCAAGGCAGCCCTGTAAATTTTCTCTATTCACTTAACCAGAATTGTCAAATCAGTGTGCTACGAAGTTATCTTACAATTCTGGTTACACCTCTCTGGGCAGCCAGTACCTGGCTAAAGTGTACCCTGGGCCTTGTGTTTTAATATATATTCAATTTAAAATAGCAGCAAGGAAACCTAAAAAATAGCATTCGTAAATAAACGGCAAAAAATGGATAATTATTATATACTAGGTAAATTTAAAAATTCTGTAAAATATTAAGAGTAATCAGTTGTAAATTTCAAATTTCGACATACTGCAAATAAAGGTCACGGCTTACGTGTTTTTCCAAAAAGAACGTTGCCCACTAAAAACGATGTTCTTCGAAGGATTCTATATATCCGATCTAATGGCAATCTCATAACACAAAAAAGCATTGACCGTGTCGTGATGGAACTGAAGGAAATTTGGAAAAAATTTTCTGTTATAACAAAAGCAAAACCCCGAATCAAAATTGCAGTGCAAAATTTATATACCAATTACGAAAAGATTAAAAAAAACAAGGCTCGACGCGATGCTGTCCAAATAAATAAGGAAATTAATTTTAAAATTGAAATTAAGGAGATGTTGGACATCGCTCACGAAGGTAATTTTTTGTTCTTTATGTAAAAGTTGTGTTTTAACAAGAGTGCACTGCTCAATTTTTTAAATAAGATGCAATGAAAAATATCAAAAACGAAGATGTGAAAGCTTTTTTCCAGCTCCATAGGTCCAACATAAACGACCTCAAGTGCTTAAGAAATTTGTCCAAAAAAATTTTATTGCTAAAATTAGAAACAAAATCTGTTGTAGACACTCCAGTTAAAAAACGTTCAAAATTTATAGATCTTGTTCCAAATTGTTTGCCAGCCAAAAGAGTTAAGACTGCATCAACAAATTATCAGCAAGTTGAAGCTGATTCCTCAAATTCTGAAAAAGAATCAGAATCGTCTTCAGATTTTGAATATGAGCTTGCAAAACAAGGAAAACGTAGTGTGCGTAGTACTAAAAAAGATGTTGTCTCACCTGACGTCGTTAGAGCACTCGATCGGTGTCAAATAAGCAGCCAGCAAGCAATGATGCTGATAGCTCCAAGCTTGAAAGCCGCCGGAGTCGACATAATGAATGCTAAACTATCAAGATCGACAATCAATAAACGTAGAGCAGAACATCGTGTCGTAATAGCAGAAAATATAAAAAAAAATTATTCTTCTGGTGGCACGCTGGTGACTGTACATTACGATGAAAAAAAAATGAAAGATCACTCTGCTAGTGCTGTTGGGCGAAACGCAATGGTAAACAGATTAGCCATTACTGTAACATCGATGCAAGGATGCAAGTTGATCGCCATTCCAAAAACTACGAATGGCTTGGGCAAAACTATCGCAAATGAGGTCTTTAGTGCACTTGGCGAGTGGAACTTAATCAATGACGTGCGAGCATTGTGTTTCGACACCACAAGTTTGAACACAGGCATTCACTCTGGCAGCGCAAGGATTCTCGAGTCATCTCTGCCGAACTCGGTCCTTTTCTGCGCTTGTCGTCACCACGTGGCAGAGCTGCTGCTAGCTAAAGCATTCAAACTGACCGTTGAAGATGTTTCATCTGCACCGAATATCATCATTTTTCAACGATTTCAAAATGCGTGGCCTAAGATGACAATAAATTTTTTTAAAATTAAAAATAATAGTGCGATTAACGATACAGCAATATGCCAACATTTTCCGCCAAATGTTCGCAATGAACTTATCGAGTACGCTCACAAACAATTCAGAGCCAATCATGATCGTGCTGACTATAAGGAACTCGCCCAAGTTGTGCTTCTTTTTCTTGGCGAAACACCAAAAACTTTAAAGGGGCAACCACAAAAAATTAAAGCTCCAGGTGCGGTTTCTCGAGCGCGGCTCATGGCGAAAGCAATTTACTCCATAAAAATTTATTTATTTTGGGATCAGTTTGAACTTACTGGTAAATTTCAAAATATATTTATAAGACTAACGGTAATAATATTTTTTGTTTTAGATAAAGAGCTAATGGACCTTATAAATGTGAATATATTTATAGTTTTGATTTACATCAACTTCTGGTTCCAATGCACAGTACCAGCTACTGCACCGAAAAACGATCTTAATTTAATGAAAAATCTCATTAACTATCGCATTGTTAATGAAGTCATGGCAAATGAACTTCTGCGCGTACTCGGACGTCACCTGTGGTATTTGTCGGAAACACTGGTTGGCTTAGCCTTCTTCGACCGATCAATTAACACGCAAACTAAGGAGTTAATGATTGCTGCCTTACAAAAAATTGGTGACAAAAGAAGAGAAAAACAAGCGTATATAAATATGGACACAATAGAAATTGCGGATTTGAAAATTGAAAATTTTATAACTTCAAACACCAATAAGTTTTTCGACGCACTATTTTTACCAACACCACACGAGACCGATATGATGGATTTTTTGAAAACCGATCCCAGTCGTTGGGTTAACAACGCGAATTATATTCGCGCTGAAGAAGTAGTCAACAATATGAAAATTGTTAATGACGTTGCAGAGAGAGCAGTTGGCCTAATGTCACGATTTAATGGAAAAATTACAAATAAGGAAAAAGAACAGCAAATGGTATTACAAATTGCTGAAGAACATCAAAAAATTTTTCCTTATCTTACAACAACAAAGAAATATTTTTAAGCGTGTTATTTTATAATAATACTTTCTTAAAATCTATGTTTTTTAAAAATGTTGTTTAGTTTGTGTTTCTATAAAATTAAAATTATTCGGTCAAAAACGTAAGTTTCGATGAAAAAAATAAAAAGAATTATCTGCATAAAATTATGCATCAGCCTATGCTATTTAATTTCACATAAACAAGTGCCATCATGTTCGTTGCATCAATTAAAATCAAAAATTAAAAAAAAAAATTTTAACTTTGACAGAGTGTAGGAGATATAAGAACTAAATTTTCGCAAATACTGAGGATGGCATTCGATAAAGCGATTAATTTTATGTAGGAATCGGTTTGTCTTTTTATTTTTTACGGGAATTTAATACCTCAAAAGAATACTTTTGAAAAATTCTATAAAAGCAAGCAGTAAAAATGGTTTTTTGCTTTGAGCGCTCTCGGTTTAAAAGATATTGAACTGAAAATTTCACATTTCTGATCTTCTTAATACCCTTCTTCATATTTACCCCCTAGTGCACGGATCAGAAACAAAATTGCAAAAAAAACTCATCTACTGTATATGCTAAGGGATGCACATCCGTTCAAACGGATCACGCCTATTGAATTAAGAAGGTATGTAATAAGAAATGTTAGGGATGAGAAGGGTATCTCATTTATCTCAAATTAATATAATCTAAGAGACAGAAAAGCTTTTGCATAAACTTCATAAAACTTAAAACCTAAAAATTAACAAAAAATACTTAAACGATTGACTTAAAACTTTTCCTCGGGTCAGAATTCTGAAAAATCGAAGTCAACTTCTTATAACTCTGTAGTGTATTCACATTTGTGTCCTATGCCACACCTTATTAACTGCGACAACATGTGTAATCCTCAATTTAAGAAGCCTCTGAATAAATTCAAGTATATAAACTAAGCATATTTTCAAGCTGCACCAATTAGAAGTCTAAGTTAATTTTATATCGCACTCACATAACAATAAAATCAATTATGTCAATCATATATTATTCTTATATCGCACTCGCACTAATGAGACTTTTATGTTTTACAGTAGAATTATGTATTTTTATGTAAAATAATAATAACTGTAATATAATAAGATTAAATAAAACATATTTTAAATGTTATTAATTATGTATTTATGTAGGCTTTTTGGGTCTATTATTTTATAAAATGCTAATCAAGAGAATACATTTTTTTATAACGAAAACAAACCTTAAAACTCTGTTTTTATATGACCTTTGCCCTAAGGCATAGGTCAAACAATCAAAAGAATATTGCTTTAAATATGTCTAGAATAACGATGCTTTCCTATTTATTTTGAAAATTGCTTATAAAAACACAATTATGTTTGATAACGCATTTGTCTAAAGGTTAAACTTTATTTTTCTTATTGACTCTAACTAAAGTTTTGTTATTACTTAAAACTGCGAAATTGCTTATTTCATTCTACTTTCCTTTATCCTTACATTTTTCAAGGGATTAAGGCTTAATCGGTGTGAACGACAAGGGAAAAATCTGTCAAAATTATTTCTACACTGTACTACGGGGAAACATTTGTTGGGTTTAAATTGTATTGATTAAAAATGCATTAAAAACATTCGTTAACTTAATTGTAATTTAATACCAGAATCAATTAATAGAAGTTGAGCTTGTCTTCATCGCTACAATATGATGTGTAAATAAAATGTGTTTGGAATATGTATATGTAGAATATGTAGATTCGCTTCATTTTGAATTGTTCAAAATCTCAGCCAGCATTTATTATAAAATCTTATTAATGTAAGCATTGTGATAAAGCTCACGTTAGGCATTTAATCAGCTTAACTTGCAGCATTGAAGCAGAATCTTACTTAATGTATAGGGATTTCTAATCTTTTGTCCTAGCACACTCAACATGAATATTATGACAAAGTTAGTGTCAAAATGTAATTAACACTTTTGCTCTTGATGTCGAATGACTTGCTTAAATATTATAATGATGTTGTTGGATGAAAAAATTAAATTATGGCCATTAGTTTTGCAGATATTTTCTTTAGAAAAATTTTAAAAATAACCAAAAATTTTAATATTCCATGAGTGTTGCTTTTTTATTCACAACATATTCCTCACAGTGCCCTCAAAGTTGTATTATTAATAAAAACAAAAAAAATTTAGCGAAATAAAAGATTTAACTAGAAATTGTGCTGGCTGTATTTCATCTAAAGCATTTGTTCTGGGCATTTCATTTTATGTCGTTTGTTTTTGTTCTGTGCTACACACTCACGTCTCAAGCAGATTATGTTTGTGTTTTTGTTCTTTGTCTGTATGTGAGTTTTATTGTTTGAACCAAGGTCGGCCAGTCATAAAGCCAGTCACTAGCTATTTATGCCTGTCACCAGTGATGTGGTCTTTGGTGCCAATAAATAGCAATTTACTACACGTGTGTTAGTGAGTTGGTTTTTTTCTTCTTTATTTTTGCTATTGTGTTTGGTTTGGTTTATATGTATCTGTTAAAAAATAGGTTTTTGGTTTTACAAAATTTAATTTTAAATGTTCTTAATATATTTTTTTAATTTAAAGCCGATAAATTACCTGTATAATTGAAGCTTCGAGGTTAACTAATATTAAATGCACAATCTAATAGTTTTTACAGAATTTTTTTGTTATGAAAGAAATTTAACTAACTTTTATTACAAACAAAGTTTGTATGAAATATTTTAAATAAAGAATGAATATGAATATTCATATTCAAAAATTAAAAAAATAAATCAGTGTGCATTTGTAAGTTTGTAAATTAAAAGTAAACTACTTATTTAAAGGAGGTTTTAGGAATTTTTTTTGTAATCGATTATTGTTGCACAGAGTGAAAATTCGTGAAACTAGCCACCTAAAACAAGAAGTCGTAATTTTTATATCTTTTATGGATATTATTGAAGTGTATATGAAAAAAAAAGAAATTGCAATTTTTTTTTTTAGTTTTTTTTTCAATAAGAATTTTAGTTTTAACGGCTTGTTAAAATTTCTTGATTTTTAGTCCAAATACTCGTAGTACACGTTAAATTCAAAAATTGATTTTTTTAAAAAAATTTTTTTTCTTTAAAATTAATAAGTTTTTTATAAAAATTTAAAAAAATAAACGTTCTGGACCTCTTAGAAAATTTTTAAAAAAATTTTACATGCTAATGCAAATTTAGAAATAAAACAAAAAAATAAAAATTATGCATTCTCCATAAACAAGTCTGTTATGAAATATTTTAAATCTGCACTACCTGTCTTGTGCGAGCCATACAGAGCACTGCACAATGGAATAATGATTGGTACAATCTGGAGGGAATAAATAATTTTGACGACGTTTTTAGTGATTCAGGCACAGAAAAGTACAAAAAAGTGTTTTTAAAATATTTGTACAAGTGGGCGTGGCACCTCCCATTCAAATGTATCTTATTTTTCGCAATATCTGAAAACCCAGTGAAGCCATGACAATAGAAACTTAGTCAGTCATCAACTGCATCATTTAAAGGAAATGTGTCAAAAAAATGCGTGATTGGACAAGTGGGAGTGGCACCTCCCATACATATGGATCACATTTTTAGCAATATCAAGAGAACCAGTAACGCCACAACAACAAAAACTTAGGCAATCATCAAATACGTTATTTGGAGGATATTTGCCAAATCAAGGCATGATTGGACTAGTGGGCGTGATACCTCCCATACATAAAATAATAAAATACGCTATTTAAAAGACACGTGCCAATATAAAAAAGGAAAATCTCTTACTTTTTCTCCAGATATTGCGAAAAATGTGTTTCAGTTGTATGGGAGGTGCCACGCCCACTTGTCCAAATATTTTAAAACTTTTTTTGTACTTTTCTGTGCCTAAATCACTAAAAACGTCATCAAAATTATTTATTCCCTCTAGTTTGTACCAATCATTCCATTGTGCAGTACTCTGTATGGCTCGCACAAGACAGGTAGTGCATGGCTCAGTGAATAAAGGCCTAACGAACTAACGCCTAAAAAAAAAATGAAATAATGCCTAAAAATTGCAACAAAAAATTATATAGGAATTAGGCGGTTGTTCATTATGAAAGAATGTCTAATATTTTAGGCATTCCTTCATTAAAATTGTTAGGTGATTTTTCATAATGAAAGAAAGCCTAAGAATCAAAAAGTATTGTTACGAAAGGTAAGTTCCCTTTTACAAAATGTTAAAATAATGGTATTAATTTTCCCTTTTACAAAATGCATACACTATCTTGTAAACATTCTGTAAAAGGGAAAATTATTAGTTTTTAAAATTATAAAAGCAATTGATTTTCCCTTTTACAAAATGCATACACTATCTTGTAAACATTCTGTAAAAGGGAAAATTATTAGTTTTTAAAATTATAAAAACAATTGATTTTCCCTTTTACAAAATGCATACACTACCTTGTAAACATTCCGTTAAATAGAAAATTATTAGTTTTTAAAGTTATAAAAGTAATTGATTTTTAATTTGTTATTGTTTGTTTTTTTTTTAAGGTGATTTTTAAAATTAGACTTTCCTTCATTTTTAAAGTTAGACGTTCTTTCACTTTCTTCTTAGGCGTTCTTGTTTAGGCATTCTTTCATTTTGAAAAATTAGGCATTAGTTCGTTAGGCCTTTATTCACTGAAACGTAGTGCATATTCAAAATATTTCATAACAGACTTGTTGATGGAGAATACATAATTTTTATTTTTTTGTATTATTTCTAAATTTGTATAAGTATGTAATATTTTTTTTTAAATTTTCTATTTTTTTTATAAAAACTTATTAATTTTAAAGAAAAAAAATTTCTTTAAAAAAAAATCATTCTGTTTTTTAACGTGTATTACGAGTATTTGGCCCAAAAATCAAGAAACTTTAACAAGCCGTTACTTAGCAAAACTAATTTTACTAAAACAGTGGCTTAAAATTAAATTCTTTGTAACTCATTGAAAAAAAACTTAAAAAAAAATGGATTTTTTTTTTTTCATATACACTTCAATTATGTCCATATAAGATAGAAAAATTACGACTTATTTTAGGTGGCTAGTTTCACGAATTTTCACTCACAGCAAGTCAAGTATAAGTAAAACAAAGTTCTAATTAATATTGTTAGTAATACAGATTCTATAGCGCTTAAACCCGATGAGCCAGAGTACCTTTCACTAATCAGAGTAACTTTAAACGCGTTTTTCGCTACACAAACTTTTTCAAAACAGGGCACACTACTGCAAACAAACTTATTGATCGATTGTAATTTTTTTTAATCTATTTGTAATGTAATTCTATACATTTTTACCATAATGAGCGTCATTGGAAAATTTTTCTAGTTCTTACACGCAACAATGTGGCCAAAAAAAATATAAATTTTTGGACTTTTTTTCTACGCTTCATAATTTTCTTAATTAAAAATGCAGGAAAATTATATTTTCAACTTTGACTGTAGCAAACATATTCCTATTTACCGTAAATATATTTCGCAATCCTGACCATATTTTTTTATCATACATATTGCTATTTTTGTGACAATCATTTCAATGTTTGTTTACCTAAATAGATCTGGGTATTCACGATCCGGAGCTATTCACTACAGTTGTTTCACTCTCGCACTAGATGGCTAGTACACCAGGTTCAGATATCTACGCTGCTTTGTGCATTTTTGAAAGGAAACTTCTTTAGCACCGTTGTGATTTGAAAGTCAATGAAAGGATAAATCGACATTACAGTATGTACCAAGCATTGTACATATGTATGGTTGTGTGCACAATAGACCGGTCGTTAAAAATAAATTTTGAAGTGCCGGGCAGATTCTGTTTCCTTTTGGTCTAAAACCATTATATTTAAAATTTGGGGCTGATCGGATAATATTTAGTGGCCGCGCCCATCAACCAAAAATTTAAATACATGAAATATATGGAAAAAATTTATATTTACCCAATATTCTTCAAATTAAGTGCACAAAAGAGAATATTTTATATATATCGTTTTGAAATATTTCTCTTGCTGTTGCAAAGCAAAACAAAAAAGTACCGTTGCGAATAGCTCAGTACACAAAATATATGTATTTTGAGTCTTTATTCTTTATTTTCATTCAGTCTTGATGCGTGTCAGATATTGTTTAAGGAAAAAGTGCAAATAATTATAAAAAAGAAACGGTAAAAGAATTAAAAGAATTTAATATTGTGTAAATTTGTGTATCGTGTGAATTTCAAAGAAGTAAGTTAGTTTACATGTTTTTCGTGTGAAAAGTGCTCCACCTCACCTCATTGAGAGATTTTGTCTCTTATAAAACTAACTATTTCTTTTCGGCATTCAACTTATCTGCGGCCTTTTTGCAATGCGATCCATCAACATGGGTAGAAAACGAAGACTTTCAAGCAGCATTGGATTTTAGTCGGCAGTTATTTGTTGTCAATGATAATGCAGAACGCGGTGTGAAATTTATGAAAGATTATAACCGCATTCTAACGAAGAATGAAGAACAAAAACAATTGGTCTTTCAGTTTGTTGAAGCATATAGGACAAAATTTCCGACTCATAACAAGTCTACACTCAACTCAGAAATAAGTTTAATCTCTTAATTATTGCTGTTTTCTTCCCTTGCCTTTTATATATTATGTTAATTAAGTAAATATAAATTTTTTCCATATATTTCATGTATTTAAATTTTTGGTTGATGGGCGCGGCCACTAAATATTATCCGATCAGCCCCAAATTTTAAATTTAATGGTTTTTGACCAAAAGGAAATAAAATCTGCCCGGCACTTCAAAATCAGACACTTTTTTGGAAAATAACGACCGGTCTAGTGCACAAGTTGGCAAAGAAATGTGTGCAAAATTATCTTTGATGCTAATTCGCCTGCGAGGTGGATAGCGAAGGAATTATATACGATTAATATGATCGCATATTAAAATCAATTTTAATTCAAATAGGAGTTTTTTAAATAAACCTAGATTATCAGTGGTATACAAAAATTAATTTTAAAAATATATAAAAACATTATGAAAGAATACATTTTGCCAAAAAAAACATAGAGCCAAAAAATGACAAAAACAGTTAACCAACATGAAAAATTAATTATGCCATATCATACAGAAAAAAAATCAGTGTAAAATCCACTAAAAACATATTGGTTTTACATGTTTCCACTATGATTTTGCTTCATAGATATTTATTTTAAAACCATTGTGATATTCATGTAAAAATCGCAACATTTTTTCATGTTGAAACATTATGAAATCATGTCAAATCATTAGGATGATCGTGTTGAATCATTATGAAATCATGTAAAATCATTATGATGGTCATATTGAATCATTATGAAATCATTATAAAATTCAGCTGAACTCTAACCTCATTTTGAAATAAAAAGAAATTTAGGTTTGTTTTATTTGCCTTTTTTATTGAAAAATATAAAAAAATACTAAAGGGTCCGCTAAATAACTTTTTTTTTTGAAAATTCTATAAAAAAAAACTACTGAATGTTTTCTCAAATTTCATTTTTTATTTAAAAGTTAAATCCTTCCGGTTAATAATGAAAAATAATTTCATTCAAATGGTTGCCTCGGCTGGCCAGGCAGTAGCCTACACGATCGGTCCAATTTTTAAGCACATTATCGATTATGTGCAGCTGTATTTCACAAATGGCTTCACGAATATTATTCTTTAAAGCGTTAATTGTCTTTGGCTTTTCGGCGTAACACTTATCTTTGAGGGCACCCCACAAATAAAAGTCCAACGGTGTCAAATCGCAGCTTCGAGGTGGCCAAATGACATCAGCTCTGCGGCTGATAATGCGATCTTCAAAAACAGGGCGCAAAACATCGAGTGTAGCTTCGTCCTGTTGAAACCAAATGTTGCCAATATCCTCCTCTTCAATTTTTGTGAACAAAAATTCGTTCAACATGGCCCGATAACGATCGACATTGACTGTAACGGCCACTTCTAGCTCATTTTCGAAGAAAAATTATGCCTCTGGACCAAAATCCGCACCAAACAGTGACTCGTTTTGGGTGCAGCGTCTTTTCAATGTATGCGCGCGGGTTTTTTGTGCCCCAAATGCGACAATTTTGCTTGCTTACATACCCGCCAAGATCAAAATGAGCTTCATCTTAAAAGATGATTTTTTTTGGCAAAATCGGCATCTTCTGTAAGTAAGGCCCACTTAGCGAAGCGAAAACGCATTGGATGGTCAGTTGGCTTCAACTTCTGAACCAATTGGACTTTGTATAGCGTTATACCGAGGTCTTTATGCAAAATTCGTCCCAATGATGTCTCCGAAATGTTCAATTGTTGAGAACGACTGTGAATTGATGTTGATGGAGCTTCACGCACAATTTCTGCGACAGCAGCAATATTCTCGGGTGTACGCACTGCTTTTGGCTTTTCACGCTTTGGTTTATCGATGAGGATGCCAGTTTCTTTCACTTTTTTCACAAGATAACAAACATAAGGAGCTGACGGTGCTTCTCTTCTTCCAAAATCCGTACGCAATTTTCGCACACATTCTGCAACATTACCATGATTTTCAAAGTAATGTCGCAATATTTCCCAGCGTTGTTCAAGAGTATACACAACCATATTCGTTTAACGGTAGGATAAAACTAATTATAATTATTTGTCGAATCAGACATGAGCTAAATGTTACCATTCACGAAATAAGCACTAGTTGAAAAAAAAAGTTAGATGGCGGACCCTGTACTTATAACTAAAAAACTTGTCTTAATTTTTCTTCAACTAAATAATTTTCTTTAATAAAGTGCATGAAGTCAAATGGGTGGTATAGCTTCCAGTATATCTTCCTTAATTCAATTGAAGCTTCTTAATGTAATACAATATTTTGATATTATTTTACTATAGCAACAAGAGTCACATATCACATTGCCTTGTTCATCTTTGTCGAAGTTTATGGATCCATCTACTTCCACTATAATTGAACTTTTTCAGCTATTACAAACTATTTTAATTTTTGCAACAAAGCTACTCCTCGTGTTAAAACTTCTAATGTAGATTTCATAATGATTCTACATGATATCAGAATGATTCTTCATGAAATCATGTTGATTAACATTTCACATGATGCAATAATGATTACTGGTTGTAATAATGGTTTTACATGAAATTATAATGATTTTCATGTTGCTGCCACCATGAAATATGAAATCATGTTAAATGAAATCAATTATGCATCAAAATGATTTTGCTATGCCAAATTTTTCTGTGTAATTACTATTTATATTACTATTTATTTCTTATAATTCTAAAATATAATTTCTTAAATTATATTTGAGCTTAACCAATTTTTGGGCAAAACTGGAAGAATTTTTGCAAATGAATGTTATGTCATATGTTAGGTTATTGGATATGCAATTTTTACTTGATTTTATTTTAACAACAAAAGCAACTTTTGAGTAAGTTTTGAGTGAAAATCCAATATTTAGGACCTTTTTTGAAATAAATTTTTTTTCTGCGTGTATATTTTCGCTCCATTTTGGTAAAAGAGTGCATTCAAGGTTCTTGTTTCGAAAGCTTGGAAAATAAAATTCTGTTATAAATATTTTTTTAATGGGTCAAAGTTTTTGGCCGCAAAATACTGGTTGGAGACTTTTTTTTAGGTATAAACCTTGGTAAAATGCTATTGCTACCTTACCTTTTTCCTGATATCATTTAATAATCTAGATTGCTGCGTTTATTCTGTATCGCATACCATATATTTTTAGTAGATTAAATACTAAGTTATAAAAAAAAATATATTGAAAGCCACAATTTTCGTTTTAACATTTTTTTTCAGTGAGATCGCTTATACCGAAATTAATTCCAAAATATTAAATTTATTTTTCAGAAATAGAAACTCTATTGCTGGTCATTTTTTGAATAGTGGTGGCGTTTTTATTGAATGGTGGTGGCATTTTTATTGTCGTCCGGTCTTTACACTTCTCATAAGAAATAAAAATTCCTGAGTGTTTGGATATTGAATATTGTAAAGTTTTCTGAAGTATGATTCTTTCAGTTTTTTTGACGCATGTTTATACATTCCTTCCATTTCCAACGTCAATTTATATAGCAGACATTTAGTCCTGATTAATAATATTTGCTTAAAACTTCAGTTCCACGACCACATTTTAAAAATGGATGACTTTTGTTGTGAGGGTATTCCTGTGAGCACCCTCTTGTGACCTCAGGAAACACTACTTTATTAATATCCTTAAACTCTTCCTTTGTTCTTAATGTGGGAGGATACTCCCAACATGCAGCATGAAGTATGCCTGTGCGTTTGTGTGCCTAATATGTGTGTGATGGGTATCGCATATTTATGCTGCAGGATGGCCCCTGCCAACTATGTAAGCAGCGTCTTGATTGCCGGAACATTTGTTGTGTGCGTGTGTGTGTGTGTGTAGGGTGGTGGTTTAAAGGCTCACCATGCAAAGCATACTTTCATGATTCTGCAAATACCCAGCTGTCTCAACGTACTTAACGTATCAATAAAATCTTCCCTCTATTTGGTCTCGCCAAAGACTCAACTCCAAGGGCTGACAAAAATAACTTTCAGAATGATTTTCAACGACTGATCTTTATTTTCGGTGAATTCTAGATATTTATATCCTCTGAGAATACAATCTGTGCCAAAAATATGATGTAAATGGTTTTTTAATACGAGCCGGTTCAGAGTGATATGATGTATAATTTGAATAATTTGAAAATGTTTTAATTGAAAATTTGTGAGCACAATATCATTTAAGTAAATGTATTGTTAGTGTAAAATATTTTGTATTGTTTTCAGTTTCGTTTAAAATGATTGCTGACGGCAATCAAATTATCGGAATAAAAATAATTAGTTAAAATTTAAAGTTTTTTTTAATTAAATAAATTTATTGGACCTTGAGCCCGCTAAACTAAGTTAAAAATACAAACAATAAACATAAATTAAAAATACAAACAACAGGTCGATATATGTAGGTGAGGTTAATGCGATACCGACTCCTCCTCTTCCTCATCCCTGCAACTCCTGCAGAAGTCATTCGCATGAACCCACCCCATGGGGGTAGGGCATGCCTACCTATAAGACAGAGTCCTGTTATAACGCCTATCAGAATGGAGAGATCTTTCCTCGCCTTAGAGCCAGCTTCTAAGACGCAAGTGGCATGCCTAATATTTCCATGTAAGGCAGCAGCGTTGCCGCTGTACCTTCCCTAGCGAGCTCATCCGCTATACAATTTCCAGAAATGTCCCTATGGCCTGGTACCCAGACCAGATGAATGTCAAACTTATCAGCCATCTCATTAAGAGACGAGCGACACAGAAGGGCTGTTTGTGATGTTAGGACGACACCTGCAAGAGATTTAATCGCTTCTTGGCTGTTCGTAAAAATGTATATATCTTTAGTTGATATCTCACTATACCTCAGCCATTCCAAAGCTCTATAAATAGCCATTACTTCAGTCTGGAACACGCTGCAATGATCTGGCAGTCTACATGACGTTCTGATGTTCAGATCCGTTGAAAAGATGCCTCCCCCGACTTTGCTGTCAAGTTTTGAGCAGTCAGTAAAAATATGCGCGCAAACTTGGCTTAGTGGCAGAAACTCGTCCCATTCTACTTTGGTTGGGATAGCTGTGCGAAAGCCATTCTCAAATGAGGGAGTGGAAATGGTGTAATTGATGTGCTAGGAACTGATCCTGCAAGATCGATAATGGAGTAATGACCTGTATGAGTGTAAGTCCACTGCGAGGCTCTTAGACGGATGGCTGTTTCCTGCGCCATCCTTTTTCCCATAATATCAAGGGGGCTGCAATTCTTTGTACTTTCCCAAACAATTCGCAATAAGATTGTGTTTTTAGTTTTTAGCAAGATTGGCCACACCATAGCTGTGTAAATCAAACGTGGAATATTCGGGGTAAGCCCCCACGTTTAATCTACAGCTTTCTTACAGGCATATAAAGAAACATTGGCTTTCCTAGTTCGCTCAAGAAAATTAGGTTTTACAGCTTAAATTTGTATCCAAATTAACTCTTACGTATTATGCTCCTTCCACGAAGTTTAGCAGAGTGCTATCCAGACGTGGAGGAATTATGCGCGGAATTTTGTATTTCCTGGTAAAAAGCACCATTTCGGTTTTTGGGGGATTTGCACCCAGCCCACAACTTTTGGCCCAAGTATTGAGATTAGAGAGCGCTGCCCCAAGCAGCTCCGAGAGAGTATTAGGAAACTTTTCTGTGCAGCAATAGCTACGTCATCCGCATAGGCAATCACCTTGCAACCAACCTTTTCTATTTTCCTCAGAAGTGCATTGACTACCAAATTCCATAATAAAAGTGATAGAACATCCCTCTGGGGAGTGCATCTACTCACAAATCTCCTGGTCTTTGAGTCACCTAGAGATGCACTGACGACTCTGCTGGTCAGAGGGTTTTTTATCAGTACACAGAGTGACTCATCCACCCGAAGCTTCATAAGTGCGCCAGTGATTGCCATCGGAATAACATTGTTAAAGGCGCCTTCGATATCCAGAAAAGCTACCATTGTGTACTCCTTATGAGTAAAGGAATTTTCTATAAAGCCTACCAGGGAGTGCAGGACCGTTTCTACAGACCTACCTTTCCTGTAAGCGTGTTGTGAAGCTGATAGCAAATTTGTATCTATGCTACAACGAATATGAGTGATTATCAGTGTTTCGAGTGCTTTCAGCAGAAAAGATGAAAGACTAATGGGTCTAAGATCCTTTGGACTCGATTGCGATATCCTACCCGCCGTTGGAATAAACACTTCCTCTACCTTCCTTCATTTTAATGATATATATGCCATGTCAAGACAATTTTTAAAAATGACAATGAGCCGTGGAAGGATAATAGACGCCGTCTGCTGTAGAGAGGCTGGAATAATACCATCAGGTCCAGCAGACTTGTAAGGCTTGAAGCTGAACAGAGTCCATTTGATCCTGTTCTCTGATATGATAAAATTAAGATCACTCAACGTCAGCGCCCTCTCGCACCTAGTGTGAGTGGTGTCAACACAGCAATCCAGGAAATGAGTACTTAGGAGAATATCAAGAGTTTCCTCGCTAGAGTATGTCCAGGTAGCGTCTGATTTCTTTAAGTAGCTTGGGCTGCTAGGATAAGATGCGAGGATGTTACGGAGTTTTGTTACTGGATTTCTATCCATCCCAGCATTGAGTTCTACCCGATTTCTTAGCTTTATTAAAAATCTTCCTGCACTGCGACCTTATATTACTAATTTCCTTGACCACCAAGAAGGTTTTGCTTTTCCTCTTGGGGCGCCCTTAGGGCATGAGATTTCTAAACCGAATTTAGAGTCCCCGTCAGCTGCTTCACTATTGAATCTAGTTCATGTGTCGTCTAAGGGGGACTACCTAAGGGAGGGGGTAACGATGGTTCCACTACCTCTCTAAACTCACACTAATTTGTTTTCTTCAGATTTCTAAAGATAGCTACTGACGTGCCCTTAAGTCCAAATGTTATATACCTATGATCAGAAAAGGACTGCTCCTGAAGCACTTTCCAGTCCGTGATCCTATCATAAAAGAAGTAAGAGACTAGGGTAACATGATTGCAATACACTTTATTGTAAATAACTCTGATTTTCACTAATAGTTAGTAAAAGTTATCCTTGTAATCGAATACTGTAATTCTTATCAGAGGAAACACGAGATTACAATTAACGTGATCCTCCATCAAATGATAGATTACGATTGCAGTAATCGTAATTTCGACTTTTTCAAAATAACGATCGCAGACATATAAATAATTTTTAAGTAAATAATCAAACAAGAACTCAACTCTTTCATTTACGTCTGTGCTTCCCCAGAATGTATGTTTTGCATTCTTCTTCTCCGTCTCGGTGACCAAACGCCACATATTAGCCGCCGGCAGTTGATCAAGATGGTCATGAAGCTGCGTCTCTGAAACCTCATCGAATATGTCGGTAATACCATACACAGATGATCCTACCGACAACCGGTCAGGATCTACCTCTTCCGCACCCTCCGTCAAAGGTGCGTTTGTTGACGCTTGGTCAGCATTAATCGCTGATTCTTCTGTGAAACCTTCCCTTGGAGGAGTGCTTTTCTTCACGCTTGCGCTTTCCGCTAGCTTATCTTTTTTAAAGATTTTCACGAGTACTCTCGTGACCCCAAAGCAAACCCACCCATCGCATTTACCTATGTGACCCAGAGATGCCTCGTCCAAAATTAGGACAGCCTGCCTAGCGCCATCCCTGGGATCCTAAACTTTGACAACCCTCCAGGTCTGAACTGAAAGAAAGGGTTTGGATACTCTTAAAATATCCAGAATTTTTTGCCTGCCTCTGATGGTTCCAGAGGTAGTCAGACTCGCGCCATCGGTCTTCTAGGGATTTCCTCTTTTGAAACCGCTTCTATACGTGAATCTGGCCACACTTCACCTACCTTGGCGATAGCCGCCTTGTAAATGTGACAGACCTTGTGACAGTCTGCGCAAAGTTCCTTATACACAGATAGGGTTAGATACATCCGGAGATCGCCAGGTTTCCGGATGGCTCCGTAAAGGACTGAACTAGTTTTTTAAATGGGCCCTCCTGCCTGGTCAATCATCGGCACTGGTCGCGTGACACATTGATTCAGCCCATTAACTCACACCGATGGGAAGGACCCGCCCCAGGCAGCACTAGGACTATTGAGAGTCGGAACGCTGAGGATTGCGTCCCCCCCAAGCTAGCCCCCAACTAAGGAGTAGCTTACCTACCCCTTACTTTCCACCGCAAAGGATAGAGCAGAGAAACGTATAGAAATCAGAGGAATGTGTTTCCACGGTTCAGTATAGGAATGTGTCACCACCATTCAACTCTTAATAATTTATTTATTATAAATTAGTTAAGAACTTAAACTTACAAAAAAAAAAACACTAATAAAAGTAAAAGTAAAACAGATTTTACAGTACAAACCTTAAACTCAGGCAATAAATTTACAAACTTAATTCTTATTTATCAACTGTAATGCTGTACTTAGCATTTGTATTACATTGAGCCTTAATTTATATTATGCATAATAACTAAGCCTTTATAATAACATCATTATGGTGTTCTTAATCTGCATTTATAAACTTAACATGAGATAAATAAGCATGCAAGCGTCTTCTTCATGAGAAAACTGGGTGATATTGTATAAACATACAATTAAATATTATTTAAAGTAATTTTACTTTTACGTTAATTGCATAGCCAAAAATGCATCGTACGCATTTTTGCTTTGACTGCATTAAATTACGTCATTCTGTAATGCATTTTATTTTATTGACACCAATGCAGAAAAATTGCGCCATGAGATTGAAGTTGTGAATTGATTCACAATTTTATTCTTCGTACTGTATCTTGGAACTGTTGCAATACAAATTCCAGAATGAAAATCATCCGATAACTACTTCTTAAATGACTTTCAAACTCTTCAAAGTCTCTTCTAACAAACTATCATTATAATAAGAATAAGGAAGTGGCCGTAAATTACTGGGTAGTGAGCATGGCCTGTTTACTAAGGAGAGGCGGTATCCTGGATTCACTTCCCAGCTCAGACAGAAACTTTTTGTGTGCATAAAACTCGCAGATTCAGTTCGCAATTGTTTGTGTTGAAACATTTAATAAAGCGCACAATAAAATTGACCAGTCGAAAATTAGCCAATACGGATGAAAACCACGGCTACCACCTATACAAAGTGACTTTGTGAAATCAGTAAATCTCCTTAAATTCCACAAAAATTACTAAAATTACTTAAAGTTTTTCAAATTAGTTTAAATCTTAACTATCCACTCGATATTTGAATTTTTTTAAAAGACTTAACATTCTGCCCACCTTTTATACAAAATGACGTAATCATAATAGTATAAACTTTATATATTCCGAAAAATATCTATATTTAAGATATTCAGTGACCACCTTTACTATTTAGCATTACCCACACACAGGAACCTCTGTGGGGGTCGTCCTTTGTCTCGATCGAACTACATGGAACTTAACACAAAAAAAAACCTTGTTTGTTCGAAACTCCAAAAAATCCGGAAGGGAGCTCTACTTCCGTTGCCGCTAGATGATTGGGGGCTAAAACTTTGATCTGCCAACCAAACAAATCATTGTTCCTTTCGAACAATGCAAAATATCAATGACTGATTCTTGATAGGAGGCTGAGCTAGAAATTTAATATATCTGAGCGTACGAAGAAAGCAATAGTTGCGCTGTACACTTGCAAAAAATCCATTGAGATAAGATGAGGTTTTCCCCCGTATCGTTCACTGGCTATCTGCAGGGGTCATAAAACCCTTTTCTTTTATACCGAGCAACGATATGGTGGCCATCCTTGAACAAGGTCACGTTTTTGAACCAACTCCAAAAAGTCCAAAGAATGACATTTATATTCATAAGCGGTGCTCTGAGAACAACACCGACTGCGGCTTTAGCGATAATACTTCACGTTCTACTGCTTGACCGGAAAAACAGCAGCTTGTTCAGAAGCAGCGCATAATGACGCGCTGTGGAAACCAAGGTGTCTACACTTCTATACATACGGGTTTAAATTAAGGTATTTTGAGTATTTTGGGTATGGGGTCTACTCAAAAAAATAGGGGTATTCCTGGTTCGTAAGCTGCCTGATCACTGTAGTGTTTTTCAAGTCGAAATGATAGCAATTAAGGAAATTCCAACATGGATGAGATATAGGCATTTTTTCGGACAGCCAAGCTGCGATCAAATAGATGGATCAAGTATCATCAACACTAAAGTAGCCAAAAAATGCCGTGCTGCATTCATTAAATGAAATGTAAAACTATTTTAGCGTTACCTTAATATGGGTAGCAGGGTATAAAGGCATACGAGGAAACTAAAAAGCAGATGAGCTTGCTAGAAACAGTACCTCAGTGGCATCAATTGTTCAGAACCCATGGAGCAATCCGTTGGCAACTGTAAAACTGTTTAAAGAGTACACCACATTAAAATTTCACTTAAGATGGGCTGAAATCTCAACCTGCTGAACAACAAGATCGAGAGCCCTTCTTTCGCTGGGAAGAGTGAAGGTAGCCACAGAGCACTGCTTAATAGGCAGATATGCCTCCAGACTAACCAGGTTTCTTCCAGAGGAAGAAACCATCTCCCATCTTCTATGATCCTGTCTCGTGGTCGCTAGAAGAAGGCACGACGAACTGTCAAGGACAAGCGTAAAATGTCTTATAAGTTTTACCAAAATCTCAATGTGGTTCCATTCGGACTAAAGGCCAAGTATAAAGCGGTATCACAATAGACCTTATTGGTCTAAACTTTCTAGATCAGATCCACCACAGAACCCTGAGAGTCTGCAATTCACCAATTAATTTTATAAATTTATCCAAAATTTCCGAGACAACTAATTTTTTTGACCTTCTACTGAGTTTAATTTCAAAAGAATGAATTAGGTTTACGTTAGAAAAAATATGTGTACGTAAAGAACGAATTTCAGAAATAATTTGTCAAATATCAAGTAGACATCTATACTAATTTCAACACAACAAGAATATCGCCACATATCCTGAATTGTGGTCTTAATGTTTTTGATGCATAACTATCAATTATTGCTTCTTAACTTCAGCTCTAAATAAATTTATTGTATGATACAAAATCACTCACTACTATCGACAATTATGCAAATAATATACATTTATTTAATAAAAGTAAAACTAAGTATTAAGTCATTTTGCAACTTGTGAAACAAACATTAATCGTAAGATTAATTTTTATCCTTATTTGATTTTCTCAAAACAACCACCCAATTAGCTCCAAACTGTTCACGATTTGTTGATGAGCTCGAAATGAACTCAAGTTCTCGGGTCCATAAATTTTTCTCGGTGACTTTTTCTAAAAAAAACTTTTCAGTGAAATTTTTTATTTTTTAATTAAATGATCTAAAAATAATTTATCGTTTTCGGTCAAAGTTATAAATAATTGAACATCTAGTTGTGCCAATAGCCAGCTTTAAGTTAAACACTAGTTTCTAGCAAAACAAAAAGTCTTGTCAATTCTCGTGTACTTCGGCAGATTCGTCAATTTCCAACGAATAGCTAAAAAATAAGAAAAAACTACAACAGAGAGCAATCCTTGGTAGAGTTTTAGGATTGATAAAAAAAACTTACTGCTTTAATGTCGTATGATAAAATGGCCAATGAGAAAATTTAAAATTCTTGCGAATTTTTTCGAACAACTGTCAAATCATATAAGACTTAATCAGTGGGTGCGTTGAATCACAGCTGAATCACTCAAGATTACTGAAGATGGGGGCCTCCGAAACAGTTCTTTCTAGGCTGCTGATTGATTGACTCTATACAGAGTTGTTGTTATTGCCTTATTCAAACTTACTTGATCTAAATTGTTTTTAACTAAAATCATAAAAAATTATTTACATAAAACAGTCATTAAATATGTTTTAATCAAACAAATAAAAATAAATAAAATGATTTATGAAAAAAAATCCAAAAACTTCTTCATACCAAATTAAATGAAAATACTTATACTTTTTGCATAAAACCTTTCATCGTAGAAAATTATATGAAAATATGTATTTAGAATTTTTACGTATAAAAATTATGAAACTTTTTTTATTTTAATGGACATATTGTAGAAATAACAATGAAAAAAAGTTGTTTTATCAAAACAAAATATTTTTTAATAAAGTCAACTTTGTTATGAACTCAAAATAAACTTGACACCTCGGATCACCCTCTTGGACTCGTAAATGATTTACATAAAAATTATGTTTTTTTTTTAACTGACGTATTTTGAGCAACGAACAAGGAAAAATATTGTTTTTTTTTTCAAACCAAATATTTTTATATAAAAAAGAGCATCAAATTAATAATTAAATACATTACTGTTCAACAAGGAAATTTTATAATATTAAAAGTATAGCGTATTTTTATATTGCACTCACATGCTATTTATGTTCAGCTAATCATTAAATAATTGATTCTGGTATTGAGCTTAGAATCAATCGCGTAATAACTTGATGGTAAATGCTCAACATCAATTCTATTAATCTCCAGAACTGATGACTGCAATGAGCCGCATTCTAACGCGTTCTAAGAAATTCACAAGAAAACTTTTTAAAAGCTCGGACATGGCTATTTTTAGTACATTTTACACCTCAAGAAATAAAGGATAAAGTAAAATTGATTGATATTAAATCTATTTGATGTTGCAAACTTCAAATAAAACTTGACTTTGAGTGAATAGAAAAATTGGTAAAATAATTTGTGGAGCTTTTGAATATCAAAGTATCGAATAAGTCAAAGAAATTATGTTATTGATATTCTGTATGATTATATGTATTTGAAACCTTGTTGGAATATTAATAAACCTTTCATCTTTAACCTTTTGCCTCCTTGATTGAAATAAACTTTTCATATTTTTCTCATCAACATTGATAGTTTATGATGCGATTCAAATATTAAAGTTCAATCGAATTATATTCGAATTTAAGGTTTACAGAAAGTCCATTGCCAGAAATAAATGCTCGTTTTTAACCAATTTTAAAAATTAATTTGAAGACAAAAAAAAAATGAAGGAAAACAAACAATATAACAAAAAATTTTAAAATTAAAAATAAATAAATGAACAACAATGTTCTTTTAACTCGTCCATGAAAACACTGTGTTTATTTAAAAAATATTTGTTCAAAGAACATTTACATACACATATTTATAAAAAATTAATTGTGTTGGGTTGGAACTAGAACACATTTTTTTGTAATATAAAGTGCTTCTAGTTTTATTACATTATCATATTAGTGTTTAATTATAATCAGTTTTTATTATATTTATTCACTTCATTAAAAATACGTGTTTCCATTGTTTTGAATATTATTTCAATTAAGAGTTAACGCAGATTTAGTAACTCGCGGACAACATGTTTTTTATATATTGGATATTTAAAAACATTAAACAAGAAGTGTATATTAAAATTTATATGAAAATTCTCATTAGCATAACAAAATACTTCGGTTCATAAAATTGTTTGATAAATTAAATAGAAATGTTTGTTCATGCATATTTGAGCAATCAATGTTCAAATTCTAAAACAGTACAACATGGCGTATGAGTGATTTTTTTAAAAACGTGGCTGTAAAATTAAACTTCATTTCATTTACACTTGCTATAAAATAACTAGCTATCTACGTTAGTACTTTATTATAGAAAAATATTTCTACTAAAACTGAATTTGGTTTTTTTTTTTTATTTCACATTGCTTCCTATAATATAAAAGATGAAAATGGAAAACTATCATAAACGTCAAAAAAGTACTGAGTAGGAACTGAGTGGTTTTTTAATAGAAATTATTATATTAGAGGATAAAATTATTTAAATAGCAGTTCTGTGTACTTAAAAAAATTAACGGGTTATTTATAGATCAAGCAAATATCTCCCATAAAAATAAATATACGTTTCTCTTTCTCGACATTAAATATTATTAAAGCATTTCTAATACCATCGAATTTACTGAGACTTGTAGCAATTAAATGCGTTCAAAAACATTTTTGTACCCACAATCGTTTTTGGACATATGAGTAAAAATCTGCTTAAAGTACGTTTGATGACATTAAGTATTTAAAAACATTTAAGTGAATGAACAACATTTTTCATTCTTTGCGTATTGGTCAAATTTTGCGTCACTGTTTTTAGCAAAGCCAACCAAATTTGAACAATAATTCGCCAAATATTGACTTAATTGTGGTTGAGAGGATGACTTAACGTTTGTCTTTAAACTAAATTTAAATAGGTATTTTTTTAAGAAAATATCGCATAAATGCGTCTACAAAACTTTAATTTTTTGTCAAACTTTTGCTTGTATAAGTATTTCAAGATAAAACACTTTTGAAATTCTTTAATAATTTTTCAGTCAAATTTTCAGGAACTATAAAAAGGAACTGCTTATTGCAAAAAAAAACTACAAAAAAAAAAACAGACACACGAAAGAAGCGAAGCTTTTTCACAGTTTCATAGATTTGATAATTTAATGGTTTTTTATAATTCAATATTAAAATAATTTTTAAATTAAAAAATTTAAAATAATAAAAAGTTAATGATAAAAAACACACGCACCAGAAATTTTATTACATTTCTTTATTATTTTTGAATTTTGAATTATTTTTGTAAATGTGTTCAATTATTATTATGAAATTTTATTGATGATATTATGGGTTTATGATAACAGAAATAGGAAACGTATATTATAGATGTTATGTCGCCATTATATTTCAGGACATCAGTAATTGCCCTCGTATTGTACAAATATTTGAATAGCTTATTTGTAAATTAAATTTATCAAAAAGGAATTTTTTAAGTACCTGTGAACATTCATGTCTTAAATCACAATTAAAATCTCTACCTAAAGCAATTGGCATTTAGTGATAATTTTCACCCCTTTCAATGAAACCTTGCTACTTTTGTCTTGTAGATAGCTAGTGCACAATCCTTTTGATCGATTATTAAAATCTGTAGCTCGGTTCTGTAACTTTTATTAAGTATTTATTAAGTCTCATCGCAGTTCTCACCAGATTTTCTCACTTTGACTTCATTGTGACGTCTTTCTCACTTACACTGTCTCTGTAATAAAATGAAAAAAAATCAATGACTCGTTTCGCCTGTTCCAATTACACTTTTGAAGGAATTCCATAGATGAAGTGTTCCTGTAAACTAAAATATGCGACGACTTGAATTGATTGAAGTTATCAATATGTTCTAACTTGGTGAGAAACATTTTTGATTGTTTGTGCAATAGTCATATTCAATGAAGTTGTGGATATAAATGTATCCATGTTACAAATACTTTTACCGGGTACAAGGTGTCAATTTTAAATTTTTTCTCGTAGATTATTAATAAATTATTTACAAAATATTATGTGTACTACAATGTTTACATACAGCTACGATGGCGAGATGAGTGCGCCATTTTTCTTCAAATTCTAACCTCACTGCCAGAAAAATTGCTGAAAAAGCTGGAGTGATAACACATGTCTGCAACGTGCCAAGGATTTTTAAAAAAATCAACTACAATTAAACCCAAACAAATACAAAGGAAACTGCCACTTACAGCAAACCATCGAGCAGCAAGATTGAAGTTTACTGAAGATCACTTTAAGTGGAGAAAATGATGGCGCTATGTAATAATCACTTATGAAAAAAATTTAATCTCGACGATGCGGATGGTATGTCTTTTTATTACCACTATTTGAGGAAGAAAGAGCGTATCCTTAGTCGTCGTCAACATGGGGGTAGATGAGTAATGGTATAGGCTGGAATTAGCCATTGTGGAAGGACTGAAATGAAGTTTGATCCCACAAGAATAAATCACCGAGATTATCTTAATTAAATTGCTAATGAAATAGTTAATCGTGGGTCACAATTAACTAAAACTTCATTAATATTTCAACAAAAAAATGCTACTGTACATACAGCAAGAATAGTAAAAATCTTATGAGAACAGGATATTGAAATGTTGCAGTGGCCCGCACGATTACCTGAAATCAACATTATTGATTACTGTTAATGTTACCTTGCAAGGGATGTCTATGCCAATAATAGGCAATATAATACCATTCAGGAAAAGTAGCATAACTTCGGATGCGGAAGCAATACCGAGAAAATACATTAAAAAACTTTTTTAATCACTACCAAATTGCGGTACTGATGTTTTAAAAACAAATAGACGCTCCACTCAATACTAAATATTTATATTATAAAAATCAAAAATTGATTTCTTATAATTTTTTTGCTTTTGAATAATATTGTGCTATCTATTTGTCGTACTACTGAATATGTTTTTGTTTTTTTCTGAACACCAAGTTCGATTTTTAAATAAAATTTTTATATATTTTAATTTTGTGTTAAAATCTAGTTAGTTTATAGTAAATACAAATTCCTAATTTTAATCGGTTTGAATAAAATTTAAAAAAATTCCAATGTGCTTTATTTTGTCGCGAAGTGTATATTATGAAATATATTAACTGAAATATTTCATAAATGAGATTTATTCTATGTTAAAATTTGTATGATTGCATTACGCAACCACTATTTACTCGCTTATCAGTTACAGAAACACTAGTTTTCGCAAAAGTGAGTATTTTTAAATGCAACTATGTGATGTCAGAAAAAGTGAATATTTGTAGCAATAGTTACAAAACCGAGCTACTGCTGCTTTATAGCTTCACGCATTCACACAAGAATATGCAATATAGTTAATGCACAATCCTTTTAATATATTCTTGTCATAAACTGCAACATAGCTTCAGTTATCAATCGAAAGGGTGCGGGTTCGATTCTCACTGCTGTCACAGAATAATTTTTAATTTTATATTCTCTTGTTGACATTGCAAGCAATGCAAACTAAAAGCAACAATAATTGTAAGAAAAAGGTGTATGAAAAAGTGTTGTTTTTGAGATTTCACTCGTAGCAATTAAAAAAACGAGGCGTAAAAAGCTTCGCTTCAATAACAAAAAATTATAACGGTAAATTTTGAAAGAATTTTTTGTACTCGGACAGAAAAGTTAAGTATATGATGCCTAATAAAATTTTCGTTCCTTTTAAAATGGACTTGCCGAAGTCTCACGCCTGGAAATCAAGCATATTCTTAAATTCCTTATCCTCTCGAGCTGGTTTGAAGAGGAAAATCTCTATTAGGTTTTTAAAAGAGATTATGTGGTATCACAATGTGCTTGCATTGGCCTAAGTGTACGAGTCATCTATCAACTCAGCCAGCTGTACTTAACCTAACCTAAGCCCCTGCACAGTACGTCCGTTCTTTATTGAATTTTCTAGAAAAAAGCTACATCAATTATGTTGCTAAAGAAAAAAAAAACCACCTAACGCTCCAGAACTTCGTTCGGTAGAGAGATTTTTGGCTATTGTCAAACGGTACTAATAGAAGGATGGTCGATTGACCGGTGACATCGAGATATTAAAAAAAACTTTCTTAAGGCAAGCAGTTCCGTTGCAAAAGAAGTTGTGCAAAATTTAATAAAGGGTATTTAATAATATTTTGTTTCAGTTCCGCCCAATCTCTATCCGCCCTTTTCTTTCGAAATCGATTCGAAGAACAAATCGAGTGTCATCAAATCAATGAACACATGCATTAAAACAACCTTGTAATTGACGGGCAATCAGGTTTCAGAGTCAAACGAAGTTTTACAACTGCTCTTATCGATGTTTGTGAGGATTTGCGAGCTAGACTTTCGATCAGGGCCGTGCCTAGGGTCGAGCCAGTAAGGCCATGGCTCGGGGCGAATGACATATTGGGGAGCCATTTATATATAAAAATAAATCAATCCTTCGCAAGATATTAAGGCCTATTAAACTTAAATTTATTTAATAACTAATTAAAATGCATAAACAAGCCTGTTTTTTTGTGTTTACGCAAAGGCAGTAGTGTAAATATTCATTGCACGTTCCGCAATTTACTTTTTATCATCAGATAAGCTGCATTCAACCCTTGCCAAAGCGAAGCACGTCATTCTAAATAATTATAAGGCTACAAGCCACGTTTATACTGCGCAATTAGTTACAGCGGTTGTATTTTGTAATTGTGCAATCAGGCAATGCTGAGTCAAAATTAATTTGACAGTTCGCAGCTGATGGTTTTAGTTTGCAGATTATCAGATTCTGATCTGAACTGAAAATTAATTGGTTTCAAACCAGATTTAAATTTAGCAAACCAATGCCTAAGAGTATAACGGATAGCACAAAAGCCTCCAACGCCTCCACGAAGTGGCTACCAAGGTATAAAAAGGAAAGCAGAGCCGGAAAAGCAAATACAAAAATGTCAGGAGATTTCTTGTTTATAAATCTTCAAATGTAGTTCGTAAAAGTGATGATTTATAATCAGAAAATGAGCTCCATCATATTGAAACTCAAGCTTACTGCACAGATTCAGATCTGATAAATTTATTGAATTCACTGGACGATGATGAATACTGCTCTAATCAAGATTTCCATCTCGATTCAAATCATGCTTTGCCTAACATTAATGACACATTTGACATAAATTCTCATTTGGAAACGGTGAATTCCGAACACAAATCTTAAGATATTGTTCCAAGTACCCAAGACTATTTTTCCAATATTGGGGATTGGCCACAAAATATTGGCCCAAATATCGATTAACTTGTAAGACGTGGACCAGAGAAAATTAGTAATTTTAATTTTCCATCGACATTTCAAGAAAAGGAAGGAAGAAGTCGGAAGTTTTGTTCTTTAAACTATTATCGAACACTTCCTAAGGGTGAAAAAATTAAACGAAAGTGGTTAGTTTATTCCAAATCTAAAGATGCTATTTTTTGTTTTACATGCTGACTTTTTTCTAAGAAAGAAATTGCCCTAAATGTTAATGGATGCAATGATTGGAAAAATGTGTCAGCCAGATGGAAAGAGCATAAAAAAAAAGTTGAATACTTAAAATGTATCTCAACATGGAATTACTTAGTCAGAAGATTGAGTGAAGGGAAAAATATCGACTCATTTAATAAAAAACTCATAACTGAAAATACAATACTTTGTATTGGAGCGAAATGTATTGGAGAGATTATTTGAGATCAATTAGTTACATGGGTCACAGAACCTTGCTTTAAGAGGAACAGCCGATAAGTTATATGAACTTAATAAATCAGAATAAGTATTATTCAATAATTGTTGATTGTACTCCAGATGTTTCCCATAATGAGCAAATGTCATTAATTATTCGAGAGGTTTGTCCAAGTGGTGATGAAAAACACATCGAGGTGCATGAGCATTCCTTAAGTTTTATTGAACCTGATAATAGCTCTGGAGCTAAAATTACAGGTAAGATCATAGAAGTACTAGAGACACATAACTTATCAGTGGCCAAAATGAGAGGCCAAAGTTATGACAACGGCTCCAATATGAGTGGACGACATAGTGGTGTCCAAAGTAGAATTCTTCATTTAAACCTAAGAGCCTTTTTTGTTCCTTGCAGTAAACATACCCGAAATTTAGTGGATAATGATTCTGCTAAGTGTTGTGTTAAAGGTTTCACAATTTTTGATATCATTCATCATATGTATGTTTTTTTTTTTCATTGCCAACTCAACGCTAGGTTTTATAAAAAAATAATATCACTGGTCTTGCTAAGGACTAAGTGAAACAAGATGGGCCAGTCGAATTGATTCTTGAAGCCCCTAAGATATCACCTCAAAGAAGTTATTGCTGCTCTGTATGACTGTATGAATGAGGTTGAGCAACCTAATGTAAAAACAGTAACAGTTACAGCGAGAAACAAGTCAGAAGCCACAGCTATATTGCAAAAAATAAAAAAATATAAATTTATCTGCTCTTTAATTGAGTGGTATGATATTTTATAAAGAAATGTAACTAGCAGATCACTTCAGGCAGTTAGTTTAAACCTGCAGTAATGTTGTTATCAAAAAGTATGGTGTTCCTTGAAGAATATAGAACAGATTCCAAATTTGCTAGTATTTTTGAGGAGGCTAAAATAATTGAAATTGATTTAGATATTGATGTACAATTTGAACGCGCATGAGTTCGCCGTCAAAGAAAACATTTTGATTATGAAAAACATGATGAAGTGTTTAAATATCCTATACAAAGCTTTAAAGTTTATTTCTTTAACTATATCTTGGACAACGAGATACTATCATTACGTAATAACTTTTAACTAATTCAGGAACATAACAATAAATTCGAATTACTATATAACTTTGGCAACATCACCAATATAACGAATGATGACATACAGAAATGTTGTATGGATTTGGAACTTCTCCTAATTGACGGTGATCAAGAGGATATTTCAGGCTTGGATTTGTTTGACGATTTGATTACTCTGGTTCTCCTACTGAAATTCTAAACTATTTGCTAGAAAATAGTTTAACAACCTCTTTGCCAAATATGTATATTGCATTACGAGTCATAATAACATTGCCAATATCTATAGCGAGTGCAGGGAGAAGCTTTTCTAAGCTTAAATTAATAAAAACTTATTTGCGCTCTACAAAGCTCCAAAATAGCCTCGATGGTTTAGCTACCCTTTCCATCGAACGCAATGTTGTAAGAACTGAATGACCTTATCAACAATTTTGCAGCCATCAAAGCTTGTAACGTGACGTTACAAATACTATTTATTTATTTAAGTCTACTGATTATGTATCTTGCAGACTATTATAAAGATAACTTAATAAATTATGCCATTAATTAAAGAGTATAAATAAATTTAGTCTAAAACGGTTTTCATCAACATTAAAATTAAGAATTGGAGAGATCGTATTACATAACCGTAAGCATCTTGCGACTGGCTCATTATATGCATAATTTGTCGCGTGCGTTGTCTCATAAAACCGACGGTTTACTCTCAAATCCCTAGGAGCAACATAACTTTCAAAAAGGTCAGATAGTTCGGGACAGACTAATTTTCCACTTAGTAATTTATACACAAACATTATAGAGAAAAATTATCTTCTATCCTCTAATGATTGTAAATCAAGTAGCTTGCGCCTGGCTACGTAAGAGGGTATAATGTCTGACCATTGCATTTTTGAGAATGTGTATTTCGTAAAAAGTTTTTGAATTCGTTCAATGCGATTTGAAGAAACATTATAATACGGGTTCCATACAACTGAACAGTAATCCAGTCTACTTCGCACAAATGCCACATACAAAGCTTTAAAAGATGAATGATCACTAAAGTACGTTGTGTTTCTTTTTATAAAACCTAACATTGAATAGGCTTTTGCTGTAATGATATCTATATGAGCGTTGAATTTTAATTTAACATCAAATATAACTCCTAAATCTTTTATTTCATATTGACGGTTTAAACAATAGCTATCTAAGTTATAATTAAAAATAACTGGATTTGACTTCATGGTAAATGAAATCAAATTGCATTTATTTTTATTTAAATAAAGATTATTTCTACTACACCAACCTTGAAGACTAGTCAAATCGTTTTGAAGCTTTAAGCAGTCCGAAATATTAACTACTTTAAGAAATAGCTTAACATCGTCTGCAAACATAAGACATTGCGAATGCTTAATAAATTGTGGTAGATCATTTATAAAAATCAAAAAGAGTAAGGGTCCACAATGGGAGCCTTGTGGAACACCAGATGTTGCATTTATAATAAAATTTGATCGATATGAGTCTATTTGAATAAATAATTTTCTTTCACGTAAATAACTACCAAAAAATTTTAATAGAGAATCTTTTATCCCGAACTTTTGGAGTTTATAGAGTAAAATATTGTGATCAATCTTATCGAAAGCTTTAGAAAAATCAGTATAGATAACATCTAACTGAAAATGTTGTTCCATTGCTTTTGAAATTCGATTTGTAATCAACAATAAGTTCGAACAAGTTGACTTTCCTGGTAAAAATCCATGTTGACATTTACTTATTACGTTATGAATATGAGTGTATAACTTTTTTTAAGTATATTGTCAAATATTTTAGCAAAAACGCCTTGCTTAACGATAGCTCGATAATTAGTTACATCACAACGATTTCCTGATTTAAAAATAGGTTCAATTTCACATATCTTCCAGCTATGAAGAAATTCACCATTTTCAAGGCATACTTTGTACAGAAACAAAAGAGGTTTTATAATACTTTTAGAACAACGTTTAGGGAAAGCAGGTGGGAATCCATCCATTCCAATTTTAAAAGAGTTTTTCAAATCTGAAATTGCTGCTTCTATATCAGCTTCTAATAAATCAAAGTTTCCAATATTTTTAATATTAGGACGATCAAAATTAGAGAAAGTATTTGTATTTGTATGTGTTTCATACACATTTTGAAAGTATTTTGAAAATAAGTTACAACTATCTAAAACATTATTTGATTTAAAATCTTCATATTCCATAACACTAGGGAATCCATTTGATTTTTGTTTGTCTTTAATGAAATGCCAAAAAACCGACGGATTTTTTGTAAGATTTGATTCTATATTTAAAATATATTGTTTGTATAAAAATTTATGGAGGAAATCAAATTCTTTTCTGATACGAATAAAAAAACATCTGTCAGCCTCACTATTTGTTTTTTGAAATTTTTTGGAAGCTTTATTTTTGACATTTTTTAAATTTTTTAATCTGATATTAAACCAAGGCATGTTTGTTCTATCTGATCGATTAATTTTCGGAACGAATTTTGAAATACCAATTTTAAATTTAGTTGCAATAAACGAATAAATGACCTCAGAACTTGATTCAGAGTTTAACATTGACCAATCAATAGATTCTAGAAAACCATTTAAAGCTGAAAAATTCCCTTTGGAAAAATTTAATATTTCAATTGGTTCAATATTTTTTCTGTCAAAATCATAAAACTCAAAATTAAATAAAAGCGCTTTATGATGCACCGAATTTTTAGAAATTGGGTTAACACAAAGTTCGCAAGATGCTTTCAGTTCATCAGTAGTAAAGACCAAATCCAATATTCTACCAATATCATTTTTAAAACTATTTAACTGATGAAAACTGTTTGAAAGATAAAAACTTGTAACAGTTGATTCTATTTCTGATGAAATGTTACTAGGTAAAAGAATTTTATCATTATCAATCCATGTTATATTGCCAAGGTTAAAATCTCCAACTACAATCATTTGCTGCTTTTGAGTTAAATTATTAGCAATAATCTCAATATTATTTAAATGACTTTCATAAATATCTAAAAAACTATTCGGTGGAATATATGATACAAAGAAAAATACCGAGTGGCTATTTAAAAATTCAATATTTACACAAATTTGTTCAATAATACTATTATTGCAATTAAGAGATACTATTCTGCTACATAAATCACTCCGAACCGCTAGCAAGACTCCACCACCTCTTTCTCTTTCAGTTGCAACTGAATTTCGATCAAAACGAAAAACATTATAATATGAGTCAAAAAATTCATTGCTTGAAATGTTGTTATGAAGCCACGTTTCTGTTAATGCTACAATGTCATATTCGTGTAATGATAATTCAAGCATAAATTGAGAGGATTTTGTTCGCATTCCGCTGACGTTTTGGTAATAAGTTTTGTAATTAATTGTTTGAGAATTATCTTTATTAAGAATTGTGTTTGATTGCTTAGAGCGCGTGCTAGCTGGTAGAGGCTCATGAAATGATGTTTGCTGGTTAAGAGAAAATGTTGTTATAGATGAAAAACTGCTTGTATGTTGTTGTTGTTGTAGAGATGAAGAGCATTCTCCGACGTTAAAAGAAGATAACAATGTTAGGTTGCTGCTGCGACCGATGTTGCTACTTCGTTTTTTTTATGATGAAATTTTTTTAATCTAACTCCCGAAGGCCAGTATTGATATTTAAAATGTCATTAAAAAGATTTGAAGGTATAATGACAAGAAAACTAAGTGATTTTAGCTTAGATAAATCGGCATCACGTTTTAAAAGACTGTAACATTGAACATCAGCAGTTTGCACAGAGAAAGTTTTTATTATGTGCGATGAAACGTCTTCAGTAGTAGTATTCAAATTTAATTTTGATACATGGACACTAATTTTACTTGGAGCGGCAAGGAGTGTGCTGCCCTCACATGCGCTGCCGGCAATCGGCTGTTGATTTTGCACATTTACATTGTTGTTATTATGTTGCTGTTTACGTTTCTTATTTTTTACTCTATGATCTAGCTGCGTTGGCAGCTTATTGATTTTAGACTGTTCTTGTTGCTGCTGTTGTTGTTGGTGTTGTTGTTGAAAGTTATTAACTACTTCGTGCTGAGCATTTAGCGAAGTAAGAATAGTTTTTTTAACATGTTTTTTGTTTTTATTATCATTTGCTGCAGTTTCAAAGACCGGTTTTGCCGCGGTTATTGAACTACATAAAGGCTCTTGAGTCAAATTTAAAGCACAATTGTTTTTAATTATATTTATTTCATTTGAGATGCTTGTTACTTGTTCGGCAATGGCACTAAGTTTTGACAAGACACCAAGATTATAAATACTTTCACACGAGTTACAAACCCAAAAAATGTTTGGATTAATATTGACAATATTTAATAAATTTTTATCAATTCCAACGCATTTTTGATGGAAGTTTAATTTACAACCAGAACTGCACTGAATATTGTCTTGTTCAGATATTAAACGACTGCACTTGTTGCACTTTTGTTCCGAAATTTGAAATTGTTTGTATTTAAACGAGTATTGACTTGAAAAACACGACTGATCGGATGAACGACTAATCGAAGAGTGAAATTACTAAAATTACCAATACAATTTATTATTATAATTCTGTAAACTTATTTAAATAATTTTTGTATTAAGACTATATCTATATAAATTTAATGAAATGTAATGTAATATTATTTACATGGCGTTGTCATTGACAGGGGTCAATAGCCACCTGCTGCATCACCTTGGACCGGTCCAGTGACCAGTCTGGAAGAGTAGATTGGTGACCGTTTTTGACGAAAAAGGAACCGGTTGAGTACCTTCCACGTGATAGGTTCCCAAGGGATAGGGACCTGTCTCAATTCTGCCAGCAATTGGTCACTTTTACATGGCGTTGTCATTAACAGGCGTCACGTCTCACATGCTTCACCTTAACCTGTCCAGTGACTGGTCTTGAAAAACAAATAATGAAATCTGTTCCATAACAGGCACAAAAAACCTGTTCCCTGACAAGCTCTATCAGACCTGTCCTGTGATAGCTGTCCATTAGAGCTGTCACGGGACCAGTCATTTAAGGGCAATTGACTCTGTCTTCTCTGTAGGGTTATGACAAAATAACAGCGAAAACAAATACCCCACTACTGCAGCAGTCACTAAACCATATATGCAGACACACGCTACATACCTATTCAAGACACCATAAAACAAATCGACAACACTCAATCGCACTACTGCATAAGCCACTAAACAATATACACAAACACACATACTTACTTATGACAAAATAACACAAAAGAGTAGTGACAACATATACACTACAGCAATACACACGGCAAGTAACAAACGTATAATTCCTAACTGGTTTTCACGCCACATAATATAAAAGGGCGACACAAAACCAACCAATACGACATTCCTTTTAGGTAAGCTCACGGAGTTGCACTCCGGTTCTGTGCTCAGAACTCTGTAGCGAAGCACTCTGGTTTGCATCTACCAGAGGCAGCATACGTTTATTTTTTGTGTGCCTTCTTTCCTCTGGAGCAAACCAGTTCTGGTTCGCATCCACCAGAGGCGGCCCCCTTTTTTTATTTTTGCGTGCCTTCTTTCCTCTGGAGCAAACCATTTCTTGTTCGCATCTACCAGAGGCGGCATACGTTAAATTTTTGCGTGCCTTCTTCTTCTGGAGCAAACCAGTTTTGGTTCGCATCCACCAGAGGCGGCGCACTTTTAATTTTTGCGTGTCTTCTCTCCTCTGGAGCAAACCAATTCTGGTTCGCATTCACCAGAGGTGGCACACTTTTAATTTTTGCGTGCCTTCTTTCCTCTGGAGCAAACCAATTCTGGTTCGCATCCACCAGAAGTGGCACACTCTTAATTACTCTCTTGGTTTTGTTGTTTTAATCATATTAAAGGAGCATTCCTTTTAGCGTTATTTTCAGCCTTCCTGTTGACGTACGGAACCGATTACCGACAGCGATTACCGTTACCGTTCAACCATACCGATTATCATTCGCTAAAACCCTCTCTCGGCTACCGATATACAACAGTAGTCTTCGACCGTCATCGGCGAACACTCACTCCGACTCACATGACACTGCACTGCAATAAGTATCATAAGTTTATAATAAAGCAAAGTTTTAAATAAAGAAGTTAAATTTAATTGGAAAACTTCGCTGTTTTTATTTGTGAAAGTTTGTGGTTCCTTCATTTGACTCTGATACGGCTAAGTTGACCTTAGCCATTAGATAAAACCACCGTCACAAGCTTAGAAAAGAGTTTTTAAGTTAAAATTAAATTATTTATTGAAAATATAATTTCTCTCTTTTTCCATAGATAAAAAAAATCCGCCAATATTATACAGTGCCTAATTTAGCCAGTCGTTTGAGTTAAATGTATTATTTTCCTCTTTTTGGTACAAAGAAAGTTTTATATATTGAATTTATATAAAAATAAAATTGGCAGTTTAATATAAAAACCATAAAATTTTTTAATAGTTTATACCTTAGGTTAAACAAATTAAAAAGGTTATTTTTACTAAGTTAATTAATTGTGATGTATTCTTTTTTAATTTTTACATGAATTTAATTGCGAGCTTTATATCAAGTTAGTTTGAAGAAGGCAATAACAGCAACTCTGTATAGAGTCAATCTGCATAGATTCACACAGCAGAGTAGGCAGCCTGTTTTGGAAATCACTACATTTACTCTTCAGAAGTCTCGAGTTATTCAGTTGTGAAAAACTCACTGTTAAAGTCGTTATAGTCATTAAAGTCACTGTTAGTAATTTTTTTTTTTTGTTGGTTTAAAAATATGGGGCGCAATTTCGACCCTTGGCCTAGGGTGCCACAAATGCTGGGGCCGGCGCTGCTTTCGATCATGATGTTTTGCTGACTAAACTTAATAGAATGTTTAGTTTTTATTTAACTGCAGTCAGCCTTATCTTGTCGTACTTATCACATAGGTCGCAAGCTGTCTTCGCTAATAGTGTTTAGTCAAACAGTTAGGAGAGGTGTACCTGAAGGGTCGGTTTTGGGCCTTTCTTTTTTTGTACATATGTACATCAATGTCATAGATAATTTTGGAATACTTATGTAAGCCTGTGATGTACAATTGTACGGTTCTACTAAAAAAGATAACATACACAATTTCACTACACACCTAAGTAATGTCCTTGATAACGTTGGTAAATGGGCGCATAACAACACTGTGCAACAGTCAACAAAAGAACAGGATCCTGCTATATAGGTTCGATTCTATGATCAAAGGTGAGTAAAACCTTAGCTGGGTTTCGTGAGTTTGGCGAACGTTTTCCTTTTATGGCCCATTATATGTAGTGGGTCTTAGTGATTTTGACAAAAAAAAAGTATAATTAGTTTTTGTTCAATAGTTCCGTCAGATAGAGATATCAGTTAAATGTTTTTGAAAAACTAATAGCTAATAGTCTAATTAATAAGTCTTAAGAACAAAACAAATTCATAAAATTATTTGTTTCAATCTTTTTTTGAAAGGGAATTTTTTTTTTAATTTTTTCACTGTTTTGATCATAACTTGAAGAAAATCCAAATTTTTCCTATACTATTATCAACAAAATTGAAGCTAAGCAAATGCTAAACAACTCTCGTTAGTATGATAATGTGATCTGAACGTATCTACTCTACTTAATAAGCTTAAAATGATAATTTTTTAATTAAAAAATACTGGTTTTTAGGGTTGTTTTCGCAGTTTTTTGACTATAACTCCTAAACTTAGCCAATTTTCAACTTTTTAAATTCAGTTAATTTGTAGCTTAAAGAATTGTTAATAATTCTTGTGAACATACCTATATAATTTGAATGCGTCTACATTCCTTAAAGAGCTCAAAAATATTATTTTTTTCTAAAATATACATAAATGATAATAAATGTGTTTTGGAGCCGTTGCCCAGCTTACCTACCTCGAAGAAACAATAAATTTATTCTATATATCCATAGAAATAAGACAAACACTTTTTTATAGTTGGAAAAATTTTAAAAAACCAACTTTTATTCGTGAAATTTTTGGCATCATTCACATTAATCAGCAAGTCTTACAAGTCTTCACTGCTCGAAAAATCATCATCAGAGTCTTGATAAACTTCAGTGTCAGTCGGGGAATTTGTAATTTGTAATTTATTTATTTAATATAATTCATTGTACAAATAAGTGAATCTTTTAAAGATGTACAAACATAACTTAATAGTGATTATATAATATATCAGATAAAATGTAAAAAAAAAAAAACAAAACAATATATTGAACGTTATTTTATATAAAAACTAAAAATATAAAAACTATAAAATAAATTTTAATATAAACTAGATTTAAGGAAGAAATAAGATAAAGTGAATAGCACAGAAATCGAAGTGAGAAGAGAAAACGAAAGTAAGAATATTTTATTAAGTTTCAATAAAATATTGAAATAGATTGCGTTTAAAAGCGTTTGTGCTTGATGAGTGTTTTATAACGGTTGGGAGCGCATTCCAAAGATTAATCGCGTACACAAAGAAATGTCGTGAGGTAGTGAGATATTTATACCGTGGCAAAATCAGTTGCATTGTTCGCTGAGTCCTTGCGAATCTTAAAATATCAAAGAGATAATCCGGTTTCTTTGTTTGTATTATTTTGTGTAAAGATACTATTGTACGGTAGTGTAGTAAGTTTTTTAAGGAAACGCCAGCTATTTGATTAGAGAGGGCGGAAATGTGGGTATGTCTATTTATTCTAAATATAAATCGGGCGCAACTATTGTAGGCTACATTCAGTTTTCTGTAAGACTCTTGATCCAGGTTGGAAAAGACTTCACAGCTATAGGTTATGATGGGTAAAATAAACGATCGGACAAGTTTAAGCTTTACTTCGTTTGATAAAAAATTAGAGGTTGGATTAAGTCCACGCAGGGCACCATATATCTTAGAGACAATTCGGTTGATATGAATGTTCCATATAAAGTTACTGCTCATGTATAATCCGAGATTTTTAAAGCACTCTACATATTCAATTGGAGAATTATTAAGAAAAAGTGAGGGTTTATCGTTGTTTTTGCGTCTGTCAATTAGCATTGCTTTGGTTTTTATAGGATTAAGGCTAAGTTCATTATTTACTGACCATTCGAAGACTTTGTTCAATTCGGCGTTGACTTCGTTTGCAGCGATATTTAAGTCCGGTTTAGAGAAAAGCTTATAAATTTGTATATCATCGGCGTATATATGGTGCTGACAGGTAGAGAAACAGCCGATAATGTCATTTATAAATGTTGTAAATAACAGAGGGCCTAATACCGAGCCCTGCGGGACACCAGACAACACTTTAAGTCTGGACGAGCATTTGTTGTGCAGGTGAACATATTGTGAACGATCATCAAGGTAAGATTTGATGAGTTTACAAAGAGAAAATTGGAATGAAAATTGCATACCAAGTTTTTGTATCAAGATGCTGTGATTTATACTGTCAAATGCTTTTGAAAAGTCAAGAAAAACCATTAAGGCCATATTTTCATTGTCTAAGCCCGATCTTATGTCTTCGCAGACTTTCAGTAGTGCAGTTGTGCAACTGTGATTTGCTCGAAACCCGGATTGATGCCTTGTTATGAGGTTGTTATTATTTAAATATGTTTTTATTTGATTGCTTACAATCAATTCAAAAGCTTTGCTTAAAAATGGTAGTATCGAAATTGGGCGAAATTCTAAATTTGTTTGCAAAGACGATTTAGGCAAAGGCAGTATTTTACCAACTTTCCAACCTGAAGGAAACATAGAAGTAGTGATTATGGTATTAAAGATGTGAGTTATATGGGAAAGAATAACTGGGAGAAGAGTTTTAATAAACGCAGGATTAATGTTATCTGCTCCAATCGCGTTTGATTTAATTTTAAAAATTGCTTCACCAACACTAATATAGTCAGTTCCTGAGAGGGCAAAACCGTTATGCTGCTGTAAACTAATAGTTGAGTTGAACACATTATCTGTAATCGTGCGGGGTTCTGTTGGTTGAATAAACTTATTATTAAGTTCATCCAGGTTTATGTTATCTGGAACAGGCAGGCTTTCTTTGGATATTCCAACTTGCCGAATGTTTTTCCAAAATGAATGGCTCGACTTACACAAACCAAATCTACTTTCATAAAAGCGTCTTTTGTTTCTGCGAATAAGAGCAGTGACTGCATTTCGGACACGTTTAAACTCTAAATGTATGGCTGTGCACTTGTATCTTTTCCATCTGTCATAAACATTTTCTCTCTTTAAAATTAGAGCCTTGACTTCTTCAGTAAGCCAGGGGTATTTGTTTGGTTTTATTCGCTTGCTTCTCACTGGGACATGTGTGGAATACAAGGTATTAATATTATTATTTAGAATTTGAATTTGTATGGTAGTGTCATTTGTGGTATAAATTGGAGCCCAATCTAAACTTTGACAGTCCGCGAACAATTCGTTGAGGTCGACTTGTGTAAAATCCGGTGTGTATATTAAAGTTTCCTGACATGGGGTATGGTGTATATCCAGAGAGAGAAAAATTAATTCATGATTCGAAAAAGCAGGTGCTGAAATTTGGTCGTAATGCAAAACTAATTTCGAATTAGAAACCAAGAAAATGTCTAGCAGAGATGGTATACAGTTAGGTTTAAAGTGCGTTGGAAAAGAGTTGTTGGCAAGTTTAAAGTTAAAAAGATCAATCATTTCCATGAAATGTAAATTCCTGTTATTTAAAATATTAACGTTTAGATCCCCACAGATAACAGCATCCGAGTAAAGAGGGGCTAACTCTTCAAGCAGGTCTCTTATTAATACTGAGTTGGCAATGCAGGGGGCCATATATATGCATCCAATTAACAGTTTTCCCGAATTGTGCAAAACTTCAAGGAAAATGTGTTCAGTTAAATCATTAACACTCGACTTTTTTATGACATGACACTTTAAGCTATTTCTTATATAAATGCAAACCCCACCACCGGTTTTGTCATGTCTATCAGCTCGGAACAACTTATAATTATTTAACTTAAATAGAGTATTACACATTTCCGACTTTAACCAGGTTTCAGACAAGCAAACAATATCAACGGTACTGTTATTAACAAGCAGGCGCAGATCGTCAATTTTGTTTTTTAGACTCTGAGCATTTAAATGACAAATATTTAAACCATTACTGTATTTACATAAAACATTTAGTAGGGTATGCGACAAATCAATGGAGCTTCCCCATGGTTGAGTTATATTATCCATAGGACGAGCAATTAACAAATACATAAGAAACAAGAGGTACAAACACTTTTACGACGTACTTAGGCGCAGAGATAGTTGTGTTAAAGAGATAAAGAAGATATTTAAGATGTGAAGAAGAGAAAAAAGCGAGGGAAGAGTGTTTACAAATAAAAGATATGACTAAATATTGATTTGAAAAAGCATTATATACTAATTTAATGTTATTATATATCACCCACAATATCGTTGTTGCGAAATGAATTAGGAATCCCAGGAATCCCAGGAGTGCTTTCGTTATAAGCAATGTTATGCAGCATATTCTGATTAAGAATTTTAATCGGATTTCCGTTCTTGTGTGTGGTGACCAAAACAGAGCCGCCTCTTGTAAAAACAGAGAAGAGCTGCTGCCGGTGTTTCATTCGAACAGCTTGTTGAAAGATGGAACGGTTTCCTTGAGTCAGACTCTCATTCAAGTAGATGTATTTGTCTGAATCCAATCCAACATCGCGGAGACAGAGTTGCCTGTGTTGGTTTTTACGAAAGATTCCAATTGATTTTAGAATCAGATTCCTATCCTGAGGTGTTTTGAATTTTAAAATTATTGGCGTATCAGTAGAGTTATTGCGAAGACGGAGACGAAAAATGGATTTAAGAGCAGGGGGCTTACACTCAATAGTGTTACAGAGGCGAAGAAAACTCATTGTCAGATTCTCATCATTAAGTAGTGGAATTCCAAAAAGAACAGCATCAGCTGCTATGTTGTTTTTTTCTAGGTCGTCACATCTACTGTTTACTCTCATTAATTCATCGCTAAGAGCAGCAACTTCGCTGGCAAAGGTTTGATGTTTTCCAGTTGCTTCTTCTTCTACCTTCTCCATACGTGACTGCAGCTTGTTGAGTGCTTTTTCAAATTGAGTGAATCGTTGCTCAATTAGAGATATCTGCTCCATTACTTCGTTTCTCAGCATGTTTATTTCAGAAGTCATGCGACTCAAAATGGCTTCAGTGTGTTTATTGAGTTCTGAAGTAAGATCTTGCATTGTAAGTGAGGGAGTTCCGGCTAACGCGCTCTTTAAGCTAAGAGCAGTGGTGGAATTCTGCTTTGGAGTTGAAACTGATGGTGCCGTAACTGAGCCGATTGGCTTTTTTGATCTTGTGTTCATAACATTGTTGTTAACACTCATTTCAGCACTTGCGGTATTCATTCTCTAAGCAGAATGTAAACACTCAAAAATAAACAAACACAGTTCTTTATTTTTTGTTTAATTGTTCTAAATGTTGATTTATTCGATTGTATTTTTTTTGTATTTTATATTTTTGTGAGTTGAACACAATTTACGATTGCAAGGTCTTTATTACAAAATTAACAATTTAAATTGCTTTAAAGTGATTTATCACAGAGGAGGAATCAAAAACACGTCTATTCACGTCGACTCTTGAATAGTCTTTTCTATTTATGGAATCTATATATAATGTTCCATAAAGGAAAACTTTCTCCAAACTCACGAAACCCAGCTAGGGTTTTACTCACCTTTGATCATAGTATCGAACCTATATAGCAGGATCCTGTTCTTTTGACATAATCTGTTTTTTGAGTCACTGTGTAATGCTAAGCCTTAATCCAAAGAAATCCAAATGCCTTGTGCTTTCAAAAAATATTTTTGATATGCAACAGTTTCACAGCTCACAGTGAATGAATCCACTATTAAATATGTTGATATTTCGAAAAATTAAGGTGTAACATTTAATGGTACTCTAACTTGGCATAATTACATTCATCTTTGGAATGCACTTCCTAATAGTTTAAGATGTTGTAGTAACGCAATGCAGCTCAAAAATATGTTAAACGTATATATGTTAAAACTTTCATTTTATGCGCCAAATATTTAGGCCGTTAATTGGACGTAAAAAATTTATTCTAACGTCCTCCTGTCACATACTGGCTTACTGCCACATTCGAATTTTCATGCCATTTGGAAAAAAAAAATTTTAATTTTTTGTATAACTGAACTGGCATAACTGTAGTGCGCCTACGCCCATTTTTAGTTCAGTTTCCGAAAGTAACTATATGCACTAATTAACCAAATTTTAGTTTAATACTACCAAAAACGTCTAAAATATTGCATTTTTATTGATTTGTAGGCGGTAAAGGGGTGTTTGGAAAAATTTTTCCAAACTATCTCGTGCCCATTTTACTTACTGTTCCTGAATGTAACCAAACAAACTAAATTACCAAAATTTAAGTCTTATACGACCAAAATCGTTTTAAATAAAGTATTTTTATTGATTTGTGGGCTGCAAAAGAGGGCGTGGACACCCATTTTTAATACAGTTTCAGACAGTAACCATATAAAATAATTACCAAAGTTTAGTCTAATATGATCAAAACAGTCCGAAATATAGCATTTTTATTGATTTTTGGGCGGTAAAAAGGGGTGTGGCTTTTTTCATTAACCGAGATGATAACATAATAAGCCGAGATATTAACAGATATTGCAAATTTGGTTGCCTTAGGTTTTGCCGTTCCTCAGATCTTAAGAGATACTTCACGAAAGATTTTATATATATAGAAGGGCGGTAAAAGTAGGTGTGTCAAAATTTATATATCAAGTGACCACTACTTGGTCTCATAGCAAATATAAACCAAGTTTCATTATAAAAACATGCACAACTCAGGAATTATAATTTCTGAAAAGTAGGCGTAGTTACAGTTCGACCACTCCCATTTTTTGTGGAATTATCGATAGTAGCCATACGAACTAAATTACAAACTTCTAGTCCAATACAACCGAATTCGTCTGAAATATAGCGTTTTTATTAGTTTGTGGGCGGAAATAGAGGGTGTGGCAATATTTTTGTGTATTATTCGAGATATTAGCCTTGACAACAAATATTGTTAATTTGATGTCCTTAGGTCAATTATTGCCTATTTTTGCAAAAGGTGCTAACACATAAAAAAGTACTCAATTTGGCAAGAAAACAATCCAGCCAAACAAGTCAGGCGGTCAGCTAGAGTAGATTGGTAGATGGGTATTTGGGTAAAATGGCTTTTTACAAAAACAAAATTTGGTTTTTGCCAATCTACCCAACTACCCAAGTCAGTGTGAATACCCCTATTGTGTTTTGTATTTTTTCACTGCTGGTACTGTCCAAAAGATAAACTGAGTCTTGTTGTACCAATTAAACTCAAAATTAAATAAATAAAAAAATATAAAAAATATTTAGGTAAAAAGTCTATTTTTAAAGTTTAAGTGAAAACAAATTTTGATATTAATAAAAATAAATGTTTGAAGTAAAAAAAAATGAAAATCATTGCTTTACAAACAAAACTATGTGTGCAGTTTCTTTTCGATACAGTGCTTAGTGGTCGTCCATAAACTACGTTACCAATTTAGGGGGGGAGGTGTTTAGATATTTTAACGTTACCAAAAATTAAAAAAATCGACGAAAAACCTCTAATTAATAACACAATCATTTCAAAAATTTTTAACATTACATGTTTATGTTTGATCCTCTAAATTGATGGTTAACTTTTGTTACAACGATTTCTTCCACCACCTTTTCCCTCGACACAGGAACTTTTTGGTATTCCTTCACCATCTCAGCACACGTCTGAAAAATTTGGGTCTTTGCTTTTGCGAGAGACTTTGACGTTAAGGCCTGAATGTTCTTCATCAAAGGAGATACCGTATGACATGTACTGTCCTTTTCAGAAAGAAGAAATCGGTTCAAGGTCGTGTCCTACCTGCGGCTTGTATTTCGTTTTTAAAACTTCTATGAATTGCCATAAGTTTGTATTATATCGTTTACAATAAATCGGAATAAAAAAATACTATTTAAATAAATCAATTTTTAGAAAGCATTTACACAAAAACACAGAACTTGATGCAGCTCGGGTGCAGCCTTTAAGGGTACTCTGTCAAAGACCAGGTGAATTTCTTTGCGTTAGAAATGAGGATTCACCTGAATGGGTCGACATAGAATCCGATGAAAAATTCTATTTTGAAGAATCCTCAACAAAGCTACCAGCTTCTTCTATCCCAGTGATTAAGAGCATCGAATCTTAGATCGCAGATGGAATAGCTTTTACAGATGATATTAATTATTGATTTTTTTCTAATTGTTCCTTTAATGTATCTAGTCATACTAGTCACTTATACTAGTGAAAATTGTCAGAGCTAGTCAAAATATATAATCATTCGAATGAATTAATTTCATGTCACGTTACTTTATGGGGGGGGGGTTTGAAAAGCACTACGAAAAGTAACGCAGGAGGAGGGGGGTAAAAAAACCGGAAAATCAGTAACGTAGTTTATGGATGACCCCTTATATATATTTAAAACATTATTTTTTCCAAGTACCAAATCGGATTTGAATACAAAACAGAATCTGGATTTAAGTATTGAAATATATTTATAAAGCTACTCTAAAATAGCCTTTATTCATTCTGTGTTCGATAAAAAAGTTCTGAAAACACCTTTAGTTCGAACGCTGTACAGAGGCTATTCAACCCTTGTTCGGACGCTGTTCGGCCTTAGTTGAAAAACTTTATTTTTACTCAAATAAGCGATTATTTTTGACATTGGGGATGAAATTTTCAATTTGAAATGAGCCAGTTGTTGTTTAATTTACACTAATTTAATGTCTCAATTATTTTAGTACAAATAAATTTGTTTATGTAGAAAATAATAAATACGTCGTGTAAAAAATATCCGAAATACTCTTTTTTTTGTATCGATCATTTCGATTCTTTCGAGTATAGCTACATCTGTTTGTTTCACCGAAGTTCTTGTTTTATTTGTTTTCGTTGTACTCTGTAATCGATTTACACTGTATTTGTTTCAATATGAGAGTAGAATAGAAAAAGCATTTGAACAACAAACGAATGTCTTACAAATACATCCGTGCAGGTCTTAATTTATACATGTCTTTGTTGCTAAGACTTTTTTGGCATACACATATAAAACAATGTTGAAACTTTTTTGAATCTTCAAATAATTGTAATGTGGTTTTTGATTTAAAGCTTCACTTTTTTAAGAATGTACTTTTAACTGACACTCAATGGACTTACTATGTAAAAGCAATCAACACTCAAAATATCGCACCTCAGATACCCACCGATTTAAAGTCTACATTCCAAATCTTTATATATATAAATATAACAATTTCAAAAATAAAGAATTATTTTAATTCTGAATTTATGCATACGTTTTGCACAACCTTTAATTTTAAATAAAAAGCATTGCCTTTTGGAATTTTAACTGAAAATTTTCAGGAGAATAGCGTCTAAGTTTTCTCTGTTCGTTCAAAAATATCACATACAAACCTTTGCTCCATATCATATATTACAAAATAAAATGTTTTAACATGGTGGTACCTTTATTGATTCAGTAAGTGTTTCTTCTTTTTTCTATTTCTTTTTTTTTTCTTTTTCTTTTTAATAAGATGTAACAAGAAGACTTTAAAGCAAAACAAATTTAGCATTAGGTTTTAAGTATATTTACATTAATGTATCTATCAATTAATGTATCAATCTCTATATAATTTAAAAATTAAAATACAAACATTCAATATATTAGATCTTAACAGTTAAACAATTCATATGCAGCAATTTAACAATTAAATATTTTTTCAAATTTATTGAACATCTACGTTTTAGGATTTATGCAAAGTATTAATTTGCATTTTGTTAAAAAAGTCTTAATCTAAATATCTATGTTTTCATATCATTTAAATTTGTAAACTTAGGGCTCAATTGTTTACAAATTCAAATGAATATCTTACAAAGTTTTTCTATTTACAGTTGCTTTTTGTGAATAATTTAACTACGAGCAATAAGATACATACATACAAACATTTACAGAGTTATTTATATTTACATGAATTCTGTTTTATTACTAAGACTAATCTGTATTTCAACTCGAAGCAACTTTTGTAATAACAACATTTAAATTGTTTTTGTTATTCAATTAACATGCAGCAGCACATATTAAAATTTGACACTTTTCACTTTATCATAGCAAAAAAACATCTATTTAATTTAGTCAATTCTCTAAGTTGAAAGAAAGATAATCTCTAAAACTTTATACAAACATTAGTATTTACAAAAGGCTTACAATTGAACATTCTATATCTAATTAGATATATGCGATCGAAATATTACATAAATTGTCGTAAAATTGTAAATACTCTATGCAAGAAATTTGTACTACAAGAGTATAATTAGGTATTTTTATATATATTTGTTTTTGTGTAATAGCAGTATTAACTTAAATCAGCTCAGTTCTATAATCGCACAGCTTGGCACCATTTCACAGGAAACAATTTTTTCACACAGACAGCAGAACTTGTTTAATTAACACGCATGGTTGCTGCGTGTGTTTTAAAATATAAACCTTAAAATGTCAAAACAAATAAGCAAAGGAGCAAACATTATTGACAACCTGTTATATTTTTAAAGAATAAATCTATATTTAAAAAACTCGAAATGGGAATAAATTTATATTCATATGAATAACGTTATTAAAGTTTAAACAACTTTTCCTCATGAAAAGAGCTTACAAGTTGATTTCTCAAAAATTTCGCAGAATTTCATATCTTTATTTAATGGCAATAATATCAAAAAAGCTTAAGTTTTGATGGAAATTATGCATATCATGGCCCATAGCCAAGGAGTAGGGGTTTTAGGATTTAAGCCACACCAAAACGCATCGAAGGTAAGTAAACATATAAGAAAGAAATCGTTTGTGTTATAAATTATACATTGAACTAACTAAAAGTAAAAAAATTTGTAATTTTTAAAGTAATACTAGTCTTAATTTTGCACACATATTCCTTATCTGTAATTAAAAAAAATCGTTTTGTTTCTTTCTTTTGTATGGAGTCCCTGAAGAGAAAAAAATGCGTTTTTGCTCTTTCTGAAAATTTAAATATTTTGAGTTGCGGCCCTTTTCTAGTTAGTATAAATTCATTTCAGTGATGTTTTTAGGAATACAAAGACGATTTTATAAATAATATATCAAATACAATATTCGCTGAAATTTTTCCATAATCATGTAAATAAACACTTCAAGGCTTTTTTTGAGCTTTATTCTTCAATGAATACATGGAAAATATTTTAACCAAAACTCTGTACATTAAAAAATTATAAGAAATTTGAAGTGGAAAATTCCTGAAATTTAAATTATTTTAATATTACACTTTTTAAATCGAAAAAATAATGATACAATCATTTAATCTTTTCCCAAACTGCAAAAAATATAGAGTTTTTTCCAGTTTTATTGGTTTTTGATATAACTCATTCAAGGTTGTCTAAGTTCTTGCAATTCTGTTAGTTTAAAATGGAACCAAACACTTTTTCAGCTAAAGAATCATAATGATTTCATTATTCAATGCCTATATTCATTCTCCTCTATCTGCAAAAGTACAAGTTTTCAGGAGAGCGAAAAACCCGTTTCATCTTCTTATTTAACAATTTATAAAAAATCGATATTCTACAATGTTGTTTAAAAGTATCCACGGACCAATGTGCTTAATTTTTTTCAATTTTGCTCTACTTTTGCTGTTATGGCAGATAGTGGGTTATGTCCAGAAAAAAATTACTATAAATGAAGATAGAGGTATTTGTATAGTAGTACAAAACGCCATTTGTAATAAGAGATCAACATTTAAAACTTTGCTGTTTTTATATTTGATGTATTTTTTTGGACATTTTAAAAATTTAAAAAAAAAATTAGTTTGATGTTGTCATAAAAATGATGGTATTCGATTGGAATTACAGCTTTCAATTCCTGTAGATATTTAAAATTATTTGATGCGATTGAAGGTTGAGTTGTATGCAACTGTCCAGGTGTCGTAAGTAAAATGTTTTTTTTTTTAATTTTGACGGACAGGTCAACTTTGAACTTAACGATGGGCTCATAGAAAAAGAATTGAGATGCGAAACTTTTGGATTACCATTTTTGCGACCTGGTTTAATTGCAGTAAACTGAATCAGATTTTCGTCCTTATAATTTAAAAAAAAAAATAAAAATTTAGATATTTTGAATCGAACAATTTTTAACGAGTTTTTTATAAATTTTAATAAATCTTTAGCTTATTTCGTAATTCGCACATAATCGTGTGGCATGTAAATTGATTTGTATTTATTTTTTTTTTATTTTCACGTGCGCACTTTTGCACTCCATCTGAGTGTGGCCCTTCTCAAGAAATTTTCGCTCAATAACTTTATAATTTTCAATTACAGAAATAAAAAGTGCATTTTACAGATTGTGGTTGCGATTTCACTGAATTTGACATACGCCCCATCGAAATAAAAAATTAAAGTCTTTTCAAACATCAATTAATCCCAACAATGAACATTTAACAACCACAAAGTTTTTATGCCCATTTTCATAGCTTTCGTATTCTTAGTAACAACTGCATTCAAAGGAAACGAGTTTAGCTAGAAAAATCGAAAATCCTTGCTAATTCTTCTGTTATTTACGTAGAGACCATAAAAGACCAAATTAAACAAGAGCTGCACCAAACTCTAAAACATTTGTGTTAGTGTAACTGGAAAATATTTGTATCAACATAGGAAAATGTTTCAAAGCAAAAAAAAATCTTCATAAAGTTTTTCAAGACTACTTGTTTTTATGCAGACAGAGGTTTTTATTGTAAGTAAGAAACAAGTTAGTAGACAGAAGCTAAGTTTAATTGATTAAAAAAAAAGGTTTTTCACTCTAATAGCTCTGTACAAGAATTTGCACCTTTTAAAAACCCCGCCCACTTTGTTATCGGTTCCTTACATTTTCGCGTACGCTGATCACGAATATGCAATTATTTTTTCGGGTCACCTCTAGTTTGGTCCCTATTGGACTTTGAAATTTTAAAGGATAACTTTCTTTGAATAATTCTTTGGTATAGAAGTTTATGTCCTATCATTATATATTTGAGATCAAATTAAAGAGAATAAAGTAAAAACATTAAAAAATATCAATTGAAAAAATTGACGAAAAAAAGGATATTTAAAACAACCCTTTTATTCTTAAATCCTTTATGACCTTGAAGTTTTTTGTCCAATTAAAACAAAAAATTTGTTGATATAATATAATATATTAGCTATAGTTCTGCAAAATTTCATTAAAATCGCTTCATTGGTGTATATTTAATCAATTTTTTGAGTATTTTAAAAATCAGTTGTGCAACATGTCGTATGAGTTACTTTAAATAAATTTAATTTCGTTGTAGTTAAGTTCATGATCGAGTAAAATAAACTTTAACACGCAATAAAAATTAAACATTTTATTTGGTTTATTAATTTTACTTTATTTTAATAAATATTAAATATACCGACTTATGTACAGTGGTGTGCAACTAATTAGCATCGCACTAAAACTCAAATATGTCGGCCTTTGTAGTCTAGTGGAGAGTGCGTTAGACTATCAACCCAGAGGTCCCTGGTTTGAATCCGGGCTCGAACATGGTTTTGTTCACTTTTTTTGTTCTTTCCTACATTTAAGAATTTCGGAAAAACTAAAAATCTACAACTAAATTGTGGAAAATGTGAAATTAAAGGACAAAAATAACTAAGGGCTAGAAATGCCTGCCGAGGTTAAGGCATAACACTAGCCTCGGTTAAAAGCAATTCAAATTGTCGTTCACGGTTGTTTTGCCTAATCAATAATTCACGAGTGGTTCCAATCAATTCTTCCTCTAATAATCTATCCCTTTTCTTTCAGGTCGGAGACTAAAACCTTGTTTGTATAAAGCGCATGCCTTGATTCTTTGATCTTTTTAAAAATTAAAAAAAAATGAATGTTCATTGCTATATGAACTTTTAGCTCTGGTTCCAAGTCTGTACTCAGTTTTTTTGCTATATGGTAAAATTTTCAAGAGACAGGGTGTTTTAAGCGTTTTTGACCATTCTTAGTTTTTGTTTTTTATTTAGAATCTAAACTACACACCATAAAATAAAAAATAGTATTTTGTATTTTAGAAAATATTTTAAATTTTAAATTTTAAATTAAAAACTGTATCTTAAAAATTCTATCATATAGGATAAAATTAAGTAAAGCGATTGGCAACTCTGGCAACTCTGGCGCTGTGAAAAGAACAACACCTGCTTCATCGTGTGTGAAAATTAAATAATATTTTGTTATTTTTTTAATTTTAAAAGTGAAAACATTACTGAGAACATTTATAAGCAATTGATTATTGTGCTAAGTTCATATAATTATGAAAAAAATTACATTTTAAAGAAATAATTGCTAAAAACGAAAAAGTGCATTTCCTAACCTCAATTTTTATATGGAAGCTGTAAAAAGAAACCTGAAACAAACTTCTCCAGATCTACTCATTGAAAATAAGCCAAAAAAACACTCCGTAAACATTAATATGTTCGCACCTCAGTTGCCGTCAGCTTGTTATGGTACTTCTGCTGCTCCTGTCACTGGCGCTGCCGCTGTTGATTCTGGCAAATTCACTGCTGCTGTTGTTGGTGATGCCGCTGTTGCTGGTGCTGCCGCTGTTGGTGCTGCCGCTATTAGTACTGTGAACGCTGAACCACCCGCCACTACTTTGCCGGTTGCTGCCAATGCATTTTGGTCCAAATTGAGCGATGTGCTTGACGTTAAGCTATTGAATGTTGTGAAAAAGGAAGACCTTACAACCATTTGCTCTGAAATTCAGCAGCTGCGAAAAGAAAATGTCCGTCTGCAAGATGAGGTTAGCTTGTTAAGGAGTAAGCTGGAGCTCGTTGACAAAGCAACTAGGCGCGGAAATGTTGTCGTTAGTGGATTAGCAAGCACCCTAATCAAACCAGCTATTGATGAATTTAAAGAACTTTGTTCTAATAAACTTAATACTGCTGTCAATATCACGGAAGTCCACAAGATCGCCGCTGGTAAATCTTACCTATTTACACTAAACTCAGTGCTTGAAGTAAACGCAGTACTGGCAGCTAGAAAAAATTTGGCTGGTTCTAACATATACATACAAAAGGACTTCACAACAGATGAACGCAACAAAAGATATACTCTCCGCCAACTCGCTAAAAATGTACGAATTGCTGATAAGAATATAAAAGTTCGTTTAGGTGACAACCGTATTTTTATCAGCGATAAGCTCTTCACGTGTGCTGATGATAATATTGTTGCCTCGAATACATGTGACGCAGAATATCTTCGGAAGTTAGTGTCTTCAGTAAGCTACCAATGCAATATTGTGGTTAAGGAATCCAATGCATTGCATGCCGCACCTGCCCAGCGTTCTTCAATTGCTGTTGCTGCCCCCCCTAATTTAGATTAACAACTAGAAGTGTGTCAGTTGGTCTCCTATAATATTGCAAACTTAAATAGCAAGCTAAATTTTGGTAACTTTTTTACTTATATTAATAAATTTGATATTTTTTTCTTATTTGAAACACATGTGATTGCCGATAAACAGATAAACTTTGCTTGTTATTTTAATGACTATGTCTTGTTCTGGGTGGATGCTCTTAAAATTCATTCTGCTGGTCGCGCCAGTGGGGGTTGTTTATACGGATTCAAAAAATCTATTCAAAATAAATATTCACTAAAATTTAACAATTACTCTAATGGTGTTACGTTGTCAGCTAGATTTGGCGATGTGTCTTTTCATATTATTCCACGGTATTTAAACTGCTCGAATTGGGTAAATGACTTTAAACAGTTTGAAGATTTTTTATATAGTTTGAAGGCTTCGTCGTTTTGCATAGTTGGCGATTTGAATGCACGCGTTTCTGACGCACAGAAAATTGATGAAGACTTGGTGTTAAATACTCCTTTAATCTCGCACTGTCGTGTTTCAAAAGATAAAATCATTGATGCGAAAGGCAAAAAATTATTGAATCTGCTCGAAGATATTGGTGGTGTGATTATTAATGGAAGGATGTCTGGGGACATTGAGGGTGAGTACTCGTTTTGCGGAGTGATGGGAAATTCTTTAATTGATTATTGCATTGGTTCATACGATTTTTTACAGTTTTTAAATAATTTTCACATCTCTAGTAAACCATACTCAGATCATATGCCTCTAACTTTCTCTATATCTGCCATGGTTAATCAAAATTCAAAACAATTATCTTTGCCACAAAAACTTAACTGGAATCCAAAAAACATTGTGAAGTATACTGAATCTCTAAAAAACACCACAAATATTGATCACATTATGTCTGATTCAAATATAGAAGATAAAGTTAATACTTTAATTGATAAAATAAACCTAGCAGCGGGTAGTTTCAGTCTTAAAAAACGTTTTGACCCTAAAAATAACTGGTTTGATTCACAGTGTGAAAATGCACGTAAACGAATGCTTATAAAACTTAATAGTCTCAGAAAATCGAATTCTCAAATAAACAGACAATCTTATATTGAAAGTAGAACAAAATATTCAAAATTATGCCATGAGAAAAAACTAGCTTACAAAAACAAAAACATTGAACAACTTAATGCGGTGCGTAACACTAGCGAATGGTGGAAATTAGCGAACTCAATAAAGGGTTCTTCGCCTAGGATTGGTAACAACCTTAAAACTATTGATTTTTACAACTTTTTCAAGTCACTTTTGTCACAGGCAGAATCTGATCGAGCAATTTTATGGGCCTCACCTAATATCATAGATCCGTTCCTTGATTCTCCTTTTGAATTGCGTGAAATTATGTTAGCTCTTAAAACAGCAAAAGATAGAAAAGCCCCAGGCCTAGATAGAATAAGCTATGAATTTTATAAATATGCGCCACAATGCTTTCTTAAAGAAGTTGTCCAACTTTTAAATGCAATTTTTTTACGCCAAGACATACCAGCCTCTTTTCGCAGATCCATAATTATACCATTGTTCAAAAAAGGTAATGTTAATGTTGTGTCAAATTACAGGGGACTCTCACTTCTAGACACACTGTACAAAATTTTCACAAGTATACTCCTCAACAGAATTAATAGTTGGATTGACTGTCATAACATTCTAAATGAATATCAAGCAGGATTTCGAAAGGGCTATTCCACTGTCGACAACATATTTAATCTGAGTAGCATTATCCATTTGAACTTTAAACTGAAAAAGAAAACATATGCCTTTTTTGTTGATTTTTCTTCTGCGTTTGACAATATTCCAAGAAACTCATTATTTTATAAGTTATCCAATGCTGGTTTGTCATCTAAAGTGGTAAAAATATTGCAATTATTATACGATGGTACAACAAGTCAAGTTTGGGATGGCAATTCTTTATCCGATAATTTTCCTGTTACACAGGGTGTAAGGCAGGGGTGCCTACTCAGTCCTGTCCTATTCGCTATGTATTTGAATGACTTATATGATAATTTACCCGGCGGTATACGTGTGGTTGGCACGGTTATTAAAGTGTTACTTTACGCCGACGATATCGTTCTCTTGGCCGATTGTCCAACAGTACTCCAAACTATGATTGATGCTCTGCACAACTATTGCATTCAATGGTGTCTAAAAATTAACCTCACGAAATCTAAAATCATGATATTTAGAACTTGTGCTAGAATAAGTAGAAATTTGAAATGGTCTTATGGTGATGACGACATTGAAATAGTTAATGAATACAAATACTTAGGAGTTAATCTCACTTACAATTTGTCGTTCAACAAGCACCTTGATGCTAAATTGGTATCGTCTAAAACTGCTATTAACGCATCGTGGCTAAGTTATTTACATCACCCTAAAATATCTCTATCGAACAAGCTTAAAATTTTTAACACTGCAGCAAAATCGATTATGTTTTATGGCGCAGAAGTTTGGGGTTTCAAACAGTATGAGCAAGTAGAAAAGTTACTACGTTATTTCCTGAAAAAAATGTTATATTTACCTGCAAATACTCCTAATTATATGCTTCACATAGAAACAGGTCTGGTTTCTCAATTTGAAGAAACGCTTAAATTACATTTTAGTTATCTGAGAAAAATTCTTAATTATCCTTTAAACAGGCTTCCGCGAGTACTTGCTGAAGAAACAATCGTACAAAACACTTTCTGGTTACCACAATGGTTCGCTCTATGTAGTGATCTTGGTTTTAGCCTTGATTTTGAGAGTTGGAGGCCTGATTTGTCGTTACACCATGATCGTATACTACAAGCATTGAGATTAAAAGTGTATGAGAAACACATTTGCAGAGCAAGAGACTCGAGGTTTCATGATTTGTATCGTCACGTTCGATTCGATGTGCCCTCCTACTTTGTCGATTCAAATTCGGCTCATCTCATAAGTTTGATATTCAGATGTAGAGGTGGTTTACTCAACTTTAATTTAAGCAGATTTGGTGAAAGTACTTTTAATGTGTGCACATTATGCAACTTGCAAGAATATGAAAATACACATCACCTTCTAGGTATATGCCCGATATTTGCATACATTCGTTCATATTACCTTGGTAAAAGTTCACTCACGTTAGGCGAAGTTTACGAAGTTTTGAATGGCAAAAATTATTACCTTTTATATAAATATTTAATCAATTGTTTAAAATATAGACAACTTATAATTTCTGAATTTAATTAAAAAAAAAAACCTTTTTGTAACATATTCTATCAAAAATTTTTAAATTTAATATGATTCATGCCAATCTGACGCACAACATATTATGTTATGTCAAATTTGATTTATTTTAAAAAAAATACTATTGTAATAATATTAATATTAAAATGTTTATACTAATGTAAGCCTTTATTTAAATAAATCACTCATTCATTCATTCATTCATTCAAATTAAGTAAAGATTTGAAACCAGTGTTGAAAGTTCATATAGGAACGATAATGAGATTTCCGGATCCTAAAGTTGTAGACTAGTAATATTTATCCACACATTTTTTAATTTTAGTGCTGTGCTATTCATCTGAACGCCACTGTGTATATCCAATTAACTTTAATTAGTAATTTTTTTTTTTTTTTTTTTTAATAACGGCTGTAAGAGTTTTCCAATTCATCTAGCTTTACACTCTAACAAAATTCTGTAACCATTGCAATCAAACTTTTTCCCTTGTATCTTTTTTTCATTTGAAGCATTTCTTGATGAAATTTTTCTCCATGTTGGTCCGACAATTTTCCCATATTTGGTGAAAAAAAGTCATTTATCTAACTAAGTCTTTGTAGTGTTTTTATCTGTGGTTACCTAAAAAGTTTTCTTTGACAGCCTTGAAACCCAGCCATGCTTTTTTTCACTGGTATTTAAATTGTTCTCAAACATTGGATCATTTAGAATGGTTCCAATGCTGGGACCAATTAAAATTCCTAGAGATGAAAAATTGTTACGAAACAAAAAAAGTTTCTTTTATACCTTCTTTTATCTTAGCCTCACTAATCCAATGAAATTTATTTTTAAGGTACTTAAATCCTTTACCTTCTTTATCCATAGCCTTTATAAGGTTTTTGGCTACACCTAACTATAGATGTATAGAGGGAAAAAAATGTTCTCCCTTGGAACTAAAGCTTCATCAACTATATTCTTTTTTCCAATGATATTGGATTGTCGATGTGGCCACTTAAAGTCTGTATAATGCATTTCCCTTTCTCGACTGTTCCATTCGCATATAAAGCAATTGAACTTTGTGAACTCTTGTTGTTGTAATCTCAAGAGAAGGCCAATTACTTTGAAATCTCCGGAAATCAACCAATTATGTTCATTGTATTTTATTTTTCTACAATTAATTTCATTGATTAGTAGTTTTCTTTTAGTTTCACGGAATATGCTTTTGAAATCGTTGGGAGATTTTTTTCCTATTTTCAAGCTTAATTTAGAGGCATCAATAAGCATATAACACTCAGTTTTTTCATATATTATTTTTAAAGCCTCCATTAGTCCTGCAATATCGTTGCAATAAGCAATTAAATCAGAGAAATTAATATACGACTGCAACTCATGGGATCGACGATGAGAAGCTGTAACATACACTTTGGTATCCAATAAATTGTGATCGCGAAGAATAAAAACCGCAATTTCAGTTTTACTTTTACTTAGACCCAACACTCTGACGAAATGGTCAAAACTTTCATTATTAAATGAAATATGAGTACAATCAGAATTACATGATGGTGCATATAATGTATCATTGCAACATTGCGATTGGTAAAGGCTTAAAGTTGGCGCAAGCTCGAAATTACGTAAACTTGGCTGTGGGATACCTTATGTTGGACTTGGCACTGGTGGTTCTTCACCATGTGGCTTCGGTCGAACTGCTGAATCCAAATTTGGATAGTTTATTATTTATATTGCTAGCACAAAAATAAAAGTTTTTTTCATCATGCTCCTACTGAGGTGCCCACAACATATTAATACCAAAGGGCATGCTTTCTAATTTTCCACTCGGCTAACGTAGTATATTCCTGTAGCAGATATCACAACATATCTTGGGAGCATAAGACACATTTTAAGAACTGTTAATTCACCACTTATATTGCAAAAACAATTTACACAATTCTTATGTTTACAATTTTCGAATTGCATTTTTAACTAAACTCAAAATCGTACCGACTTTTTAACTGAATGGAATTAAAACCACTTGTTCGATCGTGAACAAAAAGACTGAATCCTGATAGAATAACATGGTAGTTGCATTGCAATCAGTGATGGAACTACATATGGGTCAAAAGGGCTTTAACTCCCCCCGCCCCTTTTGGAATTTTCTACACACAAAAACTTCAGAAAAATCTGATTTCATCATACATTTTTATGAAAAAAATTGACTCAAAAAATTTTGAAAAATCAGATTTCATCATACATTTTTTTAAATAATATAAAAAAAATTAATTTAGCCATCACTTGGATCTTCAGGGCCCCCCTTCGATAAATCCTAGATCCACCACTGATTAGAATCACGCTTTCGCTTATGCTCCCACCTACTACAAAAATACAGCAAGGCTATAACACAACAACAAAGCTGTAACAATGACGTAAGTAAAATTGCTTTTGCTATCGCGTTTTCAGATCTCCGAAATACCACTATGTAACTGTTAAAAAATTGAAGTTGCTATACCCTACACCTAAGCAGTTCAGGGTATTTTAACTCTGTGGAAACCTTTGTAACACCGAAAAGAAAGCGCGGCCGGTATGGAATAGTATATATATTCTTAATCAGCGTCACCTCCTGAGTCGAAATATTTTAAAAATTGACTTAAAATAAACCAATCAAGCGATTTTAATGAAATTTTGCAGAACTATAGTAAATATTTTATATTTTATCAGCAAATTTTTTTGATTTAATTGAACAAAAAACTTTAAGGATATAAAGGATTTTAGAATACAAAGAACATTTTTCATATACTTTTTTCGTCAATTATTTCAATTAATATTTTTTTAATTTTTTTTTACTTTATTCTCTTTAATTTGAAACTCATAACCAAATTTGTTATGATAGGACATAATTTTCTATGCTAAACAATTATTCAAAGATAGTTATTCTTTGAAATTTCAAAGTCCTGTAGGGACCCAACTAGAGGTGACCCGAAAAAATAATTGCATATTCGTGATCAGCGTACACAGAAATAAAAAGAACCGATAACAAAGTGGGCGGGGTTTTTTTTCGTGTTGTACCGTGGGAAAATGAATATAGGCCCTCAATAAAAAAAACCAAAATAATTTATAGTATTTTATGTAACCCTCCGATGGGTGAGAAGGTCACTGGGGACCTTTTTCATTTTCAAACTAAAATTTCTCCTTGATGTTCCATGGGCGATATACCTGACCCTTATATGTATTCCAAGCGAATTTTATGCAGAATCGTTTAAAAATCAGTAAATCAAGGCGATGCGACCAATAGTTTAAGATTTATAAGGGTTTAAAGGTGTTTAGTACGGGAAAGGGTGACAAGGTCCCTAGGGACCTTCTACTGAAATTGCAAGAAATTGTTAGTAAATGCAATTTATTTTGGCTTGGTTTTAATTGTTTTATTATTTGAACATATCACAAACGTGTTCTTTGAATTTTCCGTGAAAACATAATTACCTGTCTAGGGAAATTCAACCCTTTTTGAATTTTAATTATTTTATTGTTTGAGCACATCACGAATGTATTCTTCGAATTTAAGGTACCTTTTGGACTATTTTTATTGTGCCTTTGCTTGAAAATATAACAAACGGTCCATCCCTTTTTGAATTTTATTGCCTGCTTTATGGTTGAACACAGGTAAACGTAGAAAAAGAGTATAAAAGCGGCTTCAGTTTCGTCAACTGAATCATACAAAGTTTACACAGTGAGCAGAAAATATCGTGTGCTAAGGGTCAGTTTCTTCACCTCCTGCTAAATCTAATGCTATATCGTGGAAGACTGCTAAATATAGAGAGGATTCTGAATTTTAGAGCTCCTGCTAAATATTTATGTTTCTTCACTATAGCTTCTGATTTGGAAGACGAATTCTAGAGTTAACATAGAAGTAGTTTTTTCCCAATGGGAAATTTCATTTCTCTAAGAATTTGACACATTTTGACGGAAAGTTAGAACCAGATTTTGACAAAAAAGAAAATAATAATAAAATTAAAAATAAAAACGGTTTGTCTGTAGCACAAATTTACAGAAAAATTATAATTTACGCTTCAACACCGAATTGTTAAAATAGTCTTCATGTGTTGACCCAGGCCAACGAGTAACAATGTCAAGCACTTTTAAATTAGCGGACGCTACCGTTTGCACGTTGAATGAAAACTAACCTCTTCGGTTTCGATAAACCACAGCATGTTAGCCCTCCGGGGATTGTATCCGAATGTGAGTACAAGCAATTGCACCGATAGTGCGTGGAAATTTTGCGATTTTGTAAAATGCCGTTGATTATATATCAGCTAATTTTATAATAAAAAATCAGACTGTTTATATGTATCTTCAGCCATTTCTTGATCGGCTCCTGGCATTCGAACAAAACCTTTAGAATGTTTGCAAATTGCTTTGGCTACCCGCGGAAAAATACGGCAAATAAACGAAGCAGACACTCCAACAAAATCAGCAATCGCAATCTTCATCGTACATAATGCGCAGAACCGCAGCAAAATCAATAGTTGCGTTATTGGCCGAATGTACCGTGACCTTTAATTGACCAATAATACCAATTATCATTTTGTATTAAGGATACACTATTTCAATTCAATACCATGCGTCGGTAAATTTCAAATCACTATCAATGAGTGCTTGAATTTTCGCTGCAGTTGGTTTTGTTATGAGAAAGCGGAATAAAAAATCGGTGTCGTCCCATTTATCCATATTAATTCGCGGGAACATTTTGTACTCCTGACGAACCGACACTAGCATTTCTTCATCTTCATCCTCCCACCAATCTCGTCGTCTGTTCTCCAATCATCCACCTTCCGCACACGGGTTAATAGAGACGAGGTCATAATTATTGCAAATTATCGGCTGGTGATGAAGTAAAATTAAAGCTGATGAAGGATAAAACTTCGAAAATCGCTTTCCAACTCAAAAATCCTCCTTCCAAGTGTAAATAGAAGGCCAACATTGGCCTTCCAGATAAATCGCCTGCTAACGATAACTGACTTGTAACTTAGCAAACGATCGTATTCTAAACTCTAGCTAAGTCGGTGAAGAAACAAAATTATTTTTGAAATTTAGAAATTTCCTCCTAAAACGACTTCCAACTCTTAGCAGGAGGTAGAAATCAGCCCTAAGTTTTATACTGAATTACATAAAGAAAATACAATGGCAGATAGAAATTTAGATATTGCTGAAATGGTGGTACGTAGAAGTACACACTAACAGCAAATGAGTGAGGAAGAAAGAAATGCAGTGGATGGGAGATTTGCAGACTTCATGAGTGAGGAGGATGAAGTTGATGTTCCTGAATTTGATCTTGAAGGTGCGGAAGATGACTTGACATATCAACCAAACTTTTATGTTGATGATTCTGATGCCGAAAGTGAAGCAGATGTAGAGATCAATGAAGATATTAGTGATGACGTTAATGATGAAGAGGAAGAAACTGATGCTCCGCAAACAAGTGACAATTACTTCATTTCCAAAGATGGCACCAAATGGAATAAAAATGCACCACCGACTTCCCACACTCGTGCTCATAACGTGGTCGGCTTTACAAGGAGTAAGCCGGGACCAGTAGGAACCACACATGATTCCTTTACCATTTTCCGCTCGATATTCACCGAAGACATGGCGTACATCATAATACGCGAAACAAATCGAAAAGTCCGTGAAGTGACAGCTGCATGGAATTTGGCAAAGCCAACGAACACAAAAGAATGGAAACAATCCCTTTGAAGGAGTTCGATGCCTTTTTGGCTATTATTTTGTATGCTGGACTCACCAAATCGAATAGTGAACCTGCTTAAGAACTATGGGACACAACGCGCAGTCCAATATACAAAGCTGCATTATCGCATGATCGCTTCAGATGCATGCTACAATGTCTTAGATTCGACAATGGAAATACGCAAAATCACCGACTAACCAGAAGCAAAACTGCGGCTATAGATGATGTTTGGCAAATGTTACTGTCTAACTTGGCAGCAGCTTACGCTTCGCATGATACATTGACCGTTGATGAGCAGTTATTCCCATACAGAGGCCGCACCCGCTTCACACAATACATTCCGTCGAAGCCTGCCAAGTATGGTATAAAGGTATGGTGGTTGTGCGACTTGAAATCATTTTATCCTGTCAAAGGAATAATTTACTCTGGCAAATTGCCTGACCAAACACGAGAGGTCAATCAAGGGCAGAATGTTGTACTTCAACTTACGCAGAGTTATTTGGATGCAGGCCGCACAATTTATGCTGACAATTTCTTCTCCACTTTGGAATTGGTGCGTATTTTAAGCAAGAAGAAAACTGTATTTGTTGGAACAGTGTGCTCGAATAAGACATTTGTGCCACAGGAGTTCCAAAAAAATCATGTGCGTCCTGTCAACAGCACATTGTTCGGCTTCAACGAAGGCGATGTAGCGCTGTGTTCATATGTGCCCAAGAAGAACAAAGCGGTCATTTTGCTGTCCACGCAACATTATGATTGCAGTGTGGACATGCAATCTAAGAATCAGAAATCGTTTGCTATTCTGGACTACAACGCCAATAAATCAGGCGTTGATACAATGGACCAGATGCTTGGCACTTATACATTCAAGCGCTCAACAAACCGCTGGCCACTGGCCATGTTTTATAATATGGGACAATCTACTCAATAGTTATTTTAGCTTTTTTCATAGAAAACTCCAAAAAATGCATAGTGTTAGTATATAAAAAAAAGTTCTGGAATTCATTTAAAACTAATAATTAATTATGTTATATGATTTAAATACAAATTCTAAATGTTTGATAGATTTAAATCATACTATTAAACTATCAAACAAATAGAATTTGTATTTAAAATTAAGTATGATTTAAAACTATCAAACATTTAGAATTTGTATTTAAATCATATAAAATCAACATAATAAAAAACAAGGTCATTTAGAAAACACTTTAATCAAATGGTGGAGCACGACCAAACAGAAACAGCTGAAAATATATCAGCAAAATTCTAAAAATAACTTCAGTAATCATGCTTTGTTTGTGAAAGACTTCCAGCAGACTGTTGGACTCCATATAAAAACATAAGCATAAGACTAAAGTAAAGCACAAAATACAAAAAAAAATGTGTGAGCATGTGAAATGGGAGAAAAACTGAGAAATTGACATTTCAAATCTCATCGCCTCTGTGGTGCAGTGCGCTAATGCGTGCTTGCACGGGCATATAAAGTCAACATAATAAATATAGAGGTCATTTAGGAAAAAACTTTAATCAAATGGTAGAGCTCGACCAAACGGAAACAGCTGAAAACAAAATCAGCAAAAATTCTAAAAACAACTTCAGTAAACATGCTTTGTTAGTGCAGACTTCCAGCAGGCTGTTGGACTACATATAAATAACATAAGCATAGTGACTAAAGTGAAACAGAAATACAACAACAAATGTGAAATTATGAAAATTGAGAAAAAGTGAGAAATTGACACTTCAAATCTCATCGCCCCGGTGGTGCAGTGCGTTAGCGCGCGCTTTCACGGGTATCACAAATATTTCTGATGACGCCCTTAGCCAGGCAGAAAGTGTGCAATCAGATCAGCTAGTGATTTTTTCCTTTTGATATTGAAAAAAACTTTGTTGTTGTTGTTGTTGTTTCTTTGGAAAGATTCGTTAGAACAATTAATTGTTCTAACTTTGACCTTAAGCTCAATAAACGATTTTAAACTATCAAACAACTAGAATTTGTATTTAAAATCAAGTATGATTTAAACTATCAAACATTTAGAATTTGTATTTAAATCATATAAAGTCAACATAATAAATATAGAGGTCATTTAAAAAAACTTTAATTAATTAATAATAATAACAAAACAAAAAAAAATAAATTGAAAAAAAAATTTTTCCTACAAAATTCCATACAAATACAAATAGGTCCCTGGGGACCATGTACTGCATATAAGGGCAACGGATGACTCACCCATCGGAGGGTTAATACAAGAAAAAGTGTGATGAGTTACAAACATACACTAGCACTAGCTTGCAGGTTTTTTGGTTTACTTTTTTATAGTTTGAAATGGTAATAATACTTTTTTGACACAAAATAAAATGAAATAAAAAATGATTGACTTTTAAGTACTTACCGAAAATCAAATAATGCAAAGAATAGTTTTGGTTTGGATAGTTGTTAGGTATGCATTCAGGTATTCAGCTCAAAAAATAGCCTGATATTGCATCTCCGTAGAATTTCAGTAAATAGTTAAAATAGATTTTAAAAAGTAACCTTTTAATAATGTTTTACAATTGAGGTGCAAAATTTCAATGACATTATAAGCCACATGAAAAACAAAATCGATTTGTAAGACTCTGAACATTACTATAATGAATTAACAACACCCGCTGATGAGATTTCGGCTATTCTGTTATAATTCTTGGAGCCATTAATCAATTATTGTTTTATTGGTCAATTTCATTTTTTCATACCAAAATACATTTTTCCAAACTTTGAAGTCTTTTTTTTTTATTAATTTTTATGTGGCATTTATATGTGTTCTTGCAAAAATCTCTTCAATTAAAAACGTAACGTTTAGAACATTGGAAATTGTGAAGACACAAATACCTTAGAGTCATAATGAAATTAAAAATTCTATTACAATTAAATTACTCTGCTCATTGAACGAGCATTTTATTTTCTCGAAAAGTTCTCAATTTTTGCTGCCATCTTTGAGAATACTGCATCTTTTATTTCTCATCCCGAACAAAAATTTGACCTCTGAATATGCATCGCATTCTCTTTTCAAAAATGCTAAGCTTAAGAGGGGAACAAATGCAGATGACACTCTCAAGATGGGCGGTTTGAAAATGTTGCTCTCATAAGCTACAAGCTGTGTGTATGTGACAAGTAAGGAATTTATTAAATTTTGAGCTCTATTACGGAACAAGTTGTATTCCTTCGAAAAACATTCTTTTTATAAATATATTAATATAATTACATCCAAGAAAGTGTACCAAAAATTTGAATTGAATGATTTTGAAGTTGCTTAAAAATGTAACAATGTCAGCACTTTCAAAGGAAAGGCGCTATTATATTACAATTGCTTTAATTGTTACTTAAAAAAAAAAATCGAAACAACAACTATTGTAGCCGTAATCTTAGTGATTTAAATCTTTGATGACTTTAATTATAATCACGCTATCTTATAAGGATTTCTGTACTTGTTTGTAAGAGTTACTTTTGTGGAGCAAATTGAGTTTTTTTTTAGTTTTACTTTGCAAAAATACACCATGTGCTTTTCTTTCTAAGTTAATTTAGAATATTACAGAATAACGTAGAGTACATACGTACTTACGTTGTTCCGGAATTTTGTTTTTTGTTACCTTCAATTACTATTCCTCTAAAAATACTAATTTAAAAAATTGCAGAGTAGTGGGAGAATGGGCTTTCAAACAACTAGTTATTATTTATTTGTGCAAAGTGTTACAACAATATAAAGATACAGAGTTTTATTCTGGTTGAGTTTTCTGATAAAAAAATTAATGTTAGAAAAACAATGCTATCTATATTTTAACAAAAAGAAATCCAAAATAGCTGCAGTTTAAAAAGCAACCAATCAATTTATTTTAACTCTAACTCACATCAACATTTAAAACTTGTTTTTAAACCTAGCAAAATATTCCCGTTCTAGACCTAAAAAATTAGATTTTAAAAGTTTTTAAGTTATTTTGTTTTGTAATTTTTCCCTAAAGCTACTAACAATATTTTTATTTATAAAAATACTTTACACATAATTATTTGGTATGAGTTTTTAAAGCCTAGTAATATCCGTTGTTATAACTTCATTGTGCGGCACCGTTACAGAAGTGCGACATTGACGCTCCCGAAACGGTCCCCAATGCATCATTTACTAGAGCACTGTCTCGTTTGTGTTGGTACAGGTACGTGGTCCATTCACTATCGAGTACTTCGATGAGTTATCCTTCTTTGTGACAATATGACCGAGAAAAATTTCTTTAAATGTTACCCGAAACTGACGCGACATACCGCAATAGATACCAAAATTAATTGGATAACTAACGACTAGGAAAAAATTTGTAAATATAACGAAAATATTTGCTATCTTATAGTCTAGGAAATCATGTATAAGCGAGGAGACAATATGCATTGCAGTGACCACTGCGATGGGTATTTCCACAATCAGGAATACCGTAACGACCACAATCAACATTAGAGTCGTGCAATTAGATTCACGCAATTTCTTACATTCCTTTTTGCGATTCTCACGAAAGAGCAGCTTGCGGCGTTCGTGCGCCTGACGCATTGCATTGAATAGCAGAATGTTCAGCGTCACCAGCAGGATGCAGGGAAGCAGATGCACAAAAAGTACGCGAAACAAAAAGTAAAAGGTAAAATAGACATCTTCACCGACATAGTTATGCACCCAGGGTGAGGTTTCCACATGACAAACTTCGGTCTGTTGACCATCCCATTCGATGCTCAGCGGATAGTAGGTTCGGTCGAAGAAGCGGGTGCTCTGATGCAGAAAGGCTGCCATGCCAATGTAGATGGTGCAGCGTTTGACACGAGGCATGGTGCACCAGGTACGTGCCATGGGTGCGTGGCAAACATAGATGTATCTGCATGAAATAGAAAAGAAAAAAGAAATAAAACAAGAAGATTAAATGTTTATTATGGCAGCGTATGTATGGTATGTAGAAATAGTTTGTTTGGAATAACTAATGACTTTTGAAAGCATGACCGAGCTATAACTTTTTATCGTTTTGTGTCTGTTAATAATTATGTTTTCGCAAAATGAAGTCTAACTTAACTTTTAAAAATGTCTTTTTTAAGGTGAGGTCAGCAAAATTCTAAGCATATGAAAGAGTGCTGGTAGCAAATAATTAGCTTCTGCTGAAACTGTTTTCGGAAACATAAACAGATAAGACTCACACAGGCAGACAATAAAAAGTTCAAGCCTAAAACATTCATAAATCAATTCCGAAGGATTTTGTATTTGTTAACACAATTCCGAAGTGAAAATTCATAACTCTACTGAGAATTTTAGAAAACACTTTTTTTTCGTAAAAATGGTTTCAAAACGGATTTAAGCTGGTTTTTTTTTCAAAAATTTGGGCCAAAATAAAAAAAATTTTTGTTTTAAACGATATTGTTAGTAAAATTTTAAAAAATCACGATACTTTTCGGAAAATCCAATTTGTAAAAGAAACTTGGCATGCAAAATATTTTCAAAATTTAGTGAACTAATTTGTCTGTAGAAAAAGTGAGCTAATTTTTCTTTCCATTGGAAATATTTTCCTTTATGACTTAATTAAATTAAAAAAAAAAAGAAAGAAATAAAATGCAATTTAAGACGTGAGTGGATGAAGGTTTCTCCAAAGTTTCGAATTTGTTCAGAAATCTATACTAAATCAAACTTTGCGAAGAAGTTACTTTCTAAAAAAGCTACCAACATCGTTGTTTTAAGGTTTAAAACTGTTTGTATGTACATTAGAATGCATGAATGCATTCGGAAGCAACTTCAACACATTTGCTACGAAAATAAATGTTTATACTCTTTCACACTCAGCTACCAATTACGAATGAGCACAAGTAAACATAGAAGGAAAACATTTTTGTTTTGTCCTAAAATCAGTAGAGCACTCAAAATAAAGTTAACTTGAATTCATGTGTTATTCTGTGAGTAATATTTCGGTACACCAAGTACTTGTAGTGAAATGAGTACACATACAGTCATGTAGATAGAAATTGAGTTCAATTGTGTTAATAAGAGGAAAAGGCAATGCTGAAATTATAAAGAAACTAATTGAAAGGGATTTAAGGAAGCTTTGAAACTGAGAATGATTTATATGAATAAAAAATGATATAATTTGAGCTCTAAGGGAAACTTATACGTTTATTAGCAATAAATAATATTAAGAAAATGTTAAGAAAATGCTAAAAAACACATTCGGAGAATTTGAGCAACAAAATAAATACTTCTTTTATGGTTAAATAGCATTTAGAAAATTTATGTTTTTCAATTCCTCAATTCCTCACTTAACTGTGCCAGTATATTTGTGTATAATTTCCCACAAACACATGAACCAATTAACTTTTTCCGTCTTAACCCTATTACTGCCAGGCTGTGACTGTGGGTCACTATTGAATTTCGAACGCATATAAAAGATTTAAAACACATTTTATAGCAAAATCAGTTTAATGTATTTTACTATCGGCTGGCTACTACGTAAATTTTATACACAATAAATTTTTTATTATGTTTTCATAATATTAACTTATTACACATAGTATTGAAAAATATCATTAGCTGCCAAGTAGTGACTCTAAGATACTACAACGAAGGTCTAAGGTGTTAGCTTGTGCTCGAGTAAAAAATGTATTGCATATTGTTTATTCATGTCAAAACATGATCTTTCAAGGCATAATATTTGCATTGATGATTTGGAAGTAAATAAAATCATTTTCGTACTGCATAGGTACAAGAACACAAGCTATACAATAGTTATTATCAGAACAATATTCAGTAGCTATAAAATAATTATTTTTACTAGCATGTATGGAGCTAGAAGAACAAGACATCTAACGAATGCAGAAATTAGAAACGCTATGGAAGAGGAAGATGATGAAAGTTAATTGGAAGACACTGCTGAAGATTGTGATGAATTTTGCATTTCAGATAGTGAAATTGATGTTTTGGAAACTGCATCCGAATCAGAGGATAAAATAAGCATTAAATCTGCTGAAGAAAGTGTAGGTGGACACAGAATGATGAAACATTTGGAACATACGGAACCTTTATTTGGAAGTCCAATTTATCGGGTCTGTGTTTTGAGAAATAGATTTGTTGCACTGTTACGGCATTTGCGTTTTGATGACAAATCAACACGATGAACTCGCATACCAAAAGATAAATTGACGGCAATAAGGGATATTTGGAGTATTATCAACTGAGAATTTCGAAAGCATTACATACCGGGTAGTAACTTGACAATAGATGAACAATTAGTACCGTTAAGAGGTAGGATATCATTCCGACAGTATATGCCTTCTGGGCATATAAAGATTATGTAATATGGTGAGAAAATTTGGTGGATTTTCGATTTTTCAGCACCAGTTATCGGCTATATGACATTCCTTAGCTCGGAAAAGAATGACCGAGCCGCATAATGAAAATATGCTAGGTTTACCTGTTTTTACCTCAATCACTTATATAAAAACGTAGGAATTTTTCAACAATCACATCACGAACAACAAAACCATGACTAAAAAACATCCTTTTTGCCCCCAGCGAGGGTTAGAGGAAGAGCTAGAGCAAACGAATTATGGGCACTTTATTTTTTTAGCCTAAATGTCCACAGAATTGGATAAAATTGAAAACGTTTCTCCTACCTTATCCAGAGGTACCCTAACCAAATTCGCCAGATAAAAATACCCTGGATCAGGTAAAAGTATTTTACCCCTAGTGTACTACAGTTGTCGAGATGATATGTGAACTTTTTGAAAGGACAAGCAGCTAAATTCCCTGATAGATATTTTGTTAAAGATCGTGCATCAACAGTACAATCAAAGAAGAGACGACGATGTTACTGCTGCACTTATGAATAAGAACAATCTTCTTAGCAATGCTGTGGTATATTTCAGTCAGAAATCCGTGTGTAACGAGCATTCATAGAACAATGTGTTTTTTCTTACAGGTGTAAATAAATAGTTAAATGACAATTCGCACATTATTTATTTAATTTTTTTTCGATATTTGTTCGATATTTAGTGGCTTTTCCACTCAACTTTCCACTCAACTTTCAAATATGACTGGTTTTAAAACTATTTCAGTTAGACTCGAATTAAAAAAAATCTGTAATTAAGAAAAACTATTTTTCGAGCTTCTGGTCATATATGTTTACGAAGTGAACAACAACAACAGTTCTGAATGAGCATCACCAAGCTAGGATCAGATAGACAGTTTATATAAAATTGGTGTTATTTAAAATAATAGTTTCATGAAAGTTAAATTGCTTACAGCAAATAATTGTTAGCATAGTTTATTATTCTCGTTTTACTTAATATTTTTATATTTTACTGAGAATAGCATAGAAACATACAAATATCTGTGTAATATTTAAATACTCAATACTACAAGTAAACTGTTCCTGTTTTCTTTCAATTGAGTGATAACTTTCTGTACTGCACCACTATTAGTGCAAGTATTTTTTTTTTGCACTATTTATTTAGTGCAAAAAAAATGTTCCACTAAGCTGTAAACATATTTTTTTCCCCCCACTATTCTTACATGAATTTGAGTGAGAAATTTTTCACTATCACTATCACTCATGTATAGTGAGGCTTTTATTTTTCAATTCAGCAGTCAAAAATAATAGAAGATAGAGAATAATTTTACACTATCAATACATGTAAGCTGAAACTGCAAATTTAGTGCACTACGCCCAACTCTGCTACGTGGCAGTTTACGTTAGTCAAATAGCAATGCAATAATAGGGTTAAAATTTTGAAAAATCTTTAAAATATCTTTCAAACATAACTTTAGTAAGCTTTAAAATTTTAGGTACAGAGGTTCATTAAAGAATTAAAAAACATAACACTGTTCGTAAACATAAACATACAATATTTTTTATAGCTAAACAAATTATAGACTCTGTTTTGAAAGCTCTTTTCTATGGTTTAAACGTAATTATTTGTTATAAAATATTATATTTCATATGCATTTTTAAAATGGCCTAATATAAGATGTAGGTTTGGCCGAGTATAACAAAAAACGGTGCATATAAGTTGTCTTCAACCCTCAAAACTTTTACTTACCATAAAAAACCGGGTTTGCACTGCTTCAAGCACTTGTTACCCAATTACTCAATCAGTTATAAGCCAAGTCAAGATTTATTGATAGTTTTAGTTTGGTAAAATACAGATATTTTACACGATATATACGACTATATCGTCTATATATAGACATTGCTTGTATGTGTTTTTATCAAGTATATATTAAGTTTTTGATACTTTTCCAACTTATTTACCTCTGCCGATGTTTTTTTGACACAGTTTCTTCAAAACGTATAACAATCGTATTATAATTAGAAAATAACGTTCACTTTGGAGTAAGTTAAGTGCTTCTTATTCAAAATGAACTTGAAATTGACAAATTTACGGAACCTTATCCAAAAGAATTTATTAAATTTCTAAAATTTTCACAAAACTTTTTGAATTTATTTATTTTCAGTAATTCTTAAAATTGAATAAATTAAAATAAGATATTTGAATCTTTGCGTTTACTTGTTAAATACTCGTAGTAAATACATCAATACCACAAAGTTTTGGATATCGTATAAGAGGTCTGTTAATTATCTTTCCAAAACTGGCTTAAAATCTAGAATCAGTTGATAACTGGTTGAGTTAATGGGTAGAAAATGTATGAATGTACACAAAACTGGTATTTTAACAGTAAGTCAAAATTTTGATTATGTTAGACAACTTTTAATAACTGTTTCGTATTATACTCGACCAGACATAAAACCTACACAAGGCAATTTAAGAAGTGGAAAATGACTGTTATTTGAAACAAAAAGAATAAAATAAAATAAAATTAATAATTTTTTTTTTGTATAAGTAAAAAAAATATACAAAAAAACAAAACAATATTCATAACAATATGCTTCTTATATTTATTGACTTATTTGACAATTGAAAATGTATTTGCAATTATAAGAATTTTGAATAAGAATAAGAAGAAGAAGAAGGTAATTCATGTAAAAATAAATTATTAAACAAACTACTTTGTAATTAAATTTACAAACGTAGACGATTCATATGATAAGGCCTTTTGTGCTTCATTTGAAAGTTCCTTTTTTTATACTTCCAAACAAAATGTTTCCCTTATTCCCTTTTAGCTCAAAAGACGATTTAAAATTCCCTCTAAAAGCGAAATTTCATTCAAACTGGCGTCAATAGTGCACACTTTGGGTGATTCCCGGTGTGATTTCACTTATTAGATCTGCAGCTATGAGAAAAAGTACGTTAAAGAAGAATTGCTTAAAAAACATAGCAAAGAAACGTTGTACAGTAAATTATTATTTTCTTACTAGGTATACTTGGCATTATTTTTGTTCTTGGTGTATACAAGAAAATCTACTGCAGTTAGCTATGTATGCTGCATACAAAGAGAGTAAACGATAAAGCAAATTATGAATGCACTCTGTTAAGATCAAACAGAATGTTGTACAATACTCTATTCTGTTACTTGTTAAGTTGAAATTATTACACACATGCTTGAAAGCTACTTTGAAGTGATGTACATTAAAGTACAGTATACGTTCATAGTAAAATAAGAAAAGGTAGTGTTAGGGCTGAATGTGTTCTCTTTCTAAGTGACCAAAACTGTCAAACTCAGCCATTTTGGTATTTTTGTCAATTTTTGCTTTCATATTGCATTCTCATTGGTTGCAGATTTTGCATGAAATGTCAACTTCGTTTTGACAGTTTCGGTCACCTGCTCTCCGTCCTAACACTAGCTTGTCTAATTTTTCCATGTACACGTTAAGGCAAATATAATAAATGCATTCATGCAGATGTCTGATGTACATTACATCTTCATCCATGCATAAAACAGCGAAATCCGAAAATGCGTTATATCACCTTCAACCACACATATCTTCAGTTCTTTTACGTCATTTCATCAGACTACCAAACCAATAACAAGACTTAAGGCGAATTTACACGATTCACTATCATCGTTCACTTTGAATGTATCATCTGATTTGTAAAATGTAAATTTAGTTTCATCTTTAAAATGAAGATGATTGTCATCCACATTGAACAGTGAAAGAAGTAGAATGTCTTCCTACTTTTGATGAAAGTGAAAGCAAACCGAACTGATGTGTCTTTCGTACTAAAACACAATCGAAAGGTGTTAACATAATTTCAAGCAGAAAGTTTATATTTTTTTTATTTAATTGCTGAATAGCTTTTATTTATATAATTTTTTTAAACGTCAATAAAATTAATCAGCCAACGAATATATTTTGACATTCAACCCCGAATCATGTATCAAATATCTAATTTACACTTTGAATAATGTAAATTAAAAATTGATTCACTGTCATCGTTCAACGTTCACTATCATCGTTTTGAGTGAAATGTGTAAATTCGCCTTTAGTCATCTGTACCTAAAATAAACACTTGGTTTTTTAATTACATTTTTCAACGTTTCAGTCAAAAGCTAATTTTTCTTACCACAATCTAATTCTTTGTCATTTCAATTTTACTTTTTACGCTTTAGTGAATACCTCAAAAACAGGGCATGCTGGAAAAAATTTGAAGGGATGTTAGAATCTTTGTGCACAAAATTAAAAAAAAACATTTCGATTTTTAATGTTCTTAAAGTGGCAGGCACTTCTTAACATAAATATTTTTTGCTCTCATTTTCGGAATTAACATTTGCCCGGTGCACAGTGGCCGATCTAGAACACCGTGGATGGACAAAATTAAAAAAACTTTGTTTAAGTTTTTTGTTTTAACTCAATTTAGTTGTTGGAAAAATAATGTAAAACTAAGACCTCATACTTAGTTTTGAGATAAGTTCTATTTTTTTGAGTTGGCAACCCTACAAACTTGACAAAATGTTATTAACATTCATCAGCTGATCATATAAGAAATTATTGTAAATCTTTAATTGGACGCAAAACAAAAACTGTGCTAAATATTACAAAAAATTTAATTGGACCTTTACGAAATGGGTAATAATTGAAAACATGGAAAATATTTGTTTAAAAAAAGTGCGTGTTACCGTGTTGTTGTAGTTTTAGTAATATAACCTTTTTTAAGACTAAAAACCAAATACGTAAAATTCTGAAGAAAAAAAGAAAAAGTTTAAGTTTGTTTAGGCACTAGACCTAGATAATGTGCTTTGGGTAAATGTTCTGTGTTAAAAAAGTATAAATTTAGCTGCTTTTGTTTGCAACTCAGCTATTTTTTTTTATTAAAGCTGGCCCCTCCTGCAGCAAAAATGGAAAATCCCTTACACGTGAAGATGTTTTTATGTTCTTACGGCAGAAAAACATTTTGAAATCAAATATTTCTGAGTGCGTTTAGGAAGTTTTATTGTTTTTTTATTCAAAACATCATATTACAAATATGAAGGAGTCTGACAAGAAGATTTTTGAACTAAAACTTAAAAATTTAATAACTCAATTAAAAATTAGATGGAAAAAGAGTTCACGGGTGCTTGACCGATTTCTTAAGGCAGAAGACTTTTGAATTTGTAAGAATATAGAAATTCTAAAAAATGTTAACAACGAAAAAAATCCCCTAGAATCAGGAAGACCACAGAAATGCTTCGAAGAATGCGGAAATAAGACTAAAAAGAGTAAAATTAATGATTTGTTAGATCGATCTACGGAAGAACTGACACTAGCCAAACAGTGCAAATTTCAACAAAAAGGGGAACAGGCAAAAGCTGAGGTCATAAAAAAAGGTTAAGATAGTTCTCCAAATACAATTAAAAATATGAAAAAAGCAAAATAAATTACACTAAAAGTTTTAAGCCCTGAAGAGGCTTTAGCTTTGATAACAGATTTAAAATTAACTACACACCAATATAAAATTCTTCAACAAAGTGCGAAGAACAGAAATATTGACTTGTGTCCTTGCTATGATTCCAATATTGAAACTTAAAAGATGGGCTATCCTTCTGTTTCTTCAATGAAAATTTCTGAAAGCGTATGCGAGATAGATCTACAGTCTTTAATTGATTACACTTTGCAACGCATTTCAAAAGCGGAAATAAGTGTATTTAATAACCTCGTAAATAAAAAAAAAAACGTTATGATATGCTTTTGGAAATGGGGATGTGATGGAAGTAGTGGGCATTCCCGATACAAACAAGTTTTTGTTGAAAATAACAATGCGAATGATTCAAATATTTTTATGACTTCAATTGTCCCCCTTAAAATAAAAATACATACTGATCATCAAAATATATTGATATACGAAAATTGTCATACTTCAGCCACTCAATATTGTAGATCTCTTAGATTTGCCTTTGAAAAAGAAAGCTTTGGAAAAATTCAAGGGGAGTTTCAAAGAATGCAAGTCCAAATCGATGAACTCCGAGATACGAATCTTTCGATTAATAATAAAGTGGTTAAGCATGTTTTAATGAAAAAAATGGGCGATGGAAAAATTTGTAATGCTGTATTTGTGGAGCTAGTCCTAAAAATATGAATGACATATATAAATGTATACAGCTGCAGATTGACGAAAATGCATATGCGATAGGACTCTCTACTCTTCATGCACACATTAGATTTTTTGAGACTTGCCTACATATTGCATACAAACAAGATATTAAGCGTTGGCAAGCAAGAGGTGAAAAAAGGAATAATACAGAATAACTTACGATCTGAACTGGGATTGTTAGTTGATTTCCCAACACAAGGAGGGGGAAACATAAATGATGGGAACACGACACGTACATTTTTTAAGAATCTAGTAAAGTCTGCTGAGATTCTTGGAATTGAAGTGGAATTGGTAGACCGTTTTTCTACTATTTTAACAACTTTATCATATGGACTTCAGATAAAGAAATATAGAAAAATTTCGAAATTATTGCTTGGATACAGCTAACTTTTTTGTAAAATCGTATCAGTGGTTCCCATGCCTGTTAGTACACCAAAGCCCCGATTTGCGTCGTTCCGATCTGCGTCGTTTCGCATTGCGTCGCTTAAGAAATTTGGTGATTTCGAATTGCGTCGTTTTGATTTCAGTTTGCGTCGTTAGATAATTTTTTAGTTTCGAAAAGACTTTCCTTTTTTAAGTTCGGTGAATTTTTTTTCTTCAATTTTTAAAAAGGGTATCTCCCTTTTTATTTAGTTTATAGAAATTGGCTTTGCCTTTTTGCTCTATTTGTGGAAAGGTAATTAAGATTTACCTTAATTCATTCAGTTTTGCAAATATTTGCAGCAGTGAAGTGTCTTTTTGGCGTTCCTAATCAAAATGAGCCAAAAGAGAAAACAAATCAGTTTAGAATCAAAACTGGAAGTCTTAAAACGTTTTAAATCTGGTGAAAAAGCTGCTGACATTGGCAGAAATCTTGATTTATCTCCCACCACAGTAAGGACAATCTGTAACCGAGATGCTGATAAAATAAATGAGTTTGCTAAATCTGCGACGCCATTACAGACTAAACAAATAACAAAACAGAGGAGTCTTTTGATGGTCAAAATGGAGTCGCTTCTTAGCATTTGGATAGAAAACCAAAATCAACGAAGGATGCCACTGAGCAAGATGCTTATTCAGAATAAAGCCTTGAGTTTATTTAATGATCTTAAAGACAACTGTCCTTTATCAAGCGGTGAATGTTAAGAAAAATTTGAAGCAAGCCAAGGTTGGTTCAACCGCTTCAGAACTCGAGCAAATTTGCATAATGTTGCGTTGAAAGGAGAAGCAGCTAGTGCAGATATTTCAGCTGCTAATAAATTTAAACTTGAGTTAAAAGACATTATTGATGAGGGTGGATATTCTGCTAAGCAAGTTCTAAATGTCGATGAAACAGGTTTACTTTGGAAACGCCTACCGGGAAGAACCTACATATACAAATCTGAAAAATCTTGCCCTGGATATAAAGTCAGCAAAGATCGGCTTACCCTTCTCTTAGGAGGAAATGCAGAAGGAGATTTTAAATTTAAGCCTTTTCTGGTCTACCATTCTGAAAATCCAAGAGCTTTTAAAAATGTAAACAAGATCGATCTTCCAGTTTATTGGCGCGCCTACAAGAAGGCCTGGATGACTGCATCTTTATTTAAAAAGTGGATAGAAAATTGCGCTGTTCCTGACTTAAAAGCCTATTGTTCTTCTGAAAATATTTATTTTAAAGTGTTGTTGTTATTAAGCAATGCTTCAGGACATCCTATTTATTCAGATGCATTTTCTGAAAATATAAAAGTTGTTTTTATGCCTCCAAATACAACCTCCATCATACAACCAATGGACCAAGGTGTAATATCTAACTTTAAATGTTATTATTTAAGACGGACGTTTAGTCAGCTTATTGCAGAAACTGATGGACAAGACAAGCCATCTATGAAAGACTTCTGGAAAAATTACAACATATTAACGGCGATCAAAAATATCAACTTGTCATGGATAGAAGTAAAAAAACATGTATGAACGGAACTTGGCGTGAATTATGGCCAGAATGCATAAGTAAAAATATAGAAGATATCAATGATGTACCTACCAACTGTCTATAAAGAACTTGCAGAAATAGCTGCAGAAGTAAACTTTCAAGGCATGGAAGAGAGCGATATTGACGAGTTGCTGATATCCCACGAAGAAGAGCTAAGTAATGAAAATTTGATTGGATTGAATGTCGAATACGCTTTGGAAGATAAAATTGTTGCACCTGAGGTGATTATTGATGAAAAAAAACTTACTGCTGTTCTTATTTCGGAAGCAATGCAACTAATAACCCAGGGAATGGCTATATTTTCTGATAATGATCCTGACGACAAACGTAGTTTAAAAGCGACACAATCCGTTGCGGATGCTATCAACTGTTACAAAGAAATTTATTTGAAAAACAAAGCGAAGACACTTCAACTAACTATGGACAAGTTTTTGACAAAATCAACACAGCAATCAAATCCCTTGACAACAATTACTACTGATTTAGAATCCTGCAGTTCTGATTGAATACTTTAATATTAAATTTTCTGTAGATTTAAATGATTTTTTTTTTGGTTTTATTAAAACGAATGTATGCAATTTTATGAAATATGTACCTATCTTCTTTTCTTTTAATTTAATTTTTTGTTGCAATAAAATTATATATACCAATAAAAATTAATAAAAAATAGATTTTTTGTGAAATATTTTACTTTAGTACTAATAAAACAAAATTTCGTTAAAATATGTGAGAACATTTAATTCGATTTGCGTCGTTTTGATTTGCGTCGTGTTTCACTGGTCCCAATTAACGACGCAGACCGAGGCTTTGGTGTATTCACAAAGTCTTGTTGCATGGTGCGGACGTTATCAAAACTTTTCCCATGCCTTTTGGCGATCTTTCTGAAGATGTACAAGAAGCTCGCCAGAAAGATTTTAAGAAATTTCACGAAGGCTTTGCAAGAAAAATGTCCCGGATTGATACCAACACAGATATCTTACATTCTCTCTTAATTTCTTCTGATCCAGTGGTAAGCAAATTGCGAACACTTCCAGTCAAACAAAAACAGTCCCTCCCACCTAAAGTTTTTTAATTAATTGAAGACACATTACAGATATAATTTTAATAACTAATAATACGAGAATAGTTTTTCGGTGTTATTCTTTCATTTTTTAATATTATTTTTTTGTGAGTTCATGACTTGATTTAATTTTTGTAAATAACAAGGCAAATATCAGCTAAAATTTTGTTTTATTTATGAAATATCATAATATGTTTACAACTGCGAATGAACGAAGATAAATGGAATTTTTCAACTTTATTTGAATGTTAAATATCTTAAAACCTAGCTGTATCTTGGAAACTAATAGAAATAAACCAAAACAGATATCAATTTCAAGTTCAGCGGACTAATTTCATATAAAAGTGACACCAAGTTTGCATTAATATGATCAATTTATATTTAAGTCCATCCAAATGTAACAAATCAGCCACTGTGCTTGGCGGTAAGAAACTTACTTTAGTATTTATTGATTTTTATTGGTACCTTTTTTGCAGCTTCGATACAAGGAGTGCTTTTTGAATTTTTTTTTTTTTACTATTCATATCTTATTCATTCATAAAAGTTTGTTTTGCACTTATTTAATGGAACTTTTAATGAGATTGTTGGGTCAAAAATATAAATAACATAAACTTCGTACTAACTTCATACAATACTTTAAGCGGATTTAAAAATTTGTTTTGTTGTTTTTTATTTGCATAAATTACAAGAAATCCTGACTCAAACACTTCTGTGCGTTATAAATGGATATTTATTTAATCAGTATTAATTAAAAGTGTATTTGCAATTCTATTTTGTAAACGGTATTCGCGAGGTTTTGTTTGAAATTATATATTCTTCATACATTTTTAATTTCATTTTAATTCTATTAAGAAGCCCTATGCTCCATAAAGACAAAAATATATCCAAAATTTGAAAAAGTCCTTTTTTGTGACAAATAAACTAAAATAGAGCTTTTTGTTCTCTTTTCTCATCTTGTTTATCTCATTTATTTTCATATCACATTTTTATAGTTGTTGCTTATTTTATAAATAACATTTTAGTTTTAACTACATGAATTGTGAGCTTTAGATCAAGTGAGTTTTCAAGAAGGCAACAACAACAACAACAACAAATCTGTATAGAGTCAATCACTTAGCTGACTAGATAGTCTGTTTCGGAAATCGCTACATATTCCTCTTCAGTAGTCTTTGAGTGATTAAGCTGTGATCAACTCACTGTTTAAACTAGCATATGTATGTGCAGATTCTCTAATTCATTCTCATGAATTGTATGGCTGCTAATCATATGACACTTCAAAGCAGTGGCCATTTTAGATCACCGCCATCAACTCTATCAAGGGTTGCCATCTGTTCCAGTTGCTTCTTCATTTATTTCAATATTCATTGGTGTTCGATTGTTTGTCGAAATGCACCATAGAAATGAAACGAGTTTTTACTTCGACAGAAGCTAGTGTTCTAACTGGAAGGTGGCTATTTTCACAACCAAATGTTCAATTACACATGACTTTGACCGAAAAATCGATCAATTATTAGATTATTTAATTAATTTGACATTAATTAAACTTATTTGGCCGTGCTCTGCCATAGTTAAGTTAATTAGTTTTTATGATCTATTGAATAATTACATGAATTGTGAGCTTTAGATCAAGTGAGTTTTCAAGAAGGCAACAACAACAACAACAACAACAACTCTGTATAGAATCAATCACTTAGCTGACTAGACAGTCTGTTTCGGAAATCGCTACATATTCCTCTTCAGTTGTCTTTGAGTGATTAAGCTGTGATCAACTCACTGTTTAAACTAGCATATGTATGTGCAGATCCTCTAATTCATTCTCATGAATTGTATGGCTGCTAATCATATGACACTTCAAAGCAGTAGGCCATTTTAGATCACCGCCATTAACTCTATCAAGGGTTGCCATCTGTTCCAGTTGCTTCTTCATTTTTTTCAATATTCAATAATTTCAAAATATAAAATTTCAAAATTAAAACTCACTTGATCTAAAGCTCACAATTCATGTAATTATTCAATAGATCATAAAAACTAATTAATTTTAGTTTTAATATTTATCAATTTAAGCATTTCTGATCAGGAATCAATGCAACCACTCAACACTTTTCCAACGATATCTAGAAGTTGAGGATTGCATTAAAAATAATTAAGCTTTTTAGAATATTAGTGAAAATAACTTGAAAAAAAAATTAAAAAAAAATACCCGAAAAAGTGCATTATCTTTAATACGAATTAAGAAGTTAAAATTTTTTTAAGCAAATCTTAAGAACTTTCTTATAAGAATTAGTTCTGACCGTGTGTTTTTTTAAACTACCACAACAGCCAATATTTTAACAAAAAAACTCGTTTTCAAGGGGGTATTTAAAATCATTTCAGCTCACGGATTCAGAGTCATGGCCGGATTATCCATAAGGCTGTGTAGCTGCATTCCATTCGCCTCAAAATAATCCAGATTATTTGTTTTTACATGCAAAGCAAAGCCAAAATAAATCCTATAAGAAATAAGATTATTTTTGCTATCCATATAAAATTGTGATATAGCCTTTAAAAATTTTCAAACACAGGTAAGAACTGTGGGTCTTACGTTAAAACTGTTGACAATTTTACAGCAAGCAGACTTTATGTCCGACATGGAGAAGCGGAGATATTGGCGAATAACCAATTCGGTGAACTTTGAACCCGAATATCTTCTAACGCGAATATGGTATCATAAAGAACTCATGGCAGGTTGTTAATTATGACTTAATTGAAAGGTTTGCATCAAAAAAATTTTAACATAAATTTTTCGATTTCAGATTAAAAAAATTAAGTAAGAAAAAATATTGCAATATTAATAATATTAAATTTATGTCATAAAAGTGGGCGTTATTAGAGAAAGAGCCGTAAAAAACACAATATTATAAAAAAATTTGGATCTGGAATAATATTGGCACAACGGTAGTAAAATTCCTTACACGAATGGGTATAATTTTCACAAAACAGGATGAATAAAGTGGGCGAAATTCGGAAAAGGGCGTGTCGCTATTAGAAAAACATTGTATATCAGTTAATATTTACACTCGGGTAGTAAAATTCGGTGCAAGAGTACCGAAATTTTAATGGTGATGTAAATTTCTTCCATTACCATTAAAAATTTAGTGACAGTGAAATTTTAGTGGTAACGAAATTTTTTTTCCATTACCGTTACGTACTAATGGTAATGCAACGGTATTAACGGTAATTTTGCATTACCAATAGGTGGTAAAATTTTTTTAAACATTAGTTTTTGTGGCATTTAAACAGATTTTACCATTTTGTTAAAGTCACTTTGTATGGGAGGTAGGAGTGGTTTTCATACGATTTAAACAAAATTCAAATATATGAGGTAAATTTTACTTCAAAGCTAATTTACAAAATTCCAAGTCACTACATAATATTTTGTGGCATTTTTAGAGATTTTTTGTTTTGATCAACATTTGTATGGGAGGTAGGCGTGGTTTTAATCCGAATTTTCTTATTCTCGAACTTAATCTTTATTATTTGAATATAAGCAGATATACCATATATCAATACGATATCTTTAAAATTGCAGCTGTTATCTTATCGAAAGACAGACGCACATGGCGAAATCGACTTTGGATGTGATGCTGATCAAGAATATATATACTTTTCTATACCTGCCACCCCTCCTTATCAGCAATATTAACAGCGTGACAAAGTTAATATCCTCCTGGCACAGTACGCGTAGGGGTATTAATGGTGTTATTATGAATATAATTGAATTGTGATAGAAAAAATTTAATTGAATTCGTTAGAAAAGGGTAAAGGGGCCCTGACATGGTTAATCCGGCCATGGTCAGAGTCGAAATATTTGAATAGTCATCATAAAATAAACCAAGGATAATTTTGAGAAACTGATCCGAAAATTTTATTTTCGTGAGGCGCCTTAATGTTTACATGCATTTTTTTTTATTTTACTGATTTTACAAAATTATGGCTTCACTCAAATTTTAAAAGAAGCATTTTTCAAATCGTACCATACGTTCTTTTGTTATTATTTAGCTTTTTACAATATAATATAAGTATAATAACAACTGTTTTGTGAATTAACTTTACTAAAGAAACAGTATATGTTAAATATCATTTCTTATGATCGAAAATAAAATATAATAGTACATTAAAGTATAACCCAAATATTTAATAAGAAACTATGAATTTAATAAATTTCAAGAAGTTTGGACAGAAAAAGAAAGAATGGAGAAACTTAGTTGGATGATAAATAAGTAGGAATAAATTGCTTAAAGACACCTCCCCCTGAGACCACACTCAGTCCACGTGCCAGAGCATTCCACAGTCTGATGGCGTTAATGAAAAACAAGATCGAGGAGTTTAATGAAGTGTGTCTTGAAACTATGAGAATATTACTTTGTATAGAAAAGCTAAATATAAGTTTATCAATTAGTTAGGAAGTTGTTCTTGAATAGATCAGCTAATGCAAATAAATACAGTTTCTGGCATCAATCTTTTGTAAAAGGATGTATTTTTGAAAGCTGCACTGCGGCTCCAATTTGTAAAATTTACTGTATAGAAAAATTAACTATAGTACCTTAATGCATATGTAAATATGTGGTTTATTTGGTTTTTTCGGGAAATTTTTTTTTTTATTCTAAAAATATAATTGCTTTATTTATAGACTTTTACTGTAACAAACGGCCTTAGTTTATTATATTGAAACATGAATTTCATTTAATATCACATGATTTTCCAATGTATTTGAAAACTATTTGTGCAGAATATTAAGCCTGAATATTTAATTACAATTAAAAAGTTATTTAATTAAGTTGAAATTTGAATGAATATTTTAATAATTAATTTACTAGAGTGGATAGGTAGATTTTTTTGGACAGCTCGTGCGACGTTGTTTTTAACTAATTTCAAGGAATAAACATGCGCTGTTTATCTGGCAACATTTTCGCCGTACTCACTTTATTTCTAGCATAAATATTTTGGAAGCAACATCCAATAAAGCAAATGTACCATTTTTCGACATTGAAAAAACTTTTACTGCACGATATTCGAGGTAAAATAAAAACTGCATATACATTTGAAAAATTAACTCTACCGCTTTTATTTGAAAAGTATGAAATATCTAAGAAGTTTGCTTATTAGCTTTGATATATTGCATATTTATAAATAATTTTAAATATATAATATTTATAAATATATTTGTATACTCACGGTTAAATTTTCTTACCAAAAAAGGATTACTTTTTAAGGGCAGGTCCTCATGAAGCTCGACCAAAAAACTCAATTTTATTTTTTTTTGCGTTTCTTTATGCAGATTGCGGTCAGTGCAATTTGTGTAGAACAAATAACGTAACAGTGTGATTGCTGTGTGTATGCGTATAAGTATCGACCCTGTAGTCCAAGGCATCGTGCACCAAAATGTCACGATGATTTCTTAAAGAAACTTACTGCATGAGATACATTTGTTGATAATTCTTTAACAAATCCGTCTTGTTTTCGTTCATCGAAAACAGAAAGTTTTCAAGCAGTGCATGAATTTGGAACTTTTATATGAGATTTTTGTCAAGGAAATGTATGACCGAATCAGCATGTTTCGTCAAAGATGAAGAAAAATCGTGCATGATTCGTTAAAGATTCATTTACGACTGGGACTACTGGGGAGCAGACAACAAACTACCCAGATGATAAACAAAGCAGGCCTGCCGGTGAAAGGTTATAATTTTATTGCTAAGTTAATAAGTATATTTTTTAGATCTTAAACACTTCCTCTTTACTTCTAAGTGAGGTGCACTAGCAAAAGCATCATGTTTGCTAATGCTAAATTCTGGTTAATTTTAAGGGTCAACAACTTCAATATTTTCATGATTGTTGTAATTCGCCGACACTTCAAGTTTTCGCCTAAGCACTTTTGATAGCAACAATGTTGTTATGTATATTATTTCAAAATCACAACAGTGCGAATGGTTCGTTTTCATCGGCTTAAGTTTTTATTCATGTTTTTTTGGAATCTTGAGTAGTGAGTTCAAATACCATCAGAGACAAAAAAAATTTTTTTTTTTTCTTAATGGCTTTTAATTTTTTTTCAGTTTGTTCTGTTTTTTTTAGTGATTTCGTTGTTTTTGAATTGAAAACTTCTTTAGGTGCGCTGAACGATTTTCGTAGAGGGTAAATCTTTGGTTTGCGTCATCGTCATTTTGCGAGTAAGTCTCGTCATCAATACAGACAGCTAAGATAACAAGATAGGAAACTTAGACAGTATTACCTCAAAAAATGTTTGCATGTATTTGTGCATAAAAAATCAACCCTGATCGTCACTCTTGTTCTTAATCGACCGCAAGCTCACAAATAAATCACTTGGCAACTCCTGAAATTAATGCATTTTATCTGTTTGTTAGTATATAAATACTGAAGTTAGGTTACAATAAGATGTTTGCAGCCAAAACTTTTTATTAATTTGCTTTATATTGATCTATATATGCTTTTAAAGTTTGGCAATTTCTTCAGTTGTTGTATTTGTCAACATTTTTGAAAAAGTTGCTTTTACTCAAATCCCCCTCTAAAAATGGAACGATCTTCTTCTTTTTCTGCTTTTTTTCTGCTGGAACTTTGTTTGCAAACAAGAAAAATAATGTATGGATTGAGTGTTTTTACATTTTAATCTTTAAGTTGTGACAAAGGAATATGTTGAACATTCAAATAATTACATGCATGCTCTTATTATTATATATTGTAAAACAAAGTTTGACAATTTTCACACTTGTTGTATTTCACAGTGGCTTTTTAAGAGTGGTTAAATTTTAAGGGCCGATGTTGAATTTGAACCACACCTAAAAATCAAGGTTTTTCTGCATTTCATTTGACACATTTCTCAATTTCAGACTAATTCAATTTGAACCATGGAAAGATACACAATCGAGCAACTCGTAAAAGTTTTTCAGGCTTATTATGAAAATGAACGTTCAAATCAAAATGCATATCGTGATTTTTTCGGTCAATTTTATCATCCAAATGTGCGTACAATCGGAAAAATCGTGCAAAAATTTGAGCAAACCGGGTCTTTAGGAGATGTGAAAACACCAGTGCATGCTTGTACAGCTCGTACTGCAGAAAATATTGCTGCTGTTCGCGATAGTGTAACTGAAGAGCCGTCCACCTCAACTCGTCGTCATGCCCAACAATTGCACCTCTCACGCTCATCGTTGATGAATATTGTGCATACAGACTTGCGTTTACCCGCTTAAGAGGTGCAATTGACTCAAGAACTAAAGCCTCTTGACCATTTCAAGCGTCGTCAATGATCAGAATGGTGTGCAAGAAATGGCAACAGTGGATGATCAATTATCGAAGAAAATCATCTTCAGTGATGAGGCACATTTTCACCTCAGTGGATTCGTCAATAAGCAGAATTGTCGTACTTGGGTGAATGATAATCTAAAAGTGATTGTCGAAAAACCAATGAACCCACAAAGAGTGACTGTTTGGTGCAGTTTATGGGCTGGTGGCATCATCGGGCCGTATTTTTTCCAAAATGAGGCCGGTCAGGCAGTTACTGTGAATGGTGTTCGCTATCGTGAGATGATAACGATCTTTTTATGGCCCAAATTGGAAGATATGGATGTGGACGATATGTGGTTTCAACAGGACGGTGCCACTTGCCACACAGCTAACGAAACAATGGCTCTTTTGCGCGACAAATTCAATGGCCGTGTTATCTCACGTAGTGGTGATGTCAATTGGAAGCCAAGATCATGTGATTTGACACCGTTGGACTTCTTTCTTTGGGATTATTTGAAAGAAAAGGTGTACGTCGATAAGCCAGCAACAATTCAAGAGCTAAAGGATGAGATAATTCGGCACATTAACGGCATAGAACCTTAATTATGCCTCAGTGTCAATGAAAATTTGGAACATCGGATGGAGGTGTGCCGCCGAGGGCGCGGCGGCCATTTGGCGGATATTTTGCTTCATACATAATTGAGCTATGCCAGTATTATCATAATAAAAAGAAATGACTTAATTTCTTAAATAATTTGTGTTTTATTCAAAATCAACATCAGCCCTTAAAATTTAACCAGAAAAATTGAAAAAGGTTAGTAGAATTTGAGGAAAACTAAAAAATTTACTATAGGCAACTAAGACGTGCTCCACACTCACGACACACCTGCAGCGGCATGCCGGAGTGCCTGACTATATGGATGAGTTCCAAAATGCATTTTTACAAAGCATCAATGTGTTTTATTTTGAATTAGTTCGAAGATTATTAGTCAAAACTGCGCAATTAAACTATTTTTAAGAATATCAATAGAGCTGCGAAGTTTTTGTATTTTAACTTAGCACCAATTCAAAATAACACCCTGATGCTTTGTAGAAATGCATTTTGAACTCGCCCTATCTGTCCATACTGCAGCAAAGCCTTTTACGGGACCAATAGTATGCAGGCAGATAAAACACAAAGCATCAGTGTGTTTTATTTTGAATAAACTTGTAAAACTTTTACACTTTAAAGTTATGCTTCGCTAAGCAGAAGACCGGCAATCATATGTTCACTTACACGATCCATTGGAAATTGCTTTTTTACGCAGCTTCCGCAGCGTAAAACGCAAAGAATCTCACGCGTCATTGGAAATGGGCCTTAAATCTTTGGTTCAATCGTCATCGTCATTTTGCGAGTAACTCTCGTTATCAATAGGGTTCACATTTTAAATCGCTCATCAAATCGATCATCAAATGATTTGACAAATGATTTGACCAACAAAATTTGTATGGATTTGATGGCAATTTGATGAGCGTTTACACATCAATTGTGAAGTCATGAAGTCTCTTTTAATGCCTCCACCTGAGATCTTGGTACCAGGCAAACAAAAAACATAGCAAGCAAAGTGCTATTTATTTTCCGCCGCCAATTCGGTTCATCCCCTCTAATGTTGCGCAACCGATGTGATACTGCTCTTCTCTGTTCTTCGTTGTAATAGATTTTCTTTGTAATTGTTGTTGTAAATGTATTTAAGTTCAGCTACAGATCTACATATACATTGAAAGAAAAACAGTAAATATCCTTCAAGATTATTTTATGACAGACCGATTTGTCAGCAGATAATTTTATTGATGATTGCTTGCTGCGTTTGCTGAGCGCCTGGTAGCCAAGATCCAAGAGAGTGTATTTGATTTTCATGACCAACATAAAAAGCATTGGAAGTTTAATAAATGTCACCAGCATATTCTCTGACTGGGACCATGGTATAATAAGTAATAGGTAGGAGTGATATTTCGTGTTTCGACCATCGAATGTCAAACAAAAGAAAACAAAATAGGGAACGTGTGTCATACACATTGGCCGCATTCAGAGGAGTCACCTGCTGTGAGTCACCTCACTTAAATTTTTAAAAAACAGGTGCCAACTATTGACTCCGCTGAAAGCTGCCAATGTGTGTGACACACGCACTTTATATTGTTTTCTTTTATGTGAAATTCGATGGTCGCAGCTAGTGAGAAAATATGTAGTTGTCAAGGCTACCTAATAAAAATTTTATCATGACTGGGACTGCATCGTCCAAAAATTTTTTGTTTCTTATTTCAGCTACCATACGCCTATAGTAACTTTTTTAGAATATAATTCAATTATTAATGACGCAAATAGTGAAAATAATTTAAATGAAATGCAATGAAATTTATGTAAATACAAATTCTATGTATACGTATTTTAATTGTATATTAATAACTTCAATAAGTTTAATTTATATTTTTGTTTATGTTTTACTTTGTTTTTTATACCAAAACCCATAATTTAAAATATAATGAAATGATAAAAAACGAAAATAATGTGCATCAATGATGAACTGGATGTACGGATGAACCGAAACGGAGACAGAAAATAAACTGCACTTTGCTTGCTATGTTTTCTGTTTTCCTTGTAGCAAGATCTCAAATGCAGGCATTAAAAGAGACTTCAAGACGAATCAAACAAAATATCATTAAAAAAAAAAAATAGAAAATTTATTTTATTTTATGAGGTTCATTTTTCATTCAATAGTGCTCCCTGTATTTTATTTTTATATCAGCAATGTTCTATTTAAATGTTGTAAACAGTTTGATGTAATTATAAAATAAAAATGCTATCTGAATAAAAAATATTTTGAAAGATATGATCAAAGTCTGAGGGAGTAAAAATATAAAAAGTTTTTCTGGTTAGCATGAAAATTTTTATAAAGCAGTAAAGCGGTCCGTGCCAGGACAAAGTCTTCCAGGGAATACTAATATTTTATGTATAGGTTTTCGCTTCGGTTGGCAGTCCCCTCACTGCTATACTTTTTTGCATTAATTGGTTATAATAACTCTGACGATTAGTTAATAGCTGCGATGGTCGAATGGCTAACCAGATGCACTTGCACTCACGCGGCCGAGGTTCAAGTCTCCGGATAATGGTAATTTTTCAATTACCATCAACATGGGTTGGAAATTCAGCAGACATGCTCACTTCCATACCCGCTTATACATGTTTTCTATAGGCATGTCCTAGGACTTCTGTGAAGATAGCCCCAAATCTTCAGCCCAAGTTTTTGCCGAATCCGCCGGAAAACATATAAAAATATTGAATTCGCCGCAATTAAAAAAATTAGTTAAACATACATTTTTTACCAAAAATGTATATTTAATTGATAAATTTGTCACCTCTTCTCCAAATTGCTATCAATCGTCCTTGGTATATACAGCTTCGAACTAAAAAACTTGTAAAGGTAAATAAACATTTTTTCTAAAAACGAAAAAGTTATTATTTAAAATTAAAAGGTTCATTCAAAATGTAATTTGATGTGCCAAATCGAATGGCACTATGCTCAAGTCCCGTTCTATCGTCCTTGGCACCTAAATTTGAGATGAAGAGCAAAAAATCGTGATTTTTTTATGACAGTAAGAATTCCACACCCCAAAACTAGCCCCAAACATAAAACTTCCATCCTGGATTTGAGATATATGATAGCTGATAGCAAACTAATGATTTAAGTCCTTAATCCCAAAATTGCTATCTATCGTCCTTCATACCGTAAAATAGTCTTGAAGTAAAAAAATCAGTTTAGAAAAAAAAATTAATTTTAAAACTATCATATATCTCAAATCCAGGATGGAACTTTTATGTTTGAGGCTAGTTTTGGGGTGTGGTATTCTTGCTTTCATAAAAAAATCACGATTTTTTGCACTTCATTCCAAATTAAGGTGCTAAGGACGATAGAGCGGGACTGGAGCATAATGCCGTCCGATTAAACACATAAAAATACATTTTTGAACAAAAATTTAGAGTGGAACCTTTTTGGCTTCTATATTTTTTTTCGGTTTAAGAACTTGTTATTTTTCTTTTCTGAACTGAGTATTTTACTTCAAGACAATTTTACGGTATGAAGGACGATAGATAGCAATTTCGAGATTAAGGTCTAATATAATCATTTTGCTATCTGCTATCACATATCAAAAATTCAAGATGGAACTTTTTGTTTTGGGGCCAGTTGTGGGGTGTGGAATTCTTACTTTCATAAAAAAATCACGATTTTTTTTTACACTTCAGCCCAAATTAAGATAGCAAGAACGATAGAGCGGGACTGGAGCATAGTGCCGTTCGAATAAACAATTTAAAATGCATTTTTTGAACAAAAATTTAGAGTGAAACCTTTTTGCCTTCTATAGTTTTTTTTAGTTTTAAAAATTAATTTTTTTTTCTAAACTGATTTTTTTACTTCAAGACCATTTTACGGTATGAAGGACGATAAATAGTAATTTTAAGATTAAGGACTAAAATCATTAGTTTTCTATCAGCTATCATATATATCAAATCCAGGATGGAACTTTTTGTTTTGGGGCAAGTTGTGGGGTGTGGAGGTATTACTTTCATAAAAAAATCACGATTTTTGGGCACTTCAGCCCAAATTTAGGTGCCAAGGACGATAGAGCGGGACTTGAGCATAGTGCTAGTCAATGTACCACATTTAAATACATTTGCGAACAAAGATGTAGAATGGAACCTTTTCTCTTTCTTTACTTTTTTTCGTTTCAAAAAAATTTTAAATTCTGGCTGTCATACAAAAATCTTTATTTTTTGCACTTCAGCCCAAATTTTACTATATAGGTTGTAATTTTGCATTATTTTACATATTTTCTTAATTATTTTCTTTTAAAAAAAATTATTTAGCTAGTTTTTGCCACTTTAAATGCGTTGCGGCGAATTAAAATGTTTGGGTCGAGTTTTACGGCGAATTCAAAAGTTAGGCTGAGTTAAAAAATTTGGGATGAAGATTTTGGGCTAACTTCACACCGGTGTCCTAGGACGCCATGTTTGTCAAATGAAGTGCCGTAGCATTCTGCATTATACCATGAGATGCATTGCTGGTAGGGCAGTTCATTTGGCAGACAAGTATTCATTCTGCATTCATACCATGAGATGCATGCTACATTGCTGCTATAGCAGTTCATTTGGCAGACATTCTGACCTAGGATATGTCTATAGAAAAACGATATAAGCTGGTATTAAGGCGAGCATGTCTCCTGACCTTCCGAGGGTTGTTGTCGGGAGACATCTAGCAGGGCTCCTTTTCCAACTGGGATATTAGCTTTTCAGAGTGGAAGCACTGCAGAAACCACAGAAAACCACTGAAGAGTTGCTGCGTCTTTATGTTTAACGAAACAAAGGCTAAACGTGGTGTGAAGCACTGTAAGCAATACATTTTTCCATATCAAAAAGTATAGTTGCTCGTTTCTTCTAAGACATTCAGCTTTCGTTTCGTTATATATAAAGATGCAGTTGATATAGCGATTAACGAAATAGCTGTTTAGTCTTCTTAGCGGTTTGTTCTGTCACAATTTTCTTATTGTTACAACCTGTTGCTTCATGATCTTATTTGGCATAAAGCTCATATATAATTCCATAAAATTTTAAATTTTTATTAGAATTATAAAATAAAAATATATGAAAAAAATTTTAAATTTAACCGTCGTTTACGATTGAACAAATATTTTTTCTAGGAAAATTATAGCTATGGTAATTTCTTATAAACAACTTTAATGTTTAATCCTTCAAAGAATTATTAAAATTTTTAAAATTTTCTTTAAACTAATTCCTGAAAGTTTACACACAAACAACACTTATAAAAAAGAAACATTTAAGAAACCTCTACCCCACTAACGAATTCTAAAAAGTGACTATTCTTTAAGGATGCAGCAGTTAACATAATAAAAGTAGTGCTTTTGGCTTATCCAATAAGCACATTTTATGTATCGCCATTCTCTAAGAACGTTCGAACGTCGATTTTTCATTGCCTTAAAGGAGTTTAACAATTCTTAATACTCGCAAAGTTCTTATTGACCAAAATGTTGACTTCAACTGTTCTTTAAACCATTTGTCAAAGCTAAGAAGGATGGTTCCGAATGATGAGTTTAAATGATAAACTACCCTCCCATGCACAAAATCGACTGTTATTCTTCTTCTTTTAAGCAGCTTAGACAGCACTTAATTTGAAAACATTTGTTATTTTTATTTGCTGTTAGAGAAGTGACTTTTTAATGGTTTAGGAAAAAAATACCTTTAAGTCAACTGGTATAAAATAGAAGTCACACTACCATTAAATTTAATGTCAAGCTGATTACTATCCCGCTTTAGTACCTACACCACATTCCAATCCCTTAAGCCACTACTCATCACAACAACCTGCTCGTAAAATGCTCACGGTCGATGCTGCACCCGACGACAAAAGACGTCATGTGGTGTCATGCCAACATTTCGTTCGCAGTTCTGCCATTTTGTACAAATTATGTGACTAAAACAGTCAAAGGCATGTCATACAGAGCCTAAGGAAACAATGTTATCCTTTAAGCCCTTAAAAGGCGAGGCAAAGTCCAAAAAGAGCAAAAAGAGAAGAAAATACAACAGCTTCTTGGCTGGCACTTCAAACGACAGATACAATGTATTAATAGACTTGCAAAGCCAATAGCAACAATAGCAATAACAACAACAACAACAAAAACAACAATCAGAACTGTCCAGAAAATGTTTCGCACAAAATGGAGTGAATTCTTTAACAGCTTGACGAAAGGCCTCTAAAAGATGTTGGGATAGCAACTGTATAAGTATAAGAAAATCATGTTAAAAACCATAAAAATGCCTTAAAATTTTTAATTTGTCTGTAGTTATTTTAATTTTCACGTTTTAAGATATATAGGTAATAAATACAGTTTTTGGAACTCTTGTAAAGATTGATGTTTTTCTATAACACAAAATTATTACTCTCACAAAAAGTTAAAACCTTACTACCACAATGTTACAATTTCTGCTAGATGCATTCTATAATTGACTACAACTCCATACATTTTCTTGAAAAGTCCTTTTTCTTGGCGTCAAATTAATGCTATTTTGCAACAATGTAAGTTTTATCGACTTCTTTAAATTTACTGTCCGTTATTGTTTGCTTTTATATCAGGATTTATTTTGTGTCTGTCTGTTTTACTGGAAATGAAGCACTTGCGTCAATTTTTTTGACAATGTGTTTATGATAGCTTTTAGCCAGGGAAAACTTACATATATGACTTTCACAACCAAATTCAGTTCACTAACCAAAATGTTATAAAAAATTTATAAGAAGTTTATCGGTTGCGCTAAAAGGCTAAAACCACTGCAAAGTCATTAAAATTAGTCATGTCTTTTAGACTTTTTGTAAGCAAAGAAACAAAATTTATGTGAAATATACAGTCATGTGAAAATAAATAGGGACACCTATACTTTTATATATGAAGCTGCATGAATTATATACAAAGTGCTCCAGATATAGCAATAGTTCCCTCGGATGGTGATTCTTCTTGATAAGGCGAGTATTACACTTTATGGAGTTTCCGCTCACATTGTAAAACTTTTAAGATACAGGGTGTTTTACGGTTTTGGTACGTGTTAAGTATTATTGATCTAGAATCTAAACTACTCACCATAAAATAAAAAATAATATTGAAAAAACTTTGTTGTTTTTGTTGTTTCTTTGGAAAGATTCGTTAGAACAATTAATTGTTCTAACTTTGACCTTAAGCTCAATAAACGATTTTAAACTATCAAACAACTAGAATTTGTATTTAAAATCAAGTATGATTTAAACTATCAAACATTTAGAATTTGTATTTAAATCATATAAAGTCAACATAACAAAAAATAATATTTTGTATTTTAGAAAAAATATCAACTTTTCCATCAATATATCAACCACTTTCGTGTCATGTGCTGCAGCGGAGCTACAATTTTGAGATTATTCAACGAAATATCCACAAGTTTTGTATATATTGCTTCAGCGGAGCTGTGATCGTCCAAATTTAAAATGTCTTTTTTTCATGTAAAAATACACTTATTCAACAGCATTTTTTTAAATACTTATTTTGGACAATGACAGCACCGCTTAAGAAAAAAGACAGAAAATTTGTTGATATTTCGTTGGATAATGACTCGTTGTCGAGTAACCACCCTGTCAAGCTAGGATCTCACCGGCTTCAGGAAGACAGAACGATATATATTATATATATACCTATTGGAGTGGTGTTTTATTGGGTATGAGACTTTGTTTGTCACACGACTCCGCCGTATACAAAAATTGTTGCTAACTTGACCTTGTTTGTCTTGAAAACGCAACCCTGCTTTGCTGTCTGATATCATCGATTTTGACTTAACTTTTTTCTTTGTTATTTGTTATACTTTAATAAATTATATACTTTAAGCAATTTATTAAAACTTTTTAGTTTGTTAATAATACATGATTTCAATCAAAATCATACTCTATATTTTTGAATTGTATTAAATATCTTATTTTATAATATTAAATTTGCTATAAAACCTGTTAAGGTTTAGCAATCAAGTAAATAAATAAAAAAAAAAAATAAATAATCTCAAATTTTTTGCTTCGCTTCAGCACATGACACAAAAGTATTGATATACTGATGAAAAAGCTGATATTTTTTCTAAAATACAAAATATTATTTTTTATTTTATGGTGAGTAGCTTAGATTCTAGATCAATCTAAACTAAAATCAAAGCCGGGTATTGTGAAATACCTCTTTCTTTTTCCTAAAAAACGGACAAGATATTCCTTTGAATCGTTAGCAGTGCGCAGTTTTTGATTTATTTGTGCATATTTTATATGGTCTTTGTTCAGTTTGTTTGTTATCAAAACAATTTAAAAGGTATAGTAAAAAAAGTAAAGGAGCCCAGAAAATCACTATTTGGAAAATTGGCAGTTAATGTGGAATGAGTTGGGTGGTTATTGTGGAATACCATTCCACATTTCCCAGCACAAAATTAACATTCGTTTCAAAACAAAATTTTGCTTATAAATAAAAGTTTAAAAAATGTTATAAATGTCGCACTGCAAACACTGTGTCCATTTTATCAAGGTGATGTCATCTTTGAAGGATTTGTTGCAAAACATGCATTTTATTTGCTTGTTAGGTGGAACGTTATGGTAAACTTCGTCGTCGTCAGAATCCATGAACTTTAAGCTGACATCAGATTCACTAGATGAACTTTTGTTTCTAGAGCGATGCTTCACTTTTTTTACTTCTTGCTTAGTCTTAGTCTGCTTCCGTCTTCCCTTCTCTGTTTGTATTTTTCGAACATGAATAGCTGCAATACTCTTCTCAATATTGTTTTTATACGGAAATTTTGTTAGAACAGTTGGTCTCGACTTTCTTCCTCGATTGCTTGGTAAAATGCACCTTATTCTTGGTGGAGGGGATATTTCCCAGGAACTTATTCGTTTACTAGTTGGCAAAACTGGATCAGCTATTAAAAGTGGGTCAGCTGTAGAATTAGAAGAAAGTAAACCCGAATTTGCGTTTTCCACCACTGCGCACACTGTAAAACCTGCCAATGGATTTCCACCAGAAGATTCTTGAACTAGTTCTTTAATTAAAAGTGGGTCAGCAGTGGAATTAGTAGAAAGAAGATCCGAATTTTCGTTTTCTGATGGATTCTGACCACAAGATTCTTCAACAAGTTCTTCAATTTCTCCAGTAATAAAGTCGCTTTCTTAAAAAATATTTTTGTTAAAAGGATATATTCCCGTGCATTTAAATCCGTTGACAGCGACTTGTCCCGACTTAATCTTTTGATAAGCTCTACCAAAAAGTTCTGCAATATCAAACTGAGTAATTTTTGTGCCTTTTTCAAGTGTATATCTTCTGATTTCATCGCTGTAGTAAGTTTTAAGAGGCTGCAACTTGTGAGTCGAGTGTGGAGGAAGTGAAACAATTACCACACCATTTTGACGCGCAAGATTTGAAATCTCTATATTCCTCGTATAGCTATAGTGGCCGTCCAATATTAGTAAAGATGGGTCCTCTTTACTTGGCTTTGTAAATTTTAAGAAATGTTTAAACCATTTCGTGAAAGAATCAAGTTGAACCCATCCGGAAATGTGGCGAACCAGGAGGAGCATTCTTCATTAACTGAGCATTGAGATTTGTTCGTGGAAATATAAAAAAAGGCAGAACGAAAGATCTCCCAGCGTTAATGCATCTGATAACGTTGACTAATGAGCCTCGTTCAGCAGATATCATTGCTCCAATCTGGCGTTTCCCTTTGCTTGCCAAAATTTTCGGATGTTTATTTGGAATAACAGAAAGTCCAGTTTCATCAACATTCCATATGGCAGATTGTGGAAAAATGTGCTGTTCATATTCATTTTCAAGGATCGTAAAAAACATGTCTACATTTTCTCGAGTGAAACGTCTGGCTCTATCAAAAGAAGTGCCAGTTGGTGTCCGAATACTCAATTTTTCCTTATTACGATTCAAGAATCCTTTTAGCCAGTCTTTGCCAGCACAACATTTTAAAACGGAAAATTTATTTGGAATATGGTTTTGTTTTGTCATTTGAAATGCAAGGGAACGGATATCACTTCTAGTAAGTTCCCAAAATCGAGCCTCCATCTCAAGAGCAAAGTTCACTAATTCATTTTCTGTGTTGCTGTCAAAAATTGGGGCCCTACTCTGTAATGCGATTCGAAAACCAATGCGATTCGAAAACAAAATGCTATCCGAATTTAAAATCGCACTCTGTAACTCTTTCGCTTGAGTGAGAGTGTTGCTTGCTAAATATTCCTGGAAGTTTGTCCATAATTTGGCATCATTGGACGAATCGTATGAAAATTTATCCAAAATTTGGCATCACTTTTTACCAAACGTCAAAAAATTGTCAGGAAAATATAGACAAAGAAATATAAGCGAATAGACAAAGAAAGAATAAGTTCAAAAGTTTAAAAAATTAAATATAAAAAATGACTTTGTGGTGGTTACATGGTGATGACGAGCAGCAAGAACGGTTGCAGCGGTGAATTAAAAGAGATCACTGTAATGTGATGGCTATCAGTGATTAGAGGTAATTAAGAAATAATGTATATTCCCGTCCGCTAAGCGTTAAACTATTCATTTTTGATTTTTTATTTTTCAGTTTTGTTAAAAATGTTCGCCTTAACAAAGAAGAATTTATATACGTTTTTGCAGTTGCCGTCTTTAGTTGCCCCTTGGCCAAGTCAGGATGTTCCTGGAAGAAATCCACCTACAAATCAAATTGCCGCGGCTTTGTGCTGATATTTTTGCAAGATTCCCTGTGTAAAAATTAAATGGTTAAAACATATTATATCATGTTAATATTCGTAAAAACTTACATTTTTATTTATATTTCGCTTCTTGATTCAATTTGTTGATAAACTTAATTTATTTTTTACTTCTGCTAAAGAAAAAGAGCTGTCGAATGAAAATTCCGAAATTCGAGTGACTTTGACACTCGCATTCACGTTGCCAAGTGCCGAAAATGCGAAAAGCAAAAAAGGATAAATTGAAATGCGAAAGTCGGAAAATAAAATGCGAATGTCAGATTACAGAGAACCTTCTGTTCGAATTCGAGCAATTTTACTTTTGAATCGCATTACAGAGTAGGGCCCCTGGCTTACGTCCTATTGGAGTGGATAAAAGTTTTGAAACCGGAGTATCGCTTTTATCCAGTCTGTAAAGCGTTGTGTGCGGAACATTAAAGGTTTTTGATGCCAAATCTATGCCCATATCTCCGCTTCTGACTGCTCTTTTAGGTTGTTTCATGGAAAGCTGATTCCATTTTCTAATTCCATCCTCTTTTGGCATGTTTAGAATTGAATCTGGAAAATATACAATACATACTTAAAAATCAAAAAAATTGCAAGAACCGGTCAGATAATGAGGAATGGTATTCCATAATAGCCGCCTTCAACCATTCGACACTATGAATGCCGTACTTACCACAAAAATTGTAAAATTTATACTTATAGGCTTGCACTTTTATCGAACCCACGAATTTAAATTTATTTTAATCAATCACCAAAGCACTTCAAAATATCTACGAAAAAATGTCGCGTGATCGAGTCGATGCTTTCCAAACTACTGAACATCAACCAGCATGTATTTTCAGGAATAAGCACGTGTTTCACGTGGATGTGCTTTGTAAGTCAAATCGACTAACAATGATAATAGTTTTAGATATCTTGCTATGCTCAGATTGGCAAAACTATCAGCAGGCTGGATGTAAGTGTTTTAAGCAAACTTATTAGACGAACAGACTAACAAAGCACTTAGTGTGACTTTTTGTTAGAAAAAAAAGTATGATAGAGTGTCTCTTTTTTAATTGTTTATTACAGTGTGATATCTGTATTTATAAAAAAAACATAACAAAGTGTTCTAAACTCAACAACAACCAAAAAGTGAAATTTCTGAGTTTAAGCAGTGACAATGAAACGAGGTCTAAATCTACTGAGGAAGAAAATCCGCATACAAGAAGCTGCAAACAACCATGACTCCTTATCGTTTTCTACTAATAAAAGAGCTGATGTTCACGTAGAAAATAATGATGATTCGGTGTCGTCTTCGTCTGGTAAAGAAACTGATTTTAAAAATATGATGTTCCATTGAATATTTTGAAGGCTAAAAAGAAAAATTGATTACTCATCAAAACAATAATTATTTGGAACAAATCGCCACAAATGATCCAGAGTTAATCCAAAAAGTCATCATGATGGGTCAAAAATTGTTCATACAGCAAGAATACCGACACCGCGATGTAGAGGCAAAATTTTTCCACTGGACTGCTTCAATATGTTTATCACGGTTGAGATCATACAGCATATAGTTCAGTGGAAAAGTGTCGAATTAAATAAAAAAAAAACAGATGCGTCGCTGGACACACGAGAGAAGCAAAGCTTTTTTGCAGTTTTATACGTTTCATTATTTAATGGTTTTTTTAAATAAAGTAATTTTTAAATTAAAATATTTTAAATACCATAATGTTTACTGAACACAATAATATTTCCACCAGTAAATTTTATTACCTTACATTATTATTTTACATTAATTTTTAACTATTTCTGTAAATGTTAATTACATTAAATTATTGGGTTTTAATATCTAAAATATCAAACGTATATTATATTGATGTAATGTCATCGATATTTCTAGCAAATATTACATCAATAGTTGTCCTAATCTTGTGCAAATATTTGGATCGCTTGTCATTCGCAAATTATATTTATCAAAACAGCATTGTTAAAGGCTTAGAATTTTTATGAAACTGATTTTTTTATATTTCAAAAGTATAGTCTTTCTGACGTTAATGTCCAATTACAAAAAAAGTAACGTAATGTCCATTCTTTCACTTATTGTTTGAAACAATGCTTTCTTATACAAGTGGTTTTAAAAAATGAAACGTAACGTGACGGGACGTATAGATCCGTGGATTTTATATTTCTACGTTACTTTACATTACATACTTGACAGCCGTTATAGTAGGTGTCGAGCCACAGTGTTTCGTCTATATTCATTCTCTTTATACTCATTTATCTAGAAACTTCTTTTTTCGGCATGGTGATGTGGAAAAAAAAACTATTCAGCCGAATCATCTGAAATTTAAAAATGCTATTCATAACAACGGTGGCTATCGCTGGAACTAGAACCAACGTTTTATTTAAAAACATCGTATATTTTATACTTGGTAACCGGTAGAAAACAAGCTGTTTTAAGAAATTAATTTTCAAAAGCTCATCATTCTGTCAATTTTTCATATATTTTTTTCTAGTGCCAGCCATAGCTGCACTCATAGTGATTAATAATATTCTTGGTTTTTATTTTTCAAATAAATAGAACAGTCAAAATCTACAACATCGCCCATGCCCCATTTCCTTGAGAGCGTCTCATTGACCGCCATTTTGAACAAGATGCAAAATGCTTTTTACTACGTTTCCATGGCGAGTTGATCCTAGGTTGAGTTTTCTTCAAGTTGACATATGTTGTATCTAGCTCGAAAGTGTTTCCATGCACAACATTGTGTCGAGTTGGACTTCAGCCATTCTATTCGCCATTTCTTCTTAGTATAAATGTGTGCCTTTAGAAGGTGCAAAGTTTACTAAACATATTGAGTCTTTAATCAGTACTAGTTTCCGCTACTTTGTGTGCCTGCTGAACGGTTTGCTACATTTTATGTCAGCGCAGTGACAGAAATAAAATAAAATAACAAATAATCAAAAAAACCTTACTCAACAGTTGAGCAACTGTTTCATATTCTGAACGCATCCAATCTCAGTTAAATCTAACAAATTTCGTGGAGTTTCGTGGATTTAACGAAATTCAACTAAACTCGCGTTTCCATGGGAAGTTAATCCCGAGTCAACATCGACTTAACTCGCCATGTAAACGTAGTATTTAATCGATAATTGTGATCTGCTGCATTATAGCTTCATATAATATAATAGGGCAGTTCACGATCTTGTTGCATCGTTGCAAATGCAAAATAAACAGCTTTTACAAAAACAAAAAGCATTGAAAAGCTTTTGCAACATATGCTTTTTGTTTTTGTAAAAGCTGTTTATTTTGCATTTGCCCTACATATTAGGGCAGCTAATGAACACTCCCTTTCATAAATTCCTATCATCTACTGCAACATAGCTTCAGTTAATATTAAATGAATCACATTATATCAGAAATGGTTGGTTTGGAGTGGTGGTTAGTGTGTAGAACTCTCAATCGGAAGGCGCGAGTTCGATACCCGCGCTTGCAAAGAAATATTTTTAATTTTATATCTCTTGTTGTAATAGACGCAAGTAAAAAAGCAACAACAATTCTAAGAAAAAGGTGTATGGAAAAAAGTGTCGTTTTTCAGATTTCACTCAAGAAAATCACAAAACGAGGCGTAAAAAGCTTCGCTTCAAAAAGAGTGAAGCACTAATCAACCAAAACGATGCCACAGAAATAAATGAGTTTATTGGATTGCTAGCAAGAACTATCTATTTGAAATCAACCATTTAATAACTGATGAACTTTTTGAAAATTCCACTTGTGGTTCAGGACATTTGACGTCGCTGCTTTTCGATTACAAAACAACTCGAATTGCACGCATTTCTGATAGATTTAGACACATAAGACATATTTGGGATATCTTAATTGACACTGCCGTAAAAACTAAATATTTTCGATCAAATATTAAAAATGGACTGCCCTTGGGAGAGACTGAAGTCAAAACGACTGAGAAAACGAAAGATTTGCTGACACATAGACTACAAAAAGCACCGAATGACTAAGTCTTTCTGAAGAATATGCACAAATAGTATTTGTGGAGAGCTTAAAATTGAAATATTGTGCAAGTTTGTGCAAAAAGAAACTTTTCTAAATATTTTTTTTTTTTTTTAATTAAAAAATATATGACTTTATCGAATACATGGTATTTTTCCCAATATTTTAAGTTTTTTTGTTGTTTATCTCTTAAAAAAGGTTCATTGATCTCTTTTATAGTGCAAAAAATTAAGTCACTTATATTTTTGTTCAAAATACCAAGTGCAAAAGCAATATAATTTTTTTTGTATATGTAGTAAAATATATAAGAAGTAAAATTAACGTTAACTTGTTTTATTTCTGCTTGTTTTGTGGTTAGCTTAATTTAAAATTGATTTTACTCGTTTCGACTAACAAAGTCCACAAACATGGTTAAAATAGCGATGCACATCCAGGGTTAAATGGCGATAGTATAGCGTTATTATTAGAGAGCCTTTAAATAAGAGGTGTTCTGCGGCTGGCAGCACAAATTTCTGTGCTAGAACAAAAAAAAAGTTTTTTAATTATAAAAGCTAAATTTAAATAAATACGGGAGGTTTAAGAAATATTAAATTTTAAAATTTTGGAAGGCGTTCTAAGTCAAAGTTGAGGTTTTTTAACAAAAAAAAAAAAACATAAAATTTAAATCATAACTTAGACAATTTTTGAGATATGAAAAAAATACTACGTGTTTCTCTAGATAATATAACTGCAAATAAATATGTGAAATCTTAGGTCAATGTGATAAAAACTGAGTTGTGCTGCCAGCCGCAGAATTTAAAGGCTCTCCAATAACAACGCTCCATTACCGACATTTAAAAAAAATTAGACAAAATTTGTATTAGTATTCTCTTTTTGTGGACAGAAAAATGCAGCAGTAAAATATTGAATATAAATGTATTGATATTCTCGTGAATTAGTTTTTCGATAAGTGAAGAAAATTTTTGAAAATACCATTTTCTTCAAAAATATTTAAAACCTTAATTGCTTGTTTTTCAACACCCCTTCTCAATCGGAAAACCTAGCTTTAAAATTAAAGTGTTAAAACTCTTCACATCAAAAGATTTTGTAAATAAGGCTGCAAGTTCATCTTTAGTTCCAATTGATTCAACTTTCATCAGTCCAATCGCAGCACAGTCCCGTATAAAATGATGTTTAATATCGATATGTTTAGCGCTCTTGCTTTCAAGATTATTTGCCATACCGATGCAACCTCTATTATCTTCAAAAATTATTACTGGATCATTATCTACACTCACAAAAATAATTTGTTGGCGTTAGGTTATAGTAAATACATTTTAAGTGGGGTACTCATTAAGTGTTTGTTTCAATTAAAACTCTGTTTATTTAACTGTAATTATATAAGCATAATCGACTTTCGGCTGACGTAAATGCTTATTTTATTATTGTAACTTCATGCCTAAATAACAATTCGGTTAACATTCAATATTTATGCGTAAGTTGCAAGAACTGAATGGAATTTGTCATTTCAACTTACTTCCCGTCTAAGCAATCTCAATTTATCCAAAACAACTGACCAGTACAATTACAGATTTACGGATAAGAGGAGTAGTTGAAATATCCGCATTGTTAATTCTGCAAATAGAATTTTTCTTGCGCTACCACCGAATTGCAACGATGTTTCAATATTCAGTTGCAATGCCACCAAAGTCAATTGCAACAGACGAATAGTCAATAAAAATAACTTACATGTGGTCACCTTAACCACAACCGTCGCTTTTTTCATGCTCGCTGTGTTGCTCGTTCCTCTTTTGTTCAGTATTCGGTTGATTTCTAGTGTGTGTTCTCGGTGCAAGTTGTTGAAGTGTTTTTAGGTAATGGAATTAATTAATAAATATATTTTATCTAATATATAATATATATAACTTGTGCAGTCTGTATTTATTAAATTAATTTCTTCTTAAATAACTGCAAATGTACAATAAAAAACAACAACAAAACAATCCTTGTTTCCGTCGTTTGATTTTTACACTCGCTATGTTGCTCGTCGCGCCTTTGTTTATGGCTCGATCGGTATTCTCGCTGCAAGTGGTTAGTTAAGTGTTCGAAGTGAAGTGATTCAATTTTTAATAAATAAAACTTGTGCAGTTGAAATAAATCTAATTTATTTCTTCCTTAAAATATGCAAATTTGCAAAATTAGCATCAACAAAGCATGTTTATTTTCATCGTCTATTTTTCGCACTCGTAAGTCGAAACGATGGGAAGACTCGGTTCATATAACTGACATCTGGTAAGCGCGATAAACAGTTCGTTGTTCACAACCGAATGGCTCAAAAGCTTGTCTACAGTTCCGTTCTCGCAACGGAATGACGCAATTAGCTCAATTGGGAAATTGGCGATTGTGGCACTTGCATTTAGAAAATTGCCGACAATTGACAAAGTTAGTAGGGCAATTTTTCGGTTGCGGCAATGGGTTTAGTTCTGTGAGTGTATTTGATGCAGGTCTTCCAGAAGTATTCCATGCAACCATACAGCTTCGGCCGAAGTTGCACTTAGTGCAATATATTCTGCTTCGCTTTAAGAAGTAGCAACAGTAACTTGTTTCTTACTTGTAGCATATAACGTTTTGAAAAGTAAAAAAAAAAATTGGTTGTTCATGTGAGAGTTAAGCGGATGCATGCCTGAACTTCCGGCTTAAGCTCGTCGGCTAATGGGGTGCTGTTCAAACCGCATCTCACAAGAGAGTTCGCTACGTACATTATTTTATTTTGCATGCATACTGATAAGGTTTAAAGTAAACCAGAAATAAAAAAAGAAAGAGGAAATCAACACTAAAAATATTTTAAGGCAATTTTAGTTATACTTTGTGGTGATCATGGGTGATATCGATCCCACCTTAGCCCTCCCAACCATGAAAAGCAAAAACCTGAGTAATATAAAATGCTGATCCCTAATTGTAATATTTGCATGCATCGCTTTGTAAAGTTTTATTAATTTTGTGGAATTGTTTAAAAATATATTTCTTAGTTTAAATTTTAAAGATTAATTTTGATTTCAGTGAAGTTAAATTTTATGGAATTAATTATAACTACATTTCTGTTTCAGTTTTTTTTTTTTTTACTATTTCTACATATATAATTTTATATTTTTAACTCTTATAAATTAAAGTGTACTAACTTTTTCATTAAATCAACCGACATGAGAGAAACCGAAAAATAACCACGAAAAGTCAGTGCACTTTGTGTCTATTAGACTAATTCGAAGTTATGTTTTGATTAAAGTTTTCTTACAAATACTTCTGAAGCATTGCCAAATCAAAGGATTTTAAGGTAAAAATATAAGAACTTATTTGAAAAGCGCGAGATTAAAACGGGATGCAATTTTTACACTCAAGAGAAAAAAACAAATTGTTAAAGACAATACATACATTATCCGGTGATGTTAATCCCACGATGAAAGTACTTCTATTGTGTTGGTCGGAGAATTGGCTGAAAATTCTTGAAGGGAATTGCTGTTGTTCTCTCTTGTATTTTTGTAAATATCATAATATTCAAATGATGATGCTAACCTTCTCACTCGCGATCAATCTACTATAAGAGCATTAATATGATAAAAAGAGACAAATGATGATGGTTGGATTATACTATACTTCTAATTTTTGTTCACTTTGTTTTCTTTTAGTTTTTTTTTTCGAATTTTAAGGTTTAGTTTTTTCCACGTGTTTCGTCTCTCTTTATATCACCATCTGTGTACACCTTTTATCATGTTAATGCCTTATAATGCTTTTTTATTATTTTAATGCTTGCATTTATACAATATAAGAAATCACTAAAACAAAATATGCAGTTGATTCTTGACATTATAAAAGATTTTTAAATGAATTTTTTTTTTCTCTTATTTTCCCTTGCATGCAATTCTGTATAATTTGAAATTCTATTTACGCCTTTTATCACTTATGTTCGTAATTCTTATATGAGTTAGTTTAGCATATTTTAACATATTTTTTTCAATCTGAGCTAATTTTTTTTCCATTCCTTTTTTTTTTGTAATTTTAATGCACTTAACTTAGAATTTAAGATTTTTAATATTTTTTAAGACTCCTTTTACATATTTAAATTAAGGTTTTAGTTCGGATTTTAATTTGCTACACGCACGATTTAAAAGTACGAGGTTCTTGGACGGCACGACGTCCGTCCGTGGCGCTTGTACTTATAGACTGATCTCTCGATGGTGCTTTTAATAACAGGTAGATCAAAGTACAAGATAGGTTAGGAAAATTCGATGTTTTACCATTCAATGCGATGGTGAGAGGAGTAGGTGCCAATCCCTTTTTAATTCGGCACCAATTAAAATATTAAACTTTCATCTTCGGGCAAATTAGATAATGTCGAAAATCCATAAAATCCAGAGCAATTTATTTCTGATGTTATTTTGACAATATTTTGCAGCAAAACAGATTTACTTTGATAAATCAAATAAATAATTTAGATTTTTAAAGGAAGCCAAAAATATCAAGCACAAGATATAATTTAATAAAATAAATTACAAACTTTAAAATAGAATACAATTTTTCAAATTGCTAAAAAAAAATTAAACTTATTAAATTTTTCACTCTTATTTGGATGTTGACTACCTTTAACGACACTCAGCTTAGCAAAGACCGATTATAATTTTTAATCACGCCACGTAGCTTTCGTTTTGGGCATGATTAAACAAAATTGGAAAACGCCATTTTTAGTTATAGATAAAATACAAATTTCGATTACGCTAACAATCGTTTTCTTGCGACTGCTTTTGAGTGTAGAGTTTCAGATTGACAACTAGGGGGTTAAACTGACCGGAAGTTCGCTAACAAAGTGGTGAAAAGACCAGAGGTAAATAAAGTGAAATTGAAAATCATTTTCGGCTACAAGCGTCTGTACATACTTGATCACGATACTGTACATCCATACACTTTGAAAACAAAACCACTTACAGATTTTTTTTTATCTGTGATGTCGCTGCCCCAATCGGCATCCGCAAAACCAATGATGGACTCGTTGTTTGTTTTCTTAAAGAAAAGCTTTTTCTTCTTAGAACCTTAAACATATCTGACTATCCTCTGTAATGCTTGCCAGTGTTCTTCAGAAGGGCTCTGTTGATATCGTCCCATATAACCAACTGGATAGCATAGGTCAAGACGGACACGCAACATGATGTACATTAGGCTTCCAAGAAGTTCTCAGTAAGGTTTTTCAAAACTTGAGTTCTCTTTCGTTGGATAACATTCAGCCATTCGAAACTTGTCTAAAAGTTTATTAATCCTAGGCTCTTGTGACAATTTCAATCCATCTTCGTAACGTTCAATTTTCATACCAAGAAAAAATTTTAGTTCGCCGCAGTCAGACATTTAAAATTTTTCAGCCAAATTCTTCTTGAGTCCTTCAATTGATAACAACTTATTTCCAACGATTAAGAGATCATCTACGTAGAGTAGTAGAAACAGAACATCATTCGGATAGTAAACGTCCTTTGTGTAAAGACAGTAGTCGTGCTTAGACCGTATAAATCACAGTTGCAAGAGATGTTCATTAAACTTTTCGTTCCAGCATCTTGAGGCCTGTTTCAGTCCATAAAGTGATTTCAACAATTTGCAAGCTTTTCCCAGTAGCTGCAGCCCTTCTGGTGGTTGAACAACCTGCTACACATTATTTTTGTTCATCGAATTCATTTTTTTTCCACAGCCTCAAACCATTTCTGAACATCACTTCGACCAGCGATTTCTGCAAATGTCTCCGAAGAATCTATAGAAACATCAGCAGCAGAAGTTGCTCTAAAACCATTAAAATAATCAAACAACTTATAGGAAGTCTACGCTTCCGTTCGCTGCGCCTCACAGTGACCTCACTTTGAAGATCATTGTTTTCTTGTTGCAAAGGGAGCACAGTTTCTATATCTTCATCAACTCCTGCTTCTTCATCGACCTTTGTGTCGTCATCAATCATTGCGTCTTCAAATTCATCTCTTAAAATCTCATCTTCCTCTTGATTAATACATACAAGTTCATCAGACAAACTTTCAGCTTAAGTCACGAGAGGATCTTCATTTTCCCCTTCTTGCTCGAGGCTCGTTACAAAAAACTGTTCAGCACTGCGACTCGGCTTCGAATCAGTCTTGTAGGAAAATATGCTCTCATCGCATTTTACATCGCACGCTGTGATCAGTTTCTATAGATCCATTTCCCAAAGCCTGTACCCATTCGTACATATCCAAGCATAACAGACTAACTGGTCTTTGAGTCCAGTTTTTAATGGCACTGGTTAGGAATCCGGGCAAAGGCTTTGCAACCAAACACACTAAGCTTAATCAAATCAGGCTTCGTACCATACCACATTTCTGTTAGTGTTGTACAAACGTCCAGTGATTTCGTCGGACTTTCACACCACATTCGGTTAGGCATCTGCGATTCAATTAACATGGTTCTTACCTTTTCGACCAAAGTTCAGTTGAATCGCTCGGCAACTCCGTTCTGTTGCGGTGAGTAAGCCATGGTTTTATCTACTTGTATACCTTTATTTTTATACCATATAAAATAATTACAAAATACTCCCGACCTTGATCTACCGTTAGCATGGAAATCAGTACCCCGAACTTATTTGCCACCATTGCTTCGTATTCCTTTATTACATCAAACAGATTTCTTCTTGATAACGAAGATAATAGCAAAGTGCGTATAGTAGTCAATAAATGAAACAAAATATCTGGATCCATTCCATGCAGTTGGATCAATTGGTCCACACACATCTGAATGGACTCTCTCTAGAATTCTCTTGGCTCTCTCACGAGTTCCTTTGAATGGGTCGCGACTATGCTTGCCTTCAACGCAGACATCACAAAATCCGAAATTTTTAATCTTCACATTCATACCGGTGGCTAAGTCATTTTTAACAAACTCGTCAAACGCTTTTTGTCCGATATGACCAAGACGCATATGCTACAACTGAACTTTATCAGCGTTATAAATACATACGTTTGCAGCATGTCGCTTTACATCCACATCTATCTCATACAAGCTGCTGCGTAAGAACGCTGTTGCGATTAACTTGCCATCTTTGATAATTGTTGCTTTCTTTTTGGAGAATATTACTTCAATTTGAGCACTTGCGAGCTTTCTTACCGATAAAAAAAATTATCTCTTAGCTCAGGAGTATACAATACATCCTTCATAATCAGCTTTACGCCTTTGTCATTTGTGCCTTTATTTCGTCCTGAGAATCTTGCAATCAAAGATTGATTAGCCTTTGCAACACTTATGATGATATACATTTTCAACTCTTCCAATTCAGATAAGTACCACTTTTTGTTTGCTAGATGGTCACTAGCTCCAGAATCCAATTTGAAAGAAAGTTTCGCCATAGTAGCCTTTATCATATTGCTATTTGCTATAAAGCAAACACCTTTGTTGTTACTTGACTTGTTGCTTGCACTCCATGCTTCGCCTTGTCGATAGTCTTTTGCTCTATGTCCAAACTTGTTGCATTTGAAACACTTGCCTAGGAACTTGAATGGCTTTTTATGGTTTTTCACACCAAAAAACGCAGTCTTTTCAAGTGGCTCTTTATCATTTCGATCAGCAAACTTAGTTTCCTCGGACAACAGTCGTTCTTTGGCCATATAATACGTTATTTTGCCATCTTTAAGATCTTCCAACGCGGTAACTAAAGGGTAACATTTTTCCGGTAACGTTAGAAATAACTGCGCTAGCAAGTCGCTTTCCTCTAGAGTTGCACCCGATACTTTCAGTTGTCGCAGCAAGTTATCGAACGCCACCAAATGCGCGGATACTGCATCGCCTTCCTTCATGCGAAGCTTTGTTAGCTGCTTTCGCACCAAAAGTTGGCTCACCACGGATTTCTTTGCGAACGCTGACTGCAGACTTTGCCACATCTCTTTCGATGTATTTTTGTCCCTTATGTAGCCCTTATGTAGACAGTCGTTATGGAGAAATCCCACCAATTGGTCCTTCGCCTTTTTATACCTTTTTAGGAACTCGTTCTTTGCTGCTGCTTCTTCAGGGGGTTTGTCTGTTAAGACATCCACAGTATTCAGCGAGTCCATGTGAGTCCGTACCCTGAACTGCCAAACGTCGAATCCGCAACCATTAAATTGCAATATTCCGTAAGAGAAAACCTTAACATTGCCCATAACCTATTAAGGCCCAACCAAGTTATGCTTAAGCAAACAAAAGTTTGAGAGCAAAAGCACGCTCTTACACAGCAATATATGAAGTCGCCCAAGTTTTGTCTAAGCATTGCTTTCGTTCAGTTTTTCAATTTTCGTTTACTTTTTGAAATTTGAGAGAGAACGCTTGACATCGTAGTTTGCTAAACAGAATAGGGTTGCTAACAGTATTGAGAATGTGTTTAATTAAAATGTTTTTATTTGAATGTCAAATTTTTCAATGAAAAGTATTGTTTTTGTTTTGTTTGTGTCTATTAAAGCAAATTATGGAAAATTTGTATATTTTTGCTGTGAAATTTTACGTTTACCACAGCTTATAAGCCAATCAGCGCAATAAACATATTTTTTTGTGTTAGCTGTTGGCAACCCTTTTTAACATATGTATACAACATTTTTTTTTTAACTGTCAATTGGAAAAAATACGTTCATTTAATGGTTCAAAATTAATGCAGATCTAAATTTTGATGAAAAACTTTATTATACAGACTGTCCAAAAACATAAATACATATATGAAAAAGCTGACATGACACGCTTTACTTCAACAAATTTTTCAAAAAACTTTTGAACTTTTTTAATATATTCTTGTCAAGATTTCGAGAACGTTTGATTGAGATTTTGTTAAGCATGAAATCTGCAACTTGGGCAACTTTTCTACTTAATCATACTTTTCGTCAACTTTTCTCTGAAACTTTTGTTTGCTTAAGCATAACTTGGTTGGGCCTTTAGTATTCTCCCTTTGTGGACAGAACAATGTAGCAGTTAAATTTTGAATATAAATTTATTTTTATTCTCATGAAACAGTTTTTCGATAAGTGAAAAAAATTTTAAAAATACAATTTTCTTCAAAAACATTTAAAAACTCGATTGCTTGTTTTTCAACAATTTGTTTTACATTAAATAAACAACTATGCTTCATAAAAACCATAATGTTTATTTCACATAAATTGTATTTCCTTGCTTACACGAAGGATACACGAGACAGTACTGTTCAGACAGTGAAAAATACGTATTAGTTGTCAAACTTTGTGTCTGTGAATAAGAGTCCAGACAGTTGGTAAGACAGTTGGCAAGACTTTATACAAAATAGTAAATTTTTATTTTATGAAGAAAATTTTTGTTACAACAACGATCACGCCAAAATATTGCAAATTTCCAGTTAATTCTAATAAATTTTCTCGTCTTCTGTCATTTGATATGCTAAATATCATTCTACTGTCCTAGCTACTGTCCCACCAACTACAGTAGCTAACTTAACTTTGTCTACAAAAAAGTTAAGACAGTAGAGCAGACAGTAGCAAAAGTGAGTGTGTGTGGGTAAAAATTTGTGAATGTGTTGCAGCTGTCTTAACAGTACTGTCTCCTGTTATCCCCGTGTTAGAGAAACTCTAAAAGACATGACCAATTTTAATGAACTTTACTGTGGTGTAAGCCCATAAATTAAAAAAAACCTTAATTATTAAATATTTACTTAAAGCTATGCAAGTTATTAAAATTTTTATATAAAACCTTACTTTTAAATAATGCATTTTTAAATTTCTAACTTAAAAATAGTTTTCATTCTTCAAAACTCGATCATTGTAATATATATATTTTTTTTTTTTGCTAGTCTTTTATTTTTGGGGTATGCCTTATTTTGCTGGAAATCCGTAAAGTAAGGTGTAAAGGAGGTATCTTTGTTGCTTACAGGGTAAATTGATTTTTACTACTAGTTGATTGGTATCATACTAAAGTGGCGAAATAGTTAAGAAGTTATTCGAGGTTTAAAAGTTTTGCATATATGAAAATTTTTGAATATTTTATTAAAATAAAATAATCTTTATTTTGAGACTGAGCTTTGATTATATATTGGCAACGGTTTTGAAGTATTATTTTTTTATTTGAAAGATATAAATATTTCTTTATACAACAACTAGAAAAAATAAATACGACTTATTTGTTTTGGAAAAAATATTTATATCACAGAAATATTTTCTAACAATTTTAGCAAATTAAACCCAACTTTTTATCAAATTAAAAACCCAAGAAAAAAGAATGATAAGTACATTGAAAAACAACAAATATATTTGCATCGAAAGTCGAATCGAAATCGAAATAGAATAGAGAATGCAACGAAATTCTTAATGAAATGATTAAGTTTGAACGTTTGCAATACCATTGCTGCGCGTTACCACCAATGTTTGGAACAATATTTTAACATTTGCGCTGAATAAATAAATTCTACATTTGCCTTCTTTAATTTGTAAATATCTACCTCCCAAGCAAAGTGACATTATCAAAATGTTGAAATCTCTTTCAGTTCTACCAAATTTAATTTGATGGGACGTATTAATAAAAACTGAGTGAACGAGTGGAGTGAAGTGCTTCAGTGTGCAATGTTAGTTAAGTGGAGTGTGGAATCCATATTAAATAAACTTCACTCCAATCTGAGAGCAAAAAAACATCGTTTGAGTGTTAACTCATGTCAGGAGCTGTCAGACAGCCAAATTTGTTTTTCAATAGTAAATTCTTTTGTGTCATTGGAGAAAATACGATACATTTTTAAAAATTTTTTGTTTTAATTAAAATGGATGTAATTTTCGAAGCCATCTAAGATAAGTAATAAATAAACTGTAAAGTATACAAAATTTTCGTTCATATGTGTTTGTGTGCAATTTCAATGTAGAACTTGGTGAAAATACAGCGCTAGAACTTGGTGATCTTGAGGGTTTTTAACTTTAATAAGTAATCTTTAAAATGAAGATTGTGTAAAAATATTGCAATTTTTGAAAAGTTTTTAATTTTTTTCTTCAAAAAGACAAATTAACCTTTTCAATGATACCCTTTCTACGAAAATCCCATTTAAATTGCCTGAGTTACGTTGTCTCAAAAAATACCTTATATTTGCCGCGAAAATTGATTCTAAAAATTTATAGCTTCGAAATCAAATAAAACAATTTGAGCTAAAAAGAAAATGGTAAATGCAATAGATGTTATACTTCATTGTGAAATGGGCCAAATGTGAGATTTGTATAGCTTGAGTAAAGCTGAGGCAGATAGCACACTCAACTTTTGTTGAGTGATCTCAAGTTTTATTAATACGAAATAAACAAAAACTGAGTTTACTAGAGGTTGCGATGTTTATTCTGAGTGAACACTCAAAGTTAAATAAAAACATGAGTAGAGTGGAGTTTAGTTATTTTTATACCCCCACGTTTAAAAAACGTCATGGGGGTATATTAATTTTGTCACTCCGTTTGTAACGCCGATAAGGAGGTATAAAAAAGTATATATATTCCAGATCAGCATCACCTCTTGAGTCGATTTAGCCATGTCCGTCTGTCCGTCTGTCCGTCTGTCCGTCTGTCCTTCTGTCCGTCTGTCCGTCTGTACGTCTGTCCGTTTGTCCGTCTGTCCGCCTGTGTCCACGATAGCAGATTCAAAATATAAGCTTTTATACAAAAATGGAGGTCAAGTTCGGTTAAGACTTTAAATTTACTCTAATTCGGCCGTGGGGTATTTTAACTTCGGCTCAGTCGAAGATAACTCCTTACTAGTTATTAATATGCTTTATTCATACCGATCAGAGTAAAAGCGAGTAGAGCTGAGCTCACTCCACTCGACTAGCTTTATTAATACGACCCAATGCCTTTTAGTTCTTTATAAATATATTTTAATTTTTACTATGCGCTTTACGTTTGAAATTAGACTAAATATAATAAAAACGCCACACAGTGTTTTGCGAAAAACCAACCGTCTGGACAAATTATTTTATGACGTTTTATTGACGGGGGTACAGTTTGCCAAAAATTGGCCCTTTAAGGGTTAATTAAGGGAAATAATGTTGTTTCACGTTTTCATAAAATAACATTAAAAACATAACCTTGCACATTATTAGTTACAAAATAATTTTTAGTTCGAAGGTGAGCGAAATCGAACGAAAACTACGCCATTATACAGGGTGTCCCGAAATAGATTGCAACTATTTACGGAGGTGAAAAGTGATATCGAGTTGAGTAAAAACTCATGTGGGAGAGGGGTATTTTTTCATACACTTAGGAGTTACAGGGCTAATAAGCATTTAATGACTTTGATGCACGTATTTGTTTTTAGCAGAAAAACTAACTCACGCAAAAATTAATTAAAAAACTAATTTGAAAGGTAATGAACTGACCTTTTTAACAGTGAACCCACAAACTCATACAAACTATTCACAACCAAAATGTGCTCGAGTGAAGATAATATCAATTCGTTAAAACTACTAAATTTCAAGTCTGAGCGCAATTTTCCAGAATTTTAACATTTCTGTTAAAATAAAAAAGTTTTTGTGTTTAACAAACATAACTTAATTGAAAACATAATTATGTTAGATGTGACATTATACTGTAATTTTTATGAACTAGAAAGTAAAAGTTATAAAAGACTTCGAAGTGTCTTCCATTGTCTTGAACGCAATACAAGGAATTCTTGAATGCTGTACAAGTGAAACACTTGGGCTTATCTGTTCGATCAACTGCTGCCTCGATGACAGTTATTCTGCATAAACGAGGTTTTTCATCCTTCCCCACAAAAAAAAAAAAATTCCAGTGGAGTCCAATCGGGTGATCTCGGAGACTCAATCTCTAATCCAGATTGCTAGATAGTTTATGTTCAACCACTCCTTAACGAGTCTGCTTAATGAGGTGGTGCTCCATAATTTTGGAAAATTATAGCTCGTCTATTCTCTAAGGGCACATTTTTTAATAACTCTTCGTAGAGTATCGTTAAGTAAATGGAGGTTGATTGCAGCGTTCAAGCTTGAATTGAAAAAAATTGTGCAATCAAATGGCTGTCCAAAATCATCGCCCACAGATTCACACTGAATTTTATCACACTCATTTTGCTGCATCCATTGACAAAATTGCAGTCTTAGGGAATATTCTTTTAGTAAGATTTCTTGTACAGCAAGAAATGAAGGAACTAACCTTGAAGATGCAATGAGGGAAGAACCATGAATTACCTTCAAAACTATGGAGAACACATCGAACATCTTTTATAATTTTTCTTTGTAATTCACAAAAAAACACAGTGCAATTATTATGTTTTTAGTTTAGTTAAATTTTTAGTTATTTGTAGAAATGTGTTTATTTCTTGAAAGTGATTAAAAAGAGAATTGTAAAATTACAAAATTGATCATAAAAACAAATCTTATGTATTAATACGCAACAATCGAATGTTGTCGTACACAATTTTAAATTCTTATTTCAGAAGATGGTAAAAATTCAGCACCAGATATGTGTCAAAACATAATCAATTTTAAATTAATGACCTAGAAAGATTCTCCAAAACTTATTTCCCTTATAAATTTTAACACTAACCGTAGAAGCAGTACAAACTCTAACAACTTGATTTATTTACCATTTTATTTTATTTTATTTATTTATTTATTTTACCAAGCAAGGCAATTTACTAATTCTATTTACATTTTTTACTTTCTTTTTTTTTTTTTACTTACATATTATTTAACCCGAATTGTCCCACAATTATTTTTTATTCAATATCTATAAATTTTTGGTATAAAACTGTTGAATGGTTGCTAATGAGTGAAGAAATCTTAAGAAAATATTTTTGCAATGGGTGGTTTGTTAGTTGGCGGGCCATATGTGGCCGTTGCCATATGGCAACACTGGGTCATGCTGGAAATTTATATGTAAATAAAAATAATCTCTATTGAACAATTTTTAAGATATTTTCTTTATTTAAAAAAACAAATAAGAAAAAAATTGCATGAAATAAAAATAAAGTAAACATTTTTCAAATTTTTAAAAGTAAATCAATATAATAAAATAAAAATAAAAAGGCAAATAATATTTTTTTTGTGAATTTTTACATTTTAGTATGATATTTTTGAAAACAATTGATGCACACGCCAACATAACATTTTGTGCAGGCAGTACGCATTATACTCGAGCAGGAGTCTTCGGCACATCGTCTTTTTTTTTCAATGGTTATTGGCCAATGGTTGACTCCATCGTAGCGAAGTGATTCCAGCACCGTTCCCTCTATTTTTCGTTTTTGCATTGGACCAGGTGAAATAGGAGGTACTCCGTAATGTTTGCAATAAAATGTCGCAATCTCTCGTCGAAATTCTAATTGTGGCATAGTCTGGTCAATAGATCTGTGTAGTTGCCATGCATTTTGGACCGACACATCAACCAACCAAGTAAATATGGAACTCCACCATTTTTTACCTCTATTTGCAATTCGATATAGACTTACGTTTTGGTCCATTCTGTCAACCCCACCCATACATTGATTATATTTTCCAATTACGTTTGGACGAGGGAGATTAATTTTTCGCATTTGCGTTTTGGAGTAGCGTTGGACATTTGATACTGGATTCATGCCAAATGCAGTTGATGCAGCGCACACTACCGAATTATCGACCCATTTTGTCAAAAAAATGTTTTCGTCTCTTAATTTTTTTGAAACAGCATAACCACGTTCCATTTTTTTTATATTGTCTTTCGAAGGCAGTGGACAATTTTTTGGAACTCTGTTCTCTCGGATTGTACCAGTTGCGTTATATCCTCGAGATTTCAAATATGACAATAACGGAAAACTTGTAAACAAGTTGTCAAAATAGAATGAGAATGGCAGTATCTGCACTTCTGGTGTTAAATCATCAATCATGTTTATAAATGGGGAACCGCATTTTCCAAATTTATCTTCATACATGGGATTTGACCTGGGATTTTGGCCTTGATAAATCTCAAAGTTTATTAAATAACCTGCTGGAGTACACAACGACCATACCTTATAGCCAAAGCGCATTGGTTTACCCTTTATGAACTGCTTGCAGCCATGTCTGCCAAAATAGGCAATCATGCTCTCGTCATATGACAAATGCTGTTCAGGATGGAAATGCTTTATCATATTTGCCTTCAAATGGTCTGTAATAGGGCGTAGTTTCCACATTTTATCATTATTATTAATTTTTTTACAACTGTCCTCAAAATGGAGAAACTGCAAAATTTGCTGAAATCGATTCCTACGCATTGAATTCTTGATCATAATATTTACCAAGTCATCATCAGTACTCCAAGCTGTTCTTATTCGGCTGTGATAGTTATAGCCGGTAACAAGCAATATTCCAATAAACACTTTGAACTCTTGTACACTAATATTAGGGTTTGGTTTGCCAAGAAAAATTGCATATTTTCCCGATTCATCGCAAATGTGTTCAATCAAATCATCGTCGAAAAATTTTTCGAACTGTTTGTGTGGTGGAACTTTGCAGTCTTGAAAATTTGCTGGTGGAAAGATTGGAATAATGCCTGTAGAATTATCTTCACTCCAAACAAATTTCTTTGTTTTATTGTGTTGTGGTAATTTCAGTGTTGATTTCGATGGGATGACTTTACGTAAACGGCTTTTAGCTGGTAAAGTTAAGTCGATGGCTCGTTTATAGAATCATTCAAAGGATTTGATCCAATTTTCGCTGTAGAATTGGCCAAAATGTCTATTGAAATATTTTCATCACCTGGGAGTTCGTCGTCCGTTTCTTCCAACTGAATTTGACCAAGTGTGTGCACATGTCGTCCAGATCTAAATACCATTTCACAGTTTGCTTTTAATTGACCTGCACATATATTATCTAGAACGGCCTCCTCTTCTTCAACGCCATCGTCTTCACCACTAACAACCCCATTTTCAATTTCAGGTGGCTCAATATGTATAGCTTTAGGTACGTCATCGTCGCTACTTAACTCTTCCAAATAGTCGATTGTCTCTTGCAGTGTTAGTTTCCTAGACAAAAAATTAAAATATCACTTTGAATATTTAAAAAATTTCAGTATGACCCAGCGTTGCCATATGGCAACGGTGAAATGAAAAATAAAAAAAACTATATAAAAATTTATAATTTGCTTTTCATTACACACTTATTAACATCTCTAATGTATCTTGTTTATGATGCATAATAGCAAAACAATTGGATATAAACATTAAATATTACAAAAACAATATTTACCGTCTCATAAAATCAAATTTGCACTTTTTTGACATATTCATTTCCACAACTTCTTTGTTGGACGACCACGCAAAAACTAACAATATATCTAGTGTAACCGATTGTCAGAAAAATCAACGGTACTTCCGAGAACACAAACTCGTCGCATATTTGAAATTTTAACGATGCGCTTAAATTTAAAAAATCAGTAACTGCAGACAACTTTGGTGTTGCCACATGGCAACGCTGGGACAATTCGGGTTAAATTAATTTCAAAAGAATACTTTAACTACGCTAATATATCTTAAGTACTACTTTTAGGGGATGACGGAGGGGGACTAGACCAAGAAGCATAACTCTGTAGGGAGCAGTGCTTGAAAAGGACAAATTATTCCGAGTCAAAGAGAGACTTTGAGAGGGTTCGCTTAAATGTGAATTTTGGTATGGATGGTGAATAGTGCTCGCTAATATTATTAAAAATTCTACAGCACCTACTAATGGGTTCATTATTTGCGTAAATAGTGTGGTGAATATATTCATTTAGGAGCCGCGTATGCCTAGTACGTCTAATTGGGTCATTTAGTGTAATTTTGCTGGAGATATATTCGCTATCAATAGCTCCGTTAATAACATCAAATGTGAAACATGACCTCAGTAAAGTTCTTCTTGATGATAGAGGCATCAAAGAGAGGAGCCTGAGTCTTTGTTCATACGGTGGCAAGTTGTTATAGTCACGGGGGTCAAAGATATCTCATAACGCAAAAAGCAGGAATTGTTTTTGAATGGATTCAATTTTGTCGCTATGAGATTCAAAGGCTGGATTCCAAATGATGCAAGCATATTCAAGAAGTGGTCGCACTTAGGTACAGTATAACATTTTGGTTACCCACACATTTTGGAATTCTGTAGCACGTCTTTTTATAAATCCCAGCTGTTTATTTGCCCTCGATAAGACTTTATCAAAATGTAGATTAAATCTCAGCTTATTATCTAGGACAACTCCAAGGTCTAAAATATGGTTGGTTCTGCTCAGAACAATATTATTAAGGAGGTAACTGCATTCTGGTATCAAGATCTTACGGGAAAAACTTATCACGCAACATTTCTTAACATTTAAGTGAAGTTTGTTTTGATTACACCATTGCTCAAGGGACAGCAGTTTCGATTGTAGGAAAGTTACATCAACTTCTGATTTAATGATCTTATTTATTTTAAGGTCATCTGCGTACATAAGATGGGTAATGTCACAAAGAGTAATAGATAAATCTGAAATGAAAATGTTGAAAAGTATTGGGCCAAGATGACTACCTTATGGTACACCAGAGGTGACCGGTATATCATTTGAAAAAATGCCTTGAAATTTAACAATCTGGGATCGTTCGCAGAGATAGGATTCGATCCAATTGAGTAATAAACCGGAAATGCCAAATTTTTCTAACTTCAAAATTAATATATTAAGTCTGTGTAAACTGCATCTACTTGGCGTCCTTTTTCCATTTGATTTAACACATCGGAGACCATGATCATTAGGTTAGCGGGGATTAATGAGACTCGTCAGCTTATCACATATTATCTTTTCAAATAATTTTGGTATAGCTGACAAGATGGCAATGCCTCTGTAATTTTCAACAGACCTTTTATCGCCACTTTTATATATAGGTGTCAAATGGGAGATTTTCCACTAGGATGGAAAAACACCTAAGGATAAGGATTTGTTGAAAAGTATAAATAAGGGAATGGCAAGATTGTTTATACATTGAACTAACAAACTTGGTGGTATGAGGTCTGGTCCAGGTCCTTTGTTTAAATCAAGTTCCATGATAGCATTAACAATTTCTTCCAAAGAACAACTTCCAAAGAACTTGGTTCAAACAAAGGACCTGGACCAGACCTCATACCACCAAGTTCCATGATAGCATTAACAATTTCATCCAGCGTCAGACTGATATTGTTTATAATGTCTGTCGCATTAGGAGAGGGGGAGGAATAGAGAGTCTTGGTTGTGGGAGCACAGAAAACTTCTCTAAAGTGATTTGCAAAAATATTACAGATCTCTTGGTGGTTGGAAGAAATTGTATTGCCTTTAAACATAGATGAGGGGTATCCAGCTGATTTACGTTTGACATTAACGAAATCAAAATATTTTTTAGGATCTCTAAGAATTTTTTCTCCAATAAGGTTGGTATAAGTTCTATAAGCATCATTTGATTTTATTGAGAACTCATTGTAGAGATCTTCGTATCTCATTTTGATTTCATCGCTTACATTTACGCCTTTCTTAATGAATTTGTATAGCTTGTTTCTTTGGTTTCTTATATGTCTGAGACTTTGGTCAAGCCATGGTTCTGAAAGTTTATTTTTTTTCTTTATCTTAGGCACAAATTTTTCAATACTTGTGAAAAGGCGTTGGTAGAAAAGTGAAAAAGCACTATCTATTTCCAAATTTAATAGATCGTTCCAGTTATAGGCATTCAAATCAATTTTTATACTGTCATAATCGGCATTAAGAAAGTCGAACACAATTGTGTTATAAAATGAGGTGGTAAAAGACATGTTGTTACTAGGAAATTCTACAGTTAAAGCAGTGTGGTGGAGTGTATCAGAAAATAAGTGTTCAGCCTGAGTAGTTGCAGTAATCTTTATTTCATCATACGAATTATCAAAGACTAAATCCAACCAGTTGCCGTTCCGATTTGGGGTTGGATTAACTTGTTGTAGGTCATTGCTATAAGAGGTACTAAGTAAATTAAAGTCTATCGAACTTGAAAGGCTAACCGGAAGAAGATAATTGTCATTTTCATCGACGATAAATGAGATATTTGGACGATTGAAGTCTCCAAAAATTATAACTTTATCTTCCTCATTTAAGGTTGCGGTTAATTTAGTAACACAAATTATATGTTAACTGCTCCATTAAATCGCATGAGTACCTTTGTGAACAACTGTAACGTGTTTGATGTAAACTTGTCGAAATGCCAACTCAAAAGTTGGTTGTTAGTTGTTATGTCTTGTGTTGCCCCTGAGCCCAACCCATATTATGGTGGGTAAATTTTTCTCACATTTGATTGTTTTGGACCATTTTTATCGATATCTTTGAGATATTTCAAAGATATTTGGGTTGGTTCTTAAAATTATCTAACATGGAGAAAGGGTGAAAAAGCTGTAGTAGCTAAACTCTTTTGTTATTGCATGTTATGACCCAAAATATGGACATTGGAAGTTTATATTAATTTAAGTAAGAATTCTCAGGGCTACGAAGAGGTAGAATGGTGACTCGGATGAGAGGTCTGAATGAGGAGACTTGCACAAGATTATTAGATTTTAGATTGGTGACCTTTGACCTGAAAAAAACAATTTATTAAACCAAAGCTTAACAACAAGAGGTGGAAGATCATGATGTAAGACGGCATTTTAGACATTGCATAAGAAGTGCAAAAAATAATAGGAATTTTTTTCTCCATCTCTTATGAAAACGCTACAATAAGCATTTTTTTATGCCAAATGTAAATCTATATACAATGTGACGGTGAAATTTTTTACAAACAGTAAATTTTTAAAAATTCCCATTATTTGGACATTAAAATTATTGCGATATCTTGAAAATTATAGATGTTCTCAAGACCAGGTAGTTTTGTATGAAAATTCATTGATTAACAAAAATAGCAGTACACGAAAGATTTTCCGGTAATATTTTATAGATAGTATGTTGCAAAAATGTCCGTTATTTTGACATTAAAGCTATTGCGATATCTTGAAAACGAAAGATATAAAAAAATTTAATTTTGCTTTCGGAAAAATGCTAAACTATGATATGCAGATATGAGTTTAAAAGAAATGTGTAGGATGAAAACATAATGAAACCATCTTAAACATTTCACTCCTCTAAGAACCTCCTTAGCCTCCCGTCAAACACATATTCTGCAACCTTCGAACAAACACATATGCCTGGCCAGACCCCTATACGTTTTTATGCATTTGTATGACAAAAAGGGTACCGTAACTTTGAATTTCTAAGTATGCTCGTTTATGATTTTTGTCTTTGGATTTTTTTTTTGATTTGTTGATATATGTAGCTACCTAAATGTAAAAAATTTTTTATGCATTTTGTGGAAACAAGTATAATCAGCTTTAGAATGTTGTTGGTACACAGGATTAGTGCATTTGGTGCAGTAAAAACGTTTCTTCCTACGCAGCTTTTCGTCTTGCGTGGCACAAATTCTGCAATCTTTTCTGGAATTCAGTGTACTGGGGCCGCTATGTTGGTTAGGCAGCATGTTGCTGGGAATATTCAACGGCCTTCCAAAGAAAGATTCAATGGCCAAATGGGTTAAATATTGTCCCAAAATATGGTTGTTTTTCATGCCATTTTCAGTATTAGCAAGCACTAATCATTTACTCAGCGTGTTCAAGAACATTCGTCTCTTCTCTTTTCTGGTTCCTTCTGTATTTTCATTGATGTATGATGTAAGCGGCTAATCCCATGACGTCTATCATGTTGCAAAGAAATGCTAATGGCCAACGTCTGGTTGACCGTTTTGTGGAGTTATGCATTGCCATTTGGTCCATTGTATTACGCTAGCCTTTGTTGAGTTGTAATATAATAAAGCTTCCAGTTTTTTTTTTGCTACGCCTTCAACTTTCTCGGTGTAGTGCACAGTGGATATTAGATTTACTGCGTTGTTCTTCTTTGGAACGTAGCTGCACAGTGATACAAGGTTATCATAGAAACCGAAAACAGATGAAAGGACTGGCCGTCTGCTGTCTTTTTCCACTTCTTTGGGAAGACACCTTTTGTTGGATATAATGGTGCCAACGTATGCTAGTCCAATCGACGAAAAACGTTTAGCTGCGTCTAATGTTGTAAAGAAGTTATCAGCAATAATAGTTCTGCCGCTGTTGGCGTATGGATTAGCCAAGCTCATGAGCACATTTTCGCCTTGGTTTGTCTCTTGTTGTTCTCCCTCTTTACCAGTGTACAGTTTTCCTTGCAACGGATATTTGGTTTTCGCATCGCATGCCCACTATACTTTTATGCCATACTTTGCGGGCTTTGATGGGATGTGTTGCGTGAACTTTGTGCGCCCACGGTATGGAAATAGCTGCTCATCGATGGTTACACTTTCATATGGTTCAAAATTACTGGCAAGATTGATATTCAAGAAGTTCCATATGTCGCGAATGGGAGCAGTTTTGTCGGTTTGTTGACGAAATGCGCGCGTACGACTATCGTCAAATCGAATACAGTGCATCAAAGTAACAAATCGTGTATGTGACATGGCTGCACGGAATATTGGAAGTGCATCAGTTTGCCACATCAATCTTGAGAGCTGCATGGTATTATGACTGACACCAAAAGCCAATAGATTCCCAATAAAAGCGTCAAGCTCAACACTTGTCATATCAACATATACTCGTGGTGTGCAGTTTGCATTTTCTGCGTTCCATTTGCGTGTAACTTTTTCTCCTTATAGATTTGTTTGTGTTACGATGATGAACGTAATATTCGGTGAAAAGAAAAGCTTGAACACCTCAAGCGGAGTTGTCAGGTTTATTTTTGGTCCACCTCTGAAACGCATGATGTTGTGCTGGCGGAATCTCACTGTAGCGGGTTCATCTGTACTCCACTTGGTACCATCTTTTCCGAGCAAAAGACCGTCTGCAGCTTGAGTTGGTGCATTCTCACTTTCTTCTTCGGGTTCTTCATCGCTGTCGAATATTTCATTTGCTTCAATTTCCAATTCATATTCAATGTCCGATGCGCCATCTTCGGGCACAAAAACTGTGTTTTCACCGCTTTGGTATTCAAATAAATCTAGTTCTTCGTCTGCTTCTGTGTGAAGTGCGAAATCACTCTGAGGATAGTTGTAATTGTAAATAATCAGTAAGGCTGCCTGTATGCAAGCGCGTATTGTACACAAATTCTAAATCCTCTGCCATATCAATAGTAATAATTTCACTTTTGTTTCCGCACAAAAAATTTATATTTCGGACTGTCGATGTTGTAGGTTCAACATTCAATAATAAACTAACTGAACTCAAAACCAAAACAACAAACGAAAGAAAGAAATAAGAGAAAAATGAACACAAAAACTAACTGGAAGCAAACATCTGCATTGAATTCACATAAAAACAACCCAAAATATAAAAAAAAAATACCTGGAAACAACAATCTGCATTGTATTTGCAGAAAAGTAACCCAAAATATGTATAACAATAATTTATTTAATACAAATTGTATAGGGGTCTGGCCAGGCATATGTGTTTGTTCAAGGGGGACTTTTTAGAATTTTTTTATTTTTAAAAAATAGAAAGCCAACAATATCTTAGGCGGCTACCGGAAATACAGATATCTACCTAAATTAGAAGTATGTTTAATTAACGCTCAAATATGAAATATGCCTGGCCAGAACCATGTGTATGTCCAAGGGTTAGGGGAAATGACAGCTATGAACTGTTTTCAGCAATTTTCTTCTTTAATTGAGTTTTTTGAAAGGGGTCCCAAAAGGCTGAAGAAAGTGAGTGGATATGTTTGGATTAAATAATGATAGAATTAATAATAGAACCAGCTTATACATTTTACTCCTCTAGAGTTAAATTCGGGGAGATTTAAACTCTGTTGGACAAATTTTTGCAAAGCGGTTCTTCCAGTGAAACTACGGAGAGACAAAGTTTGTGTTCATTTTTGTGCGATAAAAGTAAAGCAGTACACAAACTGCAACGCTTCAAAAATGTCAAACGAGTGTTTTTGTCTATGCTATGCATCTTTAATATTCTGTTTTCTCAAATTTACGCTACAGTGCCTCAACTTGCCCTTCGTAATTGTTTATTTTTGTTAACTTCTTTTCAGTCAGTTGGTCGAAATTCGACCACAGGCGATACTAGTTTGATTTATAACGTAAGATTCCAAGAAAATTGCGCTGAAACTTGAAATTTAGTAGTTTCAACGGCTTGATTTCATCGTTACACGAGCAGAACTCAGTAATGGGTACATCGGGTGGGTTTGTTGATATATTGTTTGAAAGAACAATTCAGTGCCTATCAAATGAGTTATTAAAATAAGTTTTTTGTGAGTCAGTTTTTCTGCTAAAAACAATAATGTGCATCAAAATCATGAAGTAATAATTGACCCTGTATCTCTTAAGAGAGAAATTGAAAAGGTCAGTGGCTTCTCAAACTGCCTACGTAAAGGATGATCTAATACGAGGTCCCTTTCTCCACTGGGTTGTTTTTTCAGCTATGACGTTTGTGTTCAGTATTCAATACGATTCTATCATGAATAGACTTACTTCTGAACAACGTATATTAATTGTGGAAACTTACTACCAAAATCAGTCATCAGTTAGAGAATGTTATAGAGTTCTTCAACATCATTTTGGTCGTTATGAGCGTCCAAACCATCAAACATTACCGAATTTCGATCCAATTTTACACTATTGGACATTCATCATTCAACCAGAGTGCATAGAGCCCGTAACTTGTAGAATATTGCTGCAGTAGCAGAGAGTGTTCGTAAAAAACCGTGAACAATCGATTTTATTGCCGATCTCGAAATTTGAAAGTTGGACTCACAGAATGGACCAATTAAGAGCTAGTCATGGGCAAAATTTCAATGAAATAATTTTTAAACATTGAGTTGTAGGAACCGTACTATCATTTCAAATAAAGATTTGTATCAATACATTGATATTTATGTATTTTATTTAGAAAACGAAGAAGAAAGCTTTTATTGGATCACCCTTTATAACTATTTTAAAAATTTTCAACCAGTTTAACTTTAGAGTTTGCCATCAAAATTATTACCCTAAAATACTATTTACTGAAAGCTATATGTAGTTAGTCGCATAGCTACAATTCTTTGTCTACAAAAAGCGTGTCTGTCAGTTATTGCGGAACTAAACTTTTCTGATGAGGCCAACAATTGAAGCTTTGATGCGATAGTTTAATTCCAAATGTTACTCTGCAAAGCAAGCTCTCTTTAAAATGAAGTTGGTGAAGTTTTGAAGTTTGTGCATGTTCCTTAAAGTAGTCGATAATATTCGCTTTTACCATAAAGAGACAAAGAGTTTGTTTAGTTTTTTTTTTAATTTTTGTCTTCGTGTTTTATTAACATTAAGCCGAATAGACCGGGAATAGTTTTGGTGTTTAATCCGAAGAAAAAAAAACTAAATTCAAACCAATAGGCACTAAAAAAATATTCCTCATACCAAAAATTTGTATCCTTCTCCTGGTTGCGGCAGAAAGGATTGTTACCATATGGTAACGCCAGGCACTACCTAGGTTTTTTCATTAAAAAAGTTCATATATATATATATATATATATACATATTAATTAAAACACTTTATTTGTAAAAAATTTATGAAATAAGTAATATTTCTACATGGTTTTTATTATGATATTCAGCAAAACATTTTACGCAGATGCCAACATCGCACTTATTACAAGCTGTACGACCACTTCGCACAACATCTTCTTTTAGTAGTAGGTATTACAAGATGTGTATATCATCGTAGCGAAGTGTAGTAAGTACAGAGTCTTCGTGATGCTGTTTCTTCGGAAGCGGAGCGCATCCAGTTCGTTTTGGTTTTTCACCGTAATGCTTGCAGTAGTAAATGGCTATTTGACGTCTAAACTGCAATTGACTCATTGTACCCTTTTCACTGTAATGTAGCTGCCAAGCATTTTTACACAAACGTCGAGAAGCCAAGCGAAAATGCTGATCCACCATTTTTTTTCTTCGCTAGCCAACTCGATAACGGCTCACATTTTGATCCAAACGGTCAACTCCGCACATATTCTTATTGTATTCTTTTACAACACATGGGTGCTGTACGTTTATTTTTTTCTTTCTGATTTTGAATATCAAAGAGCATTGGATAACGGATAAGCGCTGAAAGCTGTTGATGCAATGGAAACAACTGAATTGTCCAACCACTTTGTCAAATATATTCCAACATCCTTCACAGCAACGGAAGTACAAAAACCACGTTTTTCTTTTTTCTTTATAACTTTTTTGTCAGCTAATGGGCATGATTTTGGTACACGAATTTCACGAATAGTTCCAGTGGCTGTTTATCAGAGGTTTTTCAGATATTGGACTAGTGGAAAACTTTTGAACAAATTGTCAAAGTAAAACGAAAATGGTAGATTTTGCATTTCTTCGGAAAAATCGTTAATCATATTTATCAGTGGTGCGGAACACTTACAAAAGCACTGTTCATATTGCTTATTTGCTCGTGGATTCTGACCTTGATAAATTTCAAAATTGATCAGATATCCCTTTGTTGAACAAAGAGACCAAACTTTATACCCAATTCTTAACGGTTTTTCCTTTATAAATTGCTTACACCCGTGCTTTTCAAAATATGATATCATACTTTCATCATAGGACAAATTTTGTTCTGCATGGAAATTTTCAACATATTTACTTTTAAATGGTCTGGGATTGGTCGGAGCTTCCACATTTTGTCTCCATCATGATTTGATGTTTTCGTGTCTACAAAGTGCAGAAAATTGCAGATCTCAATGAAACGGTCACGTCGCATGCTATTGTAAACAAGATCATTCCTCAAATCTGCATCCTTACACCACATATCCCAAATTCTAGTTGGACCATTGTATCCCGTGATTATCAGAATACCGAAAAATGTACGCAGCTCTTCAACGGTAATGCGTGGGTTTTTTCTTCCTCGGAAAATTGAATATTGGTTGGATTTTTCAACAATGTACAGGATCAAAGCTTCATCGAAGAATTTTTCAAATGAATTTTTAAACCGTGGGCTTAAATTACGGCAGTCTTCAAAATGGGCTTGCGGAAAGATTGGAATAAAAGTGACAGGTTTGTCCTGTCTTGACCAAGAAAATTTAGTATCTCTGTTAGATGGTGGCAACGTGCATGTCGAAGTTCTTGGTGTTGTCTTTTGCAGTGATGTCGACTCAGACATTGTGGTACTCTTTAGCAACCCAACAGACAAATTAGCATCCGAGTTATTCATTACGTCTGCTCAGACTTCTTCCATATTACCTTCTTCGTCATTATAGTTAGTATCAGAAAATAAACGACGTCCACTTCTCAAAACGATTTCGCAGTTCGATTTTAACTGAGCGGCACACACGTTATCCGGCATTCCACCCTCATCTTCTTGAGCATCGTCCTCGCCACTGATATAACCATCTTTATCCGGTGGTTCGATAAAAATCTTACCCACTTCATCATCACTATCGCTGTCAAGCTCTTCAATAAAGTCTAGCGTAAAACATTTTTGCTTATATATAAGTATGTATTGCTTGAAATAAATTTAATAGTTTAACGAAAAATAAAACGTATTGACAAAAAAAAAAGACCTATATGACGCTGGTCGCATCCATATGGTAACGCTCATATATAGTTCAAGAAAAACATTTGCTAACTATATTTATTTTTGGATCTTTTTATGCATAAATTAAGTAGTGTTATTTATTGGTATATTTTCCAAAAATCCTTTTTCTAAAACTAAAAACAAGCCAAAAATTTCACAACTTACATTTTCATGTAGTTAATTTTTCACTTTTGCACAACTTTTCTTTTTTAACTTGCTAAAAACAACCTCGCACTTTCAAGCGAAACACACAAATGACTTGTTGCTTTGCAAATCAAAAAAATATGTATATGGGCATTTCCACAGGAAAGTCTACCGTGACCAAAAAATTAAAACTTATAAAAACTTATTATTTTATGATATTATCTAAGAGAAACATTTTTATTTTATTAATTTAAGCAATTTGTACATAAAATTATTAACCATGATGATCACATCGTCTGCACTGTTTCACAAATGTAGTTTTTCTTTTTCGTAAGAGTTTAGTAAATGTTTCGTAAACATTTTTGTTTTAGTAAAAATGGAAGGCATTGGCTAAAGATAATGAAAAAATGTTTGATGCAATTAAAGGAAAATATATTGAATTTGTTTTTAATTACTAAATTACATAATTACTTTACTATCTAATTACTTAATTGCCCAATTAAATTGTAATGGAAAAAACTGTCCCGTGCGACCTGTCCCGTGCGACCGAGCTTAATATTAAATTAAAAAATAAGTGTTAAATATTATTGGGCAAAATAAAAGCAATTTAAAAGAAACACCAATGCACAACATCCATAAAATAAACTCTTTGAAATATTCAATCAGACTTCGCTGAATTCGGCGCTTGAGTTGTTGTCCTCGAAAAAAACTTCCGTTTTTTGTCCCGTGCGACCCCCGTTGTTTTTGGCAATTATTTTGAAAAGGAAAAATTACCGATAATCAACCTTAGCACCACTTATAGAGCTTACTATGAGTTATAAGTTAAGACCATTATCAAAACATAAATCCGTGTTATTACTACTTTTTTTTCACTTTAACTGCGTACGACTGTCCCGTGCGACACCATGGAAATGCCCATATGTATGATGCAAAACAATCGTTTCCCCGTTATATTTTTGAATAGCCCGATTGCTACGATACTTTAACTGTTACTATATTTTGCGTTACCATATGGGTGCGCCCGGTCTATTCGGGTTAAAATTTTGGAGTTTTAGCAAGTAGGTAGGATATGCATGTTCTGGACCAAGGATTAAGTATTAAGGATTTGTATGCCTGTTCTGGACCATGGAGCATGGAGCAGGATTGGTGTAGCGGCTCTGGAACATGGATTATCGATTGACGGAGCAGGAGCAGGAACAGGATTATGGATTGACGGAGCAGGATTTTGATGCGTGGTGAAAATGTGTAGCGGAATTTTAATTGGTGATGAGATCGTGTGGGAATTTTGATGCATTGCGCACAGGCGGACGTTAAAGTCAAATTTGTAGGAAATTTTTATGGAGCAGGAGCCAAGCCTAAGAAATTTTTTATGGAGCAGAAGCCAAACCTAGGGAAGAGGTAAGAATTTTCTATTTTTATTTAACGTGAAGAAAACCTAGAAAAAGGTAAGACACTACACACACTATGAATATAATGTAACGAAAAAATATATTTAAACGTAACACACCCTGTTAATATAGGTAGATAAGAAAAACCACCGTAACAAAAAATTCTTTTTCTATAGACAAACGAAAAAATGATTTTTCATACTCACATCTATTTCATCATGATGTGTAATATGTGTGAATTTTCTTTCATTCTTTATGTTTGCAAAGTAAAATAAGATTAGGCATCAGAACCTCAAAGCAAATAAACATCAAACAAAAACAGGTTGATCTTACTGTTGTATTGATAGAAGTATTCTAAAGTATAAAGATGTTTTGTGTATTTCACCACAGGTGGTCTTTGAGGAATGGCAGGTGGAAAGAATTTTGAACATGTTAGAACATGTTTTCTTTGCATTAATCGGAATGAACCCTTATTAAATTAATTTATGATCATCCCAACAACAACAACACGTATCAATAGCATTATGAATTGCTTATACATTTAATGTGGTGGTGGGGATTTTTTACTTATCTATTTATCTTTTTGTTTTAAAAAAGTTAAAGGTAATGATACATACGTACAATAGGTCTTAAAAAAGGTCAAGCTAATTTATGATTCTTACATCCTTGGTCCAGAACCAGCATATTCTACCTACTTTTTACATATAAAATAAATGCTTATTATTTCTGAAAAAAATGCTTTTTATTTCCGAAAAATTGTTGTTTTTGTAATGCTTGACTTTAAAACTCGAGTCTACACATTTTTTCTTGCCTTTTCCTTTACGTGACTTATTTAAGTGTTATAAATTAAAAAATATGTGCTAATGGGACATGTGGTAAGCATGTGTGTGCGTGTTTATCTACGTAATATGTGCGTGAGATTTCACTTTTGTTACTTTAGTACATTTTACAATGCCATACATACATCATTGTCATCCATCAACTCCAAAGAACAATCACCAGGATAATAAAAAAAAAAATTGTATATACGCAACAATTTTCTTAATAGCTTTCACAACTATGCTATAAATGTTTTACATAAATATATATGCAATGCTTTAAAGTATTGGTTCTATTTATTATACGTTTAAGCACGTGCCTGTTTATAGAAAAACCGTGTAGAAAAGTTTGTCTGTTTAAAATTTCAGACTGAATAGAAGACATCAGTTTATGCCAGCTATTTAAATGCACTTAAAATTCTACCCTAAAACTGTTTAATGCTTTCATCGACAATGGAAACTTTTATTTGAGACAATAAAATCCACATTAAAATAAACAACATACCGCTGAACCGCTAGAGCCAACGTCAACCATATTGATGCTGTGTGAAACATGGCGGGCATTATCTGAAATAAGAGTTGAACAAAAAATATTAATAAAAATTTTAAGACTCAACAAAATTTATTAATTTTCAAAACAACACATACAATTTTTAATATTTCAATATTATCAATATTTTAATGGAAATATTAATTTTAATTGGGAATTTTTCTTGTATATGTCATTTATTTGCAGATAGTGTTGAAGTGTGGGAAACTTTTGCACAATTCTCACTCGTGCTGACATCCACTCTTAATGCATGACAGAAAAAATAAATGTCCTTGAAATAAAAACTGTAGCACTCTTAAGTAGTGTTGACATGCACGCATTTTATGTGTAAAAATTTTAGTATCCTTTAATAAATTCCTTCAGCAGTTACAGTAAACATGTTTTAGTTTTTTTGCAAAAACAAATTATGAGAACTACCTGAAAAAGGATTAAATTCCAACTCAACTGCATAAAGTGCTCAAAGCAGTGTTTAATGTTCATTTAATATTTTAAACGGTTCCCAGTGGACTAAAAATACCATTTTTAAATTTGGTTGAGAACAATTTAAGAAGTTAAAAATCAAATCATTAAATTTAAAATTTTTTATAAATTTATTTATGATTTATATTTAATAATTTTTGTTTGCTATACATTTATAAATAATATGAAAGTTTTGTCATATAAATTAATATAATTATTCTTTCGAGGGAAAAACAAACGATTAATAACATTTCAATAATTCTATTCGGAAAATGCTTTTTTATTAAATTTGTTTATTAATTTAAATGTGATAATTTATTTTATTCAAATTTTATTTCAGTTTGAACCCCGAAACCTCAATTGTAAGCGCAACTGATAACAATTGAAATTTAATATACACAAATTTGTATCAAAAAATAAAACTATAACAAGAAAATATATATAAATATGTATATAGACAAGAAGTGAAATGTAAGTAATATAGGGACAAATTATTAAAAACGGTACTAAATATTTATGATTAAATTGGCCTTCCTCTTGATAGATAGGAACTATAAAAATCATAAATGCCAAGTTTTCCCATTATCCCAAGATGTCCCATATTAAAAATGATAATTTTAAATGCTAAAAAAAAAGAGAACAAAGGAAAAGCTTAACGAAACCTCCAACCATTTTTCACTCTAATATTCAGTATAAAAAACTTTTTTAATTGAATTTAATGACCTAGCTAAAAGGTGTTATTCTCTCACTGCCAGCTATTAGTAACCTCTATTGGTGGCTTTAATAACTGCAATTTTTCCTTGAGTTAATTCCTTTTTAACGGTAATGGAAAAATGTACTAAGACACAAAAGGTATACTTTGCTCACTTATAAATTACTCAATAAAAGCAAATAGCTGACTACATTATGATAAAAGGAAAAACTGATTAATCAATGTTGCAACAGCTGTAAAAGGTTGTATTTGAAGCTAAACTAAAGTAAAATCTTTAGCAATGGACAGACAGAGAATAGGACAAACTGACTGGCAGGAAGGTGTGCTCTTAAAAAAATAACATGTCATGAATCTCAAAAAAAAAAAAAAAATGTGGACAAAGGGCATGACTTTTTTATCTCAAAGCACATTTGAGTTAGTGTTTTGAAAGGTTTTGCAGTTTTTTTTTTAGAAAAATTTGAATTTTTCCGTTATTTACATCATAAATAACTTGGTTTTCTTTCAACATAAATTCCACCAAAATCTATGTCTAGGCTAAGTTGTTATTGTTGCAGAATGGAAATTGTGAAGAGAAGCACTCAAGAGTTTGACTTTTGTAAGAAAAAAATTGTTTAAAATCTTAGCTTATAAATAATATTTTATGATTAATTACTTCCATAATATATATCAACAAGGAAAATCAACACCAGGGTTCCGAACGATCTTAGCTCCTTTACTTACTGATGTAAGTAAAGGGATGTTTCTTTCGGAGTTGAAATTGAAATATTTCACATTCTATATGAAAAAATAAATTTTTTGATTTCAGTTACTACTATAGTACTTAATAGAAAACTAAGTGCAGTAGTAAATAGATTACTTACATATGCTTGGTTTCAATTTTACTTGCAACATCGAAAATAATAGCCACACTTAGGAAATACGTACATTTATACAATTCTGATTTTCCAATAATTAAATAGTTGCGTTTAATTTCATTAAAGTATAAAAGTTACCAAATAAATTAGTGTGGTAGCTCAATTTTGATAGCTGATTCAATATTTTTGGCTGTGAATTTTGTTATGTTGTTAAGTTAAACACATACGCATACACCCACTTGAACACACACACCCATCCGAACAAATTAACCACAAACATTTTACTCACCTCATTAAATACGGTGTACGCAAGGCACATTGATACAGGGTGCAGCGGTTTGAAATGATTCCCAAATGTATACATATACAAAAGTCCTGGCGCTGGAAATATTACGGTAAACATGTCACAGATGGCCATAGCTGTAAAACAAAGTGGTAAGAATATTAAAATTAATATTTTAATGAGCTAATAATGTGCTACATAAAATTCTGCGAAAAAAATTTTCTTCAAGAGATTTTAATTTAAATAAGTAGCTACACGGTTAAAAATCTTGGATTAAATGTTAGTCCCACTAAAATTTTACTACATAAAAAATGCAATAATATTTTAACATCAATATTTGAAATTTAAAGGTTTAAAAAACCTTTTGGCTTAATAATAAAACTTTGCAAATACTTACTCATAATTAAAACTCTACTGTACTAAAATTTAAACCAAAGAAATATTATAGCTTCACTGTAAGCTTTTTGGCTAAAATTTGAGAACAATTCTGTATTACTTTTTGTATTTTATACAATTTATTCTAAATTCTAGTACATTTGGATACAAAACTATAATTTCGACCCGTAAAAAGTTAGCCTGGCAATGCTGGACTCTATTAAGGCGATTCGGTTCAAAAGCTTAATTATTGCTTATATTACGCATAGCGCTATAGCCCAGTGGTTTGAAAAAAGAACTTACAAACTGGGTGTCGTGGGTTTGAATCTCACGGTGTTTTTGTTTTTTTTTTTTTTGTAATATATTAATCCAAGCCTGTTCTAAGTTTTAAACAAAAGCTGTTTTAAAACCATATTTTAGTATTTTAAAAATATTAGATTTGAAACCAAAGCTGGTGCGAACTTATATGTATCACAAAAAGTTTCAATTTTAGAACCAGATTTCTAACCGTGTAGGTAGAATTTTCATTCACGTCGAACGCATGCGGAATATTTTTGTCAAGAGTAGTTATTTAAAATGTCACAAATAACGTTGTTTTAACATGCCTGTCGTATTTTGTAAGGACCTCATGTTTGCAGCCTTAGTTTAAAATTTTAAACACGAGCTTAAGTTTTTGGCATTAGCTTAGGTACAAAAATCGCTTATCGGCCATTCACATACAGTTTTATGTGTTTCTATGTTTTATGATGTCTGAAGATGTTATCTAGACACAAATTGGTCATCAACTGTGTCATAGCTGTAAAATGTAGAAAATATCACTATCAAGTGCGTTACTAAAAATGGCCATGAGTCTAAATTTTAATGTTATTGTAGCAAAGAAGATAAGTGCTTAGACCTAAAAACATATTTAAAAACTATTTAACTCATTTGAAATTTATTATTTTCATCACGTACTAGATAAAATATACTTGAACATATTACTTGCTAACTTATCACATACATGTGCGTGCTAAATCTATATACAGCTGCGAGCAATGAAATAGTAGTGGGGACAAATATTTTATACTTTTGCAGACAGAAAAATTTTAAATAGTTTTGCCAATGGATGCATTGAAAAAGTAAAGCTTACTATCCTAACTATGTCTATATTAAAAAATTATTGATTCGCATATTTTGATTCGCATATTCACATTTTATGATCTCTATATATAAATGTGTTTTACATGAAAATTACATGAAGCAGTAAAATAGTAGCATATGAAAAAAATTAATATTTAGAGAACAATGATGAATTTCGTGAAGTTATTTCTATACGTTTAGTTTATTGTAGTATTAGTACTTAGTTGCATTGCCTTTATTTTTAATTACGGCTGAGCACCGCCTACCCATGGAATCCACAAGTGTCTCGCATCTCTTCAGTGGTATAGCTTGCCATCCGCGCTGAACCACTTGCCAAAGTTCATTGTTGTTTTTTGGCTTAGCATCCCATACAGCTTTCCTAATATCAGTCCAAAGATTTTCAATGGGATTGAGGTCAGAACACTGAGCTGGCCAGACCATAACCTCAATTCCATTGAGCCGAAACCATTTCTTTGCAAGTCTACTAGGTTGTTTCGGGTCATTATCCTGCTTGAGTATCCATTTCAGCGGCTTGTCCTCTTCAGCAAATGGTAACCATCACATTTTGCAGTATATTGACGTACGCGTGCTGATCTCTTATGCTTTCAATCCTGTGAATCAGACCAATACCTCTGTAGGGAAAACAGCCCCACACCAGTATACTAGATCCACCATGCTTTATGGTTTTTGTGGTGAACTAAGGGTCCTATTCCGTGTTAGGTGGCCGTCTTACATACTCACGAAACCCTTTGCCGCCATATAGCACAATTTTAGATTCGTCTGTCCAGAGTATGTTCCTTCACTTTTCTATAGGCCATGTCAGATGCTCTTGAGCAAACAGAAAAAGTCATGCTATGTGGTTTTTCTTTAAAATAGGAACCTTACGAGGACTGCGGGTCAATAAATAATGTTCCCGTAGTCTTCTTCGTATCGTATGAACACCACAGGGCAAGTTCAGCTCGTCTCGGATCTCCACAGCCTACATTGTTGGTCGAATTTTTGTGCACCTAACGAGTTTTCTTACCGTAACCTCCGATAGAATTCATTTTCCACCCCTTTTTTCATCCTTATTATTGAAAAATATTGCATTGGCGGATCATTGTTGAGGAGTAGCCGATTAGTGTATCTACTTCCTTGTAGGTTTTACCGCTTTTTATTAGACTATGAATCAACTCTCGCTTTTCTGCACTGCAATGTTTTCCGCGTCCCACTTAAGGAAACAGATTCAAGTATTTTTATTTTTCACTGCTATATGAAAAACAATAAAACTTACTTTTTCTGTATTACTAATAAATATTTTGATGTTAAAACAAAATCTTTACGCGATTTTGTTGTTCGCTACTATTTTATTGCTCGCTTAGAAAAACTGATGATAATTCAATTTTAGCTGTTCTACAAAGTAATAGTAAACTTTTGACAGCTTTAAGTTGCAAACAACAGGGATGCAACACATTAGTTAACATAATTTTAGTACTGGTCGACATCGATATCTGATATGGTATAAAATATATAGCGAAACTTGGTTTTCGATTACGCACTACTATTTCAGTGCTCTATTTCAGTGGGTATGTGGGTATGTGGCTATATCACGTATAGACTCCAAAACCGCTGATCCGATCTTTATGAAATTTTCAGGAAAACTGAAGCCACATCGTGAGAGTGTTGCTGTGAGGTTTGGTAACGATTGGACAAAGAGTCGTGGTACCTTCATTCATGACAGTGAAACTTGCTGTGTAGGTGCTCCAAGAGGCAGGCGGTCACTATATATAATTGTTTTCACGCCCACTTTTACCGCCCACAAATCAATGTCTATATTTACAAAAAGCAAAACGATGTAGGTCTGGCTGTGTGATGCCTATAGACTCCAAAACTACTGAACCGATTGACCTGAAAATTTTGCAGTCGATTTGTTTCAGATACGAGATGGTTGAGGAAAAAATTTGCCACAACCCCCTTCTACCGCCCACAAATCAATAAAAATATTGTATTGCAGTCGGTTTGGGTAGTATAAGGCTAAAATTTTGCAATTAAGTATACACGGTTACTGTCGACAACTGTACTAAAAATGGGTTTCCACGCTTCCTTTTACCACCCACAAATAAATGAAAATGGTTTATTTCAGACGGTTTTGGTCGTATAAAACTTAAATTTAGTACTTTGGTTTGTGTAGTTACTAACAATAACTGTACGAAAAATTGGTTTCCACGCCCCCTTTTTGCGCCCACAAATCAGTGAAAATGCTATATTTCAAGCAGTTTTGGCCGTATGAGACAAACATGTGATACCTAAGTTTGTATGGTTACTTTAGGCAAATGTACCAAAAAATGGCTTCATCGCTATATAGCCACACCCACTTTTTGAGAAATCATTAAAACTGACTACTGGGTCGATTGAGCTAAAATGTTGGCTTAGTTTGTACGGTTACTGTCAGCAACTGTATTAAAAATTGGTTTCCACGCCCCCCTTTTACCGCCCACAAACCAATGAAAACGTTTTATTTAAACAGTTTGGGTCGTTGTAATTTAGTTCATATGGTTACTCTCGGCAAGTGCACTAAAAATAGGCCTGTCCCACTCTAGTTAAACTCACTTTTCGGGGAGTCAGTGCCAGGCTTAACCTAAATTGAGCTGAAATTTGGGCAGTCGATTTGTTTCGATTACGAGATGGCTCAAGGGAAATATTTTGCCGCACCCCTTTTTACCGCTACCAAAACAACAAAAATGCTATATTTCGCACGGTTTTGATCGTATTACACTAAAATTTGGTTATTTAGTGCATATGTCTACTTTCGGCAGCTATACTGAAAATGGTGAATATATTTGGCATTTCTTGACATTTTCGTATATGGCAGTAAGGCGGTCTGTGGCAGAACAGCGTCTGCCGAGGAGAGTGAGTGTTCCTGCGAGGTTTGGTAACGTTTGGACGAGGGGGCGTGGTACCTCCCATACAAGCCAAATTTGCGCTATCGATCACAAACCAAAAAAAGGATATATATCAGACGGTTTCGATCGTAAAAAATATGATTTAGTAATTTTATTCAGATGATTACTGTCGGCAACTGTACAAAAAATGGGCGTGGTCGCAATATATATACGCACACTTTTTCGAAATCATGGCAATTTTGGAGTTCTACACATTTTTGTAGTGAAACTTGCTGTGTAGTTGCTCCTAGAGGCAGTCAAGACATATAAATGCTTTCACGCCCACTCTTACCGCCCATAAATCAATATCTGTATACATAAAAATAAATCGTGATTTGTTCGGATGCTTAAAACTTGAAAACGACTGGACCAAATTGGATACTTCCTTCTACGGGCTTTTTCGTAACTGCTACGCAAAGGTTTAGGAAAAAATAATGCCACACCCCTTTTATCGCCCACAAATCAATAAAAATTCTACATTTAAGACGGTTTTGGTCTTATTAAACTAAAATTTGGTAAATAAGTTCGTATGACAACTGTCATTAACTTTAATAAAAATGGGCGTGGTCACAATTCATCTACGCCTACTTTTAAGAAAAGATCAAAATACTTCGAAACTATTGGTCCGATTGAGCTAAAATTTTTTAAGTGGCTTTGCTTTAAGTACGAGATGCTTTAAGAAGAAATGCCACACCCCCTTTTACCTCCCACAAATATATAAAAAAGTTGTGTTATCGAATAGCTTTAGAGTTATGGGTCGCACAGCTTAGAAATTCGGTATTCGAACACAATTTAGATGTACCGTTTCAGTGATGAAATTTTATGGGAGTTGGACAAGGGGGAGTGGCACCTCCCATACAACCCAAATTTGCGATATCGAATAGCTTTGAAGTTATAGGGCGCACAGCTTTGGAATTCAGTTTTTGACCTCAATTTGCACATGCAGTTTCAATGATTTAATTTTATGGGCTTTGGACAGGGGGGCGTGACAGCTCCCTAATAACCTCAATTTGCGATATCGAATTGCTTTGAAGTTATAAGTTGACATCGTAAGAATTCGGTATTCGAAATAAATTTATGCACGCAGTTTCATTACCTACATTTTATGGTCGTAGAGAAAAGGGGAGTGGCACCTCCCATGCAACCTAACTTTTTGCTATCGAATAGTTTTGGAGTTATATGTCGCACAGTTTTGGAATTCGGTATTCGATCTCCATGTACACATGCAGTTGAATTGATTACATTCTATGAACGGTGATCAAGAGGGCGTGGCACTTCCCATACAACCCAAATTTGTTATATCGAATAGCTTTGTGGATATAGGTCGCACAGTCTCGGATTTCAGTATTCGACCCCAATTTAGACATGCTGTTTAACAGATAACATTTTATGGGCGTTTGACAAGGGAGAGTGGCAGCAACGCGCCGGGTTTCAGCTAGTGTGTACATAAAACAAAGTAGCAATAAGCGTCTGTGTCCATTTTCAACCAATTTAGTTTAATTTTTTTAAATCTTACACTATTATACGAGCACTATTTATTTGTTGATAGATGAGTCTCGAAAACGGCTTTAAATGCTTTCGATGAAACTTTACGGGAGCGGAAAATCGATCTAACTAGGTCTCATTTTTGAGAAAATTCGTTTAGCTGCGCACATTGGGGTATTTGACCGATTGAGACTGCTTAATTATTTTATTCGGTAAATAGTTTATTCAAGTCTGTTATTTGATTCTAACCCTAAGCGACCATTGCGACATATTCAACACTATTCAACATTGCAAAAAAAAATTTGTTTAGCAGCACACATTGGTTTATTTGATCGATTGAGGTAGCCAAAAATTAATTTTTTAAACACTGATTTGACTGAAAAGTACTTTGACGTAAAGTACTAAATATATTTATATAAAGGGTAGTTGTCTAAAGTGGGACGTCTTCTTATGTGGGACTCGAACTGTTCTCCGATATGTTCCACAGGCATCACCAATGTTTTGACATTGACAGTGCAGCTTCGATGCGCCATCTTTTTTCATGTCTATGGAGAGAAAACACGCGCTGTTTATATTCGTCCCAAACATAGTGAAAACAATTTCAGAAAAAGTTTCTTTATCATTTTTGGCAGTGATCAATTTGTCATTATTTTTTGTGCTATAAAAACGGTAAGTAAATGCATTGTGTTTGTTTTTTGTTCATCTTTAAGTTTTCAAAGTGATTTCTGTTCACGGCTTTCTAAATCAAAAATTTCTGATGCTACGACCCTGGTATGCATATGTATATGGTATGAACGATGTATATTTTTCAGGGAGTCAACAACCACTTTCAACGAATTCACTTCATCGTTCTATCATTTCGATAACTCCATGAACATTTGCTTATCGCTCACTAGTCTTTCTTCTTCGAAGTCGTTATAGAAGTTTATAACAGTGTCGATATCGATGCAATCTCCTTCAGCGAATCGCTCTAATAGTTTAAAAAAACACCGTTTTTAAGTTTAAAGCGACACTATTAATTGATAAATTTAATGAAGACCAATCTATCGTTGAGTTGAACTGAAGTAATTTATGATTGGTAAGAAAGATCCTTTTTCTAAACAAATATGATAAATTTTTATTTCATTGCAAGGATTTGCTGTGTGAGTGTATACCCACCCACAAAATTCCATTTCGATATAACAACCCACCATTCTAACATTATTTGCCAGGCCTGGCTCAAGATATGGATATAAATCTGTGGCAATATGACAGAGTTGCTTAAGTCGATAAAAGCGACTTTTCAGTTTTTAAATTAACAGTCGTTAACAATTATCGATTTACAGTCACACAGATATATAAACGTACCCCCCTTAAAATCTCATTTCTGACCAAAGTTTAAACTTCCTTAAAAAAAATTAAAGGAATACTTTTTGCAAGGAACTTAAAAAAAAGGTATTGGAAAATAGTTGGTTGTAGTTCATTTACTATTTAAATTTAAATAACATAATTTTTCGCAACACAGAAGAGTATACATACGGAGAGTTTCATTTAACTATTATTTATGTATATTTTTTTAATAGACAGTTATGACTTCTAGTCTTATATTAAGTGCTTTCTGATCAAGTGCTAATTAGTTTTTCTGCAAATTGGTCCAAAAGTTAAGGTAATATGTTTTGGCGTGCGTTAAGTAATTATTAAGCATTACAAAATGGAAAATCTTTACGAGAAATTGCAAGTATAGTTGGATGTTCAAAGTCGAGTGTAATAAGAGTGACTTAAAATTATAATGAAACCAAATCACTGAAAAACTAACCCAGATGCGGTCGGCCACCAAAAATTGACACACGTGTAAAAAGACATATACTAAATGAAATCCGAAAAAATAAAAAAAACAGCAATAGATATAGCTACAGATATAGAAAATGCCGATATTGTTATTGTTCACCCGGAAACAGTGCGAAGTGTATCTCGTGTTCCACGAAAAAACCGTTTATTAGTGCTATTAATATGAAAAAACGTATTGACTTTACAAAGCTGCATTTTGATAAAGATGAAATGTTTTGGAAGAACGTTGTGTTCAGCGATGAGAGAAAATTCAACATATTTGGTTGTGATGGCAAGCAGAAGGTATGGTGCAAAAAGAACGGGGCTCTCCTTCCGAAAAATTAAATTCCGACAACAACGCATGGAGGAGGATCGGTAATGGTATGGGGTTTCATGTAGGCGACTGGGGTAGGAAAGTGTTTATTGACATATTCATGGATCGATTAGTATATTTGAATTTACTCCAACAAAATTTGATGGAATCGGTGCATAAAATGGGTCTTACGGGAAGCTAGTACGTCCAACAAGAAAACGACCCTAAGCACACAGCGGTCGTTGTTAAGGAGTGGTTACTGTTCAATGTACCAAAGGAGCTTCATTCTCCTCCCCAGTCGCCGGACTTGAACCCAATCGAAAATTTGTGGGACAAACTGGACCGCCATGTTCGAAAAAGGACAATAAAAAACAAACATGCACTTATGGAAAAATGCACTTATGGAAGAATGGTCGAAAATTACAATGGAAAAAACAACAAACCTAGTATTTTCGATGAAAAACAGATTAAGCGCAGTTTTAGAGAGCAATTGCGGACCAACAAAATATTAAATTTTTCCTTATTTTTGTTTCCATTAAACATTTTGTAAGAAGTATGTTTACTTTTCTGTTTTGCAAAAATGAAAATCCGTTTTTTTTTCAATAAATCGTTTGTGGCGGAAGTTTTTACTGATCGTTTTATTATATTTTAAGTTCAGATTTATCCTATATAATTCTTTTTTTAAGGAAAGCTTATACTTTGGTCAGAAAAAAGTTTTTGAGGGGGGTACGTATATATGTCTGTGTGACTGTATATTTCTGTCTTATCCCCATTGCTCCTGTGCAAAAATATCGCAAGATTTATAACCGCTTATGTTTGAATTACTCAGAGCCGTAGCCAAGGGGGAATTTTTGGGGTTCAAACCCCAAAGGGTCAAAATTTTAATATAAATTAATGCATATAAATAATTATTTCATTGAAACATATAAGGTTCTAAGAAAACTTAACAAACCATACACTACCCTTGACATCGGCAGAAATCAAAAGTTAGTGAGGCTAACAGCGAAGCCAACAAAAATAACATACACATGCATACTGAAAAACCTTTCTAATTCGAACCAACTAGAAAGATTTTAAAGTACACTTTAGCCGACAACTGACTTTAATTTTCCCTCGAGCGGTTTTCGAAAATTTAAATTCCATGGCTTTTGCGCTGGAATTGGTTAGCTTACTCCAAATATGCAAATAGAGCTTATTGTAAGTTCTGTGTTTTCTTTAGATCTGCTTATGACGGCTTATGTTACAGCCTCTTCGTAATTTACGGCACAAAACAAGTTTTTATAAAATAATTTTTTTGCCCTTTTTATTGTTACTTTTTTATAGTCAAGATATTTTAAACAATTTACTTTCGAATAAAAGATATGAGTCTAGACCTGGTTTAATTTTTGAGGAATGTTTGAAGTTACTCATAAGTTGTAAAAAGTTGACTTGCATTTTTCAGAATTCTGACCCGAGGAAAAGTCTTAAAGTTTTAAGTCAATCGTTTAAATAATTTTAAAAATTTTGAGTTATCAAGATTTAAGAAGTTTATGTAAAAGTTTTGCTGTCTCTAAAATTTTATTAGTTTAAAGTAAATGAGATGTCGTTCTCTTCTCTAAAATTTCTTAAAACATACCTCGGCAATTCAATGGGCGAGATCCGTTTGAACGGATGTGCATCCCTTAGCATACACCGTGATGCCACAGTAACAGAGCAGGACAAGTTGGTATAATTTGCAAAAAAAGAAGACTTAATTTTTAACGTTTTTTTTTTATTTCCAAACAAAAATTTCAAAATAAAAATATCTTAATATTTTTTTTTTTTTTTGTTTCCTACAACATTTTTTCAGGAGGTTTTTATTTTGTAATTAATATTTTAACTTTAATATGTATTAATTTTAGAAATTCTGACCATGAGTGTAGGCACTCAAAACCTTTCCAACGATATCTTGAAAGTGAAGATCGCATTAGAAATAATAACGTTATTTAAATTTTTGTGAAAATAAATTAAAAAAAATTAAAAAATTTTTAAAAACAGCATTCATACCATGAGATGCATGCTGTATTGCTGCTACGGCAGTTAATTTGACAGATATGCCGTCCTAGGACATGCCTACAGAAAAAATATGTAAGCTAGTATGGAGGCGAGCATGTTTGCTGAACTCCAAACCCATGTTGCCGGCAATTGCAGAATTAAAATTTTCCGCAGACTCGAAGCTCGGCCGCGTGAGTGTAAGTGCATCAGCTTATCCATTCGACTATCGCAGCTAAGAATAAACGTACGAGCACAAAGTAGGAAAATTAACGCGTACGCTTTGTTGTTATAAGCAATTAATGCAAAAAACAGAACTAAATCGCTAAAAAAAAAACAGAACAAACTAAAAAAAAACAAAACAAAACTAAAAGCTATTAAAAAAATAAAAAACATTTATGTCTCTGTAGGGATTTGAACCCACTACTCAAGATTCCAAAAAAACATGAATGAAAATAACATAAGATTTTGTTGAAATAATATACATAACAACATTGTTGCTGTTAAAAGTGCTTCGGCGAAAACACAAAGTCCCGCAACGAATTACAACAATCATGAAAATACTGAAGTTGTTGTCGTTTAAAATTAACCGGAATTTTGCATTAGCAAATATAATACTTTTGCTAATGCACCTCACTTAGAAGCAAAGAGGAAGTTTTTAAAATTTAAAAATAGACTACTTAACTTAGCATTAAAATTATAAACCGATACATTCCTTCCATTGGCAGGCCTGCTTTGTTTTTCATCTAGGATAAGATAGTTTGTTTGGGTGCATATCAGTTGTCTTCAAGGAAAAAGTTTTAGACTTTGAAGTGATTTGTGTATATGATATTCATACTATTTTCAAACAAATTTGTTGCTTAATTCTAATGTTTTCTTACAGACTCAATTCATATTTAAAAAAAAGGTAAAACTGAACGTGCCAGAAAAATATTGTCTTTGGCCTTAAAAAAACAAATCCAGTATTATAATGCAACCTCGACACCAACTTTTAATAACGACACCAATACAAATTGCTTGAATGGTAAGTTATTTTAGTAAGATCAACATTAAAACAGAAAATAAATACAATTAATATATCTACAGTTAACATTCATGATGGAAATAAAGTGCCAGAATGTTTGGAAGTGCAAGATTTAAGTACCGATTCAGAACGAAAAATCGAAGATTCTCTGCTGAGAAAATGCTGTGTTCTCTGATGAAATAGAAGAAGAATTAAAAATTAAAAAATTTTCCGATCAATGGTTTATAAATCTTTTATCAACTGTAGAAATCATTCCAGTATCACTTTGATATTGAATTTATCAATTCATAGTTTTAGCCAGTAGTGCCAACTACACGGAAATTACGGATTTCTACGGATATTTAAGCCTTGCACAGATAAACGGACAACAGTGGCAAAATAAGGTAAATTTACGGATTTTTAAGAATATACACAGAATTTTCATTGATTTCGCTTTTTTTCACCGAATTTTATGTCAAACATTTTGGAATGGTAAAGAAAATGTACTTATCACTAAAAAATGTATTTACATAAGGTCTGATTGCTTACTTTTCCGGTAAAAAATGAAAAACGTCAAAAGTAATAAAATTGAGAGAGAAATAACTTGAAATTTAAAAAGCAAACGAACGTTTTTCTGGTAAAATAATAGGTCTGTTTCCGTACTCACACTGTGTGACTTGTGAGTCGCTATTTTCTGTTTCCGTACTTTTTGTGTAAGAAATGGAAGAAGAAGAACAAGCATAAAATCGCTCTCTCGAGCACAAAATGTGCACAGAGAGTGCTAGAACTCAAGACTTCGAGTAAATTAAGAACAAGCATCAATAAGAAGAAGCATCAAGAAGAACAAGCAAATGTCAAATGTTTGTTTATGTTTTCCACAAATATTCACAAATTGTGCTGCTAAAAATAAATTTACAAAGTGCAGTTTCTTTTGATCTTCCAATTTTTAGCTATAAATAAATTATTTAAAGTAATTTTATAACTTAAAACATAGCTTAAAAGATTTTATAGCTTAAAAAAATTTACTTCACAAACAATTTCAATTGGCGCCATTTACGTTTGACTCGTCTGCTGTCAGAATCAGCTGTTTTGTGCTCGAAACTTGCTAGAAGCTGTTTCCGTACTTTTGCTAATATTCTCAAATTTCATTTTTACTCTCTCAGTTCGAGCTTACCAGAAGTTACACAAATCTTACACAGTGTAGAGTACGGAAACAGACCTAATGAGAAATGTCAAATACGTCAAATAAACATAAGAAAATTTAAAAAAATCAGCTGCTACACACACAACTACCATTTGACAGTTTTGATCTTTTTAAAACATGAAATTCTTCTTGTAAAAACTTTAACAAACTTGAACGGAGAGAAAATTGGATATCCTCTCTATTACACAATTCTCTCAGTAAACGAACGCTTTTCAGGCACTTCCTAGTAAAAACTTTTGAAATATTTCGTTTGCATTCGACTACGCGAACGCACATATAATTGGTTAAAACTTTGCGCTTATCAGCACTTGCAAATAAAGAAACTGTTTTAAGGAATCTAATTTCGAAGTGAGCCAATTGGCAACCTCATTTAAGGCGAGTATATACAGCTTAACCCATTAATGCTCACCACCAGAACTCGTTGAGTTTATTTTAGAAATTTTCGGCATTAATTTTTATTAATGTTAGACGGAAAACTCCGAAGTTTAATAAAAAATTAAAATTATTTAATGCTCAGCACCAGAACTCGTTGAGTTTATTTTAAGAAATTTTCGGCATTAATTTGTATTAATAATAATAGACGGAAAACTCTGAAGTGTTTTGTTGAAGTGGCGAAGTGTGTAAACGTACTTACTTACTTAGTTGGCGCTATAACCGTATGTCGGTCTTGGCCTCATCTAAGAATTTGCGCCAGCCATTTCTGTCTTTCGCTTGCTGGCGCGAGTTGGAAATTCCAAGCTTCGTCAGGTTGTCCTCTACTTGGTCTTTCCAACGAAGATGCGGTCATCCTCTTCTGCGTTGACCGCTGCTGGGTACCGAATCGAATGTTTTCTTCACTGAAGCATCGTCTTTCATGCGCTGAACATGACCAATCCAGCGAAGCCGCTCGATTTTAATGCGCTTGACTATGTCGATGTCAGCGTACAGCTCATACAGTTCATCATTTCACCGTATTCGCCATTGACGCAGATGTGTGTAAACGTTTCTATATATATATAAAACAGGATGTGTGTATGTATGTAACGTATGGACTCCAAAACGGCTGGGCCGATTTTGATGAAATTTTCAGGGAATCTTCAGAATATTTAGGCGGGTGAAACTGTGAAGTCTGATTTCTGATTTTCTGTCTGTGGGCGGAGGGGCGTGGTAAAATCCAATTTTCATATTGTACCACCAATGACATATACATATATTTATTTTTTTTTGCTTTTTTTATTTTATTTTATTTTTTTTTAAAACCGTTTGCAGAAGAAATGCATGTTCTTAAAAACGAGATATCAAACTGTTAAATCGGTTATGTAGTTCCGAAGATATTTACAAGAAACCTATGTTAATAATGATCCAATATCATAACTTTAAAACTTTCGAAATGTTGCATTCAAAAATCCGAGTTTTCGGTATATTTACAAAATATTTACATCACTCGATAACACAAGGTATTCCGCGCTTACTAAGGCACAACATTGTACAATAAGTTAAAAATCTACATATATAAAAATAAATGTCTGTCTGTCTGTTTGTTTGTTTGTGCTTTATACGAGGCCAAACCCTTGGACCGATCTTTCTGAAACTTTCACAGCATGTGACTCTGGAAGGAATAATAGGCTATATGAAGTTTTTATTGGACAAAGAGGCTTGGCACCGCCCATATAACCCAAAAATTGAAATCGCCATTTTTTGGGCATTTTTTGACCTACTTCGATGATATTTGGCACATATGGTATTGGAATAATTAGGACTACGTACCAGGAGAAATGTGGGTGAGATCACGCCCCTTTTTAGGAAAATTAAAAATCGTAATATAGTCTTAACTACTGGACCGATCGTCATTAAATTTTCACAATAGGATATTTTTACGAAATAATAAATTCTTGACTATATAAAGTTGTGAGTGAACAAAGGAGCGTGGCCTCGCCCATATAACCCAAAATTTAAAATCGTCATATCTTGCACGCTCCTTTGTTTGCGATATATTGGAGGCTGGACCTGTTAACCGATCTTTAATTTTCACAGCGTGCAGCGTGAAGCTTTGACTCAGGAAAACTTATTACATGATAATATTTTTCGACCCTGCACACTTCTGCACTTACTTTCTTACAACGTTTATTAACGGCTTTACCTCAAATTTAAAATACATATTAATTAAAATAGTGGGGTAACCCCATTCTCACTCTCCCACAACTGACTGCGAAACAGCTGATTGTGTAATTGCTGCTTTTTGATTAGTCTAAAAATAAAAAAGGGGAGCATGAAGCAAATTACATGCGGTTCAGTGCTGAATTCTAATTGGTTTACAACAAAAAAAGGGGAGAAGCATTGCAATAATTGAATTAAAATTAAATAAATAAATTTTTGTAAATATATAAATACTTTTAATTTTATTTTATAACGAGTATAAATCCGGATAGCGAAGCACACCGGATTCAGCTAGTAAGATCATAAATATATAAGGGGTCTGCACCTTATATGTTTATGATCTTATACGTTTACACACTTCGCCACTTCAACAAAACACTTCAGAGTTTTCCGTCTATTATCATTAATACAAATTAATGCCGAAAATTTCTTAAAATAAAGTTAAGAAACAAAAAAAAAATTAAAAATTATAAAAAATTAGGAATTGAAAAATTTTAATTTCGTAGCGCAGCCGTTGATCTCCAACCTAATGCATTTTTTAAAATTATATTTTCTATTTTAATGTTTATAAAAAAAAAAAAACTCACCGGAGTGGTATTTTTCACTTATCTTTGAAATACTGCACTTAAAACTGACTGGAAAAAATAAACAAAGAGGCTTTAATAGTTAATTTTAGAATTTTTATGGAAAAACCATATTTTTGGCTTTCTCACACTGTTGGAAGCAAAAGCTTTCCAGTGGCTGCGAATTTTAAAAAAATGCTTTCATCGCGTATGACATATCATACGTTGCCAGTAATGGGTTAAAACAAACTTAAAGTGCCTGTATAATGCATTCCAATGTTGTTGTATTTATAATAATTACAGATTTAAAAAATCTAATGTACTTTTAAAGTGAATACAAGTTTCGTTTTATGTTATGTTTTTAAGTTTTAGTTAAAATAACAACTATAAATAAAGTAGAAAAGTTAACAACTATAACTTTTAGTTATATTTTACGTTTTTTGTAACTTTTATAAGTTTAATGCAAATTTAAAAAAAAAATCTATTAATCAACTATTAATTACTTTAATTGAGTCATTTTATTATCTAACACGGATTTACACAGATTTTTTATGTCACATTTGTGAATTTCTACTCTCCTCGGGTTGGCATCACTGGTTTTAGCTGCGAAATTATAAAAGATTATTTGTCAGTATAACAGTTTCATAGCAGTGGCGCTAAATAACTAACATATTTTTAGGCATATGCTGAAAATAAGAAGATAAAAAGCAACATAACAACAACAATTATATGCAAATTTTAACTTGCTGTAACTTAAAAAATATAAATTTTTAAGAAATAAAAGTCTATTTTGCGCATCTACAGGTCTAAACCTACCAGACCATACTAAATTTATGAAGATTGGACTTGTACTTAAAAAGCCTTACGCTGTACAATATTTGCGTTTGCGTAGTATATATAAGATCATAAATAAAAAAGTATTTCCTGGTGCCTCATGCTTTAAGTCACACATTAAAAAATATTTCATACCTAAGTGTAATCTTTAATTTTAACGTTTCAATGAGTTTTTTGCGATTTTTTTTTTTTTTAAGATCAAAGAAGCGCATGCCTTATACAAACAAGGTTTGGTCATTGACCTGAAAGGAAAGGATAGATTATTTAGAGGAATTGATTATTGGAACCATACGTGAATTATTGATTATGCGAAACAACCGTGAAAGACAATTTGAATTGCTTTTAACCGAGGCTAGTGTTATGCCTTAACCTCGGCAAGCATTTCCAGCCCTTAGTTGTTCCTGTCCATTAATTCCACATTTTCCACAATTTAGCTGTGGATTTTTTGTTTTCCATAATTCTTAAATGTGCAGGAAAGAATAAAGAAAGTGAAAAGAACCATGCCCTAGCCAGGATTCGAACCGGGGACCTCTGGGTTGATAGTCTAGCGCACTCTCCACTAGACTACAAAGGCCGACTTTTTATTTTATTGTAACTTTATTACTTTATTATTGTTACTTTATTTATTGTAACTTTTAATACTGTCATAAATAAATCAAAGTTACAATATATTAGCTTATATCTGTTTAATTTAAGATTTGAAGTTTAACATAAATCTTAAGTCCACTTAAGCTACTATTAAAACATTTTTTGCTGTAACAGAAACACTTAAGTAACTTAAGACATTAATTTTCTCATTTAGATTTTTACAAAACAATTTAAGCTTTAAATTGAATTTTTTTTTTCTTTATTTTCATACTTTTTTTGTGAAATATAGAAAAGAAGACAAATATAATCAGTATTTTATAATTTGGAACAAAAAAAATTTATAACTTATCAAAAATGAAAATTTTAGCTAAAAATGCAAATATCTCTAAAACACTTTTTTTGACGTAAGCTACTCTGTCATATTGTCACAGAAATATAAAAAACATACCTATTATCTAATTTACTTTAAAAAACTGAAAATATTTTCTTTACCTTCAGGTGCATTCAGTATTTTTGGAAATTAAGAACCTATGAATTGTTTGAACAAAATTTAAGCTTCGTAAATTAAAAAGTTAAAGCTTACCACGATGAGTTTGTACAAACTTCAAAGTTTTCACTATGTTTTATAATGAATGTATAAATGAATGTATTAGTAGCGGCCATAGCCTACTCCCAGTGGGCATTTTAGCTAGCGATACGCAAAAGAAAGCATGCTAGTAGTGCTCTTATTGGCGTCAATATACCTTCTATGCTGTAAGGCCTACCTTTTGAAGGTTTGGAGTCTTTTTATGTTATTTTATATGAAAAATCTTTTAAAAAAATTTAGAAAAATTTATAAATTATCAGATCAATTAAAAAATTAATCAAAACTTAAAGAAAAAAAATTATGTTGATTTTATATGATTTAAATACAAATTCTTAATGTTTGATAGTTCAAATCATACTTGATTTTAAATACAAAAATCATATATTATTGAAAAAAAATTTTTTTTTTTTTGTCTGAGCTGGGTTGTGAACCCAGGTCTACGAAGTCTAACACATTTCATATCACATTATATGAAAACTTTTATATGGAAAAATTCCAAGTCTTTTCTATTATTTTTGTATGAACAAATTTTACAAAAAAATTCCAAAAAATTTTACTGAAAAATTTGTAAAAAAATGTAGATTTTAAAAAATACAAAAAAAAATTTTTTGGTCCGAGCTGGGTCTCGAACCCCGCTCCTGAAAGCTTACTTTCATTTGTTATGATGCAAAATAAGCTAAAGTTCGTTAAGAACTGCGGTAGACGAGTGGATAAGATGCCGGACATAAGAGGACATAGGTTCAATTCTAGAAATTGTCAAAAGTTTTTTTATTTCAAGTTGGTATTTATATTGCTTTTCTATCTAATGTACACTCTCAAAAAGGGCTTCTAGCAGGCTTCTTTAGAGTTGCGAGAGATGAAGGCCTAGAAAATTTTCTCTAATGGGCTAAGAAATCTATATGATGGCTAGAAGCGCTTCAAAGCCCTGATTTTGCCCACTGGGAGTAGGCCATGGCCGCTACTAACACATTAATTCATACATTCATCATAAAAAATTTGAAGTTTTTAAAAACTCATCGTCGTAAGCTTTCACTTTTAAATTTACGAAGCTTAAATTTTGTTCAATCAATTCATAGGTTCGTGATTTCCAAAAATAGTGGAACGCGGTTCAATTCCCGTATTCAAAATGTTTTTTAAGTGAAAACTTTTTTAGACGCGTTGAGCAATTTTTGGTTGAGGAAAATCTTATGGTTTGCGTAAGAAAATCTTATGGTTTGGAAGCTGGAAGTTCATTCGATGCAGTTGGGTTTTGCGTCCGTCTACTCGCTGGCGCAATTTTATTGAAGTATGTGAAAGCTTATGGGAGCGAGTTCAATGCTTGTGAATGTTACGCCGAGAGAGTTGAAAATATTTCAACTTTTCTTGCGTAAATTGCGTTTTTTTACAGCTCGGTACAAATAGCGAAAAACGAACAGAAATAAAAGTAACTAGTAACTTTTAGGGATGCCGCTTCAAAAAAATTTTAATATATTAAAATGTGGATATATTTTTAGTTGTAATTTGAAAATCACATTTTTATGCTAATATATTTAAGTCTTTGTTAATCAAAAATAAAAAAAAAAATAATTGAATCAAAAAATTTGATATATTTCAGCGTTAATACATTTAAAATTCCATTTCAACAACATCGAAAATATTGAATAATTTAGTAGCCCTGCTTTCTCTGAACGACGAACGCAATCATTGAACTCTACCATAAATTCCTTGCGTAAATTCACCAGCGAGTTCATTCGATGCAGTTGTGTTTTGCGTCTGTCTAGCAAAACACAACTGCATCGAATGAACTTTTAGCTTTAGTATTTAGTAAGTAATGAGTAATTGGCATATCGCGAGCTTAGAACCAGAGGGGCTCATCTGGGATTTTTTTAATGCGTTTTTTTTACTGATATTTATTCTTTGCAATGGTTTCCATCTTATGCTTTCACACATATTAATAAAAAAACAAAACCTTCTGAGATAATCACAGTGCCACAAGGTTCTATCTAGATAAAAGTTGATACGCTTGGTACCAGAAGGGTTTTTCTGGAGCCAAATCTAAGGTGAATGGAAAAACACTTAAAAGTCGTGAAAAAGACTTATTTTTAAAGCTTTAAAATGTTTATAAGTAACTGATGTTAATATTTAGGTACAAAAATTAAGTTTTTTGGTCCATCACACGTTCTCTGCCATACAAACAAAGTATCCACAATGAACCGACTATTAAAGCTGGGATATTATTTTGGTAGCTTTTACTATCGTATTTGGTATTTGAAGCAACAACAGAAAAAGGGTTTTCAAAATATTTGGACATGTCGGCGTGGCACCTCACATACAACTGAAATACATTTTTCGCAATATCTAAAAAACCAGTAAATCTATGGTAAAATAATATAAGATTGTTATCAATTATAGCATTTAAAAAGTATATGTCAAATTTGGGAATTATTGATCAAATGGACGTGGCATCTCCCATATAGTGGGAAGCCAATTTTTGCTTTATCTGTTATACCAGTGAAGATATGAAAAATATGTTACTTCCGGGACACAAACAATCCTTTCATCAGAAGACCACATTATCTCAAAAAGAAAGAGAAAAAATAAAAAACTTACCGAGCTAAAAAAAAAACTAAAAAAAAACAAGCAGCCCTCAGCACCGCTTTTGAACAGGAACACTCCAGTTACTTCCTCGTCACCTTCTAACATTCCTTCTTTGACTAATAGTTCAGTTTTGACTCCTATTGAGCCTAGAAATCTATCAAGCTTAAGGGCAGTGTCGAGGAAAAAAAAATTTATTTATTTCACGTCTTCAGCCCGACACAACTGTTGAAAATGTATTGACTTTTATCAAACATAATAACTTGTTTTAGTCAAAATGCATTTTTTTCATGCAAAAAAATAGGTAATAAACCTTCCCATGCTTCCTTTATTCTCACAGTTCCAGCTTAGAAGAGTTTATAGAAGAGATAGACACGCTGACAATACTTCTGCTGTCGGTGGAGGTGTCTTATGAGCTGTAAGGAACTCCTTCGTTAGTTCCATTATTGTTATTCCCTGCTCTGCCAACATCAAACTTATATGCGTTAAGGTTGTACATTGCAATTCTAATGTATATCTTTTTAATACATACGTTCCTCCTAAGAGCAGTGTAGAAGTTTATGCAAGCCTTGCGGATTGCATAGAATACGTTATAAGCATAATTGACGTTAATGACGACATTTTATTGTTAGCAGTGATGTGCGGCGTAGAGAACATGATGTCGACAATACTATTGTCGACGGTGTCGACAATGTCGTGTAGACAATTGCTTTTAACGACATGTAAATAATTAATGTAAAAGGCTGCATGTTAATTGTAATATTTAATTAAATTGAGTCCAAGTTTGAAGTATTCCTTATTTTTACGCCTTCTGGGCATGGCTTTTGTTTGTTTAATTGTAAAATTTGTTACTTTGTGTTAATTAAACGACTTTTCAAAAGGTTTTAAGAATCAGCATAATCTAAATGGAACTTGCATTTTCGCAGTGTTGCATTTTGTTGACATTGTTTACACAATTCTCGGCATTGTCTACATTGTCGACACATTCTGCATTGTCGACACCAAAATGTCGAAAATTAAAGACGACGCGTCGAGGAACATCACTGATTGTTAGGTGATTTTAATCTGCCTGACTTGAAACGGGAATCTTCTGACGATGATACATATTTTTGTGCATCTAATTCGAAGACTCGCCAAGAGCATATATTTGTTGATAATATGTTCTGACTTACAACAAGTGAGTTGTATTTATAATAGTCGTGAAGTGATTGTTGAGAAGGCCCCTCATGCTTTGACTGCTGTTGATGAATACCATCCACCATTGAGCATATGGTACAAATCAGACAGGGATAATATAGTAAAGTCTAACTCAATAGATAAAGTTTATGAATTTTAAAAAAGCTGACTTTTTGAAGTTGAATCATTTACTTCAAAGTAAACTTCATGTTATTTTAGAATATGTTAATAATAACACTCTTGATGATTCAATTAATTTTTTTTTATATGGAAATCTTTGCTGTGTTTTCTCTGTCCGTGCCATATAGCCTCAAATTTACGAAAAACTGTGCTTACCCCTGGTACACAAAAGAGTTAAATATTCTTCGCAACAGCAGGAATAGGGCATGGAAAAAATATGTCTGTAGCTTAGACTTGAACGACCTAGAAATCTACAAGCGTTTGTTTCTAGATTTTGAAAATTGCTCAGCTACCTTATATCAAAATTATTTAGACAGTATTAAGCTGAGAATATTGTCTGATCCGAAGAAATTCTGGGGTTTCATAAACACCAAAAAAAAAAAATCTGATGGATTCCCTTCATCATTTAAAACCTCTGACGGATTTACTGACGATCCTGTCGTAATTTGTGGTCTATTTGCCAATCTCTTTAAAGAGCCGTTTTGTTCAGACTCTTTCAATCCTGATGAAGAGTACTTTGAATATATGAACTCTACACCCAGGATTTCGTTGGATTCTATATCCTTTACTTCAGAGGATATTTTAAAGTATATTGGATTGATCGATGAGGATTTTAATGCTGCACCTGACGGAATTCCTGCCGCAGTGTTAACACGATGTGGTTCCGTTCTAAGTCAACCACTGTCCATGTTATTCAATAAATCAATTAGCGAAAGTATTTTTCCACTTTTTTGGAAAAAATCTTTTATAAGTCCTATTTATAAAAAAGGTTGTAAGAACGATATAAACATCTACAGGCCTATCGCGAAACTCTCGTCCATTTCAAAACTTTTTGAGCGGCTCGTGTATGATCGTGTGAAAATTCACTGTGGGAAGGTCATGACAACTCGTCAGCATAGATTTGTTAATGGCAGATCCACTGTGTCTAAGCTTCTCGATTTTACAACGTTTTGCTTAAATTCATTTTATTCAGGTAACCAGGTCGACTGTATTTACACTGATTTTAGTAAAGCATTTGATATACTGCCACACAACTTAATTCTATTTAAACTAAAGGTATGGGTTTTCCACAATTTTTTGTAAGCTGGATTCAATCGTATCTGATAGAGCGATCTTATCAAATACGATTTCGAGGCGTATTGTCAGCTGAATTTATTGCTGAATCAGGTGTTCCTCAAGGTAGCCACCTTGGTCCACTTCTGTTTATTTTAGCCATTAATGATGTAACCCACATCATCAAATACTCTCATCTACTTATCTATGCAGATGACATGAAAATATACAGAACAATAATTGTTAACTTATACTACTGCCAGTGGAGAGGGACCAAAATTGCTCTGCCAACAAGCAACGTTTGCTCCCAGGTGCTGAAGCTCCTTTTGAAGTGGGGGCTTCAGGAGCTTATTCCTGACTTCACAGGTATTTATACAAGATTAATTTCAGCGAAATGTCGCTAGTGATCCCTTTTCTTATATGGGGACTTAGTCATGTCCGTCTCTCCATCTGTCTGTCTGTGATCACGATTATAGCCGTAATTTTACAGCTATCTTAAAGAAATTCAATATATAAGCTTTTCATTAAAAAAAATATCAAGTTCGAAAATAAGCAAAACCGTATGTAAACCACGCCTACCTCCCATACAAAGTGGCTTTAGCAAAATGGTAAAATCTCTTTAAATTTCACAAAAATTGATACAATGGCTTAAAATTTTTCTCACCATTTTTTTAAATTAAATTTTCATAAAATTACTAGTAAAAATGTCTCAAACTAATTAGCTCGTAAAATATTACGTTCTTTTCCACAGTTTAATGTTACTTTCACTTTTATTTTAACTTGTCCTGTAATCGTGAGTCCGTATCTTACAATTTTAAAACGTAATCTAAAAACTGCCATTAGACCATAAATTGGAAATTTATTACAATTCCTGTAATGGCACTGACGATTTTGTTCCAATTACATTCCTGAGGAATTGAGAGGACCAATTACCAAGAGGACCAATACAAGGAATTGGAAATGAATTTTAATGAGTACTTTTTGACCCAGATCTGTATATATACTGGCTTTAAAGTGACACGTGGAAAGTTAGCGGAGAGGTACTACGCCTCGCAATATAGGAACTAGGGTTTTTTAAAAAGTTGGTATAATTTAAAAAGAGACGCGGCCCCGAACAAATTACTCCAGAATCAAATGTACAAGGTTGGTTAGTGATACAAAAATAATTTATTTCAAAAGATTTCTTTTTATTTTACCCTCCACTAACAATTTGCAATCCATTAGCTATAAAACAATCAGATGGTGAAATTGCTAGCCATGAGAAGTGGTTGAAAAACAATGTATCTCCTGAATCACTCGTTATTGAAAAATGGAATTTAACGTTTTTTTATCGAAGAAACGATTTAGACAAAAAAATCACATTGAATAACTTGCTGATAAAATGGCCTATTTTAAAACAAAAGCTTGGAATGACTTTGGTATTTTAATTAGTTATTTAGTTTCTTTCTTGAAAAATGATTTTATTATTTGACGGTTTTATTGTTTACATGGAATACATTTTTGGGTTTTATATAGTTTAAATATTACATTGCCTTATTCTTTTACAAAATGTTTAAAATTAATAATACGAAGGAAATACTTATTTTTGGTCAAACTTTTTATTGTAGTTATTGTATGCTAACTATTATTAACTGTTTTAATCACTTTGTCTTATATTAACTCAGAATAACTGGCTTTTTTATTGTGAAGAGTTATTTGCAGCTGGATTTTGCAATGAATATGTTGTTATAAGAAATATAATTAAATATACTTTAATAATAATAATAATAATAATAATAATAATAATAATAATAATAATAATAATAATAATAATAATAATAATAAAAATTATAATAATAATAATAATAAAAATAATAATAATAATAATAATAATAATAATAATAAAAATAATAATAATAATAATAATAATAATAAAAATAATAATAATAATAATAATAATAATAATAATAATAATAATAATAATAATAATAATAATAATAATAATAATAATAATAATAATAATAATAATAATAATAATAATAATAATAATAATAATAATAATAATAATAATAATAATAATAATAATAATAATAATAATAATAATAATAATAATAATAATAATAATAATAATAATAATAATAATAATAATAATAATAATAATAATAATAATAATAATAATAATAATAATAATAATAATAATAATAATAATAATAATAATAATAATAATAATAATAATAATAATAATAATAATAATAATAATAATTAATAATAATAATAATAATAATAATAATAATAATAATAATAATAATAATAATAATAATAATAATAATAATAATAATAATAATAATAATAATAATAATAATAATAATAATAATAATAATAATAATAATAATAATAATAATAATAATAATAATAATAATAATAATAATAATAATAATAATAATAATAATAATAATAATAATAATAATAATAATAATAATAATAATAATAATAATAATAATAATAATAATAATAATAATAATAATAATAATAATAATAATAATAATAATAATAATAATAATAATAATAATAATAATAATAATAATAATAATAATAATAATAATAATAATAATAATAATAATAATAATAATAATAATAATAATAATAATAATAATAATAATAATAATAATAATAATAATAATAATAATAATAATAATAATAATAATAATAATAATAATAATAATAATAATAATAATAATAATAATAATAATAATAATAATAATAATAATAATAATAATAATAATAATAATAATAATAATAATAATAATAATAATAATAATAATAATAATAATAATAATAATAATAATAATAATAATAATAATAATAATAATAATAATAATAATAATAATAATAATAATAATAATAATAATAATAATAATAATAATAATAATAATAATAATAATAATAATAATAATAATAATAATAATAATAATAATAATAATAATAATAATAATAATAATAATAATAATAATAATAATAATAATAATAATAATAATAATAATAATAATAATAATAATAATAATAATAATAATAATAATAATAATAATAATAATAATAATAATAATAATAATAATAATAATAATAATAATAATAATAATAATAATAATAATAATAATAATAATAATAATAATAATAATAATAATAATAATAATAATAATAATAATAATAATAATAATAATAATAATAATAATAATAATAATAATAATAATAATAATAATAATAATAATAATAATAATAATAATAATAATAATAATAATAATAATAATAATAATAATAATAATAATAATAATAATAATAATAATAATAATAATAATAATAATAATAATAATAATAATAATAATAATAATAATAATAATAATAATAATAATAATAATAATAATAATAATAATAATAATAATAATAATAATAATAATAATAATAATAATAATAATAATAATAATAATAATAATAATAATAATAATAATAATAATAATAATAATAATAATAATAATAATAATAATAATAATAATAATAATAATAATAATAATAATAATAATAATAATAATAATAATAATATTAATAATAATAATAATAATGATAATAATAATAATAATAATAATAATAAACTGGCCATTTCAGCCCGTGGAAATACTTCGACCTAGCTTCTATTGATCAATTGTGTTGTGCGTGTTATTAAATAAATGTTTGATCACAAATGACCGAGAACTGGACCTACGTGTTTTATGCCGATTCCGAATGGCTTCTGTTCTCAAGAAGCTTTACATGGCAATTTTACTCTCTGAGGTTTGCCATTGTCTGCATAGAGGTGACGACCGAACAGAAAAATTAACTCAATTGAAAAAACTTTCTGTCTAAGCTGGAATTGAACCCGGGCTACCGAAGTTCCTTAGCTTAGGGACCACGCACACTACCCACTAGGCTATGGCCGCCACATACTTAAATACGCGTTTGGTATATATTAAATTTTTAAATTCCGCTGAAAAGCCAATTCACATTTTACATTCCAAAACTTATTGATCTTTATTTAGTTTTTTTTCGATTGGTTTATGTATCTAGTTTTTTATTTGACTCCAAAAATGTAGTTTCCTTACCAACATTAAAGTTAAAAAATTATCTAAGGAATTGCAAGAATTTTCTAAAATATGTAATTGTTTTTCCAAATCTAAAGTAGATATGCCATCAAAATAAATAGTTTAGTTTTCTAAAAAATGTAAGCGCCGTTTCTACTCCTAAGTGACAATGCTGTCTAACTAATTAGATCATTTTTCTACACTTACTAGGTGGGTTACCTACTTTAAAGTGGACATTGTTTAAAAAAAAAATGTCAATTCTTCTAATTAATTATGCGTCTTTTCTATTTTATGGTTGAAAATACACCTTAAGGTTTAGGTGCTTTATTTACTTTCGCAGTTAGACTACCTAATTTAATTCTAATATATTAACATTTTGAAATTTATAGAGCACCTAAACCAATTCGTTGACTGAAAATCACCGGATTACTTTAGCTGAATTTTCTATATTTTTAGGTAAAAGGTCTACTCTTTTTTTTCTATTGGGGGTTGGAATTAATTTTAAAGGTTTTTTTTCGGTTTTTGAGCATTTATTTAGAAACAACGGTACAATGTATATTATTCAAAGTATTGTCCATCGTTAGCTACAACATTTTCCCATCCTTCTGGCAGCATATGGATTCCGCGCCGGAAGAACGATTCGCCTTTTGAGGCAATCCACGAATCGATCCATTTTTTGGTATCCTCGTAAGAAGTGAAGCGCTGCTCAGCCAAGCCAAGCGTCATCGATCTGAATAGGTGGTAGTCGGAAGGGGCTATGTCTGGGCTATAAGGCGGGTGGGGTAGCACATCCCAATTCAGCGCCTCCAACGTTTCCTTGACGGTTCTTGCAACATGTGGCCGTGCGTTGTCATGTTGAAAAACCACTTTGTCGTGTCTTTTGGCATATTCCGGCCGTTTAACCTTTAATGCTCGGCTCAATTACATCAATTGTTGTTGGTAGCGTTCCCCAGTGATGGTTTCGTTAGGTTTTAGCAGCTCATAGTACACGACACCCTTCTGATACCACCAAATACACAGCATAAGCTTGGCGCCATGAATATTCATTCGGCTTGGCCCTCGATGTTGATGCATGGCCGGGTGGTCCCCACGATTTTTTTCGCTTAGGATTATCGTAATGGATCCACTTTTCATCGCCAGTGACAATACGATGCAAAAACTCTTCCTTTTATGCCGTTGAAGCAGTTGTTCGCACATGCAAAATCGCCGTTCAACGTCTCTCGGCTTCAACTGGTACGGCACCCAATTTCCTTGCTTTTGAATCATTCCCATGGCCTTCAAGCGTTTGCCGACCGTTGATAAGTCGACTCCCAATGATTCTGACAATTCTTGAAGGGTTTGACACGGGTCTTCATCGAGCAAAGCCTCCAATTCCTCATCTTCAAACTTTTTCGGCTGGCCTGGACGCTCTTTGTCTTCCGTATCAAAATCACCACTTTTAAACCGACGGAACCAGTACTCACAAGTAGAAATCGATGGAGCATAGTCCCCGTAAGCCTCAGTAAGCGTGCGTTGTGCTTCAACCGCTTTTTTCTTCAAATGGAAGCACAAAAGTAAACCTTCCCGCAAATTGCGTTTTGTTGGAACGAAAGTCGACATGTTCACAGAGAAAAAAATATATGTTGTTTACACTTCAGTGGAATGACACATACTGAAAAATGAAGCTTAGACAATGTGCTTTGAAATGAATATAGTCACAGGTGTGCCCGATGCGATCTATTGATAGTTACGCCATCTCTTAGAAAACCTTTAAAACTAATTCCAACCCCCAATATGTATAAAAACTATGAACTTTTGCTATAATTTCCAGTTTTCATGGAATAAATTTCTGATATGACGTTAATTTGCCAAAAATTCGTTGCTGAAGCAAACTAAACAACCATAAAAAATGTTTTTAAACTGGTAGCATCACTACAAATCAAACTTTTTGACTCATCCCACTCACAAGTCTTTACGCTTTTAAACTTTGCCAAAACTGCACTTCACAAGTTTTCGTTCAAACTCATTAAAAGTTCTCCATTTTAACAGAAATAAAATGCTCTTAGAAAATTTGTCCTCTGATGCTGGTTATATAAAATTTAATGGTCAGCTCTTTAATTTTATTTCAATTTGTATGAGCCCATTAAATCGAGTCGCACATTCCGAACTACAACACGAACACAAGCATATACTCACACAAACAAACAAATAAACAAACAAACACATAACACAAAAACTTACCCATCAATACGAAGTTCGTAGGCGTTGCCATATTTTTTTTGCTCAGCACCAAGACAATCAGTGAGTTAGATAGCACCGTAATGACCAGTAGAAAAGGCATAAAATAGCCATATAATGGCACGACATACTCCAACGGGGTGTCACACGTGATGTTCCAATAGGATATGTTGTTATCCATGGAGGCACAACGTTCGCTATACATCATGAAGTCCGTGTCATTGTAGTCCATAAACATTTGACTGACATTAAAACTGGCTGCATCGGCAGCAGTTCCGGCACCATTCGTTACGGGTGTAGCACCATCGGACGCGGTCCAATAGAAGAAATTGGATGATGCTGCTGCAGAGACATCATACGTCGGCGGCTCTGAGATATTATTGGATCCGTTGGCCGTCATAGAGGCGATGGTGGATACGTGATCAACAAATGTTTCTGACATTTTCTGAAATTTCAGTAGAAGTTTTTGATCGCCAGTTAAATCCATTAATTGAGTTGTTATATTTATAGTTGTTGTTGCTTTTATTGGTTTTGTTTTTATTGTGGCTGGTTCTGTCTGACGTTGTTAAAGTGTATTCGTTGTTGTTTTTGTTGCAGTTCACTGTGTGGCCGGAAGTGGAAATTCTGGTGTTTTTTTTTTTTGCTAGTATCACAAACTTTTGTTTATGACGGCTTCTTTTGACCACAAAAATATACGTTAACTTCAAGACAAGTTTATGTTTATGTTATTTGTATTGTAAATTTTATTGTTTTTCTTCTTAATTCTTTAACGCTTTTTAGACATTTTTCCTTACTATGTTATCCATTTCCTTAAATATATTCTGCAGAAATAAAATTGTAAGCTTCTTGTAGTATTTTTCTGATGTCCTGATTTATTCTTATTAAATTATAAAACCATTTTCAGCAAACTTTCTATACTACTTGATGCCATCGTCATCATCATCATTATCATCATCACCAACATCTTTGCAAGTTGTTGTCGTAAAAGCTTCCTGACTTTCATCGTAAAATCGTGCAGCAGTTTTTAGTAGACTCTAGAAAAAATTTAAATAATGAAACAATTAAAGTTTGCGGTGTTTAATTTTCTATTGTTTATTTATTTGGACGTAGCAATTTATTTGAGCATAAATGAAATTATCAAAGGAGATTGTTTTCAGCTAATGACCTGAATGGATCGAAAATTCTTTTGGTATTTTTCAAGTTTCCACTTTGAAATATAAGCAATTGCGGTAGCATTTCAATGGTCACAACAGGGAGCCACAAATAGCACGTCATGCAAATATGTGGTTCGTCTCTCCTCCTTAGCCTTGAAACTATTCTTGTTTCGTTGTTTTTTTTTTCTTGTACAACCACAAATTGCACGAAATAAATAAAAAACAACTAAATTAACAATAATATAAAACTCCACGGAGCATCATTGCTAGGGAAATATATAATAGATGCTGACAATTTTACGCTAATAAATGCTAAAAAAATGCAGTACAATTGCTTGTACTTCAAGTGGAAGAAAAGAGAATAAAAATAAGTAAAATAGCAAAAGTGTAATAGCAACTTGCATTTTCCCCCTAAAATAAGCACTCGTTTTCCTTCAAAAGCAGAATAGTGAAATGATATTGCACTTTATTGCATTTCATGGTTCTGTTTTACAGGGTGATTAAACGTTTGTTAATAGTTCGTTATTAATGTTTAATGCCAGTATGGTTAGTATGGTTCGTTGCTTTGGTTTGTTTTGCCAATATGGTTCAAGAAAATCGTAAACACTTCGATAAAAAATCTCGAATCTCGAGTTCTTAGACGTCAACTTTAGCTGGTTTATAAGAATAGAAGAGTACATTGATGTACCGTCACAAACAGTAGTCCAACGAAGCCAAATAAAATGACCACGGTGGCCAAATGATAGGTACATTTCTTGACACGAATTGCTTACAAAATGTTTGTCCCAATCGGAGCTGTAAAAGAATGCATTCAATTCGATTTTATTCACAAAAATGTAAATCAGTGAATAACGAAATAAGAACGCATTCAATGAATGTAAACTTGATTTATAAATAAGATTTTTAATTCACATTCATTTTTAAAATAATGATTGATTATTCATTTCAATTATTTATTTTCGTTATTCAGAATAAAGAATAATTTGTTTATTCATTTGAATGATATTCCCAAGGAATGGAATTCTCAAAGAATTTCAGAATTTGCAATTATTCTTTTTTTATTCATTATTCAGTTTTTATTCGTTATTCATTATTCATTTGATATTCATTATTAAATTTTTATTCATTATTAATTTTTTATTCATTATTAATTTTTCTTCCTTATTAATTTTTTATTCATTATTCATTTTGTATTCATTATTCATTTGTTATTCAATAATTATTTTTTTATTCTATTGATTTTTTATTTATTATTCATTTGTTATTCATTTGTTATGTATGGCTTAGAACTGAAATGAATATTCATTTCTTTAATATTGAATGTGAATTAAATATTTTATTTATAAATCAATTTTGCATTCACTGAATGTATTATTATGTCGTTATTCAGTTGCACTTAAAATTCTGAATATGAATGCTGGCTTTACAGCTCTGGTCCCAGTACAGTTATATTATTACCCGCTGTATGACTTTTTCTGCAGTGCTGCTGAAATAATTTGTCTTCAAGACGTCAAAAGACTTCTAGGTTTACGTTAGGAACCTAAAAAAAAACCCGAATATTTTCCCTTAGTTATTGCCATTGCTAGTAATATTGGTTCCGTCTTTAGATTTTAAAATGAATTGTTATGCAAAAAACACCAAACAGTAACTTTTTGTAATCTAATGTTTACTTTTAAAAACAGTAATTTTTTTGTTTTGTAAACATGCACATTAAACCAGATGGAAGTTTCATTTCTTAAGATGATTTGACAGTAAGAATTCGTTGTAACTTTTACAACGTCAACCCATTTTTAGCCCATTTACTGTCCGAACTGCAAAAAAGTGACTTTTTTTTAAAAAAAAACCGGAACTCTGCACAACAAAACTTGTCCCAAATCTTGTCTCAAAACAAAAGATCTCATCGTGAACTTTTGATATGTGAGGACTGATGGATAAAGCAACGATTTAAATTCTTTTTCTCAAAATTATTATTAATCGTCTTTCCTACATTAAAATTCTTAGTTTAAGAAAGTGTTTTACAATAAAACAAAAAAGATGAGAGGATGACATGGTCTCTCTCTAAAAAATGTATTTTTTAATTATGATAGTTGGTAGCAAAGCAATGATTTAAACCTTTAATCCTGAAACTGTTATCTTTTATACCATAAAATGGCCTAGAAGTAATATACTCGGTTCAGTTTTTTTACAAAAAACTAATAAAAATAATGGAAAACATTCATTTAAAATTTACTTTCATCGAGAAAAATAGTCGGTTTTTGAGTTAAAGTCATTGCATAGTCTTAAAGAGATTTTATATAATAACTGAGTTATATCTGCCGCTGCGCTTGCGTTGGTCTTGTAAAAAAAGGGTCATTCCAGTAAAAAAGTAGATCATCCTATTAGCGATCTGGGAGTGCTCCTTGAGGAGCAGTGGAGTGCTTCTTATTGATCCAAGCTAGGTGTATTTTGTGTTCTATTTTAACATTGCGTGTCCTAGGAAGAGTAGCGCTCTCTTTAACATACCAGAGGAGCACCAAAAGAGCGATCAATAAATTATCCAAATGGATCAGCAAAGGAACATTTATTTTTTTTTTTTTTTTATTTAGGTTTACTCCGAAAGCTAGGTTTCCCTAGCTCAAGTAGACTCCTCAATCACTTTATTTTCTTTTTTTCATTAATTGCTCGCCTATTGATCTTATAAAACAGTAAAGGAGCACAAGAGCACAAATGCCCACTTTTTGATCCAACAAAACAGCAAAAGAGCGCTCCCTTGTTGCTCCTCATAGGAGCGATCGCATATTTTTTTACTGGGATGTCAAACAATATCACAAAACATTTTTTTATTGCATGTGCTTTACTTGTCACATAGTCGAAGCACCCCAGTGGGCAATTACAGGTGTCCGAAGGCCTTCTAGCAGACCTGCGTTAGGTTTGAAAAGGCCTTCCACACTCCTTGCAAGCACCGTTGTATTGCTTGTATGAAATGAGAAAATTTGTCAGGCCTTCCGCTGTCTTTGCTCAAAAGAGACCTGCCAGAAGCTCTCTTTCGAGAAGTCACGTTAGAAGGAAAAGCAATATAAATATCAATTTCAAGTAAAATACAACTAACAATTTCAGATTTGAACCATAGTGCTCTCCTGCGGCGGTCCGACATCTTACCCACTTGCCTATCGTGGTTGTTAAGATTTAATTGCTTATTTTGCATCAATACAAATGAAAGTAAGCTTTCGGGAGCCCAACTCTAGACCCGTTCTAGACCCAACTCAGACAAAAAAAAAATTTTTTTTGTTTTTTTTTTAAATCTGCATTTTTTTACAAACTGTTCTGTGTATTTAAAATTTTTTTAAATTTTTTTATAAATTTCCTTCATACAAAAATATAAGAAAAGACTTTATAGAAGGAGTTTTTCTATATAAATATTTTCATATAATATAATATGTAATGTGTTAGTTTTCAGGAGCCCGGGTTCGAGACCCAACTCGGACAAAAAAAAAATATTTTTTATATAGTTTAAATCTAAATTTTTTTACAAACTGTTCTGTGTATTTAAATTTTTTTTGTAAATTTTTTCATATAAAATAATATCAAAAGAATCGGAACCTTCGAAAGGTAGGCCTTACAGTAGAACTCATCAATGCAGTGATCATGGAAGGTGTATTGACGCCAAACACAGCAGTGCTAGCATTCCTTCTTTTGCAGAGCACACGCTAATATGTTCACGGGGACAAAGCTTCATAACGTATTTATTTATAAGAAAAATACACCTATACAGTAAGTTTGTACGCATCTGATATACCATAACTTATTTTATAAAGATTGGTCCAGTACTTTTGGAGTTTACCTGGACCAAAAATGTGCACCTCATTTTTATATAAAGTATAGTTGTCCAAAGTGACTTATGGTGAAAAATACAGATATCAAAAATTTTTAATATTATAATACTTTTAAAGGTCTATTTCTAAATTGATTGTTTTTTATGTCATGAACTTAATATGTTATTTTCACTAGTATCGTCAAAAATTATAAATTGTCATTTCCAAAGAGAATTCAAGTAAAGATCTAAATGAATGAGTTAAGAAAATAAAGAAAAATTTGAGTTTTTGAATAAAATAAGAACAACCTGTAAAGAATTCAAAACTCGTGGCCGAAGACTTTCAGAAAAATTTCAGACTAACTAAATTTCTAAAGTTTTTTTCAAGTCATACCAAAAAAACTATGTGTAAAAAGTTTGTTCACCTTTTTTGCAATCTAAAATTAAATAAACAAATTTTGTTGAAAGAAAGAGAGGGTTAGTATACATGCGGAAAAAAAGAAAAAATTTCGTATCAATAGGCTTAATAAACCAAAACGTGTCATTCCCAGGATTGGGGGCTAAATTAGTCCGACAAAGTGATCTCAGGACTATTCTTAAATATTCCGCGATTAAAAAAATGTGTAACTAGATAATTTAGTGCCCGTATGCATAATTTGTAAAAAAGTATTTTACATTTAATTTTGTTTTAAGTATCATTTTTTGAAATTATCTAATTTAGCTACTGTATCATTATTACTAAAATAAATAAAGGAAGATTATGCACTCAGCCTAAGAATATGTGGTTAAAGTTTCAAGTCGATGTCTCAAAAATTAACAAAGTTATAGCCTAGTGAGTGAACCGCCTTCAAGAGAGGATTTATTAGCTTTGAAATTTTCAAACACGTTTTTCTCGAAACCATATTTTAAAAGACGGTGACACAAATTTCTCGATGCTCAGTGAACCGATCATTTTGATTTTTTTTTGCAGGCTTTTTGTATGCACAATAATCTGGAACTTGTCACAGAATTTTTTTTAGTTGCTGCGTTCATTAGTTAAAGACAAAATAATAACGAATTTTATCTTTTCGTTTTTTAGTTTCAGATGAATTTTGGAGGAGCAATTAAGGTCACCGCTTTTCATCATTTTTCACAGCGCTCTATAAAAAATGATGTATCTACCTTAATACTAAATTTTTTTAATTAAAAAAACATTAAACATACTCTTGAGCATATTTTACAATGCTGGTACTAAGGTACACGAATCCTCATTTCAAAATATCCCTTAAATTTCCTTAAAAAAATGCACAAACATGACCTTTGTTTTCGGCTTCTGAGTGTATAGTCCTCCTTAAAGCTTAGTATGCTGTAGGAACGAAAAAAACTTCCATAAGAACTACATTGAGATTTTTGACAACGAAAAGACAACGAATTTTTTTCGCCAGCTAGTACGCTGTAGAAGCGAAAATTATTGCTATGTTAGCAAATTTCCATTCGTGAGTGTAGAGATGAAATTTCAAAATTTCGCTGTCGATTACATGCCCGTACGTTTAATTGGCGCGGAAATTTGCCATTCAACAATAAAAAATAAGCAGTAGGTATGTTTAAGTTTTTAATTTGTTATTTAACAAATTAATTGTTGCATTTATATAGTTTATTAATGTGCAGTCTTGCCTTTTATAGGATATAAAATTGTAGCAACAAAAATATGAATCTGTCAACCAGAACAGCAAGTGCTTTTTCACCACACAAAAGTTTTGACTCTACACCAAAATTTCGCGTGTAGAGTTATATGCCCAAAAATGATCGTTCCTACAGCATACTAAGCTTAACTATATATATATATATATATCTATACTATTATATAAAAGGCTTTTCACGTGTCTGCGATGACGCTAGACTTAAAAACTACTGAACCAATTTTAGTAAGTCTTTCACTAATATAAAGCTACATGTTTATCCCAAAATCTTGCATGTTTTATTTTTAAAACCGCTGTTAAAAGTAATAAAAATTTAAATTCATAAAATAGCCACATAAAACCAAACATAAAAATCATTGCTTCACTAAATTGATAGGCACACTGCTTGTAAAGCTTTATCTCTCTTTTCCCCTGCTATGTGGTTTCTCATTGTTTCTATTGCGGTGTCGGGTAGCTTTGCACATTTATACTCTCCCATATTGAATATGTATTAATGAGCGCTTTCCCAGTGGGCATTTTAGACAGTGCTCCACAAAAGAAGGCATGCTAGCACTGCTATTATTGGCGTCAATACACCTTCCATGATCACTGCATTGATGAGTACTTCTGTAAGGCCTACCTTTTGATGGTTCTGATTCTTTTTTTATTATTTTATATGAAAAAAATTTACAAAAGAAATTAAAAAAAAAATTGAAAATCACAGAACAGTTTATAAAAAAAGTAGATTTAAAAACAAGAACAACAAAAAAAAAAACCCGAAAACTAACACATTAGGTACATATTATATTATATGAAAATATTTATATGGGAAAACCCTCTTCTTATATTTTTGTATGAAGAAAATTTATAAAAAAATTAAAAAATAAATTTTAATACACAGAACAGTTTGTAAAAAAATATGTAGATGTAAAAAAATATAAATTTTTTTTTCTGAGTTGGGTCTCGAACCCGGGCTCCCGAAAGCTTACTTTCATTTGTATTGATGCATAATAAGCTAGTCATTATTAACAACCACTATAGACGAGTGGGTAAGATGTCGGACCGCCACATGAGTGGACCATTCCAGTAGGCATTGGCAGCGCTGCTAGCAGGCCTTCGTATGGATTTTAGAGTACTGCCGCACTCATATAAAATTACACTTGCTTTTTTGTATGAAATGGAAAAATTTGTCAGGCCTTCCGCTCTCCTTGCTCAAAAGAGACCTGCCAGAAGCGCTCTTTCGAGAAGTCACGTTGGAAGGAAAAGCAATATAAATATCAACTTGAAATAAAAACGACTTAAAATTTTAGATTTGAACCATGGTCCTCTCATGTGGCGGTCCGACATCTTACCCACCCTTTTATCGTGGTTGTTAAGAATCAATAGATTATTTTGTATCAATACAAATTAAAGTAAGCTTTTGGGAGCCCGGGTTCGAGACCCAACTCGGAAAAAAATTGTTTGTTGTTTTTTTAAATCTACGTGTTTTTACAAACTGTTCTGTGTATTTAAATTTTTTTTTTTAATTTTGACGTTGAATTACGTCTTACAGCGCAGTTTGTATGGGGGTCATTTTAACAAATTTTTTCAAAGTGATATTTGACACTTTGCGGTATACCTACAGCCTTTAATGCTCATCGTACAAAGAAAAAAAAAAAATGCCAAAATATCAGTTTTAGTGGGAATAAAACCAATATCTAATAAAATATCAAAATCTAAGTAGAAAAAAATTCATTGTACAGTTGCGGTCAAAATAATAGCAGTACCCTTATATTCAGACATGTTTGAATAAATAATACTAGTCTACAAATTTCGGATCCGGTAAGTCCATTTTCATTCCTATATTTACTTTCAACATTCGTTCAAACTCCGTACTCAGTTTCCTCCTATATTGTAAAATTTTCAAGAAACAGAATTTTTCACGTTTTTTGCACGTGTTTAGTATTATTGATCTAGAATCTAAACTACTCACTGTTTACGACAGTAAACAACTAAAAATTACTACGTCTAAATTGAGTCAAATGACTCATTTGAACTCAGTCATTTAAAAGTGTTTACATTGTAATTTAGTTTGACAACTGTTTCTTTGTTTTGATTTTGCTGGTTGATATTGATGATGATACACGTGTATAAAATGATTAGTTGTTTGACGTTTTCTTTCTTTCTTTTTTTTTTGTGTTCGGTGTTTTTTTATACATTCTACATTAAATGCGTTCGAAATAGTTTGTATTTAGTTTTAAGAACGTTTCCAATCTCATTCTTTTACAATCTCATTTGTTTTAAATGAGTTAAATTGCAACTGAGAATGTGTATGGAAAATGAAATGGCTTTGTTTCTCATTTAGCTGAATGGGCTGAAATGAGTCATTTGACCCAATGTCAACGTAGTACCAGGCTAAAATTTAATAATGTAATGTGTAATCTTTGAATTTTTTTTCACAAAATTTTTTTTTAGCTATAGAACATTGTTAAAAATATTTGATTTTTAATGATATAAACTGTTTATTGAATTTTGTGTCAAAATAAAGTAATTTTTTCAGATAAATGACATGTACTATGAAAGAGTGGGGGAAATGAAAATTGAAAAAAAAAAATTGCAACAAAAATAACTTTTGGCCTATTTTTTGAGCCCAAATTGAATATTTTAAATGTTTTGTGAAAACAATATAAAACATTGAATTGGTAAAGTAACGGTTAATCTTTTCCCATTTCTCCAAATTCACTTATTTGAACTTTCAGACAAAGGAAATTTGATGAACAGCGATTTAAAAATGGCCGAGATGTTTGCTTGCCAATTAAAAAATTTAAATTTCTATCGGATTTTTCTCATTCTAATAAAGAAAATGTGTTATATTGAGAAAATATGTAGCTTTCGAGATATCTCAGTAATTTTGATGTCATAATAACGGAAATTTTTTCAATATACTAGATAAACGAACAAAATATTTTCGAAAAAAATCTTTCGCTTACCGTTATTTTTATTAATTAACGACTTTTCATAAAAAAATGCGTTGTGATAAGAAAATGTATAGTTTTCGAGATATAGCCAAAAGTTTGATGTCATAACAATGGACATTTTTCAAAACTTATGAACAATATATTCATACTTAGAATCTATGTTAAACAAATAATATTTTTTTAATTACAAATTTAATAAATTTTTTACCAATATTTTTTATAATCCTTTTATGCAGGACTAATTTAAAAATCAAAACACAGAAAAAGCCAAGCAACTTTATGTCAGCATAACAACTACTGTAGGAAGGTAATTCAAATTAAATAAAGTATTTTTTTTTTAGATTTAAACTGTTTTTTAATTATGAAACAAACACAAATATTTTTATATTTTGTATTTGAAGATAAAACAAGATACTTTAGTTTCAAGATTTGAATTTTTACATGGTATTTAATATTTTTATCGCAGTCGAAGCATCGGGTATTTGCTAGCATACTATATATATATATATATATATATGTATAGTATGCTAGCAAATATATATATATATATCAATATATTGTCGTTGCGCGTGCAATAAATACCGCTTATCTGCCACTTGTACATACACACTTGCGGTGATAGTATAATTTTACAGGAGTGCAGAAAAACTGATATTAAACTATTGAATAGATTTTCAACTATTAAACTATTGAATAGATTTTCAATTGAACTAAACATGTATTGCAATTAGCTATTTTAGTCCAGTAAAAATAGTAAAATAAGAGCAACTAAAAATACTAGTTCCAATTTCTTCAGGAATGTGCAGAGGGGTTCCACGGATAAGAAAAAATCGAGTCCCTCCAAATCCCGGTGCCGCTGGGGGGTGGAAGCTTTAAATGTACCATTCTTCAGTTTTTCGCTTATAACTCAAAAACGGTGCAAAACTATGGGGATAGGTCTAGTCTCGTATACTAGCCATCTCAAAAACATTTCATATGTTAACTGTTTAAATTTGTAACTGTTAAATTTGTGTAAAATTTGGTGGTTGGTATCAGCTATTTAATGAAACTGCGATAAAATATGACAAAAATCATGTAATGTTTCTAATCTAGGATCCGAGAAAATTTAGTGAAATCCGAGCACCCGTTTGTATTAATGTCGAACAAACTAACGATCAAACAAACAAACAAACAGAAAATTAGTTTTTTTTTAATGTAACAAAGTTAGTAGATGGTATGAAAAAACAAATTTTGACCCATTACTTTTGATTTGAAATAGATATTGGGGTATTTATTTTTTCACATAAATTGTTGTTAAATTGTTACTATTTTGTACAAAATATAAAAACAAAATTTTACGAAAAAAATTATTTGGCCAAAAAAATACTAAGGCACTTGATGTTTTTGTTACGTAGACAGTTTAACAACTTTTGCGTAAAATGCAATAATTTTTGCAAATTAATGAAAGTTAGTCAGAAATACAATTTTTATTTGTTTTATTTACACCACAAAAGCAACTTTTGAGTAATGTTTTTAATAAATATTCAAATTTTGAAAAAAAAAAATATATACACTGACCAAAAGGTATTGTTCAAACTATTTTTGTTAAGTTCTTTGATCGGAATCTTGAACAAAAAAAAAAAAAATTAAAGTTATATATATAAAAACAGTCAACTATTTGCATCGAAAATATTAATTTCAAGTCAATTTGACCTCTTTCTTAGGTAGCGATGATGAGCGAAAAAGTTGTTGAGCTAAAAATTTCTTCAATTTTGTGAAGGTTTCACTTATAATTTTTTCTTCTATCGATAATTCGTTTACGTTATCACTGAGGAATTACTTTACAAGTTAAACTTTAATGCGTCAGTTATAAGCGTTTGAAAAAGGTCCTTTTTTACATACAAAAATAAAAAAATAAATGTTTTTCGATTATTCCTTGTTTAGTATTGAAATAAAAAATACGTATAAAATATTTTTGACTAATGAACCGAAAAAAAAAACTTATGTGGAAAAAAATTTTCTGGCAAATATTGTATGGAATGCCTCATATGTGCCTTTTTTATTCTCATAAAAACTCATGACAGAATCTCAAAACTGAAGTGTAACGAACCGAATAAACAGAAAAATTTTACAGCACCTTAAATGACATGAACAACTGCCAGCAAAATTGCGCACATTCGCGATAGCAAAATGAGCAGTTCTTGAGAGAAATAACATGATTTAAAATCTGTATTAATTCGTAGAAAGCTATAAAATAATAATATAGTTGACATGTTGTTAAATGTGTTAAAAACATAAGGAAACGTACCTAATATTAAAGCAAAATACAAGCTATTTAAAAACAAGAAACTGCGGCAGCTGCTGCTTTTATTGATGCGCCTTTCAAAGCAAATCTAACTTCAAATCTCAAAACCAGCTGGTTTCGTTGATGTAAAGAGAGCAACAAATGGAATTATTCAAAAAAAGTTTTTTCCTTATTATTTTCACAGTATTTGTTATTTTGCCACACAAAAGGAAAACACAAAATAAATACAATTTGTTTTAGCACGCTATCATTTATTTGTACTAGATATTTGTAAATTAAATTGTCCATAATTGATAACGGTAACACTTAATAAAGTGTCATTCATTACTTAGCAAACAATTAACTTAATAAAGCAGTGATAATGTGATATAATAAGCAAATATACCATTATTTGATCTTAACCCGAGAATTTTTTACCTTTTAAAAGCTTACTTAAGTTTCTTTTAACGAACTGAAAAAGCAATAAACATTTTTAATTCCATCCCTTACAGTATTATTAGAAAACGCTTATTTTTCTTTCTTTCTTCAAATATAGTAGAAAATAATTCCTTAACGTGGTGATTCTACAGAAATACAAATTCATGCTGTTTCGTGAAAAATAATACGAAAAATAAATTTTACTTTGATTTACTTTAGGTTTAAAAGGCAACGAATAACATTTAAATTAACTCTAGTTCCTCATTAAAACCGAGAACAGTGTTTCAAAATTTACATCCTTGCATCATATTGAAAAATATGAAAACAACTTGAAATCACATCAAATAAACGTTAAAGTTTTTGATATTTTCATTTAAACGTTATGAATTGATATTACAACGTAATACGGTATCATATGAAATTAATATTTTTAATAACAATTTGACGTAAAAACTATAAATTTAACATGAAATACTAACTAATAATAACTTATAATAACGTTTTTCTTATCAAATTGATAGTTTTTGGCACTGAAATGGATAGGTGTTTATCACTTGTCTTACATGGCATAATTTTTCGGTGTGAAAGTACTTATACATAGAATAAAATGTATTTTTCAAAACTGTTTGACTATATCGTCGGCCTAGAGCACACTTGTTGTATCTCCATTCTATTTTGAAATTGAGTTTTTTATGCCATTGCAAAGGATAATTCAATCTCTCTTTAACACAATCATTTTGTTCTTCTAGAAATCAAAAAGGCTTAAACCACAGCTTAAAACGTATTCGTTGTATATCTTGTGATCAAAATTTTACTTGTGCAAAAATACTTTTTCAATTTTCATATAAAAAGTTGTCAGTTTCTTAGACGATAAGCAGGTTTTTAGTATAAGATATCTATTAGCGTTCCAATAAATAACTTATATGATAGTTGATCAGTATAATGAAAGTTGTGGTATATTAGTTATCAGTTTATTTTTTATATTTTATAATATCAGGTGCTATCAATGTTGAGTCACCGAAAATTTAAAGAGTGCAGCGATATCCAAGTTTTTGGGCAATAAATGTTTTAGCAAAAAAGCATTTGGCAGGGAAAGCTTAAATCAATAGAGACTACCGACTTAAATTGAACCGAGCTAAAGCCATGATTTCCGAAGATTGCCACTGTAGGTCTAATGGTCCAATTATGTTCGCGTAACGCAACGCAAGCTGACCGTAGCAAATGGCGGATCGCACGTAGATAATTTCGTGTTGATTATGCAGACATACATCTACTTTAAAAACTTCAACTCAGCTGCTTTTGCTTACAACAAGCAAGATGTTTTTAATTGGCGGCAAATTATATTTATAAGCAAATTTACCGCACTAAAAACAAAAGACAGAACAAAAAAATAATTGTGGATTAAAAGACACATTTCATCAGCAAACTTACCGCACATAAACTGTTGCTATGAAAATGCAGCTATCACCAGTGTTGTCACTTGAAAATTTTAAACAGATCCAAGAAAGAGCATCCATCACCACGATTGTGATAGAGTGACAACACTGACTGCCACAAGACCGTAGATACGACGTAAGTTCAAAATGAAATTGAACACATTACTTGTTATACGTTTATCTTAAGGTTGCGAGATAAGATTCTGTTTTTATCTATACTGTTCTAAGCTTCGTTACGTGGTGTATAACCAGATACACACCAAACCCATTCAATAGAAATTCACTTGACTTTTGCTACGGTCACCTTGCGTTGCGTTACGCGAACATAACGGAGCATCAGCAAGAACTATTTAACCCTTGTGTCAACACCCGAAAAATTGCACATCACCGAACACCCGGATACCGGGGTATGCCAGTGTATTTTGTATTAAAATAATATGAATGTGTAACATATTATGCGTTTTTTTGTTAACATTTTGTTATTTTAATCCTATAAACCGGTTTTTTAGGTAGGAAATATGCAGGTTTTGCCAGATTTTTTCAAAAAACTAAATTAAGAAAAAAATTTTTAGGGAAAAAATTTAGCTTAAAAAACGAAAATATTTTTTGATTAAGTAAGCAGAAACTATTTTACACAGAAAAAATATGTTTGTTAGTTTTTTTTCTCTGGTCGCTTTTTATAATTGTTATGTCAAATAAAACCAAAACAGACAAATAGTTTAATTTATTCTGTCAGTTGTGAAATTTTAAAAACTGTTATTTGTAGTAATAGGTGTTTTTAAAAACTACGCTTATGTCTGAAAAACTGTAATTCACAATAATATGGCAATACTGGAAATATAGTAACGCATTTTTATTTTGTCTTTGTTTTTTATTTGTTGTTTTGATCATCAGTTTTTGGGAATTCCCCTATTTTTGATTGGGCTTTAACACGAAAATCAATTTTGAGTTCGAAGCTTTTTGGTGGCGTATTATAAATTTGTTAGATTCATTCATCTTACAGTGCTTGATGTGAAAATACACAAAAATTATTTGATTTGGAGGACAAAGAAATTTCAAGTGAAAAGTGAAAAAGGTTCATTTCTAAGTGATTATAATAAATCATTAAATTATGGCAGACGGTGAATGGTTAACTCCCCGGCAATTGAATGCACTTAGCGTTAAAGAGTCGAATAATCGAAGAAATTTCGGAAAATAATAGTGAGTATGAACAAGAAATTAATCCACAGGCTGATGAAATGGATGAATACGAAGATATTACCATAAATGCAGAGGAATCAGATGCAGAGGATTTGCAATTACCCGAACTTAATATTGCGGATGAAACTGATTCCGAAGAAGAATTAGAAGTTCCAACAGAAACTATCGGAACAAGTTTTATAGCTAGAGATGGTACCACTTGGTCAACTCAAGTACCACCAACGCGAAGATATTTATCACACAACATTCTAAGAACCAATATAACTGGACCTACACGGAGAACAGAAGGTCTTAGCATGTTACATACATTTAAATTGTTGATGACAGAAGAAATTTGTGACATAATTATTCGCGAAACCAATAGAAAAGCGAACCAGTGCTACGAAAATGAACAAACACAAAACCCTACAACATCAGCTCATATATGGACACCAATAACAACAACTGAATTTGACGCTTACTTGGGAATACTTTTGTTGGCTGGTGTGACACATTCTGAATATGTACACACAACTGATTTGTGGAAAACAAATTCCCATCCGATGTATCGAGCTGCAATAGGTTTGAGGCGTTTTTGGGCTATCAGTCGCTTTATAAGGTTTGACAATGGCAATACTCGCGAGCAGCGTAAAAAAACTGATAAATCAGCGGCTATATCAGACATTTTCATGATGCTGAATAGAAACCTGCAGATGAACTATATAGCAGGAGCCAACGTCACTGTTGATGAGCAGCTTTATCCATTTCGTGGTGGCACTGGATTCACACAATATATACCTTCCAAGCCAGCGAAGTATGGCATAAAGGTTTGGTGGGTATGTGATGCTGTTACGTCCTATCCACTGAAGGGACAAATATACACTGGTATGGCATCTTCTGGAGAAAGAGAGAGAAATCTTGGTGACCGTGTAGTCAAAGATTTGTGTTGTAACATGTTTCGTGGAAGTGGACGTACCATTGTGTGTGACAACTTATTTACAACATATAATTTGGCTACCACTTTGATGTTGGACTACAACTTGGCCATATTAGGCACGGTGAATAAGAAACGCACGTTTGTGCCCAGTGAATTTGCTAATCCAAGTGGCAGAGAAATCCAATCATCACTTTTTGGATTTAGCAGCAACATATCTATGTGTTCTTATGTGGCAAAGAAAAACAAGGCTGTAGTGCGCACCAAGTTAAGCAACCAAACGTACACAAACTATTTGGTTGCACTGTATTTATGTTTGTTATTATTCACCACGCACAATGACCCGTGGTTATATATTAGATTTACATGACGCACTTTCGCACTAAGCTAATGTTCTATTTATTTCACTCGCGCACTTTTAATGTTTATATATTTTGTTATATTTATTTTGCATTACGCACTTACGCATTAAGTTTATATTTATTATTCACTCACGCACTTTTTATGTTAAAATTATGCACTTTTTCAAAATACCGTTGTTTGGCTTTATAAGCACCGAAAATTGAAAAATAAAGATCATTAATTCTACGAGCTTTAAATCAGCTTGTCTTTTTATTAAAAGCCTAAGTGCATTTTTATGCCGGCTGATAAAATAAAAATAATAAACACTTAGAGCCAGTGGCGTTTTTAAGCGCCGGCAAAAATTCGAGGCAGGTCCTTTATTTTTGAAAACAAAACTAAATAAAAACTTTACATGGCGATCCTGCCAACTCATGGCAATAAGAGTTTGCCGACGGCAAAACAGAATGTACCTGAGCACGTACCTGATTGTTACGATCGACGCGTAACCATATACCGTACCGTGGATATGCAGATTTAAGCAGCCAGGACTATGGAAAACATCGATGAACTGGAGTTCCAACTAAAGAGCCACTACGAGGGCAACAGAGACTAAAGAAAAATACTTGTCTCCAATAAATTGTTTAAACTAAAAACAACAAAAATTAGAATTTTTAATTTAACTTTATTGATATGAATTATTATATTTATTATTATTATAAAGAAATTTTTCCCAATACATAAATGAAGAAAATAATAAAAAGTAAAATGCCGACGGCAAAACACTGAGAATCTAGTAACACTTTCTGAAATTTTTTCGATTTATTGTTCTGAATATTATTAATGTTAATTAACAAAAACTCAATGAATTAAATCCATATTTTTATCTATATTATTGAATTTTGTATACAAAACAGCAAACACGAAACTTTTTTTTCTTTTCAATAACAACTTGTTGCACTTTTTTTCACGCATACACAAGCACTTGGCAAAATTTTAGTAAACAAAATGTTTGCCAACAACGACAACATTTCTTTCTTTTTACATTTATTTTTTTTTTCTTTGTTGCCTTAAAACACTACACTTAACTTAAATTAAATGCATATATTTAGCCGAATATATGCTAAACGAAAACTACGCGCACGGGTTATAATATGTTTGCTATACTTTATTAAAATTACCTTTTCTTTGAATATTAAGTCGCGACCGACACTTGCATAAAAATAAACTTTTTTTTTCACTACGCGAAAAGCTAAAATATTTACGACCGCCATTATATTCTTCATTCATAAAACTGAAACGTCAGTTTTACTTTTTCTTTATACTCATATTCGCAATTAATCATTGCAGACACATGTTTAAATGTTGGCATGCATGATTTATTGGCACTATGAATCACAGGGTGATTCAAATGAAATAAAAAATTAAAAATTTTAATGTTTTGATGTCATGACATAAATTTATGGACATAATTTAAGAAAACATTTATTTTTCTTGAAAAATTAAAGAAAAATTTAAGAAAAAGTAAAACTCGAACTTATACTGAAGAATATAAAAAAAGCTAAATTGCAAAAAATTGAAAATTTGAAAAACGAAATAGTCAAATATGAAACTTAAGAAGATTGCAAACATTTTATATTAGAATTTAATAAAATTTATTATGAATTACAAGAATTCATAAAAAATTTAAAAACACGAAAAGAAGATAAAATAAATTTAGATTTATCATCGGTTTGGGAGGAAGAAAGTAATTTGCCAAAAATGTCACACTTTGACATAAATGTAGTAGGTAAAAACCTACCAGTTTTTAAAGGAATTTATGATGAATTAGATGATTTTATAGTGAAAGCAGAATTGCTTCATGATTTAGTAAAAGATGAAGATAAGGCCATTTTTATTAAGTATGTATACAACTTTAAATTAACAACCCAAGTTAGAAGTATACTTGGACGTTTGAACAGACATTCGACGTTAATTGAATTAAAATCTTTATTGGTGAAATCTTATCCCAATCCAAAAACAGTACAGCAAATGCTAAATGAATTTATTTCTATATCACAGAATAATCTAACAATTTCCGAATATAGAGAAAAAAATAACAGAATTAGCAGAGCAATTAAGCAATTTAGAGCTACAAAGCTTAGAGAAACCCAGTCAAGAGACAAAAGATGCAATATATAAGGTCAACGAAAGTATGGCACTTAATATTTTTTCTAAAGGTGTCAGGACAGAATATAAAACTATTTTACAGGCGAATCCGCCAAAAACTTTTAATGAAGCAACTGAAAGATGCTTGAATATTGAGCAAAATCTTTCAACAGATAGAAACAATATTTTACATATACAGAACAGAAATAATTCAAGAAATTATAATGAGCAAAATAATAGATTTAATCAAAACTTCAGAAATTACAATAATCAACATTTTTCCAACAGAGATAATAACAATTATAGAAATAATACATTTCAAAACAGAAATCAAAATTTTTCAAATAATAATTACAGAAACAATTATAATTTTCAAAACAACAATCAAAATAATAATTACAGAAATAATAACAATTACAGAAGAAACAATTTTCAAAATAACAATAATTTTCACCGTGAAAACGGAAATAATAATCATAATTTTATACACAATAATAACAGAAATAATAATTTCAATAGAAATACAAATTTTAGAAACAGCAACAATGCGCAGGGAAACGGATATGGCCGGGTAGCAGGAATTGTTACCCACAGAGGCCAAAACTGATACTACAACTTACTAAAAATTTAACCAATTTTATTATATTAAAGTGCAAAAATACTAATGAGAATCTGAAATTCCTAATAGACACGGGAGCAGATATTTCTATCTGCAAGAAAAGAAGCGTGAATAAAATAGAAACAAGAAATATTTCAACAATAACTGGTATAACAAATGAAAGTATAGAGTGCATAGGCACATCATATTTAAATTTTTTAGCTGAAACGGAGGAAATAAAGCACAATTTCCACATAGTAGAAAATGAATTTCCAATATTAACAGATGGCATAATAGGGCGTGACATGTTGAGAAAGTACATGTCTAAAATAGATTTTGAAACGTACACAGTAACATTTTTAATAAATGAAAAAGAAATAACATTACCAATAATTTTAAATTATAAAAATTTTACAGTACCTGCTCGATCAGAAGCAGTGGTCCCCATAAATATTAGGGTTAATGAAGATAGTTTAATCCTTAACAAAGAAATAAATAATGGAGTCTTCATTGCAAATAGCATAATACCTGCAAATGGCGTAGCACACGTGAAAGTTTTGAACACGACAGAAGAAGAAATAAATTTAGAGGATATAAACATAGAAACAAAACCATTAAAAAGCTACAACATATTTACAAGCAAAGAAACTAATAAATTTAATGCACATAGATTGCAAGAACTTTTAAAAACATTAGACATTGGATGCAACGAGCCGGAGGCAGAAAAATCAATAATTGATATTTTAAAACAATTCCAAGATATATTCCACCTCCCCGGAGAACCATTGACAGTGAACAATTTTTACACGCAAGAAATTCATACTACTGATTCAACAGCGGTTTACATAAAGAACTACAGACTCCCACAGACACAAATGACAGAGATCAACGAACAAGTAGACAAGCTTTTAAAAGACAACAATATTGAACACTCAGTTAGCCCTTACAATTCGCCACTATTAGTTGATCCAAAAAAATCAAATAATGATGAGAAAAAATGGAGATTAGTGGTCGATTTCAGGAAACTAAACGAAAAAATAGTTAACGACAAGTTTCCCCTTACAAAAATAGAAGACGTACTAGACAAATTAGGAAGAGCTTAATACTTTTCGACGTTGGACATGACTAGCTCCTTCCACCAAATACGATTACACGAAGACTCACGACCACTAACTGCCTTTTCAACAAATAACGGACATTACCAATTTAAACGTCTACCTTTTGGATTAAAAATATCGTCCAACAGCTTTCAGCGCATGCTAACAATAGCATTGAGTGGTTTAGATGCTGAAGCATTTTTATACGTAGACGATATTATTGTGTTTGGATGCAGTTTAGGGCATCACAATGAAAATTTAGCTAGAGTTTTTGAAAGGATGAGGAAATTTAATTTAAAACTAAATGCACACAAGTGCTCATTTTTGAAACCAGAGGTTGTATATCTAGGACACCTCATAACTGCAAAGGGCATTAAAACTGACCCAGCAAAAAATAAAATCATTAAAAATTACCCTGTGCCAAAAGACACAGATGAAGTCAGAAGATTTGTTGCTTTCTGCAATTATTATAGGAGGTTCATACCCAAATTTGCAGAAATAGCTAAAGTTTTGAACTCACTACTAAAAAAAGATGTTAAATTTAATTGGACTGAAGATTGTCAAAATGCTTTCGAAACGTTAAAAACAAAATTACTAAACCCACCGATATTACAATACCCAAATTTTGAAAAACAATTTGTACTGACAACAGACGCCTCAAATTATGCGTTAGGTGCTGTTTTGTCACAAGGTAATATTGGTTTAGACCTACCAATATCATACGCGAGCAAGTCTCTCAACAAACACGATTTAAACAAACCGATAATAGAAAAAGAGTTATTGGCCATACATTGGGCCATAAATTTTTTCAGACCATACCTCTACGGTCGCAAATTTTTAGTAGTAACAGATCACAGACCTTTGGTGTCTCTGTTTTCCCATAGAAACCCGTCATCAAAGATGACACGTATTAGATTAGACTTATGCGATTACAATTTTGAAATTATATACAAGAAAGGCAGTATGAATACTAATGCTGACGCATTATCTCGTATAGTACTAAACAGCGATTCATTGCAGGCTATGATTCCGACAGGAACGGATGATAGCAAAATACTGGCTATAACAAGAAGTATGGTTACAAATAAACATACACAAAACACTAATTCAGACAAAACAAGTGACATTACTAACAAGAAGTCTGATCAACTTTTTGCTTGGGAATGCACATCCAAATCAGATATAAACAAAATGATAAAATTAAGGTTCGTAACTGATAGAAACTACAAGGGTACCCAAATAAATATAAATAATAGAGAAGTTATTGCAAGATGCAGCGATAATCCATCGATCACACAGCTGACTTTGGAGAAACTGTCGTCAAAAATGCAAAGGTTAAATATAAACGAGCTCGCGTTAAGTAAAAATGATAAAATATTTGAAACCATAAGAATGGATAAATTTAAAGAGATATTTAACAATTTACAAAGAAAAAATAATGAAAATTTAAAAATTTTAATATACAATGAACCTACAAGAATAATTGATAAAGATATACAAAATAAATTAATTGAAGAATATCATGATTCAGCTCATGGAGGACACATGGGCATTAGAAAAACCAATTTGAAAATGAAACAAAAATACATTTGGAAAAACATGAACAAAATGATAAAGAAATATATATTAAATTGCGAACAATGTAAAATCAACAAACAAACCAGACATACAAAAGAGGAATTAACTTTGACAGACACACCAGGAACTAGTTTTGAAACAATATCAATAGATACTGTAGGGCCTTTGCGATTATCAAATAATTTACGTTATATATTAACTATGCAATGTGAGTTAACGAAATATGTCATTGCTTGTCCAATGGAGACCAAAGACGCAAAGACTGTAGCCAAATCCTTAATAGAAAATGTTATTTTAATCTATGGTCATTTTAAAGTTCTTAAATCAGATAGGGGTACTGAATTTACTAATGAATTGATGTCGGAAATCTGCAAACAGCTTAACACTAAACAAATATTTAGCACGCCTTATCATCATGAGACTTTGGGTTCAATAGAAAGAAACCACAGAGTATTGAACGAATTTTTATTAAATTTTTGCAAAGATGATGAATGGGACCATTGGATCCCATACTTCACATTTGCTTACAATACAACACCTCATGTTGACACTAATTACACTCCTTTTGAACTTATATTTGGCAAATTAGCAAACCTACCAAATGATAAACTAGATAATTCAAAATGTTACAACACAGATAATTATGCGCAAGAATTGAGAGTAAGATTAAAGTACTCATTAGAAAAAACGAAAGAATTGATAAATATAGCAAAGATTAAACGAATTCAAAATAATGTCACTTCTGCACCATTAAATATAAAAATTGGTGAAAAAGTAATGATAAAGAAAATAAATAGAAAGAAAAACCAACCACCATATCATGGTCCATATATTATAGTTGATAGAAATGGAGTAAATTCTAAAGTTGATGTAGATGGTAAAATCAAAGAATACCATAATAATTTACTAAAAAGATGGATTTAATTCAAATTTTTCAATTAAAGTAAAAATTTATTAATTAAAACAATTGCATTGTATAAATTTCATAAACAAATTGAATTTGAATAATTTTTAATAACATATTTCATATATCTATTTTGAAACCATTTTTGTAATAAAATAATCTGTTATAGTTAATAAGAATATTTGAAATGCATGAAACAAATAATATATTTTAAGATTAAATAATTTATTAGATTATAATAAGAAAGTTTGAATTGTATAATTTTAAAAATTATTTTTCTTTTTTCAAATAATTTTTATCTTAAGGATGGGGGTGTAGTGCGCACCAAGTTAAGCAACCAAACGTACACAAACTATTTGGTTGCACTGTATTTATGTTTGTTATTATTCACCACGCACAATGACCCGTGGTTATATATTAGATTTACATGACGCACTTTCGCACTAAGCTAATGTTCTATTTATTTCACTCGCGCACTTTTAATGTTTATATATTTTGTTATATTTATTTTGCATTACGCACTTACGCATTAAGTTTATATTTATTATTCACTCACGCACTTTTTATGTTAAAATTATGCACTTTTTCAAAATACCGTTGTTTGGCTTTATAAGCACCGAAAATTGAAAAATAAAGATCATTAATTCTACGAGCTTTAAATCAGCTTGTCTTTTTATTAAAAGCCTAAGTGCATTTTTATGCCGGCTGATAAAATAAAAATAATAAACACTTAGAGCCAGTGGCGTTTTTAAGCGCCGGCAAAAATTCGAGGCAGGTCCTTTATTTTTGAAAACAAAACTAAATAAAAACTTTACAAGGCAGTTGTACTCCTCTCCACCAACCATTACAGCACCACAGTTGAAGGTCCAAAAAACAAACCGGTCATGATCCTAGACTACAACAGGAGCAAAGGAGGCGTTGATAACATGGACAAATGCCTTGGGGAATATTCAACAAAAAGGAGAACAAAAAGATGGCCCTTGGCATTTTTTTATAATATATTAGATGTGGCTGCATTTGCAGCTTTTGTTATATATGTGGAAAATAATCCACATCTGAAGACTTCAACCAACCGTAGAAGGCTTTTTCTGCAAAAATTGAGTGAGGAATTAGCCATTCCAGAAATTGTAAAACGCTCACAAAATGTTCAAATCACTCGCAACTTTTCTTCGCGCAATGGCATTGAAGGAATACTGGGTCGCCCATTGAAATTCATTGCTGAAGATCTTCCAGAAAGCCCTCAAGAAGAACGTGATGCTTCTGGAAGGATCAAACATAAAGGCAACTGCTACTTATGCCCCAGGAAGAGGCCGACACGAAAAGCTTGCATTATGTGTAAAAAACCTGTTTGTTTAGAACATTCCATTGACACCACGCAATGCAAAAGATGTCTTAGATAAATTAACATTAATTTTTGATGATTACATTACATTTACTTTTTTGTGATTACATTCACTTTTTTATCATAATAATAATTTCAATTAATAGTTTGAGTTCAAGTGAGCTTTTTTTTTTATAAATGAATTAAAAATGTATGTTCAAATAGCACAAAAATGGTTTTCTTAATTTTTTAAAGAAGAATTTTCATACATTTTTCAAGGCATACCCAGGTATCCGGGTGTTGCTTAAAGGGGTACATCGCAATAACTGGTGATAACTTTCGTTCTACGACAGATATTAAATTCGTAATTTGATAAAAAACAATATTTTGGACACATTCCGAAAATTTTAGGTTATTCCGGCTACTTAAACCCAAGTTATGGCAATTTGAATATGAAAAACATACCCGGGTATGCGGGTGTTGACACAAGGGTTAATGAGTATCGCGCTCTCGAAAGCAGTGAAAAACAGAAAGCATTTCTAAAAAGCATGCTGAAAGTAAAAAATGTGAAACGAAGGTGCCGTGATGAAAACAACAATAAATTCGAGAGAAACATAACTATTGAATATGACTTGAGGTATGGTGAAGGCGAATTGACTCGGGTTTGCTTAAAATTTTTGATAAAGTTGATAATGAATAAAGCTCAGGTTCGATGGGCACACCTGTCAGACGCAACAGTGTCGTAGATTACTTTTAGCTTCAGCACTACTTGAACACCTTACCGGCAAGGGAGGCCCCCTACCAGTAGCAACACTACCACCGGCATAGCTCTTTGCATCCTTGCACCTACAGAGCAACCTTATTGCTTCAATATTGTAATCCTTACTTACTTACTTAGTTGGCGCTAACACCGTGTGTCGGTCTTGGCCTCATCTAAGAATTTGTGCCAGCCATTTCTGTCTTTCGCTTGCTGGCGCCAGTTGGAAATTCCAAGCTTCGGCAGGTTGTCCTCTACTTGGTCATTCCAACGAAGATGCGGTCGTCCTTTTCTGCGTTGACCGCCGCTGGGTACCGAATTGAATGTTTTTTAACTGGAGCATCGTCTTTCCTGCGCTGAACATGACCAAGCCAGCGAAGCCGCTTGGTTTTAATGCGCTTGACTATGTCGATGTCAGCGTACAGCTCATACAGTTCATCATTCCATCGTATTCAGTACTCACCATTGACGCAGATTGGTCTGTAGATCTTACGAAGAATCTTTCTCTCGAATGCTCCTAAAGTCTTTTCATCTGAACTGCTCAGCGTCCAGGTTTGTGATGCATAAAGTAGGACGGGCATGATGAGCGATTTATAGAGCGTTATTTTCGTTCGTCGAGAGATGGCTCTGCTTCTCAATTGCCTACTGAGCCCAAAGTAACACCTGTTGGCAAGAGTTATTCTTCGTTTGATCTCAATGCTGATGTCGTTGGTTGAGTTAATGCTGGATCCTAGATAAACGAAGTCCTTTACAACCTCGAAGGAGGTATTGTCAACGGTAACGTGGGTTCCAAGACGCTGGGACTGTTTGTTTGTTGACACTAAGTATTTCGTCTTATCTGCATTCACTGCCAGACCCATTCGACTTGATTTTTTTTTTAATCTGGAGAATGCAGCACTGAATTCGCGCTTATTATGGCCAATGAAATCGATGTCATCAGCATACGCAAGCAGCATAACACTCTTGTAGAATATTGTGGAATCACCCTGTCTGAAACCTCGTTTGGTAGCAAATGGTGGGGAGAGGTCTCTCCCAATTTTAACAGCGCTGCTGGTGTTGCTCAGTGTCATCCTGCAAAGTCGTATTAGTTTTGCAGGAATACCAAATACAGACATGATGGAGTACAGGTGCTTCCTAATTGAGCTGTCCAAGGCGGCTCTGTAGTTGACAAAAATATGGTGGGTGTTGACTTGTTTTTCTTGAGTCTTCTCCAAGATTTGTCGCAGCGTGAAAATCTGGTCGATGGTTGACTTTCCAGGTCTGAAGCCACACTGATAAGGTCCGATCAGTTCGTTTACAATGGGCTTCAATCTTTCACATAAAACGCTCGACAGGACCTTATATGCGATATTAAGAAGGCTTATCCCACGGTAATTGGCACAGATAGTGGGACCGCCTTTCTTGTGGATTGGGCAGAGCACACTGAGATTCCAATCGTTCGGAATGCATTCTTCCGACCATATTCTGCAAAAAAACTCGTGAATGCATTTAAATAGAGCTGCGCTTCCGTTCTTATACAGCTCAGCAGGTAAGCCATCAGCTCCAGCGGCTTCGTTATTCTTAAGCTGAGCTTTAACTGTCAGAACTTCATCATAGTCGGGCAGCGGAACCTCGATGCTGTCATCCAAAATTGGGAATTCCGGAATATCATCTCTATTGGCGGGATTGTTGTCAGTGTCGCCATTTAGAAGCTTAGAGAAGTGTTCCCTCCATAACGTCAGTGTTCTCTGGACATCTGTCACTAGATTCCCGTTTTCATTTTTGCAGGAAGAGGCCCCGGTTTTCAAACCATCGGCAAGTTGTCTTATTTTTTCGAAAATTTTCGGGCCTCATTCCTGTCACCATACATCTCAATCTTCTCCTGCTCGCTCTTTTCTGACTCTCTTTTTTTCTGCCTGAAAATACGTCTCTCTTCCCTCCTCTTTTCTTTGTATCGCTCCTTAGCAGCGCACGTTACAACCGCCTGCAGGTTGACTTTGTAGGCGGCGTCTTTCTCCGCAGTGGCGTCGCGATACTCCTAGTCATACCACTGGTTACGGCGAAGACGGTGGTAGCCAATCACTTCTTCAGCAGCCGTACGCATGGAGTTGGAAATGTGTGTCCACTGCGCGCATATATCATCGATTGGAGGAGTGCTTTAAAGCAGGAGTGAGAGTCGAGTGGTGAAAGCTTCGGCTGTCTGTTTTGATTGCAGCAAAACAGGAGCGAACCTTTACAGGGTAACATGGCTGACTGTCTCAACCTGGCGAAACCAGCATAATCTTTGTAAAATCACCTCAAGTCGACTCAAACCTCCACGTGGTGTTGCCTGGGCAACGTCAAAACTGACAACCGTTAGTTTGGCAGCTGATCTGAACAGCGGGACTCCCTAGGCTTAAAAAGGTTGTGCGTCGGATTTAAAGCCCACCCGTAAAAACCCATTTCAATGAAAACAATTAAGAAAAGAAGAAAACTGATCCCCAAACCTGATGACGAGTACCGCAAACGAAAATCTGATAATGATTTACGGATATGCAACTGGAATGTCCGAACCTTTAATTGGGAAGGTGCCTCTATCCAACTGACTGATTTCTTGAAAAGATATAAAGCTGATATCACTGGTATCCAAGAAATATCAGGGCAGGGTTGCATTCGGCATGCTCCCTGTGATATCTACTACAGAGGCTAAGCACGAGTTTGGATGCAGAGTTGTACAGTGTGGCTGATGAAAGTTGCTACAAAAAAAAAAATGTAACAATTTTTTTCTAATTAATGAATCTGTTTTTCTTTTTTTATTTTGCAGATTGATTTTTAGATTTAACAAAAATGTATAACTGGGACACCGAAACCAGAATTTTTATTGTCCGCTGCTATCACGCACTAGAGTCCGTAGTTTCGGTTCAAAGAGAGTATATGCGCACGTTTGGCGGCAATCCTCTGAGCAGATGGACCATAATGAGACTTGTTAACAGTTTTGCCGAGCATGGGACAGTTAACAGAAGACCTTACCATCGAAACAATTCAGTTCGGACGGAGGAAACAATCGCTGCTGTAGCTGCTGCCATACAAAATAATCCAAGAGTTTCGACAAGAAGCTTATCTGCCCAAATGGGTATAAGCAGACAGTCATTGCAGTCAATTATGCACAAAGATTTGAGCTTATTCCCATATAAAATTCAAATGGCCAACAAACTGAAAGCAGCTGACTTCCCGATTAGGTTGGAATTTTGCCAGAAGATACTTCAAATTGTGAAAGAGGACGGAAACATGTTGAACTGTCTTTTCATGTCTGACGAGGCCCATTTCGATTTAAACGGCAACATAAACAAACAAAATTGTCGAATATGGAGTGCTTTCAACCCAAAGATGCTCCATGAGAAGGAATTGCATCCACTTCGTGTCACAGTGTGGTGTGCAGTTTCATCACGCTACATTGTCGGGCCCTACTTCTTCGAAGAAAACGATCACACCGTTACGGTTACTGGAGACCGTTACTTGAACATGTTAAGAGAGTTTTTTATCCAGAATTACGCCGAAGAATTTCTTTAAACTCTGTGTGGTTTCAGCAAGATGGTGCAACTCCTTACATAGCCCGGCCTGTTATGACAGAAAATTTTCCAATAAGCTGATATCCAGAAACTCCACATTCCGAACTAAAGCAATCCATTCGAGAAACAATTGCGGCTATTCCTGTCTCAACTCTCCAAGCAGTATTGAACAACTTTTTGGTAAGATGCCGTACATGCATCAACGAGCAGGGGGGCATTTAAATTCCATTATTTTTAAAACTATTCAAGCTATATTTAATAAAATTGTATAAGCTTTAACACGAATAAAAGAAAAATGAGTTCCATACACTGAAAAAAAAAGTTTTTTGAGTTTCTTAATGTAGCAATATTCATCAGCCACCCTGTAGTTGGCAAGAGACTACGGCCCCACATCCTGCGATTCACACCTGTGAATGAACTACTGGCCATAATCCGCATCAAGATTAAATTTTTTAATATAAGCCTAATATGTGCGCACGCTCCGACAGAAGACAAGTACGATGAGATCAAGGAAATTTTCTACGAGCGCCTTGAAAATGCTTACGAGCGCTGCTCCCGGTAAAAATCATGCTTGATGACTTCAACGCTAAGGTGGGCAAGAAAAATATATTTGGTCCAACAGTCGGAAAGTTCAGCCTCCACGACAACACCTCCGATAACGGAATGAGGCTTATTGACTTCGCCGTAGCACGAAACATGGTCGTAAGTAGCACTAGAGTAGAATAGCTATGATGCTTCTAATCCAAAAACGCGTGTATTTTCTTATGGGCCTCAAAATTCACAAAATTGTGAGGTGCAGCGCAGTCGGCGTAGTACGATCGGTCAAGTTGGCCGATAGTAGGGTGGCTGAAGCGTGTTGTTGTTGTTGCAAATTGGAGATAAGCATACAAGATGTACGGATGGAGGGATAGCTAGGGGGTATGATCGGTCAAGCTAGCTGAAGTAGAACGGTTGAAGCGTGCTGCTGCTATAAATTGTAGATAAGCACACAAGATGGACGGACAGATGGATTGATAGCCAGATGGGCTATGAAATATGTTCTAGAAGCTTCTAGAACCTTCTAGAACATTCTAGAACATTCTAGAAGTAATTGAAATTGGAGATAAGCATGCAAGATGGACGGACAGATGGATTGATAGCCAGATGGGCTATGACATATGTTCTAGAAGCTTCTAGAACCTTCTAGAACATTCTAGAAGTAATTGAAGTGGGAGATAAGCAAGCATAGAAGACGAATGGGTAGACAGTCAGTCAGATAGTCAGATGGATGGACGGACGGACGGATAGCTAGCTAGATGGAGGTATGATTGGTCAAACTAGCTGAAGGGGGAGATAAGCAAGCATAGAAGACGAATGGGCAGATAGTCAGACAGATAGTCAGATGGATGGACGGACGGACGGATAGCTAGCTAGATGTAGGTATAATTGAGCAAGCTGACTGAAGTATGATGAGTGATGTTGTTGTTGTTGTTGGTATAAATCAAATTTTAAGTTTAAGGTGATAAGCCCAAGCTTCATAGCAAGCAGAATGTTTATAGATTTAAGTCGCTACATAAACTTAGGTGTTGTTGTTGTTGTTGGTATAAATCAGCATTTCAAGTTTAAGGTGATAAGCCCAGACCCAAAACCGCAAGCTGAAGATAAGGAAACAGCACAGAAGTAAAGAGTGTAGTTGTTATGCATTTTAATAAATTTAATATGAGTTGACTGACTTATATAAAAATAAAGCAATGTTCTAGAAGCTTCTAGAACCTTCTAGAACATTCTAGAACATTCTAGAAGTAATTGAAATTGGAGATAAGCATGCAAGATGGACGGACAGATGGATTGATAGCCAGATGGGCTATGACATATGTTCTAGAAGCTTCTAGAACCTTCTAGAACATTCTAGAACATTCTAGAAGTAATTGAAGTGGGAGATAAGCAAGCATAGAAGACGAATGGGTAGACAGTCAGTCAGATAGTCAGATGGATGGACGGACGGACGGATAGCTAGCTAGATGGAGGTATGATTGGTCAAACTAGCTGAAGGGGGAGATAAGCAAGCATAGAAGACGAATGGGCAGATAGTCAGACAGATAGTCAGATGGATGGACGGACGGACGGATAGCTAGCTAGATGTAGGTATAATTGAGCAAGCTGACTGAAGTATGATGAGTGATGTTGTTGTTGTTGTTGGTATAAATCAAATTTTAAGTTTAAGGTGATAAGCCCAAGCTTCATAGCAAGCAGAATGTTTATAGATTTAAGTCGCTACATAAACTTAGGTGTTGTTGTTGTTGTTGGTATAAATCAGCATTTCAAGTTTAAGGTGATAAGCCCAGACCCAAAACCGCAAGCTGAAGATAAGGAAACAGCACAGAAGTAAAGAGTGTAGTTGTTATGCATTTTAATAAATTTAATATGAGTTGACTGACTTATATAAAAATAAAGCATGAAAGCAGCAAAATAAATTAAGAAAGCGATATCATAGCCATGACCATACGCAACTATGCTGATATAAATAAAACAAATCGAGCTGACTTATATATGAATCATTATTGTTCTTTTATTGATTTGTTATATTTAAAGTTTGATAATTACATGTATAAAAGCAATAATTACATGCACAAAAAGTAATTGATTTAACCATTCAGCTTCGAGTATAATTTTGCTCTATTTTCTTCTTCTGTTTCTGCATCTTTTTACTCCTTTACCAATCTTATTTTTAGCATCTTTTTGCTCCTTTGCCCATTTTGCCAACTTTTGGTCATCCTTCTTCTTCTTACACTTCTCCTCTAAGTGCGAGTTGCTACCGCAGTAGTAGCAATAAATTAATTTACGATACCCTCTCAATCTATTCATATTATTTTGCTGAGAGCTTTAGGTGAGTAGCTATGGTATGCATTTTTTATAATGCTCTCATCATATATTGGCTTTGGAGAACATTTAATATCTCATTCATGCTTGTAGATTAAGTCTCAAAGATTTTTAATATTTGTCGTCGAAATTAGAAATAAGCATGAAACGTATGATATTGAAATTGGAGTTAAGCATGAAACGTATGAGCTCATAAGAGCCTAAGTTGAGAGGATATATACTATATGTAGACTAATTATTCTAAGCTGATGGAATGGGGTTAGGTGGTTGAAGTGCTATGTTGTTGTTAAAATTGACGATAAGGATTTAAGAAAAATTTATTATTTGAACCCATAAATATATATATATATAATTGAATCGAGAGTTTTTAGCTCATTCAATTTTTGATCAGCAACATAAAATATTTAAACGTTTCGTGAAGATTTATTTATTAGTAATTCTTAAATTTTAAAATGAGTGCACGCGTCAACGGAATTTTAAAAATTGCAAAAGCATTGTGCGAAAATGCGCATAAAAATCGGGAGCTGGTTATGTCGAGCATAAAAGAGTGCTCATCGCTCCTTATTACCCTTCGAGGTATTTTACGATGGGCAACAACTGTTGGAACAAAGCAGAGCGCTACATGCGGAATAGGACTTATTCAAGGCTATCGCACGCAGTTGAAGAAGCTCAACGCTTGTACTGGTGCAGGTCTTTCCCGAACGGGCAACAGAGCGGATTGGGCATCCACTCGAATTCGGTGGGAAGAAATCGAGTCAACATTTGGTGGACGGTAAGCTTAATTTTTAAATAATTTTATTACTATATTACATATTTCGATTTAATATAATATATTAATTTAAACCATATTTTTAATTTTCAGAGTACGTACCGGCGTCATAATTAATTTGACGCATAAAGATCCCCAGAATTTCTTGGCAGATTGTCTAGATCTCTTCCAGCGCACCGTTAAAAAATCCTTAGTGAAATTTACGTCTCTTAAGGTAAATACAATATTTTGTGGCGAATTTCGAGTTACTAGAGCTAATGAGGAAATTAGTGAATTGAAATTCATGAACACGAAAAATGTTGCTATTTACCGGGAAACGGATATTAGAGCTTGGTTTTTTGAACATGTTCAAAATGCTATTTTGAAAAAGCTGGAAGAGTTCCAAGAACGGGATAGTGGATGGGCGTTGGCTGCAGTCGTTAACTTGGCAGTGAACATCAACAAATATACGCCACAGCTAGGATCGTCATATATCCCGCTACCACCACAGATTCATAGGAAGAAAGCATGCGTTAATGTGAAAAATGATGACAACGCATGTTTTGCTTGGGCAATCATATCTGCTCTGCATCCAGCGAATGTGCATACGGAACGCATGTCAATGTACCCAAATTATCGTGATATACTAAATTTGTCAAATATAGTATTTCCAATGACGATGCGGCAGATCCCGAGATTTGAGATGCAAAACAGCATCTCAATTAATGTATACATTCTGCATAAAAACAGAAACAAATTTACAGTGCTACCGTCATATTTGACAAAAAATAAAATGGTATGTCACATAAATCTCCTGATGGTGCAGAGCAGATATCAGAATGAAGCTGATGATGGTGATGATAACAACAATATCGCTGATAATGGAGATGGTAGCAGCAATGATGATGATGTTCCAATCACATACCATTATGTGTGGATAAAAAGTCTTTCACGGCTTTTATCCAGGCAAGTGTCGCGAAATTGCAATGTTAAATATTTTTGCGATAGATGTTTGCACTACTTCCACTCAGCACTCAAGTTGGAGCAGCACACCGAGGACTGCAGCAGACTAAACAACTGTAAAATAAGGATGCCGACAGAAGCTGAGAAGGAGGTTTGCTTTAAAAATTTTAAAAATAAGATTATGACCCCATTTGTGGTATATGCCGATTTGGAGTGCATTTTGGCAAAGTCCATTGTTGGAAATGCATACCAGAAGCATATACCATATAGTGTGGGTTTTTATGTTAAGTGTGCGTATGACCCCACGTTATCGTTTTATAAAAGCTATCGTGGGGCAGATTGTATTGCGTGGTTCGTTTCGGAACTTAATAATTTTGCTGAAGATGTTGAAACTGTCTTTCTTTGCCCTCTACCCATGGATGACATGACTGTTGAGCAAGTTCAAAGTTTCACGATCGCCAACACATGTCACATATGTGAGAAAGCCTTCACCGGTGATAATGTCAAGGTACGCGATCATTGTCATCTTACCGGTGTTTATCGAGGCCCAGCGCATAAGGGGTGCAACATAAACTTTAAAGACTCGCACACAATACCCATAATTTTTCATAATCTTACCGGTTATGACTCACATTTCATTTTTAAAAATTTAGCTACAGATTTAAAGGGACGTATTGACCTTCTAGCAATAAACAAGGAACGTTACATTTCATTTACAAAACGACTGGACGAATATGTAATAAAATATCGGTTTATTGACTCATTTAGATTTATGGCGAGTAGCTTAGATACTTTAGCCTCACATCTACCAAATTGCCATATTCTAAAATCAGAGTTTAACAATTTAAATGATGAACAATTAAATTTGCTGACACGTAAGGGTGTCTTCCCGTATGACTACTGCGATGATGTAGTTAAATTTTCAGAAACAGCATTACCCGATATTACACATTTCTACAATCAACTCAATGATACAAACATCAGCGCAGAGGATTATGCTCATGCACAAAAAGTCTGGACTGAATTAGGTATTAATAATTTGGGAGAATATTCCGATATTTATTTGAAAACAGACGTTTTACTGTTATCAGATGTTTTCGAACAATTTCGCGCAAGTTGTCATAAAACTTATGGCCTAGATCCCGCACATTATTTCACTCTACCTGGTTATACATGGGATGCAATGCTTAAGCATACTGATATAACCCTTGAGCTATTGACAGATATTGATATGCTCATGTTTGTAGAGCGAGGTATTCGTGGGGGTCTTAGCCAGTGTACTAAGCGTTATTCGAAAGCCAACAATAAGTATACGCCTGATTTCGATGAGGCTCAACCATCCAAATTCTTAATGTATTATGACATTAATAATCAGTATGGTTGGGCCATGTCTCAATTTCTCCCCCACAGTGAGTTTCATTGGCTGTCAGATTTTCAAAATTTTAATGTTGAAGCCATAGCTGACGATTCAGATGTAGGATATATTCTCGAGGTAGATTTAGAGTATCCAATTAATCTCCACGATTACCATAAAGATCTCCCCTTTTGCCCTGATCATATTACACCTCCAGGATCAAAGCAGAAAAAACTGTTGGCAACTTTGGGTGGTAGCGTGAGATATATTATCCACTACAGAAATCTAAAGCAGGCTTTGAAATATGGATTAAGGCTATCTAAAATTCACAAAATTTTGAAATTTAGACAATCTGCATGGTTGAAGTCATATATCGATCTAAACACGAGTCTTCGAACAGCAGCTATAAATGAGTTTGAGAAGAATCTTTTCAAACTCATGAATAATGCTGTGTTTGGGAAAACTATGGAAAACATTCGTAAACATAGTGTTGTTAAATTGGTGACGAGTTGGTTAGGTCGATATGGTGCCGAAGCCCTTATTTCTAAGCCTGAGTTTAAGGCCTCAACAATATTTTGCGATAATTTGGTGGCAATTGAACTCAATAAAACTGAGATATACTTCAATAAGCCCATTTATGTTGGTATGTGCATCCTTGATTTAGCTAAAACAACCATTTATGATTTTCATTATGGTTATATGGCTCCGCAATTTGGTTCCGATTGTAGCATTTGCTATACTGATACCGATTCACTAATTTATGAGGTGACTTGTAAAGACTTGTATGAGGTCATCAAACGCGATTGCTTTATACACTTTGACACAAGCGACTATCCTATTAATAACGTGTGGGATATTCCCCAAGTCAATAAAAAAGTTTTGGGTCTCATGAAAGATGAGAATAATGGTAGAATCATGACTGAATTTGTGGGGCTCCGTGCAAAAATGTATGCGATACGTGTAGAGGGTGAAGATTCAACAAAAAAATCGAAAGGTGTAAAAAGAAACATAGTCAAGACTAAAATAACGTTTAGTGACTATGTTGATTGCCTTGAAAACAACGTTGAAAAGACAGTTCAGCAAAATTTGATTCAGTCGCGGAAACATGAAGTAAGCTCAATCATACAAACAAAAATTGCATTAAGCCCTCATGATAATAAGCGATTTTTGGTAGCAAATAGTAATGAGACATTACCGTGGGGTCATTTCAGTATTATGGAGTAGAATAATATTACTTAAGAATAACTGTTTATTTTTTAAGATTTTAAATTGTAAAAGATATATGATTAAGAAGAACAAAAATCGCTTATTATCATGAGGGCTTAATGCAATTTTTGGTAGCAAATAGTAATGAGACATTACCGTGGGGTCATTTCAGTATTATAGAGTAGAATAATATTACTTAAGAATAACTGTTTATTTTTAAGATTTTAAATTGTAAAAGATATATGATTAAGAAGAACAAAAATAAAATTTTTATAACGTTATACAAAATATATTTATTTTATTTTTTTCCTTTATTCTTTCAGCCTTTTTTGAAAACAAAAATCAAGATTCAAATCTGTCATCAAGTTCTATATTTGTGTTTGATGAAAGGACATTTTTTCTGGCTGGTCCACTTTTATTCCGCTTTGCCCATTAAATTGTTCTTGCTTCTTTTTTGTTTTGTTTTTTTGCCTAATTTTCATCATGAAAATATATAGTCAAAAGGATATTTCCTTATCTAATTTATTTTACGAGCCATAGCGTATTAGACGAGAGAGTACGTTGGCCGAAGAACAGGTATAAATGTTTTTCTCGAAACACCTTATTCCGTGCTCTACACGATTCCGCTTCAACGACTTGACCGGCCGCTAGGTCAGAGGTGGCAACACTGGCAGCGTGTTGTTGTTGTTATAAATGGGGGATAAGCAAGCATAGAAGATGTATGGGCAAACAGCCGGACAGATGGTCAGATGGTCAGATGGATGGACGGACGGAGGGATAGCTAGAAGGGGGTATGATTGTTCAAGCTGGCTGAAGTATGACGGTTGGTGTTGTTCTTGTTATAAATAAAAATTTTTTAGTTTAAGATGATAAGCTCAAGCTTCATAGCAAGCAGAATGTTTATAGATTTAAGTCGCTACATAAACTTCGGTGTTGTTGTTGTTGTTATAAATCAGCATTTCAAGTTTAAGGTGATAAGCTCAGACCCAAAACCGCAAGCTGAAGATAAGGAAACAGTACAGAAGTAAAATATTTTTTTATTTTTTTCCCATGCTTGTTTAATGAATTTAAGTCGTTACAAATTGCATGTTAAAGGTGATAAGCCCAGACCCCACAACATAAATCATGTAAAGCTATTTCTTGAAGATTATATTGAGTGTTGTTGTTAAGCATTTAATAAATTTAATATGAGTTGGTTGACTAATCTAAAAACAAAGTATGAAAGCAGCAAAAAAAAAATTAAGCTAACGATTGAAAGCGATATCATAACCATGACCATACACAACTATGCTGATATAAATAAAACAAAACAAGTTAATATGGACTAAGACTGATTGGCTTTTTATAAATAATTGTCATTAGTATTTATTCTTTCCAAGTAAAGGCTGAATGTAAAGTGAATTAAAATTAATAAAAGGACCCGATTATATACGAAAACAATTAGTAGTTTACAATATGCGATTCTTAAAACAACATAAGGCAATTAACGTAAGGAATATTGATTCAAAGTTAAATTCGTCAAATAGAACACGGCACAGCTCATTACTACCAAACTCTATTCGTGGTCTTATTGTTGGACCTTCAAATTGTGGGAAAACAAATGTGATGATTAGCCTTATTGAAAGTCCCAATGGACTGAAATTTCAAAGTATTTACTTATACTCAAAGTCAGCACAGCAACCGAAATATCAATATTTGGAGCGTTTAATTAAACCTATCAAGGGAATATATTTTTCATCATTTTCTAATAATGATGACGTCATATCTCCAGACGAAGTGCAGCCCAACTTAATATTTATATTTGGTGATGTAGCATGTGAGAAACAAAATCACATACGCTCATACTTCTGCATGAGACGCCACAAGGATGTTGACAGCTTTTACTTATGTCAAACTTATACATGTATACCAAAACACCTAATTAGCGATATTGCTAATATGATTATAATATTTAAACAGGATGAGATGAATATTAAACATATTTATAACGATCATGTTGGTTCTGATATGTTTTTTTAAGACATTTCGTGACTTATGTTCAAAGTGTTGGAAAGAAAACTATAGCTTTCTAGCTATAAACAAGGATGATCCCATATATAATGGACGCTATAGGAAGGGATTCAATGTTTTTATTAGTCTATAAAAGTCAACAGTATAGATATTTTAAAATCAGTACAACAAATGCTGCTTAACGGACGACATTAAACAGCTAACTGTTAAACAGCCAACCGCTAAACTGGGCTGCACTGTTAAACAGCCAACCGCTAAACAGCTAACTGCTAAACAGTTATTTATGAACAGTTATGTTCAAAGTGTTGGAAAGAAAACTATAGCTTTTTTGTAAAGTCCAATAATTGTATCAATTGCTTCTAGAACATTCTAGAAGCTTCTAAAACATATGAGTAGCACGGACAGGCAAACAGATGGACAGCATATTAGTATCAGAACAGCATCAGATCAGTAACAGAACAGTAACAGAACAGAATCAGATCAGATCAGATCTGATCAGATCTGATGCTGTTCTGATGCTGTTCTGTTACTGTTCTGTTACTGATCTGATGCTGTTCTGATACTAATCTGCTGTCCATCTGTTTGCCTGTCCGTGCTACTCATATGTTTTAGAAGCTTCTAGAATGTTCTAGAAGCAATTGATACAATTATTGGACTTTACAAAAAAGCTATAGTTTTCTTTCCAACACTTTGAACATAACTGTTCATAAATAACTGTTTAGCAGTTAGCTGTTTAGCGGTTGGCTGTTTAACAGTGCAGCCCAGTTTAGCGGTTGGCTGTTTAACAGTTAGCTGTTTAATGTCGTCCGTTAAGCAGCATTTGTTGTACTGATTTTAAAATATCTATACTGTTGACTTTTATAGACTAATAAAAACATTGAATCCCTTCCTATAGCGTCCATTATATATGGGATCATCCTTGTTTATAGCTAGAAAGCTATAGTTTTCTTTCCAACACTTTGAACATAAGTCACGAAATGTCTTAAAAAAACATATCAGAACCAACATGATCGTTATAAATATGTTTAATATTCATCTCATCCTGTTTAAATATTATAATCATATTAGCAATATCGCTAATTAGGTGTTTTGGTATACATGTATAAGTTTGACATAAGTAAAAGCTGTCAACATCCTTGTGGCGTCTCATGCAGAAGTATGAGCGTATGTGATTTTGTTTCTCACATGCTACATCACCAAATATAAATATTAAGTTGGGCTGCACTTCGTCTGGAGATATGACGTCATCATTATTAGAAAATGATGAAAAATATATTCCCTTGATAGGTTTAATTAAACGCTCCAAATATTGATATTTCGGTTGCTGTGCTGACTTTGAGTATAAGTAAATACTTTGAAATTTCAGTCCATTGGGACTTTCAATAAGGCTAATCATCACATTTGTTTTCCCACAATTTGAAGGTCCAACAATAAGACCACGAATAGAGTTTGGTAGTAATGAGCTGTGCCGTGTTCTATTTGACGAATTTAACTTTGAATCAATATTCCTTACGTTAATTGCCTTATGTTGTTTTAAGAATCGCATATTGTAAACTACTAATTGTTTTCGTATATAATCGGGTCCTTTTATTAATTTTAATTCACTTTACATTCAGCCTTTACTTGGAAAGAATAAATACTAATGACAATTATTTATAAAAAGCCAATCAGTCTTAGTCCATATTAACTTGTTTTGTTTTATTTATATCAGCATAGTTGTGTATGGTCATGGTTATGATATCGCTTTCAATCGTTAGCTTAATTTTTTTTTTGCTGCTTTCATACTTTGTTTTTAGATTAGTCAACCAACTCATATTAAATTTATTAAATGCTTAACAACAACACTCAATATAATCTTCAAGAAATAGCTTTACATGATTTATGTTGTGGGGTCTGGGCTTATCACCTTTAACATGCAATTTGTAACGACTTAAATTCATTAAACAAGCATGGGAAAAAAATAAAAAAATATTTTACTTCTGTACTGTTTCCTTATCTTCAGCTTGCGGTTTTGGGTCTGAGCTTATCACCTTAAACTTGAAATGCTGATTTATAACAACAACAACAACACCGAAGTTTATGTAGCGACTTAAATCTATAAACATTCTGCTTGCTATGAAGCTTGAGCTTATCATCTTAAACTAAAAAATTTTTATTTATAACAAGAACAACACCAACCGTCATACTTCAGCCAGCTTGAACAATCATACCCCCTTCTAGCTATCCCTCCGTCCGTCCATCCATCTGACCATCTGACCATCTGTCCGGCTGTTTGCCCATACATCTTCTATGCTTGCTTATCCCCCATTTATAACAACAACAACACGCTGCCAGTGTTGCCACCTCTGACCTAGCGGCCGGTCAAGTCGTTGAAGCGGAATCGTGTAGAGCACGGAATAAGGTGTTTCGAGAAAAACATTTATACCTGTTCTTCGGCCAACGTACTCTCTCGTCTAATACGCTATGGCTCGTAAAATAAATTAGATAAGGAAATATCCTTTTGACTATATATTTTCATGATGAAAATTAGGCAAAAAAACAAAACAAAAAAGAAGCAAGAACAATTTAATGGGCAAAGCGGAATAAAAGTGGACCAGCCAGAAAAAATGTCCTTTCATCAAACACAAATATAGAACTTGATGACAGATTTGAATCTTGATTTTTGTTTTCAAAAAAGGCTGAAAGAATAAAGGAAAAAAATAAAATAAATATATTTTGTATAACGTTATAAAAATTTTATTTTTGTTCTTCTTAATCATATATCTTTTACAATTTAAAATCTTAAAAATAAACAGTTATTCTTAAGTAATATTATTCTACTCTATAATACTGAAATGACCCCACGGTAATGTCTCATTACTATTTGCTACCAAAAATTGCATTAAGCCCTCATGATAATAAGCGATTTTTGTTCTTCTTAATCATATATCTTTTACAATTTAAAATCTTAAAAAATAAACAGTTATTCTTAAGTAATATTATTCTACTCCATAATACTGAAATGACCCCACGGTAATGTCTCATTACTATTTGCTACCAAAAATCGCTTATTATCATGAGGGCTTAATGCAATTTTTGTTTGTATGATTGAGCTTACTTCATGTTTCCGCGACTGAATCAAATTTTGCTGAACTGTCTTTTCAACGTTGTTTTCAAGGCAATCAACATAGTCACTAAACGTTATTTTAGTCTTGACTATGTTTCTTTTTACACCTTTCGATTTTTTTGTTGAATCTTCACCCTCTACACGTATCGCATACATTTTTGCACGGAGCCCCACAAATTCAGTCATGATTCTACCATTATTCTCATCTTTCATGAGACCCAAAACTTTTTTATTGACTTGGGGAATATCCCACACGTTATTAATAGGATAGTCGCTTGTGTCAAAGTGTATAAAGCAATCGCGTTTGATGACCTCATACAAGTCTTTACAAGTCACCTCATAAATTAGTGAATCGGTATCAGTATAGCAAATGCTACAATCGGAACCAAATTGCGGAGCCATATAACCATAATGAAAATCATAAATGGTTGTTTTAGCTAAATCAAGGATGCACATACCAACATAAATGGGCTTATTGAAGTATATCTCAGTTTTATTGAGTTCAATTGCCACCAAATTATCGCAAAATATTGTTGAGGCCTTAAACTCAGGCTTAGAAATAAGGGCTTCGGCACCATATCGACCTAACCAACTCGTCACCAATTTAACAACACTATGTTTACGAATGTTTTCCATAGTTTTCCCAAACACAGCATTATTCATGAGTTTGAAAAGATTCTTCTCAAACTCATTTATAGCTGCTGTTCGAAGACTCGTGTTTAGATCGATATATGACTTCAACCATGCAGATTGTCTAAATTTCAAAATTTTGTGAATTTTAGATAGCCTTAATCCATATTTCAAAGCCTGCTTTAGATTTCTGTAGTGGATAATATATCTCACGCTACCACCCAAAGTTGCCAACAGTTTTTTCTGCTTTGATCCTGGAGGTGTAATATGATCAGGGCAAAAGGGGAGATCTTTATGGTAATCGTGGAGATTAATTGGATACTCTAAATCTACCTCGAGAATATATCCTACATCTGAATCGTCAGCTATGGCTTCAACATTAAAATTTTGAAAATCTGACAGCCAATGAAACTCACTGTGGGGGAGAAATTGAGACATGGCCCAACCATACTGATTATTAATGTCATAATACATTAAGAATTTGGATGGTTGAGCCTCATCGAAATCAGGCGTATACTTATTGTTGGCTTTCGAATAACGCTTAGTACACTGGCTAAGACCCCCACGAATACCTCGCTCTACAAACATGAGCATATCAATATCTGTCAATAGCTCAAGGGTTATATCAGTATGCTTAAGCATTGCATCCCATGTATAACCAGGTAGAGTGAAATAATGTGCGGGATCTAGGCCATAAGTTTTATGACAACTTGCGCGAAATTGTTCGAAAACATCTGATAACAGTAAAACGTCTGTTTTCAAATAAATATCGGAATATTCTCCCAAATTATTAATACCTAATTCAGTCCAGACTTTTTGTGCATGAGCATAATCCTCTGCGCTGATGTTTGTATCATTGAGTTGATTGTAGAAATGTGTAATATCGGGTAATGCTGTTTCTGAAAATTTAACTACATCATCGCAGTAGTCATACGGGAAGACACCCTTACGTGTCAGCAAATTTAATTGTTCATCATTTAAATTGTTAAACTCTGATTTTAGAATATGGCAATTTGGTAGATGTGAGGCTAAAGTATCTAAGCTACTCGCCATAAATCTAAATGAGTCAATAAACCGATATTTTATTACATATTCGTCCAGTCGTTTTGTAAATGAAATGTAACGTTCCTTGTTTATTGCTAGAAGGTCAATACGTCCCTTTAAATCTGTAGCTAAATTTTTAAAAATGAAATGTGAGTCATAACCGGTAAGATTATGAAAAATTATGGGTATTGTGTGCGAGTCTTTAAAGTTTATGTTGCACCCCTTATGCGCTGGGCCTCGATAAACACCGGTAAGATGACAATGATCGCGTACCTTGACATTATCACCGGTGAAGGCTTTCTCACATATGTGACATGTGTTGGCGATCGTGAAACTTTGAACTTGCTCAACAGTCATGTCATCCATGGGTAGAGGGCAAAGAAAGACAGTTTCAACATCTTCAGCAAAATTATTAAGTTCCGAAACGAACCACGCAATACAATCTGCCCCACGATAGCTTTTATAAAACGATAACGTGGGGTCATACGCACACTTAACATAAAAACCCACACTATATGGTATATGCTTCTGGTATGCATTTCCAACAATGGACTTTGCCAAAATGCACTCCAAATCGGCATATACCACAAATGGGGTCATAATCTTATTTTTAAAATTTTTAAAGCAAACCTCCTTCTCAGCTTCTGTCGGCATCCTTATTTTACAGTTGTTTAGTCTGCTGCAGTCCTCGGTGTGCTGCTCCAACTTGAGTGCTGAGTGGAAGTAGTGCAAACATCTATCGCAAAAATATTTAACATTGCAATTTCGCGACACTTGCCTGGATAAAAGCCGTGAAAGACTTTTTATCCACACATAATGGTATGTGATTGGAACATCATCATCATTGCTGCTACCATCTCCATTATCAGCGATATTGTTGTTATCATCACCATCATCAGCTTCATTCTGATATCTGCTCTGCACCATCAGGAGATTTATGTGACATACCATTTTATTTTTTGTCAAATATGACGGTAGCACTGTAAATTTGTTTCTGTTTTTATGCAGAATGTATACATTAATTGAGATGCTGTTTTGCATCTCAAATCTCGGGATCTGCCGCATCGTCATTGGAAATACTATATTTGACAAATTTAGTATATCACGATAATTTGGGTACATTGACATGCGTTCCGTATGCACATTCGCTGGATGCAGAGCAGATATGATTGCCCAAGCAAAACATGCGTTGTCATCATTTTTCACATTAACGCATGCTTTCTTCCTATGAATCTGTGGTGGTAGCGGGATATATGACGATCCTAGCTGTGGCGTATATTTGTTGATGTTCACTGCCAAGTTAACGACTGCAGCCAACGCCCATCCACTATCCCGTTCTTGGAACTCTTCCAGCTTTTTCAAAATAGCATTTTGAACATGTTCAAAAAACCAAGCTCTAATATCCGTTTCCCGGTAAATAGCAACATTTTTCGTGTTCATGAATTTCAATTCACTAATTTCCTCATTAGCTCTAGTAACTCGAAATTCGCCACAAAATATTGTATTTACCTTAAGAGACGTAAATTTCACTAAGGATTTTTTAACGGTGCGCTGGAAGAGATCTAGACAATCTGCCAAGAAATTCTGGGGATCTTTATGCGTCAAATTAATTATGACGCCGGTACGTACTCTGAAAATTAAAAATATGGTTTAAATTAATATATTATATTAAATCGAAATATGTAATATAGTAATAAAATTATTTAAAAATTAAGCTTACCGTCCACCAAATGTTGACTCGATTTCTTCCCACCGAATTCGAGTGGATGCCCAATCCGCTCTGTTGCCCGTTCGGGAAAGACCTGCACCAGTACAAGCGTTGAGCTTCTTCAACTGCGTGCGATAGCCTTGAATAAGTCCTATTCCGCATGTAGCGCTCTGCTTTGTTCCAACAGTTGTTGCCCATCGTAAAATACCTCGAAGGGTAATAAGGAGCGATGAGCACTCTTTTATGCTCGACATAACCAGCTCCCGATTTTTATGCGCATTTTCGCACAATGCTTTTGCAATTTTTAAAATTCCGTTGACGCGTGCACTCATTTTAAAATTTAAGAATTACTAATAAATAAATCTTCACGAAACGTTTAAATATTTTATGTTGCTGATCAAAAATTGAATGAGCTAAAAACTCTCGATTCAATTATATATATATATATTTATGGGTTCAAATAATAAATTTTTCTTAAATCCTTATCGTCAATTTTAACAACAACATAGCACTTCAACCACCTAACCCCATTCCATCAGCTTAGAATAATTAGTCTACATATAGTATATATCCTCTCAACTTAGGCTCTTATGAGCTCATACGTTTCATGCTTAACTCCAATTTCAATATCATACGTTTCATGCTTATTTCTAATTTCGACGACAAATATTAAAAATCTTTGAGACTTAATCTACAAGCATGAATGAGATATTAAATGTTCTCCAAAGCCAATATATGATGAGAGCATTATAAAAAATGCATACCATAGCTACTCACCTAAAGCTCTCAGCAAAATAATATGAATAGATTGAGAGGGTATCGTAAATTAATTTATTGCTACTACTGCGGTAGCAACTCGCACTTAGAGGAGAAGTGTAAGAAGAAGAAGGATGACCAAAAGTTGGCAAAATGGGCAAAGGAGCAAAAAGATGCTAAAAATAAGATTGGTAAAGGAGTAAAAAGATGCAGAAACAGAAGAAGAAAATAGAGCAAAATTATACTCGAAGCTGAATGGTTAAATCAATTACTTTTTGTGCATGTAATTATTGCTTTTATACATGTAATTATCAAACTTTAAATATAACAAATCAATAAAAGAACAATAATGATTCATATATAAGTCAGCTCGATTTGTTTTATTTATATCAGCATAGTTGCGTATGGTCATGGCTATGATATCGCTTTCTTAATTTATTTTGCTGCTTTCATGCTTTATTTTTATATAAGTCAGTCAACTCATATTAAATTTATTAAAATGCATAACAACTACACTCTTTACTTCTGTGCTGTTTCCTTATCTTCAGCTTGCGGTTTTGGGTCTGGGCTTATCACCTTAAACTTGAAATGCTGATTTATACCAACAACAACAACAACACCTAAGTTTATGTAGCGACTTAAATCTATAAACATTCTGCTTGCTATGAAGCTTGGGCTTATCACCTTAAACTTAAAATTTGATTTATACCAACAACAACAACAACATCACTCATCATACTTCAGTCAGCTTGCTCAATTATACCTACATCTAGCTAGCTATCCGTCCGTCCGTCCATCCATCTGACTATCTGTCTGACTATCTGCCCATTCGTCTTCTATGCTTGCTTATCTCCCCCTTCAGCTAGTTTGACCAATCATACCTCCATCTAGCTAGCTATCCGTCCGTCCGTCCATCCATCTGACTATCTGACTGACTGTCTACCCATTCGTCTTCTATGCTTGCTTATCTCCCACTTCAATTACTTCTAGAATGTTCTAGAATGTTCTAGAAGGTTCTAGAAGCTTCTAGAACATATGTCATAGCCCATCTGGCTATCAATCCATCTGTCCGTCCATCTTGCATGCTTATCTCCAATTTCAATTACTTCTAGAATGTTCTAGAATGTTCTAGAAGGTTCTAGAAGCTTCTAGAACATTGCTTTATTTTTATATAAGTCAGTCAACTCATATTAAATTTATTAAAATGCATAACAACTACACTCTTTACTTCTGTGCTGTTTCCTTATCTTCAGCTTGCGGTTTTGGGTCTGGGCTTATCACCTTAAACTTGAAATGCTGATTTATACCAACAACAACAACAACACCTAAGTTTATGTAGCGACTTAAATCTATAAACATTCTGCTTGCTATGAAGCTTGGGCTTATCACCTTAAACTTAAAATTTGATTTATACCAACAACAACAACAACATCACTCATCATACTTCAGTCAGCTTGCTCAATTATACCTACATCTAGCTAGCTATCCGTCCGTCCGTCCATCCATCTGACTATCTGTCTGACTATCTGCCCATTCGTCTTCTATGCTTGCTTATCTCCCCCTTCAGCTAGTTTGACCAATCATACCTCCATCTAGCTAGCTATCCGTCCGTCCGTCCATCCATCTGACTATCTGACTGACTGTCTACCCATTCGTCTTCTATGCTTGCTTATCTCCCACTTCAATTACTTCTAGAATGTTCTAGAAGGTTCTAGAAGCTTCTAGAACATATGTCATAGCCCATCTGGCTATCAATCCATCTGTCCGTCCATCTTGCATGCTTATCTCCAATTTCAATTACTTCTAGAATGTTCTAGAATGTTCTAGAAGGTTCTAGAAGCTTCTAGAACATATTTCATAGCCCATCTGGCTATCAATCCATCTGTCCGTCCATCTTGTGTGCTTATCTACAATTTATAGCAGCAGCACGCTTCAACCGTTCTACTTCAGCTAGCTTGACCGATCATACCCCCTAGCTATCCCTCCATCCGTACATCTTGTATGCTTATCTCCAATTTGCAACAACAACAACACGCTTCAGCCACCCTACTATCGGCCAACTTGACCGATCGTACTACGCCGACTGCGCTGCACCTCACAATTTTGTGAATTTTGAGGCCCATAAGAAAATACACGCGTTTTTGGATTAGAAGCATCATAGCTATTCTACTCACTAGATTCAAGCATCTCAATATTCATAAGACCACCTGATGTCCTCTGATCAAAAAACCAAAAATATTGTAATCCAACGATTGTAATATGATGCAACTATGAACAATGCAGCTTAAAAATGAACATTGACTTAAAAAAAGAAAAAGGTTTACATATCAACCGTCATATTCGGCTAAAAAATAGAGTAAATATCTTCTTTAAAAACTATATTTCTCAGCAAGCGCGTCGGAAGCTGATTTCATTTGGAGGGCAGTACAAATGGTGGTGCAAAAAAAGCTCACCAAAATTTCTTCAAAGAAACATGAATGTGAATAAACAAATTTCTTATTTTAGGTTAAAATAAAAAAAAATATAAAAATATATAAAAAATATTAAAATTTCATTATTTTGAAAAGTTCTTCCAATTTCAATATTAGAAATCATTCTTTAAAGGATCTTTCATATGGTAATATGAAAATATAAGAAATAATGGTTGCTTCTATAAAGCTGCTGATGCAGGCACAGTCAAAAGCAAAGCAATAAGTTTTTCAACTTCATTTAATAGTTTTTTTACAGTATCCGAATTTTTTGCAAATTGGGATACAATGCCACTACAATTTCAAGGTGTTTGGCCAGGCAATTGCTTCAGAAATTTAAGTTGCGCGTGGAGGTCGCTCACATCAAAGTCATCTGCATAAAGATCTAGTTTTGTTTTTAGATTTTGTTCAGAAGGCACTTTTCCGTTGAAGGCTTCGATTACAATATTTTCCAACGATTTTAGAGTGTCAAGATCTGTTTAAATATACAATAAGATTTACAAAGTGCCAGTTTACACTAGCTTCACTCAACCGACTCACCGAATGTTAAATCAAAGTGAGTCGGTTGAGTGAAGCGAAGCTGGTGTAAACATGCAAAATTAAAAAAAAGTAAAATTTCAACCTGTTTAATCGAATCCAGTCGTTATCTCATTTGAGAGAAGATCGAAAATTTAGAAATAATCTTTTCGTAGACTATCATATAATGGCAACTGTACTGAAGGAACCGGATTTGATGTTTGTTCAAAGCGTCGAGGTGGATTTTCATCAGCTAATTCACAGTAGGAGCTTTCGCATGGTCCAAAACATTGGACCAACATGGCAGATTGTACAACATGTAGTACCATGCGTAAGCTAAAACGATAGTTGAAATTTTTGGTTTTTTTCTGCCGATTGTACAATATTGTACAACTATGTAAAATTACTGCTCAATTGTTAGGGCATCTAAAAGTTGCTTAGCTATTATCCGGATGTGTTCTGCTCGAGAGCTTGTAATTGATGATGTTGATTTACAAGTTGGATCGTTCGAACGCTCAATCAAATAGTCCCATTAGTTTTCCATCTAATATATCATACAACATGTCGTCCAATATGGAAAGCCCCTAGAACATGCCAAATTTTTTCTTACCAGAGTTGCAAAATGAACAAGCATTTAGCTACATACTTAAGGGTGCTTTTTAACTGAAGTGGTGGGTTTGCAGTAGAAACTCTACATTTTGTTCTATCTTTTTGCAAACACAGAGAAAGGAAATGGTTATCCGCAAGCATGCTTATGAAGAAGAGAGATAGAAGAGGAAAACATATACAAAAAATATTATCGTTGTAAGAAAAACTGATATTTTGAATAACTTTTGAAGTTTTCCTTTTAAATTGTTTATCTAGCTAAAAAAGTGGGGGGCAACTGCCCCTTTCCCCCCGCTTCCGACGCCAATGTTTCTCAGATATGTAGTATTTAAAATTAATGTAAACAGCAACATATAATAGATAATTCATGGATTTTTTGTTTAAGAAATCTTCAAGGAACAATTTTTAAAAAATGCAAGGTGGCATGTTGTTTCGTTTTCGTGTTACAGATGTTTGAAAGCTTATTTTCGCTCTCCTGAACAATTTTGAAAAATGTAGATACAGGTATTCACACTGACTTGAGTAGTTGGGTAGATTGGTAAATACCGTACATTTTGTTTTTGTAAAGTGCCATTCTACCCAAGTACCCATCTACCAATCTACTCTAGCTGACTCCCTGACTTATTTGGGTAGATTGTTTTCTTGCCAAATTGAGTACTTTTTCCATGTGAAACCACCTTTTGCAAAAATAGCCAATAATTGACCTAAGGGCATCAAATTTACAATATTTGTTGTCAAGGCTAATATCTCGAATAATACACAAAAATATTGCCACACCCCCATTTCCGCCCACAATTTAATAAAAACGCTATATTTCAGACGAATTCGGTTGTATTGAACTTACATTTTGTAATTTAGTTCGTATGGCTACTATCGATAATTCAACAAAAAATGGAAGTTGTGGAACTATAACTACGCCTACTTTTCAGAAATTATAATTCCTGAGTTGTGCATGTTTTTATAATGAAACTTGGTTTATATTTGCTATGAGACCAAGTGGTGGTCACTTTTACCGCCCTTCTATATATATAAAATTGTTCGTGCGGTTTCTATTAAGATATCAGGAAAGGTAACTCCTAAGGCCACCAAATTTACAATAACTGTTAATATCTCGGTTAAAAAATGAATATCTCGCTTAACCCTTTCGTTGATTTTGTACAATATATTGTACAAAAAATTGTATATTTTAACTTCATCTGTTTTCGTAGCTATTGAAAGTTTTGCGAAAAAATAAACATTATTTTAAAATCAAGCATGCTTTGACTTTTTGAAATTAAAATTTGAGTGAGATACCGAGCATAGTTAGTTTTTTATTTCAAATTCAAAAACAGTCCTCTTTGCATTTGCGTGTTATAACAAGTGAGGAAAGAAAATAAATTATTTAAAGCAGGTAATTCAACAATATCTTTTTTATTAAAGTTTTAAATAAGAGCTTATATTCTATTTGTTACTTATTTAAAAAAAAAATTTTAAAAAACGTTTAAAAAAATTGTTTTACCAACTTAAAAATATTGTACTTTATATTGTACAAATAACGCAAAAGCTAAGATCCAATATATTGTACATAAATAATTTGGTCAATATATTGCACAAAATACGTGAAGGGTTGCTAATTTTTCGAATATTTTTTCAGTAAATTATAGGATTTGCAGGATCTTTTTAACAATGAGTTTGCGTAAAAAGGGGTTGACAGTAAAAGAAATTTCTGATTTTTTGGAAAATATACAAGCGGACTTATCGGACTATGAGGATGACGAAAGTGAAACAAGGGAAGCAGCTGAAACCGGTACTGAAGGTGAAATTGAAGAGATTGATCCTGAGGACGAGATTCTTATAAATTCTTTTATAAGGCATAATAACACGAACGAACAAATTTTTGAGGAAAACTTTGATGAATTTCGAGATGGTTTCGATATTGTACATGAAAAGTCCGGTGAGCATGAATTAAATTTTATTAGCGATGCAAGTGAGCCGGTAGAAGTAGCTGAATCCGTAACAACATGTGAAAACTCTTTTCGGCCAGAATACGAAATTACGTTGAAAAAAGACATAAATGGCGTAGATTAGAGTATGAACCGAATCCATTTCTGTTTGAACCCTGTGATGCTCCACAAGAAAACAATCTAAGAAAACCTTTTGAATATTTTAAGCAATTCTTTACCAACGAACTTTTTGAAAGTACTACATTTTTTACAAACTTGTATGCTACACAAAACACCATTGCAGGCTTTAAAAGTGCCACGAAGGAGGAGATTCAGGTTCTGATAGGCCTTCAAATCGCTATGGGAAGCATGCAATTACGCAGACTTTCTTTGTTTTGGGACCCAACATTGGGTGTTTCTCTTTTTAAAGAATCAATGACACTAAGGAGATTTAATCAGCTGAGAAAATGTCTTCATTTCATAGATAATTTGTCTATTCCTAATGGTTGTGATGACAAGTTCATAAAAGTACGTCCACTAATTAATACGATACGAAACCGATGCTTGAAAGAACCAGTGGAGCAGGATGTTTGCATCGATGAGCAAATAATTCCCTTTAAAGGAAGGCTTTCCTGTAAAGTTTATCATAAAGGAAAGCCAAACCCGTGGGGTATCAAAAATTATGTTTTATGTGGAAAATCTGGATTTCCGTATGACTTTGAACTATACCAAGGAAAACAAACTAAAATTGATTCAGAAATCTTAGCAAAATATGGATTTTCAACAACAATAGTTTTGCACCTTATTAAAAGATTAACAAAGTCCGGCCATAACCTTTATTTTGATAACTTTTTTAACTCATACAATTTGCTTGAAATCCTTACGCAGTTAAGAATAAATGCTGCTGGAACCGCACGTATTAACAGATTTGGAACAGCATGTTTAAGTTCAGATAAAGAGTTGCAAAAAAGAGGACGTGGTGCAATGGATAGCTTAGTGAGCAATGATCACAAAATTTGCTTGATAAAGTGGCAGGATAGCAGAGCTATTCATATTGCCTCAAATTTTGTAGCAAGGGGTGAGGAAGACATTGTTAAGAGATATTGCAAGAAGTCAAAGCAAGTTTTGGATGTAAAAAGGCCGGAAATTATACAAAAGTATAACTTCTCAATGGGCGGCGTTGATTTATTAGATCAACTTATCAGTTACTATAGAATATTTCTGAAGTCAACAAAATGGACACTACGCCTAATCTCTCATTTCATTGATTTTGCTATGGTAGCTTCCTGGCTGCTCTATAAAAAAGATTGCAGTTTATTGAATATTCCAAAAAAAAAACATTTTGGACTTACTCCATTTCCGGATGAGTGTGGCAAATCATCTAGTGTTTTCTGCAAAAGATGGTACAATTCGGAAGCGTGGCAGACCTCTGCGTGTTCTTGACAATGACATTGAACCCACAACCAGCAAAAAAAAGTATGAAGCTCGGCCTATACGTGAGATTATTGAAGACAAGCTTGAACACCTTCCAGCTCATGATGGGCTGAGCAATCCGACAAGGTGTAAGAATATTGGGTGCACAGGACGAACATTTTTTATTTGCATTAAATGCAATGTATATTTATGCATTTCTCGCGAAAGAACTTGTTTTCAAACTTTTCATGGAGTCAGTGCCAATTTAAAAATTAATTAATTTTCTGTAAATATATGATATTTATGTTTCCGTACCTTTGAAATGACATTAAACTTTGTATTAAATGCATATTTTTTCCATAACATCAATTAATGTTTATGTTATACAATTTTATGCTTAATTGAATTGCAATATTTTTTATGTTTTATATTATTTAATAAAAAAAATAATAAAAAAAATATATATAATCAAAACATTTTTTTACTCCTTTTGTGTATTTTGGTTAATATATTGTACAAATTTCCTTAGGCTCTACACCCTTTTCCATGAAATTTATTTATTTTTTTCTTTTAGTATATTGTTAATTGAACCTAAATTTCTGAATCTGAAGTAAGAAACATTTTTTTTTTCCTGAAATGGAAAAGTTGACATGAAAGGGTTAATAAGAAAGCCACACCCCCTTTACCATCCACAATTCAATAAAAATGCCATATTTCGGACGGTTTTGATCGTATTAGACTAAAATTTGGTAATTATTTTGTTTGGTTACTGTCTGAAACTGTATTAAAAAAGGGTGTCCGCGCCCTCTTTTACAGCCCACAAATTTGGTAATTTAGTTTGTATGGTTACATTCGGGAACAGTACTAAAAATGGGCGTGGTTGCTCTATAGCAACGAGCATTTTTTCATAAATCATTAAAATTGACTGCTGGGCCGATTGCGCTAAAATTTTGGCAGTCGATTTGTTTCGCCTAGATAGCTTAGGAAAATTTTGCCAAACCCCTTTTTACCGCCTACAAATCAATTAAAATGCTATATTTGAGATAGTTTTGGTCGTATAAGACTAAAATTTGGTAAATTAGTGCATAAAGTTACTTTCGGAAACTGAACCGAAAATGGGCGTAGTCGCACTACAGTTATGCCAGTCCAGATATACAAAAAATTAAAATTTTTTTTTTTTCCGATTGGCATGAACATTCTTATGTAAGCCGGTCTCTGACAGGAAAACGTTTTCCCCTGGATTACTAGTAAATTATAAGATGCTGTGAAGTTCACGTTAAAAATTGCTCGTATATGAAATAACTTTTTTGCGCCCAATTAATGGCCTAAGTTTTTCGCACATAAAATGACAAAAAATATTTTAATTGCACCCCTCTTTCTTCCTCATCTTTCGTCAGCTACATAAGCCGGGGAGATCAAACAAACATGCAGCATTGCCCAAAACTATTCGACAATGCACTCAATTGAAATTTAGGGTGCTCGCAATAACCAAAAGTACTCAATCTACCCATACCTAACTACCCAGGTCAGTGTGAATACCCCTATTCTTTTTATGTGAATGCTTGCATTTTCGTACTTCATTATTTTTTTATAATTAATATTCATTTTTTTATTGAACTCGTTTTTTCTGATTAAGCAGGTATGCAAACCAGTTACTTGATATTTTCTTCAGTCGTGTCAAAAAAATTATAACACCTAGACACATAGCAAATAGGTAAGTTAGCAACCTCTTAGCACTTATCTCTGATAATTTTATGCATCGAGTAGGATAAATTATATATTAATCTAATCATTGCTTAACTTAATGAAGCGATTTAATGTTCTTAATAAAGTTTGAGTAATGTCCTAATTCAATCAAATTTTAAGCAATACCAAAGATTAAACGACTTTTGGGCACTGAGTGACAAGGCTTTTAAGACAAGTTGTTTGAGGAAAAAGTCATGAAACATACATAAGTATATAATATTGACAGAGAAAACAGATGCAGGCTTGTCATCAGCCATTTCATAACTATATATATATATATATTTCATGCGTAAAAGTGTCAATCAAACGCTTCGTTGGCCATTTTATAGACCAACACCAACTGTAAAGGACTGCAAACAAATTGCTTGGATATTAATCTAGAGCAGTAAAAACAACAATAATACTCACCATGGGCGAAGCCAGGGGTTTATACAGGAGGGGCCCGGCCAATTATTGTTTCATATTGCTGATAAATAAAATTAATTTTTTTAAATATTGGCTTTATTGTGAAAATTATAAACATAAATTCGAAACAATATTGAATTAAACGCGATTTAACAAAAGCGGATATCAAAGTATTCATCAGCGCGAATTTTCAGCAAAGCGGTTTAAAATTTCATTATTCAGCTTCTCTTTTTTTCTTGCAACAAATTTCTGTGCACGCTTTAAAGGCTTAAAAACGCTGTTGTACGGATTATTTTCATAAGTCGAGATATATAGTATGAACAACGCTACCTTTTAATATTCGAAAGGTAATGTTGCTGGATGGATTGTAAGCTGATTTTAATTTTTGCGTGAAGCAGTGCTTACTAAGCTGGATGATTGGAGAATTGATCCTTTCTACAAACTGGCAAGAAGTGAGATTCACAAAAAACTATAACCGAAATAATCGAAGACAAAACCTTTCGATTTTGTTCCAGTAATTTCTTGTGACTAGACAGCATTATTACATCAACGAGCAGGTCTTTAATTAATGCGTGAGCTGCTTCTGCTGATCATATGTGACACTGACCTGGCTTCTGCAATACTCATGCATATTTTAATATATTGTGAAAGGCTTAATAGCGAGTGATCCTAAAATGGCTTGAACTTTTTAAGGTGGAAAGAGGGAACAGTACAAGCAAAGTGCACCTTTTAATTTTGTTGAGTATATTAACCACGGTTCTTATGCTTGGAGAACATTGCGACAAAATTTCAGTTTGGGTCCAATCGTATCCTTCTTAAAACCGAAGATTTGAGGAGGAGCCCAAAGCTATTTGGGCATTTGCAATTTCTTAGATGTACTCATAAGGGCACACTTGCCCACTTGCCCAAGTTGTGTTCACAGAAACTGTCACTATTGCATGTGCTAGAAGAAGCAGACTTAGATAGATTATTTTGCAATTAAAAGCTCGCAAGTGGGTGCAAGCAACTCATCACCCTCTTCCATTTTGCTATCATTGCCACTCAATTTTCTTTTCTTGATTGTAAAGCAAATTGATTAGAAAATAAACATAGACGTTGTAATTTGCAGTAAGGTAATATAAACTTCTCACCAAAAAAATTTTTTAAATATCCATTTATAAAAACAATTATGAATTAAAAAATGCACAAATAAATCCAATCAGAAATTTCAGTTTGAACAGCTGATTTGGTTTTGTTAGTTATGACAACGAACGTTAGTGTTGCTAAAAAAACGACTATCGAATTGTCCAGCTAACCAGCGGTCAGCAATATCAATGCTTGATGAAATCTGGTGTGAAATAAGATAAATTTTGCTTTGAAAATTCAGGAATGAAATCATTACTGATTTAAGAATAAGCATTTCCATTCAAGCTTTCTGAAAATTTCCCTGAAATTGTCTAATCTGTGAAAATTTTGTTTTTTTTCAGTCTCAGACCGGAAGATTCCCCTGAGCTTAGAAGCGAAGGTGTAATGCTGTCAAACGTTTATGAGTGCTTTCAGTTAGCCCGAGACTGAATTTGTATCGTATTCGCACCTGAGCGACGGTTGAGATTAGAAGCAAAGTCGTAATGCCAACAAATAGCTTTGGCAAATTTAAATAAAAAATCTAACAAGTCTAAATGCAAAATCTAAATGCAATATTGTACATATATTATATTATATTAAATTATTTTATATACATATAATAATTTATTATATTATATTATGTTATATTATAAATGTATATTAACTGCTTTTTTATTTTAATATTAACTCCAGAGTATTCAATACCTGATAGAAGGCCTGATTTGTGAGCGTTCCCTGAGGCCTAAATTTTCGGAGGCATATTTTTGGGGATATTCAGGCCTGAGTGTACACTAAACAATAGCAGGTGTTACGTTAGTATGACATCTTAATGAAAAAAGGAAATCAAGTGGTGAGTTGAATACTCAGGCTTTACCATTACCCCTCAGGCTTGATGTATTGTTTCAGGACTACTTAAATCGCAAGGTCAGATTGCAATATACATACATATAAGTAAGAGCCATAAACTCTTTTTATTAAATCCCAGTGGGCAATTGCAGGAGTCCAAAGGCCTTCTAGCAGGCCTGCGTTAGGTTTCTATAGGCCTTGCACACTCCTTGCAAGCACCGTTTTATTGCTTTTATGACATGGGAAAATTTGTCAGTACTTGCGCTTTCGCTTTGCTAAAAAGCCCTTAGCATTCTTAAAGTACTTTTTTCATAAGCCCTGATTATTGAACTTCGTTCACTATTCTTGAAATAGGTGCTGTCTCCGCAGGCCTTCGAGCAGGTTTTTGTTAAAATTTAATAGACCTTTCACACTCCTTGCAAACACAGTTTTATTGTTTGTATGGAATGAGAAAATTTATCAGTACTTTTGCTAAAAAGCACTGCTAAAAGCGCTTTTTTAAAATTGCATTCTTATATTGCTTTCTCATAAGCCCTGATTATACTACTTTGTTTGTTATGTTTGCTATTGCACCATTCAATGTTTGCTACTCATCATTAAATAAAGAAATCATTAGTCATTAAATATATATTCATAAAAAAAAAATAAAACAATTTTAAGGCTGGTGCACTACCGAAGTAGCTACAGTAAATTCTTTATTATATTCTTTTAACATGTTTTTAACATAAGCCCTTTGCGATGCTAAGGTTACGAAATGACCTGATATATATTTTAATGCAAATTCACTACTTAGCTAATTTTTAAAGATAATTTAGTTATACTTAAGAATATTTTTGTATGTTCATGACAATAAGTTGTCGACATTGTGCTCGTCGTGCGATGTTGTGGACATACTGGTTCTCGCAAAACGTATGTTTTCTGACAAATCAATGATGGATAGAAGGTACATGTACAATAATTACAGAATTTGCAGAAGTAGAGGGTTGCTAGAACCCTTGTTTAACGGACAACATCTACAGACGATTAAGTTCTTGTCATTCTATCTCTACGTCAAATTAATTCCTGAATTAGATCACATCCAAGTTTTTTAAGATATAGTCTGCGTTTGAATGTTTTTAAGGTATTCCAATTTGGCATTGTGTCTATCAGAACGCAGCCGTTAAGAGCAGAAATGCCAGTAAGCACTTTAATGGGGCTTATTAATAGTTGTTTATGTTAAAATATTTATTAGGGGTAAATTGATTTATTTAATATATTAAATTCAACTTCTTAAAATTCTCCCTTTCGGATAATATAGAAGTAATATTTCGGAAGTTATAATAATGGGATAATAGTTTGGATTAGAAAATAAATTAATATAAATAGTTATACAAAATTTTCATTACATTTTTGAGGGGTTGGTTCTCAATAATTTTTTTAAAATCAATAATTCATGCAAAATATTAAATCTAAAAATAAATTCCCTAAAGATAATTTCTATGATCCAATAACACTGGTCAACAGTGGTTATGCCACACGAACTTTGATAGCTAATACTGTTTAAGCTATATTCCCACGTTATGAAACTGAATTTTTTTTTTTTGTTTGGCCTCAGATTTTATGTGATGTTGGACTTTGTGTTTTTACGACTTTGATCTTGTTTTTATGCTCTGGAATCCAAACAACTTAACGCAAAGCAAAAAGAAGAGCACCATCCTATAGAAAATTAAACAAGCTTTTTAGTGAGTTATTTTTTATTTTTCTGTCATATTTAGTCTGTCAGATTTTGAGGTTCAAAATAAAATTTAGGATTTTTTTGTTAAAAATTTTGACTTTTGCAAGTTTTTTTTTTTTATATTTAGAGCCATATTTACAAAAAAATTTGGTTTTATCGTATATACTATTTAATTTCCTTAATTCTGATACCAAAAACATAAACATTATCCGAGAGAAAAAAATTAAAATAAAAGAAAATAAGCTTTCTGAACTGTTGGGATCTCGATTACAAGGATGGAATTTGCTACATCATGACACTAAAATAAGCTATTTTCGGAATCGTGATCAAATTTTCCAAACCTACATTTCTCAAGATGGGGAATTGGTGTACTGCAATAATATAAATGGGATTATGCAGATGTTAGAAATCGATTTTGACCCCTCCGACTGGCGTTTATTCATTGACGCTTCAAAAGCAAGTTTAAAAGCAGTTTTACTGCATAATGGTAATATCCTTCCTTCTGTACCTCTGGCCCATTCTGCGAATATGAAAGAAACGTATGAAAACATGAAGCTTTCACTTGAAAAAATCAGTTACAGCACATATTCTTTCAAGTAAAAATTTCATGTTTTCATACGTTGTTCATGTTCACACGTTGCGATTTAAAAGTTGTTGCCCTATTACTCGGACTTCAGCTGGGTTATACCAAATTTTGCTGTTTTTTATGTGAATGGGACAGTCGAGACAGAACAAACCATTACAGTAAAAAAACTTGGCCAACGCGTGCATCCTTCATTCCTGGACAAAAAAATGTGTAGTATTTACCTCTGGTGGAGCCATCTAAGGTACTTCTGCCTATTAAATTAGGCTTGATGAAAAATTTTGTAATGGCAATGGATGGGGATGGAAGTGGATCTAAATGTCATTTAGATACAAGTGGATTACTAAGAGTGCTTAATGCTTCATGTGACTATATGGCTAGTTCGCTTATTTTATTTTATTTTAATTGTTCCTCTCGGATAATGTTTATGTTTTTGGTATCAGAATTAGGGAAATTAAATATGAAATACGATAAAACCAATTTTTTTGGTAAATATGGCTCTAAATATAATAAAAGTACTTGTAAAAGTCAAAATTTTTAACAAAAAAATCCTAATTATTTTTTATGAACCTGAAAATCTGACAGACTAAATATGGCAGAAAAAGAAAAATTCTTCACTAAAAAACTTGTTTAATTTTCTATAGGATGGTGCTTTTTTTTTGCTTTGCTTTAAGTTGTTTGGATTCCAGAGCATAAAAACAGGATCAAAGTCGTAAAAACACAAAGTCCAAAATCACAAAAAATCTGAGGCCAAATAAAAAATAAAAAATTCAGTTTCATAACGTGCGAATATAGCTTAAACAGTATTAGCTATCAAAGTTCGTGTGGCACGAAAAAGTTGCTAAATTGTTGACCAGTGTAATTAGTGGGTATTAACTTATAGGGGAATACTTTGAGGAGTTTCATTAAGAAAAAATTGTATAGGGGCAAATAGATAAACATAAAACCGAATATGTACTATTATAAATATAGCTGTTTATGAGATTTAAGAGTATATCGGTCATAAAATAATAGATAACATTATTTTTATGGGAAATATTATCTTTCCGCTATGAGTTGATGTAAGAATATATTACTTAAATCACGCAATATTTTGATTCCGCCATACAGTGTGTCTTTAAATATTGTTTATTGGGGATTAACCTTTATTTTTGTATAAAATATTTTCGAAGGTAGTTATTAGCAAAAAAAAACCCATGGAACTATCAAAAGTTATTAGTTATTTAATACTGCATTGTACCTCTTCAACGACGCTTTATTAATTATTTTTTCTATAATAGCTAGTTTAACTCTATTATTTATTAAAAGCAGAGCTCCTTTTAGTCATTGACATTTTTTTTAAAAGTTTTCAGAATGCAAGTAATCAATAAACCTTTTAAGTATATTGGAAATAAACCTTCCTAGATTTTAGTATAGATTTCAGTTTGTTTGTTCTATAGTAACATTTAAACCGTAAGATCAATAAACAAAAACACAGCACTTTCAACTCACATACACATCACAGAGAAATAACGAAAACTTCTTGCCTTCCTTTTAACAGTTAGGCTTTCTAGAAGCCCTCATCGATGCAGTGATGTTGTGAGGTGTGTTGAAGCCAAAAGAAGTAGTTAATACATGAATTTTTTTCAAGAGGCCTGACTGAATTGCCCACTGGGATAATAAATGTGTCTGTCAGCCCTGTGTTTGTAGTAAAAACTAAATTAAGCTGTAATCAATATCAAAAGCTTCAATACTTTCTTAATTATAAGAAAAACTGTTTTGAATTTCTTACTTTAATACCAAAAAAAAAAAACTTAGGGGGGCCCAATTGCTGCCCTGCACTACCCTCACTACACCCATGATAGCAACACCACTTCATTTAGTCATGTTACATTAACAAGTTTATGCTTCTTATTTACAAAGATTATCTCTGCTTGTAATTCTAGCAGGTTGCCAAGTTTTTAAACTTTTTAAATTAAATTAGTATGACCTGAAAGCATGACAAGCTAGGCGGACATTTTTTTTTCTAATAGTAAATAAAATATTTGGGAACGAAATTATATTTCCAGTGCCTTATTTTCTTTCCTAACTAGTAGCCTAGTTCAAGAGATGAACAAATGGGTGAAGTTGTAACATGAATGCAATAAATTTCTTTGCTTTGGTGAAAATTGCTGCTAGACGCAAAGTTTTTGCACTTTATCGTGTCTTATCATGATTACCTTTATTCGTAATTTGACGTTGGCAAATGATGCAGTAGTTAAACTTTATTTCAAGGTCATATATATGTTCACATTTTTGGCAAAGGATTTTAAATTGTCTTGATGTATTTCACTTTAACGTGAATGTGAGGTTTTGTCTAAAAAAGATAAAGGCTAAGAAATATTGAGCGTAATAATTAAGTTATTTACGCAGAATAAAATGTTACATCTTGATATATTTCATAAGTAGTTTTGGTATGGATATTATTTCATCACCCATTTTAATATATTTCAAATTCACTCACAAAAAAATTGGTGTATATTGGGTAATTTTTCGTTGCCATTGTGCAGGGATTAATTTTTTTCAAAACAAGTGACATATTTTGTTTTAACCTTTATCGGTTCTTTGTGTAAATTTTACACAATTTTCAACTTACAGCTGATATTTCTTTACTATAAGTTTATCAAATCGAGCTAGGATTTTGGCTCAATGTAAAAATCATACGGAAAATTTATGTTTTTGAGATTTTTTTCACGCTAGGTGTCGCTGCTACCCTACAGAAAAATTTCCCTTATAAGTTCTAGTGTGTAAAATTTACACACCATAATCTAGACGCACCTATGTCACTGTTCTTCTGCTTTGTTGTTAATTTTTGTTTCGATGTTTTCCCAATTTTTAATTTTTTTTAACTAGCTGAAACCCTTGTTACTACCACGCCCCCTTGTCCAACGTCCATAAAATGTTATGAAATAAATTGTGGTCGAATACCGAACTCTGAGGCTGTGCGATTTAAATTGCAAAGCTATTGGAAAAAGCAAATTTGGGTTGTTAAGAAGTGCCACGCCCTCTTTTATAATGCAAAACCGTCTTTGGTATGCATTTAATAATTTCCTAAAGTCGCACGAAACCGATTTCCGATGCTGTGCGATCTATTATTCCAAAGCTATTCGATAGCGAAAATTTTGGGGTACATTTGAGATTCCTTTTTGCAATCAGCACCATATTTCACAAGAATATTTTCAAGACTTTTCTACCATTTCCCTGAAAATTTCATAAGAATTGGTTCAGGGGTTTCGGAGTCTTTACGTGATATACCCACATACATGTATTATTTTTTTTATAAAGATAGGTGGGCGGAAAAGTGGGCGTGGCAACATTTATATATATGTATAGGGTCCCATTGCACCTACACTATCAAAACGTGAACATTTCAGGAATTAGCATGATTTCGAAAAAGTGGGCGTAGATATATTGCGACCATAGAAAACATACAAACTGAACTACCGAACTTTAGTTTTATTCGATCAAAAAATCTTATATATAGAAGTTCCATTAATTTTTTGGAGGTAAAAGTGGGCGTGGCAACATTTATATATATTTCACTATCAAAATTTGTATAACTCAGGAATTGGCATGATTTCGACAAAGTAGGCGTAGATAAAGTTCGACCACGCCCATTTTTGGTACAGTTGCCGATAGTAACAATTTAAACAAAGTTTTATTTTTTTTTTCGATTAAAACCATCCGATATATTGGTTTGTGAGCGATAGCATAAATTTGTGTTTTATGTGAGGCCCCCTTGTCCAATCGACATCAAACTCTCACTCACCTGGAGCTCCCTCAAGATGGTGATTCAATTTCCCTGAAAATTTTATAAAGATCGGTTCAGCGGTTTTTGAGTCTATACGTGATATACATGCATACTCACATCTATACATCCACTTTTATGTACACAGTAAAAAATATGAGCATAAATTTAATACTATTTTGTATACATATAAATCCAAACCAAAAATGTTTTAAAAGTTATACCATCAAATCTTATAAATTTTTCCAGACCATTTTTCTCGTCAAACCAATCGAAACCACTATATTTTTAAATTTCCCGATTTCGGTGAATTTTTTCTTTCTAAACAGAATATACTTTGACTAACACAAGATATCCATATGAAAGTTTTAAATTATATTTGTTTTATTATTTTTATAATATTGAGTGGTACAAAATTTACAAATTATTTGGAAAAAAAAGTTTATACCACACAAATGTTATAAAAAAGATAAAATTAACCTTCAAATTTTTAACTTTGTATATAAATTTTTATACTCGATTAATCGATTTGAAAATACTTTTTTAAATTGAATAAAATAATGAATAATTAATTACTTTTAACGAGAAGATTGCATGCATCGATGAAAATATTGCTCCTGAAAAAAGTGTTTAAATTTTACACGCAAGGAACCTATTCGTTTCTAGAAGTAAGGGACCGATGAAGGTTAAATCTATATTTTGAAAGATTTGGAGCAATTTATCAGTCTTGTTTGTGCTTTTGCATACACGCAAAACTAATAGCCGGAAAAACGGAACAACGTCTTACGGCGTCAGGCAACATGCGCATTCAAAATTTTGGACATTGTACAATCGGAAAGGATCTACTTAGTAGCACGGACTACATGGTACCTGGCACGATAGTCAATTCCAAAGCACGAACTCTTCTGGGACCAAATGACTGGTGCAAAGGTATAGAACAAGCACAGCAGGCGGTCAACATATTTACAGACGGCTCCAAAATGCCTACGGGGGTAGGTGCGGCTGTGTATTGTGCAGAGCCTAATAAATATAAGGCAGCCATATAAACTGCCGAACCACTGCAGTATCTTCTAGGCGACAATATTTGCCATAAGGAAGGCTGTTGAGATAGCCCTCAGCATGGACACACAACACTCTTACATCAACATTTTCGTTGACAGTCAAGCGGCGATCAAATCCATGCGCTCCGCTAGCATCAAGTCCAAAAATGTCATGGCTGGCAGAGATGCATTAGATGCACTATGCGCTTCGAAGAGAGTGCATATCTACTGGGTCCCTAGCCACCAGGGCATTGAGGGAAACGAGATGGCAGATGGTTTAGCAAAGGAAGGCGCTGGGCTGGAATCAGAACTGGAATCAGAACATGTATTTACTCCGCTACAAGAGTTGTACAGAAACCTAGAAAGAAGAGCCACACAAGCAGCGGATCGTAGATGGAGAGATACGACATCGTGCAAAATCTCGAAAATCATGTTCAATGCACAATGCGAAAAACGAACTCTGTTCATCTTGGCACGCCCGCGCAAAGATTGCAGGACACTAGCGGGAATGCTCACTGGTCACTGCATGACGGCAGCCCACGCGAGGAATCACCACGGATGACAACTGCAGGAAGTGCAAGGAACCGGGCACAGTGGAGACCTTGGAGCACCTACTGTGCACATGCCCCGCCCTACTTAGATCGAGACTAAAATACCTAGGCTCATCGACATTGCCGTCGCTTAAAGATGTGACCAAAGTATCTCTGGAATCCCTCCTAAGGTTTGCGAATTCAACGCAAATCTTTAAAGACTTCAACTAAAACACAAAGGTTCCTTTTGTTCGCTACCGGTACCACTAAGGACCAGAATTGGTCTATGTGAGCCTTCACGAAGGCATCCGTATTAACCTAACCTAACCTGTGCTTTTGCAGAAAAATCTGTATACATAATTAATTTTTTTTATTTCATCTATTTATATGAGGTCTTACAGATAATCATAATTAAAGACATGCACTAATAACATTTAATATAAAATTGTTTTATTTCTAATTCTAATTCTTTTATCTAAAATATATAAGTAAAATAAAATGAAAATAAAACATTTCCTAAAATTTTTTTCTTCAAACTCCTCGCTCTCTTGAAAATTTATGAGCCTGAGATAAATTTTAGGAAAAGATACTTTTTTAACATTCCATATCCTAGAACTAACTATGGTCGTAATTTTTTTCAATGTAATTATATGTGCTCAGCTTTCAACTCTGTAAGTGCTCCAATAGATCTCACATTGAGCAATATCTATACTATTTTATAAAAGGAGACACTTTAATGTATAGGTACGTGTTATTTTTATTGTAAACTATTATGATAAAAGTTCCTTTTTTGTAAATAACATTGTTATTTCACCACATGTTTATTTAATAATCCTACTTATACAGAAGCAAAAATGATTTATTTTGAGTATTTTTACATTAGTATTGAAGGGATTTCAGAATCTTTTGGAATGGATAATATAAGCAAAATAGGAATTTTTACACTTGTATTCATGATTTATAGAAAAATGGAAATAATATTATTGGTGTGATATACAACGACATCAAAATTATTTTTACTACCTGTCTTGTAAGCGCTCCACTTCTTTTGTAAGTGTAATCGAAAGAAAGAAAGTAATTGAAATAAAAAGTAAATGAAAATGATTTGTTCTTTCCAGTAATGTCTTGTTTTTGTTTTTTACTGCACCAAATAAATTTAGAGAATTATATCAAAATTATTTGTTATTTCCATAAATGTTACTGTAACAAATAAATTAAGTGATTTTAATATTTGTATATTTAATGCTTAAAGAGTAAATCTTTGAAAACTTTAGCGGGTAAATGAAAAAATACATCGAAAAACCTATCTGCAATTTTTTCAAAACATAGAGCAAAAATATAAATACTAAATAAACAATAAGTTTCCTACTTGCTTAACGTGCAATCTATATAATCGTAGTTCTTTGGTGCACATACTCTACATACACATCTACAAGTGCTACAGGTATGACTTCCGTTATGCTTAAACAACTGGACCTATTTTGATGAAATTTTGCTTGAAGATATACCTGATACCGAAATCTTTTATTGACCCTCTTCAACCACCAAGAGTGAAAATTACGATGAACTCTTGTGTTGACACGGAGAATAGATATGCCCTTTCTCGACTAAGAGAGAATAGTGTCTACAACAATGTGCGTCTTTATCTTGCTTACTTGCATAAAGCACTGATCTCTACCTGTATAGAAGGCAAGACCAAGACAAACCTCAAAGTCTTGATTCAGCAAAAAGGTCTACCTACCGATGTCAATGAGTTAAGCCATTTATTTACCAGATTCCACGAGCTACTTGGCTTGACGAGCCATCAAGTCAAAGAAGATCTTGACACATATGCTACTCATGTGAGGTCAAAACATATCTCTTATCTTCAAAAGTCCCGTAAAGAGCAGCAACAATATTATTCCTAACCAAATTATTACTCCTACTCAAAACCCTTCTCCCAGCCCAATATTTGTCTCTCTTTACTACCAAAATGTAGGAGGCTTACGCACCAAAATCTCTACAGTGTTTCTTAATTCTCTTAAGCTTCCCTACGACATATTTGCCCTTACTGAGACCAATCTTACGCCCGACTTTAAGGATACTGAGGTCTTCGCGTCCGATTTCGTGGTTTTCAGAGACGATGGTCTCGACAAAGATGATCTCTCCTCAGGTCGTGGTGTCCTTCTCGCTATTCACAATCGCTTCAATCCAACCATTATAAAAAACTCCCTCACTGCCAACTTTGAATTTATATGTGCCAAAACTTGCATCACAAAACGTTATGTATTCATTATTTGCTGTTATATTCGCCGGTCTCAACCAGTGAATGGTTATCAGCTCGCAGCAGATGCAATAGATTCACTTTTAGACCTTATGGATCCATTTGACACCGTTATTTTTCTGGGAGATTTTAATCTTCCCAACCTTCAATGGGTCCTCTCTGATGATGAATCCTACTATCTTTCTTCAAATCCTACCTCTGAAAAAGAAATTCTTTTTACTTGTTGTATTTCAGACTGCGGCCTTTACCAGTTGAGCGGAGTTACTAACAATTTAGGTAGACAACTAGACCTAATTTTTTCTTCGGATTTAGATAACTGCGTAGTCTCCGCAAGTAACCATCTTCTTTCAACACTCGATCAGTACCATCCACCATTATCCCTTACCTTATCATATTACATTGATATCAAAAATACACATTTCGAGCACTCGTACAGCTTTATCTTTCGGAAAACTGATTTTGTAAAACTAGAAATTTTATTCAGTAGAATCGATTTCCAACATCTCTTCGATAATGCTTATGAAAGCGTTGATACTGCAGTTGCTCACTTCTATGACATAATTTTCGACTGCTTCACACATTCTGTCCCCTTCACCAGGCAGAAAAACTTTTCGTCATGTCCTCCCTGGTACAATAAGGAACTACGTGTACTCCGCAACAAAAGGAACAAACTATGGCGCGCATATTTAATTTCTCGTTCTCCTCTTGATCTCACAAATTATCTTCACGCCTTTAACCTTTTTTCCGCACTCTGTGAAACGCTATACGAGTCTTATCTTGCTCATATTCAAACTAAATTGCTGTCGGATCCTAAAAGCTTCTACAATTTTATAAATATTAAAAGAAAATCTGACAACTACCCATCTACCCTTACTTTTTCGGACATTTCCTCAGACAACCCGGAAATAATTGCAAACCTATTTGCAAATTTTTTTCAGTCAGTCATACACTAATCATAACGACGAACTAGACTACGAGTATTTTTCTTTGTTAAGGGAATTTGCTCAAACGTCGCTAACTTCTGTTGATATTACACTAGCTGATGTTTTAGGAAAGATAAATAATCTGAAGGACGATTATTCTCCAGGATGGCTTGCCTGCTATTGTTATAAAAAAATTCGCGGACGTGTTGGCTCATCCCCTATTGGCTCTTTTTCAACTTTCTATTTCTAATTCCGTTTTTCCTAAGTTGTGGAAGAGCTCATACATAATACCTCTGCATAAGAAAGGACCAAGAAACGATATTTCCAATTACAGACCTATTGCAAAAATTTCTTGTACTCCAAAAATGTTTGAAAGCATTATTTATGACATTCTCTTTTTCCATTGCAAATCTATTTTTCCTCCCAGCCAACACGGCTTCCTCAAAGGAAGATCGACTACCACTAACCTTGCAGAATTTGTTTCAAACGCTCTATGCTCGTTGGAAAGCGGGTACGAAGTTGATGTAGTGTCTACCGACTTTAGTAAAGCGTTCGACAAAATCTCACCCACTATCATTCTTCTTAAGCTCAAAGCCTTTGGTTTTCCATCACTCTTTATATCTTGGATTAAATCATATCTCGAAGAACGCCGTTATAATGTCATCTTTAGATTTTCCATTTCAGATTCTTTTTCAGCTACCTCTGGTGTCCCACAAGGTAGTCACCTTGGTCCTTTGTTGTTTGTCTTAACAATCTCCGATGTAGATGGCATCATCAAAGAATCCAATCTCTCTGTGTATGCTGATGATATGAAAATCTATCGTCGCATACAAACTAACGACGATTCTCACTATCTTCAAGAAGATCTAGTTAGTTTTTCCACTTGGTGTCAAAAAAATCTTCTAGAGCTCAACGTTAGTAAACGTCAAGCTATTACATATTCACGCAAGCGTCTCCAGCTTCCCCCAAGAACATATTACTTACTCGGCAAGCCAGTTCCTCCTGTAAGCTTTTTAAGGGACTTAGGTGTAATATGTGACAAGGAACTTAATTTTAGGTCTCATATTGAAAATATCATTAGTAGAGCCAATTCTGCACTGGGTTTTGTGAAACACTGGTCCAGAGAATTCTCCAACCCTTACGTTACTAAATCTCTCTACCTTACCTTTGTTAGACCCATCCTCGAATATGCCAGCCAGGCTTGGTCTCCTATCTACAACATCCATTCTGTGCGAATCGAAGCCGTTCAACGAAGATTCATTAGGTTCGCACTACGCGGTCTTCCCGGGTCTGACAGTTTCAACTTACCTCCTTATGCAGACCGCCTGAAGTTGATTAACATGCAATCTCTTGCAAAACAAAGAGAAGTTGCAGATGTACTCTTCATTCATCAACTTGTATGCGGTACCATTAACTGCCCTGCACTACTCCAATTAATATCCTTTAATACCAACCCACGTAACCTTAGATCTATTCCTCTCTTCCACCTCAACTTCCATCGTACCGACTATGGTTGCAGTGAACCTGTAACCAGGATGCTTCGTGTAACTAACAATTTGATCAGCGAATTTGATTTTCATCTGAGCAGATCTCGACTCCGAAATGCCCTTCTAAACTCCAACGCCACTTCTTCTTAACTCCAACGCCATTTTTCCCCCTCTATAATTTTTTTTCTTACAATTAAGATATGATACATATTCCCTGTTAATTATTGTAAGTTCCCTTTATTACTTTTCTCTCCGTATTTCCCTTTTGACGTGTTCTTATAATTACGTTTTTCTGGTGGGCGGATTACGCCCACCACGAATTGGATATCTTTCGAACACTAAAACAAGGGAAGGTGAGAAAAAATAAATATTTAAATAAATAAACCCTGTTAGAATAAGTTAAGACCCTGTTAAAATAAGATTAGTTCTTAGTTAATCAGCTTGTATTAAGCTTAGCGAATAAATAAGAAATAAATAAATAAAATATAGGTAATTTAATCTTCCGGAAACTTCAGTTAGAGGCAACATGTTTATGCTTTAATCACGTCCAAAAGAATGAATCCATTTTGATGAAACTTAGTACGCAATTGCATCTGTTATTGAAATGAAATATATGCTATAACTATTTTTTTTAAAAAACTACCGTAAGATTTATAAGGATGAATATACATACATATATATTCTTGAACTTGTTTTTAAAATCTCAACGGCTTTAAGGATTTGTCTGAAATTTTGGTTTGGGGGTTTCGGGGTGATGTCACACGATCTAGACAGGTCTTAACTCTGGGGAAATTCTTTAACTTGGCCTAAAATATAGCTCTTTCTATTAAATGATTTTGCTAGGTAATCGGTTGAAAAACTCAGGGAAAAATCGCAACGTAAAATTAAATAATATCATGTTAATTTTACGTTGTTCCATTTTTAAGAAATCATCTTTAAATTCACATTGAAATCCTTTAAATCAAATATGAAAACATTTGATCTGCAATAAAAAGTGGGAAAACTTTAAAATAATGGTGATCCACTATAGTTTTTATATTCTTTAAAGTGCATCCACTTCGAAATTAAGTTGAAAAATAACATGGTTTATATTGAAGCTGTCAGTTGTGAAAACGAAGTAGAAGTATTTATTTTAAAGTGGAAGACACTTCAATTTGAAGTTGGATGCATATTTTTGTCTGTATGTGTTCTGCATAATTTTGTTGCAATCGTTTTAATAACAGTTAAGCAAACAGTTATGTTTTTCGATCTTTCTGTCTTTATAAGAGCAACAATTATTTTATGCACGCTGTTTGAATTAACTGAAATCATTTCAATTTACTCAGCAAAATTGTCGAATGTCGCTCAAGTTTGTGCGTGCAAATAGTAAAATTAAGTTTAAATAAGTGAAGATTAATAAAAATGGAAAATATTCAAATATTAATGAATTAGGCCTAGTTCGTAACATGGACACAATACTTATCAACAGTGTGGATGAAGTTACAAATTTGCAAGAAGACGATGAGAAATTCGCTAGTCTGCTTAAAGATTGTGAGTTGGAAAGCCTTTTACCAAATGAATAATGGTAAAACTTATGTGAGAAATAAATTTTTATAACTACATTTTTAAAATCATAATTCTCTTATATAAATGTAATATATTGAATTATCATATAATTTTTTAAAAAATTTACCACATTTATTCTAATATTTTAATAAAAATACATTTCTATAAAAACTAATTTTGTTTTATTTATTTGATTTTGTTTCCATTCAATATCAAAAATGTTAAGTATTTAATATAAAGTGAAAATCACTTTGATTCATTAATGCAAGGACGTGCAATCAAAGTAGAAAATACCTTACTTCAAAGTTATAACGCATTTAAAATAAATACGTTAGTATTCCAATTGAATATGCTTCCTCTTTGAATTAAATCTGAATCTACGTTAAGTTTAAGTCGAATACTTATCATTTTAAGGTGTATCACACTTTACTTTAAAGTGGAAACAACATAAAACTGAATACATGTGTTTCCACTTTGAATTTAATATTTTCGTGTTTGGTGGCAAATCATTCCGAAAATTATTTTAATTGAAGTGGTTACCTTTGATTTTACGCTGTTTTTTAGCTCAGTGATCAAGTAGGATTAAGAAGTATTAACTTATAAAATAAATTGGTAAAAAAACATTTTGTATATTTTGGTTCATAGTAAACATACATATTTGGTAAATACCAGTATTTTAACATGGTTAAAAACTTTTTTTAACCAAAATTATATTATTCTAGATAAAGAATCAATTGACACTGGTTTTGTAATCTTGGCCGATTTGCTATCTTGGCTAAAATTGATGTAAGCTTTTGCCAGTTTTTTTTAGCCAAAACCATTTCAGTAACTTAGTTAAAAAATGTGTTCCCCAAAAATTGCAAAATATTGTCTTTTGGCAAAATAAATTCTTTAAACAGTTTCTTTATTTATTTCTCTTGGAACCAAGCAAGATTGATCATGCAGGTACTCTTTTTAATATTTAATTGTGGAAGTGGACAGGTTTGTTGTTTTGTTATTAATTGCTATTACATTTTATAAATAAAGCTTTCAGCGCTGACTACAGAAGTAGAAACGGCTGGAAATGTGCAGGAAGAAAGCATCGAAAATCGCCAAAAATTTCAAGTTTTAAACAACTCTAGCAATAGGTTTTATTATTTGTATTTATATGTGCCATTCTCCTAGGTTTCCAACATATATTCAATAAACAATTTTTAAATGTTCTTTGTGAGCATCGCAAAATATCGTTATAATGAAATGGAAAATCTGAATATTCTTTATGTGGGCGGATTTGATTTAAACTTGTATATATTTCATATTTAACTGTACAAAGCATTCATACCAAATTTCAAAGCTCTAGATTACCTTTTACTATTTTTAACAAAAGAAAAAAAAAAGGATGGATTAAATATTTCATATTTAATTGTACAGGGTCCGCCATCTAACTTTTTTTTCAACTAGTGCTTATTTCGTGAATAGTAACACTTAGCTCATGTCTGATTTGACAGATAATTAGTTTTATCCTTCGGCTAAACGAATATGGTTGTGTATACGCTTTAACAACGCAGGGAAATATTGCGACATTACTTTGAAAATCATGGTAATGTTGCAGAATGTGTGCGAAAATTGTTCACGGATTTTGGAAGAAGAGAAGCACCGTCAGCTCCGTATGTTCGTTCTCTTGTAAAAAAAAGTGAAAGAAACTGGCATCCTCATCGATAAACCAAAGCGTGAAAAGCCAAAAGCAGTGCGTAAACCCGAGAATATTGCTGCTGTGGCAGAAAGTGTGCGTGAAGCGCCATCAACATCAATTCACCGTCGTTCTCAACAATTGAACATTTCGGAGACATCATTGAGACGAATTTTGCATAAAGACCTTGGTATGACGCCATACAAAGTCCAATTGGTTCAGGAGTTGAAGCCAACTGACCATCCAATACGTTTTCGCTTCGCTAAGTGGGCCTGCGATCGACTTACAGAAGATGCCGATTCTGCCAAAAAAATCACATTTTCAGATGAAGCTCATTTTGATCTTGGCGGGTATGTAAACAAGCAAAATTGTCGCATTTGGGGCACAGAAAGCCCGCTCGCATACATTGAAAAGCCGCTGCTTCCAAAACGAGACACTGTTTGGTGCAGATTTTGGTCCAGAACACAAAAATTGAGGAGGAGGATATTGGCAACATTTGGTTTCAACAGGACGGCGCTACGTGCCACACAGCCGAAGCTACACTCGATGTTTTGCGCCCTGTTTTTGAAGATCGCATTATCAGCCGCAGAGCTGATGTCGTTTGGCCACCTCGGAGCTGTGATTTGACACCGTTGGACTATTATTTGTGGGGTGCCCTCAAAGATAAGTGTTACGCCGACAAGCCAGAGACAATTGACACTTTAAAAGACAATATTCGTGAAGCCATTGGTGAAATACAGCTGCACACAATCGATAATGTGCTTAAAAATTGGACTTATCGTGTAGGCTACTGCATAACCAGCCGAGGCAGCTATTTGAATGAAATTATTTCTTATTATTAATCAGAAAGATTGTAATTTCAAATAAAAAAAGAAATTTGAGAAAATATTCAGTGGTTTTTTTTATAGAATTTTCAAAAAAAAAAAGTTATTTGGCGGACCCTTTACAAAGCATTAATACAAAACTTCAAAGCTCTAGGTTTATTAATACTATTTATGGCCAAAACTTGTATGAAGTTCTCCCACTGTGCGTCGTTAGATTACATAGTTCGAAACCATTAAAGATTCATATACATTAGGTCAAATTTTACTATATGTTTTACTGTTATATTTCATTTAAACTGTATAACTATATAAACTCCTGACAGACGCATGGAGACTTTTGGGTATCATTTACAGTTTAGTAGCTTTTGTTCTTTATATATGTACATCTTCAAAATATATACATTAGCCACAAACGTATTGTGTTCTTCTCAAAACTTCTTGGTTTTTTAAAAAATTAATTGTCATCGAGTTGGTTTGCAATTCATATTTTTCTTTTTGTCATTATTCTAGAGCCATTGTATTGGTTTTTTGTGAGTCATCTGCACAGTAAAGATTGTTATGAGTCATCACCGTTTTCTGTATAAAACTGTCGTCCTTGTTTTGTCGTAAGTGTTCCATTCCAGTTTTAAGGAATATAATATATGCTTTACTTAACTGCTATAGGCGTTTAACAATTTAAACAATTAAAAAAAAATAACAGATATACCTCACATTTATGTTATACACTTCAACTAAAAAAAAACCAAACTCAAAAACCATTTGTATTCCGCACACACAACAAGATAATTCGGTTAGAGGGACTGTTATAAAGCTTAACCTTGGTACAAATTGTATTGAAATTGGCGTGTTAGGGAATTATTTATTTATTTTATGGCTTTTGTTTTTGCATGTTTTGCATGTTGCTAAGTGTTAAAAGCGCCTTTTTTTATTTGGCACAGTTAAGCCACTTAAAATCAAGGGCGCCAAAAGTAAAACCTAACTAAAATATTCATTTTAAATCGCGGTATAACAATATTAAAGCATTAAAAAAGTTTTGCCAACAGATAGGCATAATGATATAATTTTAGTGGTGAAACAAATAACAACAACAAAAAACCCAACAACAGTATTATTAGTACTGGCAACAATCTCAATCATGAAACTTTTTCGATTTCGCTAGCTATTAAAATTAAGTTAAACAAAAAAAAAAAACCAACAACTTTTTTAAGCCTAATGTTTTCCTGGCGTTGATTTTGTTTCTGACTTTTGGTGTTTCAAAGCTCTATGTGATTATTTTGTTATTTTTGCTATGGTAGTTTTTCTTGTTGTTGTTGTTGTTGTTGTTGTGGTATTTTATGCTGTCTGGTACTGCACTTGTGTTGTTGCTGAAGGCGTGACTCCTTGTCATATTTTCGCAGCTGGTAGGTAAGTGAAATGTGCTTAAAAGCGTTTTCTTTCACGCCTTTATTACTTCATTAGAGTAGTGAATCACTATATCGGGTTACATCGGTTTTGCAGTTTCGGTTTTGCTTAAAACAATAGGTTATTCAAAAATCCGATTACATGCAGTGGGTTATATGACATTTTCAAATTCATTATTTAATATAGTTTTTTCCTTAAATTTAAAAATATTTCTTATTAGAAAAAACTACAAAGCCTTTTTAGCCCTCAAGGATCTTAATCCAGCTGTTAACAAATCAATTGCTCTGTGAATGCTATTAATTTTTTTAAAAACAGATGAGCGTGTATTAAATCTAAAAGTTTTATGCCCGATCTGAGCAACTAACAACATTTTTTTAGACATGACATGAATGTTATCACTAGGGCTTTCAATTCCAAAATAGTGCATCCAAAAATCCCAGGATCATGAAACAATTTCTAGTCCCTGAATAAATTTATGTTGTTTTGTTTAATTTATTTACTTTAAGTTTATAATAAAGTGAAATCATACTTGATGTTCTTAAATATTTTTGAGTTTTTATTCTGGAATAAATGTTGAATTTATCTCAAATATAAGAAAACAGAACTTTTTTATGAAATAAACTTATTATAATTATAATTTAAAAGTTTAGCAAATATCTTTAATTAAGGACCGTACAGGTTATGATTTTTATTAAAAAAAAATCATCATATCGTTATCGTGTTTTTAAATTTAATTTTTTTTCGATCTGGTTTAATAAGAAATAATTTCAATCATAAATTTACAAGAGTTTCCCCGAAAAATACAAAATGCTATTTCAGAATTAGATTTTATCTTCCAATTATAGTTGAATTATTTTACTTACATTCTTTACACATTACAACTGTTTTGTAATCCATGTCTGCATTAGATATTCTTATTTCGTTTTAGAGTCTTTTAAACGTCTTTTAAACTTCTAAGTGTTTTTGAATGTTTTAAGTATGAGTAACGATTACGTTTAGATTTATGAAGTTATGAAATTATTTAATATAAGTACAATATATCTCTAAGAATGATTTATTGATTAGGACAAAATTTTAAATGTTAAGTTGAACTAAATTCCCTATTCTTCGCATATGCATTTTCTTGTTTTTGAGAAATACTTGAAGGCAATTTTTTTAAATTTTCGAAAAAAAAAATAATATCAGGCATCAAAAGTTTACTTTCAACATTATGTTTTTATAGATTGTGTTTTTTATAGAGTGATACAACTTTGAGTTAGCATCGCTGCTTTATTTGACCACCGATTTAACAGCTAAAAATTGTTTTTTGTTAAATTTACTTTGACATTTTATTATGAATCAACTTATACCAGAAAAACGTGTACAAATTGTGGAAATTTTTAATCAAAGTAATGGTTCTGTTCGTCAAACTTATCGTGCACTTCGTCCATTTTATGGCATACATAATCGTCACTCAGAGCTGCTAATTCGAAAAACAATAGATCATTTTCGGATCACATTTGCTTTTACTGATAATGTGCATCCCGTGAGACGCTGAACAGTGAGCACTGAAGAATCTGTAGCTGCTGTACAGGAAAGCATTGAAGATGATCCTAATCAATCAATTCGTCGCCGTTCTCAGCAACTGGGGTTGTGTCCTTCCACTTTATGGATGATTTTACGAAAATATCTTGGCTTAAAACCTTTCAAGATTCAACTTGTGCAGGAATTAAAGCCAAACGACTATCGTATGTGCCGCCAATTTGGCGAATGGGCTAAAGCACAAATTGATATTGATTTTGAATTTCCATGGAAAATTTTATTTTCCGATGAAGCCCATTCTTGGTTGGTACGTAAATAAACAGAATTGTCGTATTTGGAGTGAGGAGAATCCACAAGCTTTTGTCGAAACACCATTACATCCACAGAATATTTATGTTTGGTGCGCTTTATGGACTGGCGGAGTCATTGGCCCATAATATGTCTCCAAAAACGATGATGGTCAGAATGTTACTGTATGGTGAACGGTATAGGAACATGATTCGGAGTTTTTTCGTACCTCAATTAGCTGGCATTAATCTTGCTGATATGTGGTTCCATCAGAACGGAGCCACATGCCACACAGCGGGCGCTACAATTGATTTACTCAAGGAAGCTTTTGACGAAAAAATAATTTCACGAAATGGCACAATTAATTGGCCCCCAAGATCGTGTGATTTAACCCCATTGGATTATTTTCTTTGGGGTTATTTTGTCGATAAACTACAAACAATTGAACACCTGGAAATCAACATTCGAAGAATTATCGGCGAGGTACGGCCGCAAATGCTGCGAAAAGTTTGAGAAAATTTATGTTCCAGATTTCGCCTTGTACGCGCCAGCCGTGGCAGCCACATGGCCGAAGTCATATTTAGGCATTAATGTCATAAAAGTCCGTTTCCTTGATATTAAAAATTTATTACTATGTTTTATTATGATTTAAACTTGTATCACTTTATAAAAAAACACCCTTTATATACAAATTGGTTAGCTTAAATAGTCAAATTTAGATTTATCGGAAGTTACCTGAAAAATCCTCTAAATTACCATGAATAACTATTGTGGTAGAGTCACCGAACAAACATTGCAACAATTTTGCTTCGCCATTCATCAACTTCAACAATAAAGAAAAACTTTTTCCAAAAAACTCTTTTTTAACATCATGCTACATATATATGATCCATAAAAAAAAATACCGTTAAATTAGCTTATTTGGTGAATTTTGTTTTTAAAACTAAAATAGAAGTGATAAATGGAAGTATATGATAAGACACAATCAGAGAATCTGTCTTAATTTTAAGAAATTAACGATGAAAAGTTATAAATCGAGTTAAGCTGATAAAAATTTACTAAATCGAGTCAGTTGAATAGTAGTGTGCTTAACTAACCTCTCCCTTAAATGAGGAATCTTTAGAATGTACCACCTCAATTAGCTTGTGTATTTTTATATTAAGAGAATAAGGTTGTGTGAAAACGATATTTTTCGTGTTGATTTTTTGGAAATACACTATATAAACAAATATGAAGACCTTGTTATTAAACATGATTATTGGTCTTTTCAGATTATAAAATATTAATTTTTTCCAATATTGAATACGATTAAGAAACCAAATAGGAATCTTTACTGAATAGATAAAGAAACTATACCCAGTGAACCAAAACCACCGTTGTTTAATTCATTTATGAACCTTCTCGGTTAGAAACGTTCATTTTCGACGCTTATAAATGAACCTTTTTGAATGAACTTATAAATGAACCGTCGGACTAAAATGTCTCTCAAAAATGAACCTTATGTTGTTCGAAAATGAGTTAAAAAAGAACCATAAATTGAAGGGTCCGCCAAGTAACTTTTTTTTTGAAAATTCTATAAAAAAAACTAAATAAATTCTCAAATTTCTTTTTTATTTGAAAGTACAATCCTTCTGGTTAATAATGAATTATAATTTCATTCAAATGGCTGCCTCGGCTGGCCATGCAGTAGCCTACACGATCGGTCCAATTTTTAAGCACATTATCGATTGTGTGCAGCTGTATTTCACCAATGGCTTCACGAATATTGTCCTTTAAAGCGTCAATTGTCTCTGGCTTGTCGGCGTAACACTTATCTTTGAGGGCACCATACAAATAATAGTTCAACGGTGTCAAATGGCAGCTCCGAGGTGGCCAAACGACATCATCTCTGCGGCTGATTATGCGATCTTCAAAAACAGGGTGCAAAACATCGAGTGTAGCTTCGGCTGTGTGGCACGTAGCGCCCTCCTGTTGAAACCAAATGTTGCCAATATCCTCCTTTTCAATTTTTGTGAACAAAAATTCGTACAACATGGCCCAAAAACGATCGCCATTGACTGTAACGGCCACTCCTTGCTCATTTTCGAAGAAAAATGGCCCAATTATGCCTCTGCACCAAAATCCGCACCAAACAGTGACTCCTTTTGAGTGCAGTGGCTTTTCAATGTATGCGAGCGGGTTTTCTGTGCCCCAAATGCGACAATTTTGCTTGTTTACATACCCGCAAAGATCAAAATGAGCTTCATCGGAAAAATCGGCATCTTCTGTAAGTCGATCGCAGGCCCACTTTGCGAAGCGAAAACGCATTGGATGGTCAGTTGGCTTCAACTCCAGAACCAATTGGACTTTGTATGGCGTCATACCAAGGTCTTTATGCAAAATTCGTCCCAACGATGTCTCCGAAATGTTCACTTGTTGAGAACGACGGTGAATTGATGTTTATGGCGCTTCACGCACACTTTCTGCCACAGCAGCAATATTCTCGGGTGAACGCACTGCTTTTGGCTTTTCACGCTTTGGTTTATCGATGAGGATGCCAGTTTCTTTCACTTTTTTCACAAGATAACGAACATACGGAGCTGACGGTGCTTCTCTTCTTCCAACATCCGTACGCAATTTTCGCACACATTCTGCAACATTACCATGATTTTCAAAGTAATGTCGCAATATTTCCCAGCGTTGTTCAAGCGTATACACAACCATATTCGTTTAGCGGAAGGATAAAACTAATTATCAGTCAAATTCGACATTATTAGCAAAATATAAGAAGATGATATCACTATAAAGAAAATTTTATATAATCCAAAATGTTCGTAATTTCTTTAGACACACAACTGCATTCTTAGAGATATATGGGGACGTTTAAACTATATAGAGAATTTAAACACAAAACTAAGTTTTATTAATAGTAGGGTATGAAAAAATAAATTTTTAGCCGTAACTTTTGATTGGAAATAGATATTGGGGTAATTTTTTCACATAAATTATTTTTGAGACTTGACTGTAAAAAAAATAAAAAAATTGTAAAAAATATAAAAACAACATTTTGGAAAAAATAAATTTCGCGAAAAAAATCAAAGGGGTACCCTTGTTGTTTTGATGACAAAAACAGTAAAATAATTTTTGCGCTTAGCTGGAAGAATTTTTGCAAATAAATGCTATGTCATATGAAAGGTAGCCAGATGAGCAATTTTTAATTGATTTCGTTTTTACAACAACAACAATTTTTGAGTCATTTTTTGAGTAAAAAGTCAATATTTTGGACCTTTTTTGACATAATCATAAAACATATATAGACTGACTTAACGGTACAGTTCAACCTATTTTTGTGAAGTGATTTTATTGAACTTTTGAACAAAAAAAATTTGAATGAAATATATTAATGGACAGCGGAGATATTTGCATCGAAAGACCAAACTTTGATTTTCATGTCGTTTTTTTCTCATTCTTAGGCAACGATGTTTTATGAAAAAGTCGTTATACTGAAAATTTCTCCAATTTTGAAGATGTGTGAATGTTTTTGATGTCAAAATAACAAAATTTTTTTAAAATTAAATACAAAAAAATCTCCGATACTAAAAAGTTTTATAATAACAAAATTACCGTTAGTTGAAAAATTTCAGAGGGGGCGTGGCAAAAACTAAGTATGTAACATTTTAAGTTGGGATATACTTAATATGTATACCTAGTTTGAGCAAAATCCGTTGAGCCGTTTAGATTTGTATAAAGGTCAAACAAACAAACAAACAAACAGAAAATGAGTTTTATTACTATAGATAGTCAATTGTATGAAAAAATAGATTTTTAGCCGTTTCTTTTGATTGGAAAGAGATATTGGGGTAATTTTTTCACATAAATTATTTTTGAGACTTGAATTTTTTGTAAAAAATATATAAACAACATTTTGGAAAAAATAAATTTCGCGAAAAAAATCAAAGGGGGTAGGTACCCTTGTTGTTTTGATGACAAAAACAGTAAAATAATTTTTGCGCTTAGCTGGAAGAATTTTTGCAAATAAATGCTATGTCATATGAAAAGTAGCCAGATGTGCAATTTTTAATTGATTTCATTTTTACAACAACAACAATTTTTGAGTCATTTTTTGAGTAAAAAGTCAATATTTTGGACCTTTTTTGACATAATCATAAAACATATATACACTGACTTAACGGTACAGTTCAGACTTAACGGTTACCTATTTTTGTGAAGTGATTTTATTGAACTTTTGAACAATAAAAATTTGAATGAAATATATTAATGGACAGCGGAGATATTTGCATCGAAAACCAAACTTAGATTTTCATGTCATTTTTTTCTCATTATTAGGCAACGATGTTTTATGAAAAAGTCGTTATACTGAAAATTTCTCCAATTTTGAAGATATGTGAATGTTTTTGATGTCAAAATAACAAAAATTTTTTTAAATTAAATACACAAAAATCTCCGATTGTAAAAAGTTTTATAATAACAAAATTACCGATAGTTGAAAAATTTCAAAGGAGGCGTGGCAAAAACAAAGTATGTAACATTTTAAGGTGGGATACACTTAATATGTATACCTAGTTTGAGTAAAATCCGTTGAGCCGTTTAGATTTGTATAAAGGTCAAACCAACAAACTTACAAACAGAAAATGAGTTTTATTACTATAGATAGTAAAATAAAGTAACTATGTTTTATAATAATAGTTAAAAAAAGGTCCCAGCCTATTACTTACTGATTGTAATGAATTCATTGATATTTAAATTGAAATTTTTAGGAAAATCTAAATTTAAAGCAAACACACCTGCTGTCACGCATATCTAACCACTTCATTTGTACCAGTATTTTAAAAAATTTTCACCTTATGTTTGGTCCACAGTTAAACATGTATTTCATAAGTAAAACTATAGGTTTTAAAATAATTTGGCAGGTAGTTCATAAATTGACACATTTTAAAAATATCTAATTAGTAAAGTTAATTATTGGGGAACTTTTTTTATTACTTCTTTGTATGAAATGTTGTCATGGTTTTCTTTCTAGTTGGGCTCTATTTAAATTTTTGATAGAAATGTTGAAATGTTATGACAGACTTGTTGATAGGTGAAAAGGAAAATAGTTTTTCAAACGTGTAGCAGTATCTCTCTTCTTATGGCGGGAATCAATTCGCACTGGTGAAAAAGTTAAAAATATCAACAAAGGTTTAAATTATTATTTTTTTTTAAATCAATTTTTTTTTTTAAAAAGTAATATTTATGATTTGTTTCTGAACTTATTTATGAACAAAAATGGTTCGTTTATGAGATATTGTTTCCACTGATATGATAAAAAATTTTTTTTAACTCATTTAAGAATGCAAATAAGAAACATTTATGATTCGTTTTTTTTTAACATGCAATAACAATAGAGTTTAGCTACTATTGCTTTATCACACTTTCTTCACGTTAGATCGCTCATTTATGAACAAAAATAGTTCATTTGCGAGGAATTTTTAGCTTCTAAAATCATTCTTTTTCGACTTAAAATAAGTTTTTTATGAATTTTGCAAAATAAATACAGTTTTTATTTATGTGAAAGGTTTTCACGAATTTAATCTTTAAAAGCAACCACTTTTAAGCGACAAAATAAAAAATCAAAAATTAAAAAAAGAAAATTCTATCCAAAAACGTTTGCAAAACTCTCACCTTATGCAAAACCTTCGCCTATGGTTCAGTGGGTATATTTTGTTTGTTCTTTGAAAGGTCTCCCATTCAAATAAATTAAGATCATTTTTTTTAAAAAATTTATGTATTTTCTATATGTAATTTTTACTTAAAAAAAGGTTTCATATTGTTGCAATGTAATGTTCCATTTCATGTTGAATTTTTTTAACCGGTTTTTAGTTTCAACAATTCGAAAAACCAGTTTCTTTTAAACACGCCATTCATTCATTTTCAGGTTATTTGAGTAACTGGTCTTTACATTTTATAGAATATTTAACAACACTATAACTCATATAATACTTGCCGCTGCCAACAGCAACAAAGAAACAACGTTACTCCACTTCAGCGTGACTGTTGATTATATGCCATAATCATATGTTCAGGCTTGGTTAGTTCATGGCAGTCCTTATTTTTGTTTTTGCTATTTTGCTGCTTTTTTTTTGCGTGTTACCAAGTGTTTCTGCCTTCACTCATTTTAAGCAATTTATCTGCTTGAACTTCGTAAATATTAGGGAAAAGTATTTATTTAAGGATCTGTGAGTTGTTATAATAAAGTGGGCTTTGAAGACATTTTAAGTACTTCCACGAAAGAATTTTCTGTTCTTTTTTTCTACACCATCTAAAAAAGGTAGTCACTGTGTGTGTAATGTCTGCACCTGGGATTAACAACAAAATTTGACAGTTTAAAGAGATTTAGAGTAGAATAATCATTCCAAGAACTTGATGCTCAGTTAGACAACAAGTATTTTGCTATTTTTTAATTTTTTTGTTATTTTGCTGATAAACTGCATGCATAAGAACAGGATAAACATGCGTTAATTCCGTTAAATTACCTTTAAAAGGTGGGTAAGTGCAAAAAGGGATTTTTTGGGAAGATTTACCAAATATATGAGTGATTTCTTTCATCTTTATCTTTTACCCTTAGGAATTTTTTTTTTGTTCTTAATAATTCTGTAATACAGCGTCATCTTGTGTTCCATCTATCGAATGCAATCATAGATATAAACGATCAGGTAAACAAAGCAAATGCAGTATATAATGTAAATATTCATACGGTTACGACTCCAATTGGTTAAGTCTATCAGAAGCTACAAGTTAACATACAGACGTGCCAACGTTATATTATTTACTCTACAGTAAAAAATTATTAAAAACTAGATTATTTACTTACTTATAACTTTTGCATTTCTCATTAATCATAATCAATCAGAAAGGAACATGCTTATAAGCGGCTCCTTCTGCCTTCACTGCAGCTTTGGTACACGTAGATAACAAATTTTTTAATAAGTTTTGTTGTTAATGAGCCAAAATTGCACTGGCACATCTGGAATTTTCCAAATAATTCGTTATGGCCAGCACGCCACTATGTGAAATAATATGCTGCATATTTCTGGCCATGACTTTTTAAAGTATTAGCTTGTACATTTCTTTGCACGTGTCTCAAATCAAAGCAAAACTCAGCACATGAATCAACGCACAAGCCAAAAAGAGAAAGTAATAAAAAGGACACACACGCTCGTAACATAGAAAATAACCATAGCAGAATAATAAAATTCACATGAAACACAGATTTCACGAATGCTGATTATGAGCTCAAGTCACAGTATGTGTCTTAGCAATAAATGCGGGCAAACAGTATTTTGTTTTGCTTGATTTTTCTGTCTATTTTTGGCTTTAACCTTATATCGCGCAATAACCCCAATACAAATTTTTTACCTAAAAATCTCTTAAATAGTCGGAAACATAAATAAAAACAACTTCTATTTTTAAATTAATAATTTATTTATAAAAATATTTGCAACAGATATGTTTTTGCACTTAAAAACATTAACATATTTCAGGAAATATATCATTGCTTTTAATATAATAACTCATGATTAATGTAGTTTAATAACTCACCAAAAAGTTGTTAATATTTTTTTTTTAAATTATTAACACTTTTTATTAAAATTTTAGTTACTAAAAAAGATATTAAAAATATAGCAAAACACAAACAGCTGACAATTGATTGATTTACTTTATATTTTGATAGAGTTTTTGGAATGTTCATGAGTCATTTATAAGACTTTATTTGTTATCTTTGAGTTATTTTTCTAGAGCAATTTCTAAATGTTGCAGATCTGCGACACGGCGCGATATAGGGTTAAGTCATGTCGAATGAAATACACCAAATGAACATTTATTTAATGCTTAAGCATGGCGAACTTTAAGTCCTGCAAAATTTTTCATTTTTGTATGTCTGCTTTCACAATATGCAAGGAAAAAAAATCAGTTGTGTTGGTAAAAAAATGATGGAAAATGAAGAATAGAAAATTTAAATTTTTTTCTCCGTTGTGGCTGCCTCTGCTAAATCCCCATCGATGTTTGTTTCTACAACATGAACAACAACAACAACAACAACAAAAATTATAAAACATTTACATGTAGATATAAATGTTCGTTGTCAGCTTAACAGAGCAGCAAAAAGTTTTGAACTTTTGTCAGCTTCATCTGATTTTTTTTTACTTTTTTTAAAATTTTTCTTATTTTCACCTGCTGTGTTTCACCTTGTTGACTTTTTCTTTTTTGTTTTATTTTAGTAATAATCTTAGATACCTGCCGGGTGAATACTCTTGTATGGTTACGGATGAAGAAGGGTGCGCATATCATCTGAGTGGTAAGCAAAGGGAATTAATTTCCGCTTTGGGGAATATCGACAATTTATGAGTGTTTCGCGCAGCACTTGCATACAAATGTGCTTAAAACATCACATACAGATACACCACAGAGCTTTGCATATATCTGTGGCAATATGTTAAAGAAGCTTCAGTCGACATAAGCGAAAAAAAAAATTTTACATATTATTATTATGGTATTAACCTTATTATGGTGTACAAGTGGGTTTAATCTTTATTCCAATCTGACTCTTGGAAAAAAAGTTAAACCTACTTTTATAACGACTATGCACCATGCACGACTATGCGTTGTCAGATTTGTACGATAAATCTTACTTTCTGTATTTTTTGAGCTCTTGAAGGATGCTGTGCGATATGGTAAAAATCCACACATTATGTGAGAAAAATGTCATGTGAGAAAAATTTTACATTTGCGATATTTACTACGCGAGAGATGAAAAATACCACGAATTACAACAAAATATCACATATTACCACGCGTGGTAAAAATAAGAGTGAAGAAAATTATGTTTATAGGAAAGGTTTACTGAATGAATGCACTTGTTTATGGTGTTGTGTTTGTGTTTGAAGTTTTTTCGGTGTTTAGCAACAAAACTTTAACAATTTATATTGAAAAACTAGGATAATTATTTCTGGAAGAAAAAATTCATAGCCGAAAATTTCTTTATGCAAAAAAAAAACTGATGAAAATTATTGTTGGATTGAAAGTATTAAAATGTACTGCAGTTTAGGTCTATTTTCGTTAAATTCTTTAAAACTCTGCTATAACCAAAGCCGTAGATAAGGGGGGATTCAGGGGGTTCAAAACCCCTTAGCAATCCAGAATATTTTTATATACTGAATAAAATACAGATATTCCAAATTAATCACTTTTCCAAAAACATGAAGGTAAATTGAAGATTTTTTAAGAGTGCTTTGGTTAAGTATTGAGTTAAATAAAATACAATGTAAATATTTTCCTTTTTTTTTTTGCCTTTGTATTTTTGCTTACCTACTTGCTTGCGTAATGCTTGGAGAACATATGCATATAAATTGAACAAAATTATTTTTTGAAGCCAGGCACATTTTTCAGTTGCACGTTTTCTTGAGCTGTGTTTAATTATCGTCAAGTGCTTACAATAACTTTTTACCTTAAGTCGTTTTCTTTTCTCGAAAAAATGCTGCATTTTTTCAGCCCTTTTTGAAAATTCTGCCTTCTTTAGAAAATATGTGACCTCCAAAATTTAATCGTGCTATTTTCTCGAAAATGTTGACTTCAAGAGTAGAAAAAATGCAGAATTCTCAAAGAGGACAGAAGGAGGGCAAACAAATTGCAGCATTTTTTCGAAAAAAGAAAACGCCTTTAAGGTCTATCGGTGACACTTCGTCTGCGCTTTGTTTGCGCAGTTACAAGTCCAGAATATTTGGTTGCAATCTATTTAATACATAAAATATTTTCATTTACGTCAAATCTGACAGTGCAGTTGTTAAAAATTAAAAAAGATCTAACAGTATGCTGCGAACATATAAATTTTGTTGTCGAAACATTGGCAAATTTTGAAAATAAATATAAAGAAGCATTTAATAATACTGAGATATGCTTTTATTAACTTGGAATTGCAATAAGTAAGTTTCATTTATCACGAGGAAATGTTATGGCAGAAATAGCATAGGATTTTTATCGATTTAAGCTTTTCATTCCTTTCGTATATCACTTAGTTAATCAAATGAAATTCCAATTTCCAAAGCACTTTCAAATATTTGCAAATTTCGAAAAAATAATTTCATCAAAAATAAATAAGTTAAGTATTAAATCTTTTCAAACTATTAAAAGGATATTGTATCCAAATAAAATAAAAAAAAAAAATTCGGGAACTGAACTTAAGGGGGTCCTCTGGTAATCTATGCCAAATTTTAGCCTTTTTTCAAAATATTGTGGAAAGAGAACGAGTAAAGATATTTTAGTTCCGTTTTTTGATTTGGGTAGCTTAATTTATTGAAAAAAATACAAAATTTTGAAAAAGTGAATTTATGGACCGTTCAGAAAGTTCTCGGCCTGGTAACGAGGTTCTCCGGAAAAAAGGTGGGTCCAAATTGCGCACGATTCCAAGAGTAAACATCGTCTGAAAAAAAAAAAAAATATTCAGTTACTTAGAATGAATGTCCCTATAGCCCCTACCTCGGAAACAAAAATCGAAATTTTTTTAGGGGGGGAGCCGCCACTTTGAAAATGAAAAATCGAATTTCGACCTTTTTTTTTGTAGTCTAGTGTAGAAAAAAAATAGTAAACATTATTTTTTCGGCAAGTTTGAGGTAGGGGCTATAGCGGCGTAAATTCTGCGTCGTTTCATGCCTCATATATCAAAATCGGTCAAAAACTGTTTGAGTTATCGTGCGCAAAGTTTTGAAAAACATGGTTTCGAGAAAAACGCGTTTAAAGTTTTGACTTCAATTTTGAGGCACACAAATGACATTAGCACATATTTTTTTAATACAATACTTACGAATATTAATCGGCAATTCCAGCCCCATAAAGTGTGCCTTCCTCCATCTCATAAAACGAGTTTTCCATGGCTTTTTGGGCTCTGCGGGCTGTGCGACCCTCTTTCGATGATGCGTACGTTTTTAGCTCTGAGCGTTGAAGTCGTTTTCCGTCGCGAGATTCAGCATACATCTCGGCTTGTGGGCCGATGACAATACCCATTGTTGACATTATTTTTAAAATACTTGTGAAGCCTTCGTTGAAAATGCAGGTTGCCAGAAAATTTGCTATTTCGACTGTGGTAGCACCACAGTGGATATGTTTCGGCAAGCGTTTGGAAAAATGAAAAAAATTCCAAGAAACAGAACTGTAGGTTGTTTTCGATGATGCCTTCATTGTCTTGCGTTTTCTTCAATTTTTTGGCCGATGTGCTGGCAAAGTCGGTGTCCTCTACTTGGGAGTGCTGGTTTCCACGGAAATGCCTCTTTTTTGTTCGATACGCGTACTTACGCGGCGCGTTTGGTTGGCTTTTTTTATCCATAGCAAAAAAAAAAACACAAAACGATTTTTCTTTTATTTTACAACAGCAGTTATCGCGCACGCGTAGCTTTCAGCGTTCGAAAATAAACTGAATCTCGTTCGTTTGCTTCTTTCATGTGAACACCTGGGCTCAAAATCATTTCAACCCCTAAATCAAAACATGCATGTATACATACTGCATGTATACATACTGTGTGTGTATATTTTGTAATATCAATACATATTTTGGAAGAATTCCACAGAATTTTCGACTAATGACTGCAGGCAAATAAACAACTTTGCTGATGCGTTATTTTGACGAAAACATACCTACACAAAAATGCCTGTATCTCCTAAACTATTTCGAATTTTGAAAAATCCTTTTGGGAAAATGTTTTTGAGTATCTGAGCAATAGAAATATGAAAAAAAAAATCGAAAAAAATTTTTTCGGATTACCAGAGGACCCCCTTAAGTTAAAGAAAACTAAATGGACCAACAATTGAAGTGAGGGTTGCAGAACATCTCTTGAAACACTTAAATTATTTTGCGGCGACAAATGCAGCTGTCAGAAATGGATGTTTATGCAATTTTACAAAATTCTGTAAATAATTGTTACTTTTCCCTGTAATACAATTTCCAGTGAACGTTCCTTTTGCACATTAAAGTGTTTGAAAATTTCACTTCGAAACTGACGCTGCTGGAACGGAACGCCTTACTGCTTTAGCACTTTTATATAATCACTAGCTGAAACCCGGTGCGTTGCTGCCACTTTCCCTTTTCAAACGCCTATAAAATGTTATCAGTTAAACAGCATGTCTAAATTGAGGTAGAATACTGAATTCCGAGACTGTGCGACCTATATCCACAAAGCTATTCGATATAACAAATTTGGGTTGTATAGGAAGTGCCACGCCCTCTTTATCACCGCTCATAGAATGTAATCAATTAAACTGCATGTGTACATGGAGGTTGAATACCGAATTCCAAAACTGTGCGACATATAACTCCAAAACTATTCGATAACACAAATTTGGGTTGTATGGGAGGTGCCACTCCCCTTTTCCCTACGCCCATAAAATTTTACCAATGAAACTGCATGTGTAAATTGAGGTCGAATACTGAATTCCGAGGCTGAGTTACCTATAACTCCACAGCTATTCGATACCGCAAATTTGGGTTAAATTGGAGGTATCACGCCCCCCGACAAACTCTAAAAATTTTTATCAGTAAATCTGCAATCGTAAATTTTGGTCGAATACTGAGTTCCGACGCTGTGCGACCTGGACTTCCAAAGCTATTCGATATCACAAATTTTCGTTGTATGGGAGGTGCCACTCCCCCTTGATCAACGCTCATAAAATGTGATCAATGAAACTGCATGTGTACATTGGGATCGAATACTGAATTCCAAAGCTGTGAGACCTATAACCCCAAAGCTATTTGATATCTCCAATTTGGGTTAAATAGGAGGTTTCACTCCCCCTTGTCGTACGCCCATAAAATGTAATTAATGAAACTACATGTATAAATTGGGGCCGAATACTGAGTTCTGACGCTGATATTCGATATCGCAAATTTACGTTAAATGGGAGGTGCCACGCCCCTCTCACCAATGAACATAAAATTGAATCAATGAAACTGCATGTGTACATTGAGGTCGAATACTGAACTCCGGCGTTGTGCGACCTATAACTCCAAAGCTATTTGATAGCACAAAGTTGGGTTGTATGGGAAGTGCCACTCCCCTTTGCCCTACGCCCATTAAATGTAAGTAATGAAAGTGCATGTATAAACTTAGGTCGAATACCGAATTCTTACGCTGTCAACCTATAACTTCAAAGCAATTCGATATCGCAAATTTGGGTTGTAAGGGAGATGTCACGCCTCCCTGTCCAACGCCCATAAAATAAAACCATTGAAACTGCATGTGTAAATTGAGGTCAAAAACTGAATTCCAAAGCTGAATTGCAAAGCTGAATTCCTATAATTTCAAAGCTATTCGATATCGCAAATTTGGGTTGTATGGGAGGTGCGCCTCCCCCTTGTCCACTCCCATAAAATTTCATCACTGAAACGGTACGTCTAAATTGTGGTCGAATACCGAATTTCTAAGCTGTGCGACCCATAACTCTAAAGCTATTCGATAACAACAATTTTTTATATATATGTGGGAGGAAAAAAGGGGGTGTGGCATTTCCTCTAAAACCATCTCGTACTCCAAGCAAAGCGTACTTACAAAAATTGAGCTCAATCAGACCAATAGTTTCGAAGTATTTTGATATTTTCTTTGTTAATGATAGTTATCATACGAACTTATTTACCAAATTTTAATTTAATACGACCAAAACCGTCTTAGATACAGCATTTTTATTGATTTGTGGGCGACAAAAGGGGGTGTGGCATTATTTTTTTCCTAAACCAGTAGAAGGAAGTATCCAATTTGGTTCAGTCGTTTTCAAGTTTTAAGCATCCGAACAAATCACGATTCATTTTTATATATACAGATATTGATTTGTGGGCGGTAAAAGTGGGCTTGAAAACATTTATGTATCGTGACTGCCTCTTGGAGCACCTACACAGCAAGTTTCACTATAAAAATGTGTAGAACTCCGGAACTGCCATGATTTCGAAAAAGTGGGCGTATACATGTATATATTGCGACCACGTACATTTTTTGTACAGTTACTGACAGTAACCATCTGAACAAAATTACTAAATCTTAGTTTTTTACGATCGAAACCGTCTGATATATATCCTTTATTTGGTTTGTGGTCGATAGCGCAAATTTGGCTTGTATGGGAGGTACCACACCCCCTTGTCCAAACGTTACCAAACCTTGCAGGAACACTCACTATCCTCGGCAGACGTTGTTCTGCCATAGACCGCCTTACTGCCATATTCGAAAATGCCGCCGAAATAGCTGCCGAAAGTAACCATATGAACTAATTAACCAAATGTTGGTCTAATACGATCAAAACCGTGCGAAATATAACATTTTTGTTGTTTTGCAAGCGGTAAAAAGGGGTGCTGCAAAATATTTCCCTAGAGCTATCTCGTAATCGAAGCAAATGGAATGCCCACATTTCATCTCAACTCCCGACAGTTTAACTTAAGTGGGACAGGCCTATTTTAGTGCACTTGCCGAGATTAACCATATGAACTGAATTACAAAATTTTTGTCTAAAACGACCCAAACCGTTGAAATAAAACGTTTTCATTGGTTTGGGGAGCTGTAAAAGGGGGCATGGAAACCAATTTTTAGTTCAGCTGCTGACAGTAACCGTACAAATTAAGCCAACATTTTAGCTCAATCGACCCAGTAGTCAATTTTAATGATTTTTCAAGAAGTGGGTGTGGCTATAGAGCGATGACGCCTTTTTTTATTACAGTTGCCGAAAGTAACCATACAAACTTAGGTATCACATGTTAGTCTCATACGGTCAAAACTGCTTGAAATATAGCATTTTCACTGATTAGTGGGCGCAAAAAGGGGGTGTGGAAACCAACTTTTCGTACAGTTACTGTCAGTAACTACACAAACCAAAGTACCAAATTTAAGTCTTATACGACCAAAACCATCTGAAATAAACCATTTTCATTTATTTGTGGGAGGTAAAAGGGGGGCGTAGAAACCCATTTTTAGTACAGCTGTCGACAATAACCGTACATACTAAATTACAAAATTTTAGCCTTATACGACCCAAACCGACTGAAATATAACATTTTTATTGATTTGGAGGCGATAAAAAGGGGGTGTGGCAAATTTTTTTCCTAACCATCTCGTACCTGAAACAAATCGACTGCCAAAATTTCAGGTCAATAGGTTCAGTAGTTTTGGAGTCTATAGGCATCACAGCCAGACACACATCGTTTGCTTTTTATGTATATAGATATTGATTTGTGGGCGGTAAAAGTGGGCGTGAAAACATTTACATATAGTGACCGCCTCTTAGATCACCTACACAGCAAGTTTCACTGTAAAAGTGTATAGAACTCTGGAATTGCCATGATTTCGAAAAAGTGGGCGTATTTATATTACGACCACGCCCATTTTGTGAACAGTTACCGACAGTAACCATCTGAACAAAATCACCAAATCTTAGTTTTTTACGATTGAAACCGCCTGATATCTATCCTTTTTTTGTTTGTGATCGATGGAGCAAATTTGGCTTGTATGGGAGGTACCACGCCCCCTTCTCCAATCGTTACGAAACCTCACAGGAACACTCTCAAGATGTGGCTTTATTTTCCCTGAAAATTTCATAAAGATCGGTTCAGCGGTTTTGGAGTCTATACGTGATATAGCCACATACCCACCCACATACCCACATACATACATCCATTTTTATATATATAGATATAGAAGATAAGGATATTCCTGTGTGCGATGAAACTGTTATCAACAAATTAACTTCGCACTCTGTACAATTGGCCTCATATCTACAACTACACTAAGAGTAAAACCATATTTTATAGCTTAACAAAAATTTTAAAATACATACAAATTTAACGCATTTTCGTTTCTACAAAACAAAATTTAAAACAAGCTTGTTTAATTTTCAACTATAAACTGATTTGTTTTTTTTTTCTGTATTATTGCCATAAAAGTAAAAAAACTCCGATTTTACATTTGACTGTTTGAAAATATTTTAAAATTAGTTTTATTATAAATATAACACATTTGATACAATAAATACCAATTATTTTAATATTAAAAACATTTCAATATTTTAAGCCGTAATAAAATGCAAACTTCATCGAATGGAGTTAAAATTTGGTATTCTATTGGTCTCAGGGGTCGCTAATCACGATTCAATTCAATTCAATTTATTCATCCAATATTTCTATTTAAACAGTGTTTATATACATATCAGTTGTAAATGATACTGTACCCACGCGGTACTGCAATAATTTCACTCCTAGTCAACTTGATTATTTTATTGTTTCTGATCTTTCAGTAGTTTCTCTATTCGATCAACTCTATTTTCTATCTGACCACGATTTAATCTTTTGTTCGTTAAATGTTAATTTGTCTCGTAATGCAATTTCTAATAATATTTTTTCCCGTGATTTTAAAAATGTTAACTATCAGTCCCTGTTCCTCGATGTGTCAATGTTATCTTTCAATGAATGTTGGCTTCACCATAATATAAACGATAAGCTTAGGTCTCTTTTAGCACCGATTACATATCTTTTTGACAAACATGTACCGCTACGTACGACAACCGAGAAAAATGTCTCTTGTCCCTGGTTCACCCAATACGTGTCTAATGGCATTAAAAAATGAAACAAATTACAGAAAATATGGAAAATCAGACCATCTCCTGTAAACTGGGAATCTTTTCGCTTGGCTAGAAATGAAGCTGTTCTGTTAGTAAGACAGGCCAAAACACGATTTTTTTCTGAGAAACTAGATTTATCCCTTAATTCTTAAACGTTGTGGAACAACATAAAAAGACTTGGGTTATGTAATAAAAATCGTAATGAATGCAATGAAGATCCTGAGATTTTAAATAATTTTTTTGTTGACATTTTTTCTACCTCTAATAATACCTCTACGCTTTCCAGTGACAACCTGACTTTACCACAGTCTTTTAAGTTTGAAACGGTTAGTCAAATTGATGTTGGAAACTGTGTTATGCAGATAAAATCAAATGCAGTTGCAGAAGATGGCATTCCCATCAAATTCTTTAAACTTTTACTACCTCACATAATAACTTCTCTTACGCACATTATAAATCATTGCTTTATAACATCCTCCTTTTCCGACATGTGAAAATTGCCATCGTTACACCTATAGCTAAAAAGCAAAATCCATCTGGTGCGAATGATTATAGGCCTATAAGTATACTGTCACCATTGTCAAAGGTATGTATGTGAAAAACTTATGGCTCAACAAATTAGCAAATATCTTTCTGAGAAAAAACTGCTATCCCGCTATCAGTCTGGTTTTAGGGCAGGGCATGGGTGTTCCTCAGCGGTAGTAAAGGTTCTTGATGATATTCGACCAGAATATGATGCCGGCTCTATGACTTTACTCTGCTTACTTGATTTTTCCAAGGCCTTTGATAAAGTCAATCATAATTATTTGTGTCAAAAGCTTAGGTATCTTTTTTAGTTCTGTGATAGTGCTGTTAATCTAATGTCTAGTTATTTGTGTAATAGAATGCAAAGAGTTAAGGTTGGTCAGGTATCCTCATCATAAAAATTAGTAGTAAGTGGTGTTCCAGAAGGCTCTATACTAGGTCCTCTGTTATTTTCAATTTTTATAAACGACATCTTTATTGTTTGCCGGAATGCATCTGTTCATGCTTATGCAGATGATATCCAGCTTTATCTTTCGCGACGAACTGGGCTTCTTGATGATCTGTGTTGTAGGTTAAATGAGGATCTCAGTTGCATCAATGAGTGGGCCAAAAGTAATGGCCTTCAACTAAACGCTGCCAAATCGTATGTTCTTCCTACATGTAAAAGTAAAACTTGTGTCGTTGATGTCCCTGATCTGTTTATTGGCAATAGCATACTGACTGTGGTGTCGAAAGTAGTAAACCTAGGTTTCTACATTAATTCTTCTTTATCCTGTGTAGACCATGTTAATAATATAGTCCAAAAAGTTTATTATGTCCTACGAAACTTAAGAATGTCTGCTAGTGTCACTCCTACTGAAATTAAACGTAGATTAGTCATACAGCTAATTTTACCAATCATTTCTTATTCAGACATAGTATATAGTAAACTTGGCGCATCTTCCCAGTTAAAAATTCAAATTGAATTCAATTACGCCACGCGCTATGTGTATGGTCTCCGAAAATACGATCGTTTGTCTCGTTTCCGAAATGCAATACTTGTATGCGACATAACTGCTTACCTAAATGCTAGACACTGTATTTACCTGCACAAACTAATCCATGGGAAAATTCTTTGCTATCTGCATGAAAAACTTCAGTTTTGTATGTCAAGTAGAAGCCATGTTCTGATAGTTCCGAGACACAACTCATTAAACTCTTCCCACCTGTTTTTCATTAACGCCATTAGGTTGTGGAATGCTTTGCCAAGATGGCTTAGGGAGGTCGCTGGGAGAGGTCCTTTTAGGCAATCTATCTTTTCATTTTTCTCTACTCGATAGCTTTTCACTACCTTACTTCTCTATGTTATCTATTCTTTATCTATTCTGTGTATCAGAAACTTTTTTCAATCTTAACTTAACTTTAATTCTTTTTATTTTTTATATTCTTTAAAATAAAAAAATAACATAAAGCCAATACTGTTTAAAAATTAAGGTCATTATTTTTGATTCTGTTTCAAATAGGTGTTATACTTATACTTCATTTTTAGTTTTTAACTTTAATTTCAAATTTTTAATATAAAATTATTCATTTTCATTTTCATTTTAATTTCAATTTTAATATTAATTTTAATTAGATTTAATGTAAATTAATTATATTTATGCATTTATGTTGTACTATAAAAGAGCATAGCTCTTATTGTACTTATGAATACTTAAATTAATAAATAAAATAAATAAATAAAAAAATAATATTTATGAGATCTATCAGAGATATTACATAAAATTTAACTTGTATCTAATCAGATTAACGTAAAAAATGTATACATCAGTAATAACTTCTTAAAGGTAAAAAATGGGATAAAACACCTTTATTTGAATGAAAAAAAATTCAAACAATAACTGAAAAAGTAGTTGCATATAGTTAGATAATTTTTTAAGAAATAATCAGCTACATAACAAGATCTTTCATGTATGGTAAATTTTATGCGTACATAGTTAAAAATTATGTTATTTCTAAGCAATCTCTTAATATAGCATAAGAAGAGTTCAAAATTCTGGTAAAATAATTATGATTTTGTCTTCGCATGAAATCTGTGAACAATTCGTATCCCGTTTAATTATGTAGCGTTCGTGTGGAACATCTTCAGTGCCTGTTGTTTAACATTTTCAAACATTTATTTTGTATGTTTTGCATTTTAGTTAGATAGCATTTTGCGGATTTGTACCATACAGGAGAAGCATACGACAGAATTGGTCTTATGACACATTTGAATAGTAAGTTTTTGTTTTTGGAATTTAGATTTGAGCGTCTGTTTAATATAGGCCAAAGTGCTCTGAAAGATCTTACTGCTACTGCTTTTTCGCAGGCTGCCTCTATATGTTTGCGGAATAAAAGCTTTTGGTCAAGTATGACTCCAAGATACTTTACTTCGGTTTGAATATTTATAATGCTGTTATTAAAAGCAAGATGGCGCATTGGAAGTCTTTTTGGTGATTTATTAAATGGAAAGATAATAGCTTGTGTTTTATTTTGATTAATTTGAATCTTCCATTTTGTAAAATATTTGTTGCAGGACTCAATGCTTTCTCCATTTTCTTCAAAAGTGCGCTTGTTAGCTTACTTGATGTGATCAAAGCTGTATCGTCAGCATAGTAGGCTACATCCATCAACTTCGGGACCTGGAAATTTGCAGTATAGATCACATACAATAGCGGGGAAAGTATTGAGCCCTGAGGTAGGCCAGCTGGAATACTTTTGGTAGAATAGAGAAAGTTGTTCACCGAAACCGAAAACGTTCTGGTATGTAGAAAATAGGATACGAGTTTGCACAGCTATTTGGGTACATTCATGGAAGCCAGTTTGAAGATAAGACCATTATGCCAGACTGTATCGAATGCCTTTTCTATATCCAGAAGTATAATACCAGTTGACTTTTTGTTACGTTTGTTTTTAAATATTTTGTACTATGATTTTTTTTTTTAAACCGAATGCTCATTTGATACTAAGCCACGAGAAGAAACAAACTCATTGATTCGGCGAAGAATAAGTTTTTCAATAACCTTCCCTTAATTTCTAAAACAAAAAGAAAACAACAACAACAACGTTACAGCAGCTCCAACAAGAACATAATCAACAGCACAGCAGCAAAACCTGTTATACAGAGAGCCGCTAGCTGCAGCCAAAGAGACATCATCATCGCTGGACAGCAGTGCAGTTTTTTTTTAGCTGAGCGAGGGGCTTTTCTATGCTCCTCGCAGAGTAAGTAATTGTTGTTGTCTTCGTTTTCGTCATCTCCGATATCCTCTCCCATTAGTTACGTTTGTAAGTAAGGTTGCAAAGTGGGCTAAATTGTGCTGAAGTAAAGGCATAACACTTGCTTCAGTACTTTTGTATTGCTCATGTTGTGCAATTCTCTTGCAGCCATAACTAATTACCTTGATTACCATATATGCCCTTATTTGTTTGATATTTGCATGGTGCGGAAATGTCGGGTCATTTTCGCATAGATTTTTGCAATATTCGTGGACTGAGGGCGAATTTTTTCTCGGTATATGTTCATTGTACTCTACATAGGCCTCAAATAATGGCACTAGGCGAGACCCAGGTGGCCGAGGATGCAGATCTACTGGATTTTCATATACCTGGGTACCGCTTACTGCCATTGTTTTCTTTGCATAGAGGCATCGCACTTTTTATAAGAACGGATGTAGCATACCAGTGTGAGAGGAGTCTGAACGTGACCGATCCAGAGTTTAGCTCAATGTGGGTTAGGTTCAGGCTTCGCTCTCACTTGCTGCATTTTTGTTTTATTTATAGAAGCCCGAATCTTGGGAGAGAACCCACTTAAAACAAACTGGACTCTCTCTCTCTTATTCGATTACGCATATTTTGGGGTTGTTTCCTGACAGTGAGATCGTTGTAACAGGCGATTTCAATGTCCACAACCCGGCTTGGTTACGTCACTCGGGCCCATTGACACCTGTTGGGCAATATGTTGAGCTATTTGCTGAATCGAACCAATTGATTCAACTAGTGAAGGAACCCACTTTTTTTCCTCAAAGTGATATGCATAGCCATAATACCCTTGTCCTTTTTCTGACTTCACATCATGAAAAATATGATGTGAGTGTCAACGCACCTCTTGGTAACTCGGACCATTGTACCATCTCCGCTGTTTTTCCATATTCTAACCCCTGCACCTCTACGCCTAAAGCCCCTAAGAGGACTGCATGGTTTATGGAAAGGCAAATTGGACTGCGTTAAATAATTTTTATAGCAGCTTCAATTGGAAATTATGTTTTGCTGATAGAAATGTGAATGCCGCGGCTGTCATGGTACAAGAAATTATTTTATTGGGTATGCGGTCTTTCATTCCCAATAAGATGAGAAGCATTAAACCAAAAGACCACTCATGGTTTAATGAGACTTGCAGGATTGCAGTCAGGTCCAAAGAGGAAGCCTTTCAGAATTGGCGTTCTAACAAGAATACTGATACTAAAAGACTTCGCGTCGAGGCAAGGAATCGCTGCAATGCAATTTTAAAACGCGAAAAGTTTCTGCACGAAGCTCGCATTCGAGAACAGGTTCTTCTCTGCCCCAAAGGGAGCAAAAACTTTTGGTCATTTGCTAAAAGAGTGAAGAATCAGACATCATCATCGATTGCAACTCTTTTAAAAGATGACCAAATCTTCACTGACTCGGCTGATAAAGCGAACCTATTGGCTAGATTGTTTGCAAAAAAATCCACTCTCTCGGATAGCAATCAGCCACTGCCCTTTGTTGGGGGTGGATCTTCTGCAATGCAGGAGATATACTTTCGAACGAGAGCAGTTAAAAGGGTCCTTACAAATCTCAACGTAAACAAGGCCTCTGGTCCTGACGGCATACCGCCAATTGTGCTTAAAATGTGTGCTTCTTCGCTGGCTCGGCCTTTACGCAACCTTTTCAACGTCTCCTATAGAACAGGAGTATTTCCATCTTGTTGGAAGGTGGCAAATGTCCAGCCGGTACTTAAAAAGGGTGATGCCACGAACCCTGCAAACTACCAACCTATTGCGATATGCTCTACGCTTTCCAAAGTTATTGAGAGCGTGGTAAACTTCAACGTTGTGGACTATCTGGAGCGCAACCAACTGATCAGTGACCGTCAATATGGTTTCCGTAGGGCTCGCTCTACTGGTGATCTTATGGCGTTCTTAACCGAAGAATGGAATAAATGCGTTCACTTTTTCAGCGAGAGCAGGGTTGTTGATCTTGATATTTCTAAAGCGTTCGACCGAGTGTGGCATAAAGCGCGCGTTTCAAAACTTGTTGCATATGGTTTTGGTGGTAATTTTGCTCGATAGATCACGTGTTTCCTCAAGGACAGAACGATTCGAGTCAAGGTTGACGGTATTTCGTCCAAGGAGTACGCCATTAACGCAGGAGTACCGCAGGGGTCAGTTCTATCGCCAACCTTGTTTCTGGTTTTTATCAACGACCTTCTGTCGTTGACGCATAACCCAATACATTCGTTTGCGGACGACAGCAGCATTTGTCATTCGTATGCATTTAGTAAACGCCCAAGCTCTATGGAGATTGAGAGAAAAAGGCAAAATATGAATGACACACTCCTAAATGATCTACAAAAAATCTCCGAGTGGGGTCTTGCTAATAGAGTAGAGTTCACTGCAAGCAAGACTCAGTACTGCCTGTTAACCCACAAGCGGATGGATTGCCCCTTAGCACCCCTCAATATGAATGGTGTGGATCTTGTGGAATCAGCCGCTATTGACGTTCTGGCCATATCGATCAGATTTTATCTTCGTTGGAATGATCATTATTTCGATGTGTCGAAAGAAGCGGGCAAGTGCCTAGGTTTTCTAAAACGGTGCAAAAAATATTTCACTTCAGCTGATCTTCGCATGATCTACACCTCATATATATGGCCGAAAATGGAGTACAATTCACACATTTGGGCAGGGCCTACTGTATAGGTATTACCATGGGAAGTGTTCAAGGGAGATACATGGCCTGATGCCACCAGCTCGTGTGTTTCCCAGGTCCACTCGGGCAGCTGTCCAAGCCCACCCTTTTACCATTGCATCGATGCCCAATAGAACATCGCATTACCATGATAATTCGTTCTTTAGTCGCACGGTTAAGTTGTGGAATAGTCTCCCTGCGTGCGTGTTTCCTGGCAGTTTTGAGCTGTGCAAATTTAAAACAAATATTCACCGACACTACTCCATCTATTCACCCTCCAACTAACTATCACCCATCTTCCGAATCAACACAATGCTTACGCATTTATAGGGGGCATCCAATGAGCGTTGGTTTAGTCTAAAAAAAAAAAAGCTAAACTTAACGGGTTCTAGTAGTGAGCATTAATGGGTTAAGCAACTTTGAGGCATATTTGTTGACTTGCGGTAGTTTGGTTAAAATGATGACGAAAGGAATTAAAAAAAATATCAAATCATACAACTTTAGCATATCATACAACTACCCAGCAAAATTTTTGATACAAATGTGACATGCCGTTTTAGGAACACTGGTTCCAGAAGACATTCTATGGAACCAATTCTGCTTTTTAGCCTTATCAAGAAGTGCTTTCAAGAGGTATTCTCAAAAACTACTTTTGGAAGACTACTTCTGGAAATAGTATTTAAAATCACTTGAAGTAAAAAAATTAGATATATCTTTATATATAAAAGAGAGTGATCATTAAGTTTATAACTCAAGAACGGCTGGACCGATTTCTATGATTCATACCGATTCGAACTGGCCTCCGGCCAAACAAAAAGAATACCTAAAATAAGTCTCGAAAAATCCCCGAAAAAAAAATATATGAAGAAAATTCATTTTCCGATACATTTTGTATGGAGCTACTTTACGACGCATTTTGGATGATCGATGACTTTTTTTTGTAGCAATTTTTTTGTCACATATTAAAAACGAACATAATTTTAAATGCTAGTTCCGTCAGAATTTTCAATTTTTAACAAATTTTTAAGTATTCAACAACAATTTTCACAAGCAAGATTATATTTGATGGGCGTTTGGAAATGGGGGCGTGGCAGCAAAGTGCCTGGTTTCAGCTAGTATAATTATAAAATATGCTTTAGATATATTTCGTGGGATTTTTTGACCACAACAAAATACAACCACATCCTACTTCCAACACCAAAATGCCATTAAAATCGCGAAAAAGGATATTTTCCGCAGGATTTTTTAAAACCCCTACAAAACAAAATCATTTCCTACTTCTAACACTAAAATGCAGTGAAAATCGGGAAAAGGGATATTTTCCGTGGGATTTGTTAAACACCCAACAAAATCCATCACTTTTTATTTCCAACACAAAAATCACGAGAAAATTGGAAAAAAGGATACTTTCCGTGGGATTTTTTTAAGCCCCCCTAACCACAAAAACATTTAATTCCATGAAATGTCTTCTTAAAGTTCTCCTGAAAAACACCTTCCACAATCCTTTCATTAAAGGGCACAAATAAATCTTCCATTAAAAAAATTCTGGAAGTACTTCTAGAGAAGACTAAGGAAAGCATTCCTCCCAATGACATGCATATGTTAAAATAATGCCTACTGGGTATGTAAGTGGAAGGTATGGATTTCAAGACTTTCCCTTCCACTTTGCTTTCTTTTAGAAGCACTTCTTTTGCTGGGTAGTTATACTTATGTAAATAGTTTTAATATAAGCTAAGAACAATTTTAAAATATTTTTTTACAATAATTTTTGCAAACTTTATCAAATATGTCAAACAATTACTTTGATGACATTTGTAATGAAATGTTTTTAGCACACCACTATAAAACAAGCTAAGCGTGGCTGATTGGGTTCCTATTGATCTTTAGGTTTATTTGTTGAGTCATTTGAATGAGTCGATATAAAATCCACACAAAATTTGAAAAATATCAAACAATCTAAAATAGATTTCCCAATGCTATTAAAAAAGGGAGTTCGTTAAAACTCATTGAACTTTCCGATAAAGAAATTAGATATAAATCAAATTTATTGAACTTCTACCAAAAATGCGACAAGAAATATCTACATTTCAGTGCCGTCAGATAAACAAAAATGCTTTATCAAATAACACACAAGCATATATTATGTGACCTTAAGCTCTAAAGCTCCTATTCTCAAAGAAAGACACATTCCAAGCTTGTGTCTATGCCATAGAAAAACCATTTAATTCTCATATAAATTTTTCCTTTGCATTAAAAATTATTTATTTCTATTGATTGATAAATGTTCAGCTTCATATATCATAGTTATTGTTTTTCGTTGTTGATTTTCTTTTAATACTGAGTTTCTTCCGGTTTCTTTTTATATTTGTTTGAAATACTTTTTGTAATCATGTAGCTAGCGAGCTAGCATATGAAGGTGTCTTCAATTATTTTCGGTTATATTTATTAAATATCATATACAGTGATGTGCAAAAAAATAGAGACACCTGTATTCTTATGTTCAAAGCTGCATGAATTATATACAAGGTGCCCCAGATATACCATTAATTCCCTCGGTTGGTGATTCTCCTTGATTAGGCGAGTATAAAACTTTATTGATGAAGATCACCCCTTCCACTCTTCGGAGCCAGAAAGTGAAAACTTGAAAATATTTTTCATTACGTCATACTCTATATTTTATTTATCTCTTAACCGATCTCCAAAGCTAAAAGCATCTTGAAAAATAGACTACATGACCTTCAAACCAATGATACAACAACCGTTTTATAATCGCACAATACCAAATGCTAACTGTCTTACGTGTAGTAATTTAAAATAAAAAAGTAGTTGTGTTTGCATTGAGTACTACAAGACTAAGGCAAGATCAAAAACCAAGTCAATAGAAAACTTTATCATAAAAAAATTAAATCAAAAAAATATTCAAAAAATTTATTTAATATTCGAGATATTTGTTATCAAAGATGAATTCAAAAAATTTTTAAAATTTAGCTGCTAATAACTTTCTTAAGGGTGACTTTTTGCAAAATGTTTTATAAACAACTTAATGCTAATTTGATAAACATCTCAATAAGTTATAAACTTTGGAAACTGAATAAAAGATGCATTAAATATGGAGTAAAATGTAATGACACTTATTTTCTAGCTCCCATCATCCATCAGCTCCTGATGTGGCGATTTGTAACAAAAATATGTTATAATTCTGTGGTATTCCAGTTTTTTAAAACAAATTTAGTCACAAATGGGTTGCATTAAAGTTTCAAATAAGTAATTTGTAACAAATCATTCTTTTTCTTGCAAATAAGTTAAACTACGGTTTTAATTATGTTACGAATAAATGCACTTATTGTAAAAATGTTTCATAAAGTTTTAAAAAAATAAGTAATTTTTACGTTAAATTAACATTATTACAACATTTCTTTTGTAGCACCTACAAAAAAAAATGTTTGTGTATTGGAATTTTATCAAATACAGTAACGAGCTAGCAACCTAGATGCGACTAAGTTACTTTATGTTTATATATCAGTGTCACAACAACTAAATCTTTAAAACTTTGGTTTGAAGATGTTTTTATAAAGTTATAGCAAAGTCACTACAATTAAACGTTTTCAAATTTGCTGTGACGCACTAAAATGCCATAAGCAGAATATAAATTTTATTGTTCACAAAAAATTTTGTGTTGCTTGACAATCTAGCAAATTCAACAATTTTTTTCGTTGAATTGCAATGAATCATTGTGATACTATGAGAATTTGTTTTGTTGCAAGAAGGTTGAAATGAGGTTTTTATTTAGTTACAAGAACATTGAAAATAGTCATTGCAACCTTATGCTGTATTGAGGTTATTATTCAGTTGCTTAAACTTTAGGAAATATTATAATAACTCAAAAAATGTAGTTAGCAAAAATAACGTTGGATTGAGGTTTTCATTAAGTTGCAAGAACATGGAAAATAATCATTGTATGATTGTGCTGTATTATTGAAGTTTCAACTGTATTCAGTTGATGGAAGTTTAAAAAACATAATTGTAACTAATAAAATTTTGCTTGATATAAGAACGATGTATTGAGGTTATTATTATGTTGCAAGAACTTTAGAAAAAATCATTGCAACTAATATAGTGTAATTAGTTGCATGAACGTTTTATTGGAGTTATAATTCAGTTGCATGAAGTTTTGAATAAAATTTGTGTTAGTAAATGTTGCAGTTTCTTTTTTTTATTCTTCACTTATAACAACTTTAAAAAATATTTGTATCTTTTGATATTAAGTTAGTTGCACGAACTATGTAAAATAAAAATAAAATAATAAACTGGCCATTTCAGCCCTTGGAAGAACTCTGACCTAGCTTCATTTGATCAATTGTGTTGTGCGTGTTATTAAATGTTTGATCACAAATGACCGAGAACTGGACCTGTATGTTTTATGCCGACTCCGAACAGCTTATGTTCTCAAGAAGCTTTACATGGCAATTTTTACTCTCTGAGGTTTGCCATTGTCTGCAGAGAGGTGACGACCGAACAGAAAAATTAATTCAATTGAAAAAACTTTCTGTGTAAGATGGAATTGAACCTGGGCTACCACGGTTCTTTAGCACGAACTATGTATTGAGGTTATTATTCAGTTGCAACAACTTTGGAAAAAAGTGTCTAAAAATTTCATACTCGCCATATTTACTTTTTTTTCTTCACTATGAATTTTTATTGGAATAAATTAAATACGCTTTTCTTTAGTATTTATTATTTTCTTTTAGAATTTCACATCTTTTAAAATACACTCCAAAACATTATCACTGGTTTAATGAAAATTATATTAAGGAATTGTGTATGCAAAACATTTTTAAACTCTTTAAGAATTTATTTTTTTCAATCAGGAATATTTATGTTATCAGTACTCCTTCCTTGTTAAAAAAATCTATCATTATAACAAAAATAACTTCCATAAAACAAATATTTGTTACACTCACGTTATTTAACCTAAATTGTAACGTAAGAATAACACAATAAAAACTTTTTTGGATGTTTCAAGTATGTTTAATCTTGCAGCGTGCAACTTAAGTTTGTACAAACAACATATTTAGAACATTATTATAACACATTTTTCGCCTAATTGTAACCTAATTTGTTACAAAATAAGCGTAAAATATCCCCTTTTTCATTTGTAAATACGTTGCAATTACGATTTATATCCGTATTGGCGACTCTTTTCTGACACTTTTACAACCTTTTTGTGCTGACTGGGAAGTTCGATACTTTTTAAAATGACTTTAAAATGACTTTAAGTTCAAATATTAGACTCTTATTAATTTTTACCGTAACGATGATACTTCGTATGGGACAATACTTTTTGTAAACAAATAAGAACAGCGTCACGTTTAGTTGTATAATAATTATGCCACCTGAATCCACACTACATGTTAGCTCTATTTATTCTGTTTTAAACTAGAATATGCCATAAAACAATAATTATTGATACAATAAATTTTATGTAAGTTTAATTGTTGAACACTTCATTATCAAAACATTCCCGGGTAAAATAAAGCAAAAACCATTTTAAGCACCTTAACGTTGCGTGAAATGTTTTTCAAAGATTTAACAAAAAAAAAAAAACCAAATAATTCCAAGCAATTATATTAAACAGTCATATAATTCTTCGGTGTATTAAAACAACACTTACTTTCAGTTTTTACACTGCGAAAAAAATATTAAACAGCATCATATTTCAAACAACGTTAATATGATGTCAAAGTATTAAGTTTGAAAAAAAATTTGCTATTCTAGATAAAATGCCAGTTTGCATTTGAGAACTTGGACATTTCACAATTTTATTTTTATTCCTTTATCTTTAAAAAATGATTTTCTTCAATTTTAATTGCAGTGTAGGTGATTAAGCTACATCGTAGCCGCATGAAGACGAGGCGAATTGAAGTTGAAAATAAATAAAATATTTCATTTTGTGTTTATTTGAAAAATAATGAAATAGTGTGAATAGAAAGGTGCTTGTTGTTCTATCCAAATTCACAAGCACACACTCACATGCACACTTGTTCGCATAAACACACACCGACTGATAATATTTATTTAACATTTTATTTTAAATTCTCTGGCATCGTAGAAGCACATGTACACACTAATGCCAATATATGTGGGTATGTGTGCGGAATATGTTTGTATATATTTCTAAATTAAGCAAATAGATTGATTTTGGAATTTATTTTCTTCAAAAAGTTAAGTCTTACTAATCGTGGAATAATTATTTTGTCTTTTATTGAGTGAATCCACATTTCACATTAATTTGGCGCAAATTTTCAACAAAAATAAATAGTACATATTCACACACACACACACACACAACCAAACACATATTTACTGTGTTTGGTGCTTATAAGAAGGCAACCATCACAGTTCAGGTGTTTCAATTAATATAAAATTGTTCCTTTTTATTTTAGGGTTAAATAAATAGTTTCCATCGATAAAGGGGCTTCTACACAATACAACGGTTGTACCAACATCGGTTGCTATTTGACGGTTGCATGCGATTATTGTATTGTGTGGAGGAATGCTTGCAACGCCTAGTGCGCTTTTTTGAAGTGAAGCTTTTTACGCCTTGTTTTGTGATTTGCTTTAATGAAATCTCAAAAACGACACTTTTTTCCATACTCCTTTTTCTTAGAATTGTTGTTGCTTTCTGCTTGCGTCTGTTACACCAAGATAATATAAAATTAAAAATATTTCTTAGTTTGGGGTGAATATCGAACCCGTTACACTTCGATTAATAGTCCGATAAGCGGGGTTCACATGGTCCTCGTATTTGACCTTTCGAACGCTCGATACAGCCGACTGACAGCATGTTATTTTGAATTTGAAATGTTTCAAATTCAAGGCCATCACACTAGGCGTGACAACATGTAGGATCATGTGAACCCTGCTATACACAACCAACTGATCCAATATTCTTCGTTGCATTGACTGGTTTATTCAATTTAATATTGAACTATTAACTGAAGATAATAATAACTGAAGATATGTTGCACAAGATAGCATCTTAGTGTTTAGCAACTGTTTAGCCTGAAAGTATGTAAATCTTAATACTGTAAATCTTAAAAGGCATGCTGCTGCTCCGCACACAGTATTTCTCAAATTGTAATTATTTTTGACAGTAAAGTAATTTTACAAGACACAATGTTTTTAAAAATGTTCAGCCTGAAAGTATGCATAGAAAATATATTTGATACTTATCAGCGACACTATTGGGTTTTTACAATAGTACGTTTTTGATCTAACTACCTCTTTTTTTCATTCTTTTATAAAAAAGTTGTGACGAATTTAATGAAATTCTTTTGAGTCGATTTGAGTCGATTGTACCAAAAAATATAATTGTATCAACCGCAAAACGACACTTGAGTTGCTACGGATTGAAGATTGCAAGGCCAGTTTGTAAAGTTGTGTATGAATTTGATTGTTACTAATCTAGACTTTTCGCACTTTTACACTTGAACTAATTTTTCAATACTGCTTCAATACATAAAGTGTTATTTAAAGTGGTACATTTGAAATTTGCAAAAATCAAGTGTATACAAAATTAAGCTTTAAAATGAGAAAACAGTGCTTTCGGCAAAAGGCTCCAAAAAGGAAGTGTGCGAAGGACCTGTCGTAGGACAGGCTTTTATCCTAGTAAATAAATAAAATCATAAAGTTTTCTTTTTCTTATTCCTTTATGCACTTTCTAATTGCTGTAAAATCAGTAAATTAGTTGCTGTTAATGCATTTTTTATAGTATATAATCTGTTTTAAAAACTATTTGCTCTGATTAATACATAAGTATATGTTATAAAAAAAAATCTTTTCCATACAAACCCAGTGGCGAAAGTAGACTTCGAAGACGTTGTCTTTGAAACCATCGTTGAAGAAAACGAAGTAACAATACGGGTTTTTTGCTGACCAGGGGCCGAATTACAGCATCCGTAATCAAGCAAAATTGTACAAGATTAATAGGCACTTGTCTCGTCGTGCCCTTCGTAATCTTGCTCGATCACGGATGCTGTAATTCGGCCCCTGTATTCATAAATTCAGTAGCAAAATAAATCGTATGAAATATCTGTCATAAAATTTTTTAAATTTTTAAAATATATAAAACAAAACCGACTTAGAATTTATGCAAACAAACAACCAAACTTATAAGTGCGAAAAGTGCCTTTTGTCTCGTCGTCAATCGATTGTTTCTTCGCCACCCATAAATAGTAAAGGTACTACCAAACATCTGAAACCTGCATGTGCCGACGTTTCTGCCAAGCCATGTACTCTACCAGCAGCGGCAATTGATAGAGCTCAACACTCACACACGTCTCTCAGCATGCTCATTGGGCAGAAGTTTGAAAAGCAGACCGAATGGATAGAATTGCGTCTCTCAAATTAAAGCAAGCTGATCGCCTTGCAAATCAAAGAAACACTTCAAGAGAGTGAATCCAGAATACTTGCTTAACTTCGACATAATATTGCAGAAATGACTTGCTGCCTACGCTCAGTTACTGAAAGAGTCACCCAGTTGGAAAACGTTGTCCCTGAGTTCAATATAGTTAAAGAAGAAGTAAGCACGCTCAGAGCTGAGGTTGAGGAGCTAAGGGCGAAGCTGGCCAAGCAGGAACACACTGGTGTTGCATGCGATCTACGACTTAATGGCCTTCCGATGGTGAAAATCTTCATGAAATTTTTAATAAAATATGTACCTCCGTAAATATTCAACCACCCAACATTAAAAATATACACCGCATTAAGCAAAGAAAAACATCGCAGCCGAACCATAATGATAACACAATCATTGCTAAATTTTATACGCCGTTTGATAGAAATTTTGTGCTTAATTCAGTAGCAAAGTTCGACGTAAAAACAATGACTTTATGCGCTTGCACCATGCGGGGTTCCAGTCAACTAAACCTTTCTACGTCAACGAAGGGCTAAGCAAAGACAATTCTATTATTCTTCAATCTGCTCTTCAGTTAAAAAAACAGCAAAAATTCTCCGCTGCTTTCACTCGTCGAGGCATCGTTCATGTAAAACTAAAACCCAACGATAACCCGATCTACATTGATACTATGCTAAAACTAAATATTCTCGCAGAATCTGTCACAACTGAGCAGTACAACAACAACAATCAGCACAACAACACAAATAATATGTTTCGCAACAATGAAGACAATTGTACAAGCAACTTGTTTCATATTACTGATGTCAACAACTGCACAACTTAAGATGATGCTTGCTAACGTTTGTTTTAAAACCTATATATTATGTTTGTTTTCGGATTCATTCCAAAAAATTATTAATATATGTAATAATTTATTGATATCATATATTATCTTTAAAATTTTTAATTTAGCATAGACTTATTTTTGTTACAATATTATTGCAATGACCGTTTACAAAAAGAGCACACATGGTAGCAAAAATACACCTCTTCTAACACATGTCAAACTTATTAACTAGCGATCGACTTCGTTCCAAAGACAACGCGTTTAATTTAGTTCGAATACTGTGTAAGCAGAGGGCTGGACTTAATATATGCCATCTTAATGCGCAAAGTGTTTTTAATAAGATGGATAAATTAAGGTATATTTTCGAGAGTTCAGGCGTTGATATTCTTTGTATTTCAGAAACATGGCTTAATGAGCATATGCACGATAATTTGTTCAACTTGAGTGGTTTTAAAATGTTTCGCGCAGACAGATTGGGTCATGCAGGTGGTGCAGCTATCTATGTGCGTGATAATATCCCGTGTAAAGTAACTTGTAAGTTTATTGCTATATCCAATGCAAATGAAAAGTTCCTTATAGGTAATGTCTACCGTCCCAATCGAACTATTGATATGACAAATCTTATTCAACTCATTGAAAATATCTCTCTTGGCTACTTACAAATTCTTATTGCAGGCGATTTTAATAGCAATCTCTTAACGGAAACTCACTTAGCTCTCAAAATGCAGACTTTAGGACTTTTTCCAGTCAACACTACTATGGCTACGCACTATACAAAAACTATTAACACACTGCTTGACATATTTCTTCTTAACGATGAAACAAAAATTTTACTTTATGATCAGATATCTTATCCTTCATTTTCTAAACATGATATAATTTTTGTGTCGTGCGACTTTCAGTTGAAGGCGCAACCAAATTTTTTGCAATCCAACCTCAGTAGTCTTTTTGAGTAGTTCGTCCCACTTAAAAATAAAAATTTTAAACCTATTCAGCGCCCATGGTTTAACGACAAAATTAAAAACTTAATATTGCAACGTGATACACTATACAATCTTTGGAAACGTTTTAAGACACCGGAGATTTATAGTGAATTCAAAAATGCTAGGAAAATTGTTGTTGCAGAAATAAAATCAGAAAAAACAAAATTTTATTGTGAAAAATTCTCTTTTGTAATTGATAGCAAAAAAAACATGGCAGGAAATAAAAAAACATTGGAATGGGCAAGTTTAAAGGTAGGAAAAGTGATGATGTTGATGTAGACGATTTAAATATAAAGTTTCTAGATCTTCCAATGCCAGCAATCTCTCATGAATCTTTCGCTAACCCTAACAGCGTGCGAAGTAACAACGTTTTTAGTTTTAAATGCGTTGAGCAAACAGATGTTCTCGAGTGTTTTTTAGCTATAAAGTCAAATGCTGTTGGTTTCGACAATATTCATCCAGTATTTCTCAAGGCACTACTCCCAAAATTACTACCTTTTGTAACACACATTTTTAATTTTATTCTCACTACTTCTATATATCCTTCCACTTGGAAACAGGCAAAAATAATACCGATTCCAAAAACGTGCAACGAATACCGTCCTATAGCCATTTTTTTGTATGTATCAAAAGTTCTAGAGCTAATAATTTATAGATAAATGTGTAAGTTCATTTGTAGAAATCATTTAATAGACGAATGTCAATCTGGATTCCGAGTTAAGCGAAGCTGTGTAACAGCACTAGTTGATGTTGTTGAAGACCTTAGAGTAGGTGATGAGAACAAAATTAACTTTCTAGTGCTTTTAGACCACTCAAAAGCCTTTGATACGGTGGATCATTCTGTGTTGTGTAATAAGCTCGTGAATCTGTTTCATTTTTCCCCGACTGCTGCTAATTTGATATCATCCTATCTATCCAACAGAACACAAGCAGTTTGTTCAAATGGCATTGTATCAAAATTCCTACCAAATGACAGAGGTGTTCCTCAGGGTTCTGTGTTAGGTCCTCTGCTCTTCTCTGTATACATAAATTGCCTACCAAAAGTTTTGAAAAATTGTAATATTCATATGTATGCCGATGATGTCCAATTGTATGTTAGTTGTTCCTGTGAGTCTATCGTCCCTTGTGTTTCGAACCTAAATGATAATCTTCGACGCGTTAACGAATGGGCCACATCAAATGGCCTATATTTAAATCCCAGAAAAACAAAATGCATTGTCATCTCAAAAAAAAACAGTAGACTATTCACTCTTCCCAAAAATTAATCTGAACAGTTGTGATATTGAATGAGTGGATAGCGTGAAAAACCTAGGTATAATATTTAATAGAACATTGTCGTGGAACACTCATATAGGTAGCACTATCGGTAAAGTGTATGGTATGTTACGTGTTTTATGGACAACTCAATATTTTACGCCCCTTAGAACACGTATCTTACTGGCTAAATCGTACCTTATGCCTACCCTGCTCTATGGGTGCGAAATATTTGCTAACTGTGACAACTTATTTAAACACAAACTAAATGTTCTCTTCAACAACATTAATCGTTATGTTTATAGCTTAAAACGTAGAGATCATGTCTCCGTGCATGCAAAACGTTTATACAATATGACTCTCGACAATTTACTGAAATTTCAATCACTAATTTTACTGCACAAGGTGGTTTATACTAGGGAGCCAGTTTATCTGTACAACAGGCTCGGGTTTGCTAGATCACGAAGATCAAACGTTATTATACAAATGCGTCATTCTTGTCTGGCATCGGAAAGACAATTTTTTGTGTATTCAATCCGGCTTTGGAACGCTCTACCAACTGATCTAAGAACAATTACCAATGCTGTGCAATTTAAATTTCGATTGAATATTTTTTTTTCTCCTCATTGCAATAATTGTAAATTTTCAGTTTATACACAAGCAGAATTGTAATTTAAGCTATCAAGTAATACTTTTATTCGAATTTAAATTCAAACATTACTGTTTTATATAAGCTTTATTATTAAGTTTTTTATAAGTAACTTGTATAATTAACCCTGTTATCACAAATACTGATGAAATTAGAGGCTAGTGCTTTAATTATAAGACTTGTCTTGTTGCATTAGTATGTCAATAAAATATATAAATAAATAAAAATAGATAAATATATTAAAAAGCAGAAAATCTGGCTTCAAAGACGGATCGATCCATGAACGGAATGAGGGAGAGTGGAAAGCATAAAGCAAGAGAGCGCGATGGGGCAAACACAAGCAGAGGTGTACTGGTTTTATGTGAACACGTACGTGGCAGTACGTGGATCCTATCCGTCGTTGAAGACATGGCAAAAAATAGTATTGCAAATCGTTTGGCTAATTTGTTCGAAATGGTCTACGAGCACAGCTTTAGGATTGGAGCGATCTGTCATCGAAGACTAAGTGCTGTCTTGAAAAACGTCTTCGAAAACGGATACATTCGTTTTCCATTGGGAATTATTAGAAACTATGTGGATACAATAAAAAAAATCTAGTATTTTTTTTTAAATCTATTAAACATTTTGTGAAATTGACAATTGCAATTATAAGGATTTCTTAGTATAAAATGATATCAAAAGCTACTTGACAAAACTGTCAACACACAAAAAGATCTGAACAAGAAATATTTATATGATATTTTTTGCACTTTCCAACTTCATGTTAAAAAAGTATTATAAAAACTGCTTTGTATGTTAATTTACAATTTTAAATCACCAGAATAACGCCAATAGTTCTCCATTTGAAAATTCCCTTTTATTTGTACGACCAAGCAAAATGCTTCCCTTTATCCCTTTTAGCTCACAAGACGATTGAAAAATCCCTCAAAAAGGGAAATTACCCTCAATCTGGCATCACTGACTATACACGAGCAGGCTCCATTGAGCTGGGCAAAACTTATCACAAGGTACTAATTGTTTGAATGTTCACAGGCACTTAAACAATGCCTTTTTGATAATTATAATTTACGAATGATAAGCGATCCAAATATTTGTTCAATATGATTTAGGACAAGTATTGATGCAGTATTTGCTAGATATATCGATGATATGTATTATATGTTTGCTATTTTAGATATCAAAACCAACAATTCCATTAATAAATTTCCATAATAATAATCCAAAACTTTTACACAAATAATTCAAAATTATGTAACATGTAATCAAATAAAATAATAATGTAATGTAATAAAATGTTCTGGTGTGAATATTAACGTGTATGTTTTTTTAAGTTAACTTTTTGATATATAAAATTTTTGAATTTAAAAATTATTTTATTAAAAAGCCATTAAATTATCAAATCTATTAAAATGCGAAAAAGCATTTCCGCTTCGCTCGTGTGTCCAACGACGCATGTTTTTTTTAAATATGTCTTCGTAAATTAAACATAACTTTAAAATGTATTTAGTTTTAACCAATATAAAAAATTAACAAGAACAACAAATTCATCACTAAAAATATCAAACGAAAACTTTTTATTTAGAAGATAAAATGCTTTAAAAAGTTTTGAAAAATATAAACAAAAAAAAACAAGATTTTTCTCTATCTATATATATATAAAAATTAATGTATGTATGTGGCTAAATCACGTACAGACTCCAAAACCGCTGAACTGATATTTATGAAATTTTCAGGGAAACTGAAGCCGCAGCTTGAGAGTGTTCCTGTGAGGTTTGGTAACGATTGGACTAAGGGGCGTGGTACCTCCCATACAAGCCAAATTTGCGCTATTGACCACAAACCAAAAAAAGGATATATACCAGACGGTTTCGATCGTAAAGAACTAAGATTTAGTAATATTGTTAATATGCACTAAAAATAGGGCTGTCCCATTTAAGTTAAACTCACTTTTCGGGCGGTCAGCGTCGAGTGAAGCAAAGTGCGCCAGGCTTAAGCTAAATTGAGCTGAAATTTGGGCAGTCGATTTGTTTCGATTACGAGATGGTTTAAGGAAAATAATTTTGCGGCACCCCTTTTTACCGCTTACACAACAAAAATGCTATATTTCGTATGGTTTTGATCGTATTAGATTAAAATTTGGTTACTTTTGGCAATTATATTGAAAATGGTGAATATATTTGGCATTTCTTGACATTTTCGTATATGGCAGTAAGGCGGTCTGTGGCAGAACGTCTGCTGGGGAATACTAGTTGAATATAAATAAGCCTACGACAGCTTGCGACTTGCAAGTATGCTAGCTTACAAGCGAACGGCACGAAGTTTCAAGTAAAGGAAAGTTTGATGCTTTTGGCAAAAAGCTTGAAAAGCTTGTAGTTGAAGGCAAGTTTCTAATTAAAGCAAGTATCCAAAAATTCAATGAGCTTGTGTAGGAAAATCTTAAGCGTATTATGACTATTAAGAGTTCTGTAAACTACGTGGTTGGCAGTTTTAGGAAGTAGATGATTTCGGATCTGATGTCAGAATTTAAAATTCAAGATAGCGGATAGAGTTGCCACATAGATCTTTATGTATTTTTTCAAATTTTTTTAATTTTGAAATTCTGACAACGGATTTGATTTCGAATATAATGTCACAGTTTTAAAATTTAATATGGAGGTTAGGGTTGCCATCTAAATTTGTACCACAGTATTGCCACCTAATAACATGTATTTTTAAGAGTTTTAAACATCATTTATCAGTGTTAGGGGATCGCTGATTTCGAATCTAAAGTCAAAATTTTAAGATGGTGGGTAGGATTTCCACCTTAATTTTTTTATTTTTACGAACTCGGGGCTGGCGCGAGCTAAAGGGTAAAATGGGTCGCTAAATCCAAATCCGTTGTCAGAATTTCAAAGTCATAAAATTTTGAAATAATAGGGCTGCCACCTAATAATGTCTATTTTAAAGAGTTTTAAACATAATTTATTAGTTCATGCCCCAATTTAGCTCGCAGAAGACAGAAGCATCTAGGAAGCCTCTTTTTTGATGATCTTAGAGATCTTGAGGAGATAGACGTTAAGCGTCTACTGCTTTTCATTATTAGTTCATGGTGGTTTCACGACAGTACATACGAGAGGAGGAGTATATCCCCTGTGGTACCACAACGGACCAAATATCTGGTCTATGTGGGCCGGTCTTTGACCGGCCGCCACTTTAACCTAACCTAATCTAATTCCAACAATAAAACATTATTAAATTAATTAATAATTTACCTCTGCTTTATGCAGTGTAAGCATTTCTGCGTCGACTGCACAGAAGTAAATTGTTTGTTGGCTTCTTTTTGCTGTGTTTTAAAATAACAATCTTTATTTCATGGTATTATGTTTTACGTATTAAATAAAAGCGCTGCAATGCAATGAAAGCTAATCGCCCGATTTGCAGAAGATCAGTTCTCATTGTCGGCACTCGAAAACAGGGTGCGTTAAGCAATCAAAATGCGCTCTCGCTCTTTTGAGTTATCTTAGCCATGAGTATGGCACAATTACTGACAAGGCAGTTGCGTGGACTGGCTTTTTTCTCACAAGCGGCGATTGGTAGTTGTCAAAATTAGCTGTTCATGCAATTAATCAAAGAAAAGTGAAAAAATAAGCGAGGACTTAAACAGAGCTGCGGTTGAGCAAACTAAAAACATTTCAATAAACTTCGCGAATATATTTAATGAATCAAAGAAAAGTTAAAAATAAGCACATAGTTATTCAACAGCTGCAAACTACAACTTCATTAGCTGTTTTTGACAACTACCAATCGCCAAAAAACTGTCACGGCTACCTTGTCAAATAACTATACCATGACCATGAGTTTATTCAGAGCGTATGCGGATAAAATATTCACTCTTCTTATAACTCCTCAACTGCTTTCCTCGCTCGTGAGTTTGTATGCTGAGAAATTTTAAAAGACTAACGTTGTGTTGATGAGAGATGTTGAGTTTTCATCACTCGTGAATTTTGAAATGATAAACTCATTGAATTGCTCACTTTCATTTGATGCGAAACTTTAGTTAAGCACTTCGTACATAATAAATTGAAAGGATTAAGATCAATAATATTAAGTATTTTTCTGAATAATATATTTCATAACATAAACTTAAAAAATCATTATATTTTATGAATTTATAAGAAACTAAGATAAATAAACAAAAAGGAACGTTTTAAAAATTTATTAAGTACTTTAATATTTTATTAAAAATGCAAAAAATTTAGTTCGGCATAAAACACGTATTTATTTTTATTTAACAAGATCACTCGAAATAAATGAGCGAACGCAAAAATTCCAATGAAATGAGCTTATCTTTGCAAAAACTCGCGAGCGAGAAACAATAAATGAATAACAAAGAGAAGGCGTTGTTCAACTCAGTTTTTTGAGTAGCGTAATCTACGAGCGAATAATATTAAAGAGCGAAGAAAAAGTTTCCAAGGTATATTTAAGGAGGTAGTGTTAGTAGATACAATTCTCTCCTGTGGTGGGTACCTAAGCTGTCAAATTCAGTTGCTTACGAACAAAAACAAAACTTGTCAATTGGAATTTTGTTGTGGATTTTTGTGATTTAAATTGATTTAATTGATACAATTAAACGCCAAGAAATTGTGCAATTTGCCGAAAGCCTTTTCAAAAAGAAAATGGCTCATTTTTTGAGTGCCTCGTGAAGAAATACGCAATCGCTGAAACGTTGCTTGTTCCACAATATTTTCACAATCAGTTGTCTATCATCTGTCTTTAATGTGTTCAAGCCAGGGATGGAAGTGGAATTTTTCAGATTATGCCTAATTGCAGAGAAAAATAGTACCTTTTTAAAAAATTTGTGCTTACACTAAAAAAAAGGAGCGTTTATAATAGACTTGCTGAAGCAAAAAAAAAAAATATATTTTTCGTTTCCATACGGATTTCTGAATGCCTAAACTAAGGACACATGTATGGTATTGATACTATAGTATTGAAACCATGAAAGACTTTATACTATGTGGTATTAAAGTAGTGACACACATATCGAAATAGTTTCGTTTGACAATTGCTTCAAAAAATTATTTACATTTAAACAAAATTCTTATTTTAAAAAGAAAAGAAAAAATTTAAATAAAAATTAACCCAGGCAAACTGTTTTTCTTGTTATTTACTTTGAATTAAATTTGTTTTCAAATGAAAACAAAAAGCTGGCTAAAGCTTGCTTTTTCAAGTTTGGATACATACTTGAATTGAAGTACTTGAAAAGGCTTGAACTTCAAGTAGGCTTGTGCAGTTCTCTGATGTGTATCCCTTTAGTGTATGCTTTTTGTATTAAATTAGTTTTTAATACATTTTTAAAACACTTTTTTTTTAAACAAGGCAAAAGGCACTTTCAAAATTATATCAATGTATTGCAAATCAGTGATACTAAATATATAAAAAAAATAAAGATTTTTAAAATTTGTATTTTCAAATGCTATAATTTTGTGAATTTCGACTTTTGTACAGACATATATTTGCTTTAAATTTTTAATGAAATCAGATTAAAGGGCTAACTTTTTATCACCCATAAAATTATTTTCAGACATTGGGCTCGAAATTTGTTTAAAAATAAAACGAAAAAAAAAGGTTTTTTAACTATATTCGATCATAACAACCGACAACTGACACTATTTTCACATTTTATACCTTACAATTTTTGTTTGACTTTCCTCTACATCAGCGTTTCTTAACCTGGGGTCCGCAATATATATGGGGGTCCGCCGTCTAATCTATGGACATTGGAATTAATAATTTTTTTTTAAATAATGATCATAACAGAAATTTTTAGGAAAATAATTGAGGATTTTCGATTCTGTAGGCCTCTGCTTTCACATACGACAGGTGAAGCAATATTTGAAGTATTAAACAACTTTATGTGCACTCATGAAATACCGTGGGATAAATGTGTGGCAGTTAGTACCGACGATGCTCGGGCTATGACCGGTACACGAACAGGACTTCAGGCGTGCGTGAAGAAGATGAATCCATCTATTATCTGGGATCACTGTTGCATTCATAGAGAGGCATTAGCTACTAAGAATATGCCAGAAAAATTAAAAACAGTTTTGGACGACATAGTGCAGGTCGTGAATTTTATTTAAGCCAGGCCTCTAAATCCCCGTATTTTCGGTATGATAGTGAAGAAATGGGCAGCATTTACATTCAGTTGTTATTGCATGCTGAGGTGCATTGGTTGTCTCGTGGCAAAGTCGTGTCGCGTGTTTTTGAGCTGAGAGATGAGATAAGAATGTTTATTTTGAATAATTCTGTTGGCAGCGTCAATAAGCATGCTAATCATTTCAATAACTTTGAATGGCTTACAATGGTGGCATATTTGGCTGATATCTTCAGTGCCCTGAACGAGCTGAACTTAAGTCTACGAGGAAGAGATAACAACATCTTCCAATTTGAAGATAAAAAAGAAGCTATGATAAAAAACTTGACCTTTGGACTAATCGTACAGTTAAAAAAAACTATAATCATTTTCCTACAGTGGTAGCGTTTTGGAATCCTCTGGTAGAGAAATTTTGCCAACGCAAGTAGAAGAGGAAATGATTAAAAACCTCCGCGGTTTGACGTCTTCTTTTCGGGATTATTTTCTAGAACCTGACAGAAATAAAAACTGGATATCAGACCCTTTCAACGCAGATGTTTTAGATATAATCGGCTTGACAACGGTACAGGAAAATCAATTAATAGAAATATAATGTGATTCAGCTTTAAAATGAAATTTGAAAGAATCGTCTTTATCTAGTTTTTGGGTAAATTTAATAAATGTTTATAAAGAAATATCAGAAGAAGCACTAAAATAATTACTGCTTTTCTCGTCCACATACCTCTGTGAAAAGGGCATTCTCTGCTCTTGTATACACCAAAAACAAATACAGAAACAGATTACAATTGGAATCAGATTTGAGATTACATTTAAGTAAAAACATCAACCCAAATATAACTAATTTAGTTTTAAAAAAGCAGCACCAACCTTCACATTAATACAGAATTTTTAATTTTTATAAAAATGTAATTTTTTTCAGTACTAAAATAATTTGTCCAATATTTATTCCTGTGTTTTTATTAAGGGGGTCCTTGAACTTGTGCGTGATTTTCTAGGGGTCCGCGGAGTGAAAAAGGTTAAGAAACGCTGCTCTACATCATATAACAATTCATTGAAAGAAAATAAAAGTTTTTACAAGCGTTTATGTAAATCATTGCTCTCAACAGTGGGTTTTTTTCGCATTTTGCCATTTATATGAAAAATTAGGGCTAATCGAAAAAAACCATTACGATATGTGGATTCGACAAAAAATTTCACTATAAAAAAATGTTATCACTGTTTGTTTAAGTGAAAGTTTTCCAAAATGTTTGGCGTAGTGTAATTATGTTCAAGTAACTTTACTAGCAATGATAAGAATAACAAAATGTCAAAGTAAGCAACAGGTGCATCAAAAATTGAAAATTACATTAATTATATTTACATGCAACTTGATTTTTTTAACTCCGAGAAATTTAATTAGTCCGAAATTTAAACGTATGAAAAGCTATGTTCATCCCTGATTCAAGTTCTTATTCATTGTCTTTTACGCTCTTCTTATGTTTGACAGCTACGGTACCCACCTCTCTGGGACGACTCTACCATGTTGAATATACCTTCTTTTGATCACTCTGAATATTTAACATAAGAGCGCTCAAGTTTTTTTCTTCACGAATGAAGAAAACAAAGTGAATCCGTCAATTGAATAATATTGATGAGGAGGAGTGCAATTTTTCTCTTCAATTTAGAGTTTTTGCGAACCCTGCTTGATAATAAACAGATATTACTTTGGGGATACCGCGTTGTGAGTTACAACACTTATAATTTCGTAATTAAACGCATATTCGATGCATAAAAAGTCTTAAAAATTTAATACAGCTTATTCATGAGCTTTTCAAAAAATTCATAAGCTTAAAAGAAACTCTTACTTAAAGATAAAAAAAGCAAGCCTTATACCTCTTATGCATAATATATTAATACTTTTCTCTTTGTGTATGCATAACTTTTATTTGAAACGTAACTTTATTTTTTCTTCTAAGCTTAAAACTTTTTAACTATGTTGACCTTTTTTCCAATTTCACGAAAGTGCACTCAAGCCCACGATAAATATTTTGTTGTTGCTATCTTCATAAAACATAAAGGGTAAGACATACAGTTTAAATGCGTCCTCATCTACTTGCAATAATTTTTATTATTCTTCTCGCATTTTTTCGTGAGATCTTGCAAAAAATTTAATAAATCTTACCACATTCATTTAAAAGTGGTTGAAATTATCCTTATATTTTATGGTATTTATAGTTTACAACTTTTTAAGTCTAGATAGAAACTCGTATATGAACTAAACCCATCAACATGACTGATTACCTACAAAAACAAACTCGAAAATTGTCACACTTGTAAAAGCCACGCATGCAAAGCCATTAAGGCTTAGTTTTACGATGAAACGTAAGACTACAAAAACAGAAAAAAAGAATTTACACAAACAATAAAATGTGAAAGGATTTTTCTGCTTAAGCAGGAGTAAACAAGATATATGATATTTTTATTTTATACTTATTTTCAATTTCCTAAGGATTTAGGCCAAAAATCCATTCAATTGTTAGACTAAGCCAAGCTTTTATACAAGAGCACCCTTAAGAGTGTCCTTAGAAGAAAACAAAAAAAAAAATGCACAAAATTACAATAAACTTAAGTAACTTGGCTACGCATAGTGGAGTATTGGACGACGTTTTTAGAGATTAATTAAAAAAATTTAATAAAATATATTTATAAACGCTGATACCTGATTAAAATAGGTAAAGTGCTGCATTACTACATGCAAAAGTTTTTTAAAAAGATTTAACGCTTCAAAAAATTGCATACACAAAATGGCAACTCAGCCGCTACATGTACGATAGTTCGGAGTACTTACACATTTTTTTGAGTCGGTTTTTAAAAAATCTGCCGAAGCTATTAACGTTTTCACTTCACACTTCTCTAAAAATTAGCAATAATATGAATTTTAAAAAGTTTTTATTTTGTTTATTAAATTCATAGAAGAAAATGCCGCACTTTAAAAAATACAATGGCATCCCAGTTGGAAAATGAGCCTTGCTGTATATCTGCCGGCAACATGCCTCGGAAGGATAGGAGACATGCTCGCCTCCATACCAGCTTATATCTTTTTTCTATAGGCATTTCCTAGGTCAGCATGCCTTCCATATGAACTGCCGTAGCAGCAATGGAGCATGCATCTTATGGTATGGATGCAGAAGTGATACATCTGCCAAATGAGATGCTTGCTGCATTGCTGCAACGGCAGTTCATTTGACAGACATACAGTCCTAAGACATGCCTATAGAAAAAAGGTATAAGCGGGTTTTGAGGAGAGCATGTCTGCTGAATTTCCAAGTAATGTTGTCGGCAATTGAAAATTTACCATTATCCGGAGACTTGAACCTATACATTATATTTTTATTTTTTAATCGTTTTGGGCAACCAACAAATAATAATCAGGTGAAAATGAAATTTGGATATGTCATAACAAACAAAATTTGAGAGAATACGTTCTTTTTTTTAAATTATTTTGCTTAAAAGATAATGGCTCTAAATCCAATTTACCAGCAAAACTAATTTTTCCCCATACAAATCTTATGGGAAAATTAGAAATTGAATTCGTGACCTCTAAACCTTTACTAATTGAGATGCGCTTCACAGAAGGTGTTTCTTAGGTCAAATGGAAGTGGAAAAGCCGCGGACATCAAACACGATTTTTTTTGAGAAACACTTATAAACATACAAATATATATATAGTTATAGGACCAACAAATTTCGACTCCGATTCCTTAAAATATCGAAGCTCCGACTCCGACCAAATAATTAAAAAAAATTTTATGTTAATTTTAATAAATAATTCTTAATAACATTGACACAAGTAATGTTTTCCGTCGGGTGTAATTTTAAAATGGTCAAAAACTGCTGACTTTATCGACATTTTTTTGCCTTTTTCTTAACGGTTAACACAATACAATGTTTAAATACCTGTTTAAGCTTTCACTCACATTTAAGTCATGATAGCTTTAGTGTTTCATTTTTAATGCGTAGTCGATAATTTCACAGGGTGAACTAAAATTTAAAAAAATACTGCTTTTATACTGTTTCGAACAAAATTTACAAAATTATGCGAAATCCAGGACCTTGCACAAGAATTACTACAGACTTCGACTCCGACTCCGCAGCACTGGTTATAACAAGTTGAAACCCGGCGCATTGCTGCCACGCCCACCTTGTGCAACACCATACACTGTTATCAGTAAATTGCATGTGTAAATTTAGTTCGAGTTCTGAATTTCGAGGCTGTGCGGCCTATAACTCTAAACCTATTCGATATCGCAAATTTGGCTTTTATGGAACGTGCCACGCCCCTTTGCCCAACGTCCATAAAATATCATCAGTGAAATGGCACGTGTAAATTGTGGTCTGGTATTCGAGGTTGTGCTCCGAGGCTGTGCGACCTATAATTCTAAAGCTATTCGATATCGTAAATGTTGACAGTATGGAAGTTGCCACGCTCCCTTGTCCAACACCCATAACATATTATCAGTTAAACGGCACTTGTTAATTGTGGTCAAATACCGCATTCCGAGGATGTGCAACCTATAATTACAAAGCTATTCGATATTGCAAATATGGTTTGTATGAGAGGTGCCACGCCCCCTTGTGCAACACCCAATAAATGATATCAATACAACGGTATGTTTTAATTAATGTCGAATACTGAATTTCGAGGCTGTGTGATCTTCGAATAACTCAAAAGCTATTCGATATCGCAAATAAGGATTGTGTGGGAGGTGCCACGCCCCATTGTCCAACACCCATAAAATATTATCAGCCAAACGGAACTTGTAAATTGTGGTCGAATGCCGAGTTCCGAAGCTGTGCGACCTATAATTCCAAAGCTTTAGCGATTTTATATAGGACATCGTATGGGCGAAATGGGATCCACTCTTTTTGCAATATCTCGAGAACCGCTAAACCGATGTTGTACAAATACATGTAAGTCCCGTACCATGACTGGCCGAACACACTCTAAAAATTCAAATTTGGTTTTTGGCATTTGGTTTATGGCACAACGGGCCATACAAATTCCGTACATTGTATATGAGGTCTGGCCAGACCTCATACTGTTGCATTCAGGAAACGACATAAAAAGACAAATTTATTAACACTTAAACAATTCTTTTGGATTTTTCGTTGTTTCATTGTGTTCTTCTCGTCGAGCCTGACAAAATTGTGCAACTATTACGCTCTCACTGTCATAAAAAAAAAGCTGCATATATTCAAAAAGCCAAAAGGTCTGGTCAGTCCTCATACTTCATCTGGAGGTTAACTATATCATTGAAGTCAAAAATAGTTTGAAGTACTTTTTAAACTATTCGATGACGTGCTCACGACATTTCGTCCGTAGTTATTTATTAGGTTAATTAACTCAATACAATATTTATCTTATACAATTATACGAGCAATATTTATTTATTTGTTTATTTCTAAATGAGTTCTCGTAAAAGGCCCAAGCTATTCCAATGAAATTTTGAATATAGAAGCTCATGGGAGCGAAAAATCGATCAAATTAGGTCTCATTTCTGAGAAAATTCGTTCAGCAGCGCACATGTGTAGCGACTCAAATTGGGGTATTGGATCAATTAAGGCGGCCAGAATTATTTTACTAGGTAAATAGTTTATATTATATCGAGATTTAACCGCAAAACAAGAGTAACCAACATGAAATCTGAGTTATATCTGAGTTTTTACGTTATACCCATCACAAAAATCGAGTTTAGATGTACTGCTAATGCAGACAAAACTAGAAAATTGCTTCTGTAAAATTTGATTTTTGATGGTTACACTTTTTCTGCGGTTATGGCTCGATATTATAGACTTAGGCCATCCAGAATTCTTGCCCGTGCTTCGACAGAGGGCAGGCAGTGCACTTTGTTGTCTGCTGGATGAATTCGAGGGTGAAGCGGAAAGAGCGAACAATTTTGAGAAGATGAAGAGCGTAGAAGTACAGAACCCGTGAGAGCGAGAGCATGCTGTTATTTATTTATCAGTGTTGCACTTTCTGCATATTAAGACAGTTTTTCTTTAAAAGGATTTTTATTATTTGACATAGCTACAAAAAGCGATGTTGCTTTGATGCATTATTACGTCTTACAGCGCGGTTTTTCACAAATTTGTTGGTTTGTTTTTGTTTAAACTTTGAGGAAACGTACAGCATTTAATATTGAATGTGCAAAGATAAAATATGTGTTAAAATATCAATAATGTGGCGAATATTGAAAAAGTGTATAAGTTTTTTTCGCAAATACCATTAGAAACTCTCACATTGTAGAATATCAAGCAAATTAAGACTTTTATTTTGGCGTAGATTAAGAATTTTTTTCCTAAAATTTTGAAAGTCAAAGATTATTAAAATTTTTTTGTTGTTTATGTCAAAATGCATACTCGGTACGATAACTGGAATTATTGCAAAGTTGTTACGATTAAAATTATAAAACGCCCGGTTTTTTATATCACTGAGAAAGCAACATTAATTTTGGGATACTCTGAGCGCAATAAGCGCAATTCTAATTTTTGCAATGCAGACGCTCATACTAGGGTTACCATGCCACTATTTTTTTGAGAATACAAACGATATAATTTTTATTCAATATATTAATACTACTTCTATCAAACATAATATTATACTGTTTTTTATAATATTATAATTTAAATTTTAGAAAACTTCTTCCTTAAGGAAGAATGTGAAAAAAATGTCAAAATAGTCACCTTAAAGTGAAAAAAAATTAATTTATGAATTCAATTAAAGCAAAATAATAGCAGAATTGGAAGCACATTCTCCTGCGAGGAACTATTTTCTATAATAAAAATGCAAAACTCCCATTTGAGAAGTCAACTTTCTGATATGAGCTTGGGATCAATAATGCGCCGTGCTTTCACACGCGGAATTGAACGAAATATTAAAAAAAATTGTAAATGATTTTGTAAGCAAAGCTTTGGCTTAGATTTGTAGTACTCTTAAAAGAGCTTCTCAGCGTTATCGTGACTCAAGCTACAAAAAAATTATTATATTACAATAAATTATTATAAATTAGTGTAATTAAATGTACGAAAAGATAGCGACACGGTTTTGCATACTTGATTTATATTTTGTGGGTTGGGCCACTATTGCACTGAGTAGCTCATATGAGAATTATTTAAATTATCATATCATAAAGCAATACATATATTGTTTTACTTAAATTAAAAACAAACAAAATAATTTTAATTTTTAAAGACGTGTTTTCACAGTAAATTTCTATATATCTTATTGCAATAACGCGATATGCCACATGATTTAAAAAATTATTTTTTTTAGGCTGAATACATTACTCAAAGCATTTTCAACGACCACTGAAGAGATTTTGGCTATTTCTTATTTATTTTTTTACCTATTTTTACCTATACAAAATTAAATTTTTTCAAAACTTTAGAGTCGATTATTTAAAAAAAATTTTTATAAGGCTTATCATGTTATTACAATAAGCTCTTCATATAAACTATCTACTATCTAAATGTGTAAAAATAAATTGATTGTAAAAATGTGGTTTTACTTGAATTAAGAATGTTAAAGTAGTTAAAAAAACCATTTTAAAACCGCAATGTTATTTTACTCAATTTGATTTTTAATTAAAAGTATGGTAACCCTAAATACATTAATGAGCTCAATTATGACTTTCGTAAAGCAGACTCTCACACTCACCATCAGTGCTGCCAGTTCAGCTATTTTATAGCTATATTCAGCTTAATTTTTCGGAAATTGTGGTTTAGCTCCTAGCTACTTTTTAGCTTTTTTCGTTTAGAGCTTAGCTTTTTTTAAATACTAGTTTTTTTTGTTAGTAAAGGGCAATATTAAACTATATTTGAATGTTAAAATAAAAATTATCAAAAATATCTTTATTCAATTTAATTAATATACATACAATTTTATCAATATTCTTTAATTTTGTGTATTTAAAATTGAATAAAAATAGTTTTAAATATTTTTTTATGCAGCAGTACATTGCATTTACAAATCAATCAATATGATTGATAAACTGATTAATCTGATCAACTGCTTAAATACAGCAGTTAAATTTTTTATATTATTATATTTTTTAGCTTAAAAAAATTGTTAGCTCTATTAAGCTACTTTTATTAGCAATTTTAGTTACAAGCTCAACATTTTTCTGGCAACACTGATCACGATAAAAATGGCGCATATATTACAAAATCAAGAATATTGGTATGTGCCAAGCAATCTGATACTTGGGAATTTTGTGCCTAAGTATTTTTGTTCGGACACACATTGTACTCGGGCTTGCAAACCGCATAGCATGCCAACTTTGAGATCAGAACATATTTTTGAGTCGTGTTCTTTATGTTTAATACATGTCAATAACTTCGCCATTGTCTCGTACGTTTCCATCTTATTTACTGCATGTGCGATCAGAATAGATTGTTTTTTGTTGCTTTTATGCAAAAATACAGACTTCAAACTCAGTTTGCTGCTATCAATTTTTGGGATCGTACGGCTGACCGAAGGTATTAAATAAACCAGGAATGTCTTCGCAATAGCGGGCATTGTCCTTGTTAGTAAAGTGTCTGGAAAATGGTTTTTCACGATATCTGTAGCATGTCACCTTAACATCGGGTCATAAAAACTAGAAGTGTTGTGTACGAGCAGCATGAAATTCCGATTTTTCCTTTGACAGTTCCAAATCTCTTATCCAATCATTCAGTTGTGCTTGCGATAAGATGTGGGTTTTGCTTTTAGTTGTAAATACACTTCCTCCAGTGGTTGCTCCCGACTCCACTGAATCGAAGAATTTTCAATTGTTTTCACGTATTGAATTGGCACAAGTAGGATATGCATCACCATTAGAATGAGGAACTGGCAACGAAACGGCCTTGACATTGGCGTATATCATTCGTTTGTGTCTTCCACCGTCAGTCACTTGCCTTTGGCCAGACAAAAATAATAATCGCTTAGGTGACAAAGCGGTTGTCTCCATATCATCGGAACATCTAATTTCATGTATCGTTTTTTAAGTTCCATTCAAACAATTTTAATTTTCACGATTGACACAAAATACTTGGCGTCCATGGTTCATGAATATTCTCAGCCGCAATACCAAAATAATGAAGATATGATGATTGCAGTAAATCCGTAAAATTGAGTCGATGCTTTTCGAAAGTAACTTCACTGCACACGTTGCAGAAAATATTTAGATCGTCTGAAATTTACGCAGTCTTTTACTCGTTTTATTTCGTAGTTTATTTGAATTTTTATTATTTTCCTTCTTTCGTTACAAATTGTACGCTTATTTTGTTTGCCACGTTTTTCGCTAGAATGCTAGAATGTTTTTGCTTCTATTTCTTTTATACAACTCGCTAGTTTGCAGACATGGTACAATAAAACCAGGTAGACTTACGACTGACTGTGCTCTTCTTTTAGAAGGCATTAGTGTAGAAGTTTTGCATTTCGCTTTGATGGTTTTGGCGGTCGCGCTCTCAGTTGTGAGCCTACCAGGTTTTATTGTAGTATGCAAACTTTTGTATTCCGTTTCATTTTTACAGTATCGGCTGTTTCAGTCATTTCAGACTCTCAGTAATTTTATTGTACCATGCACACTAATTTATTCCATTACCTGGTTTTATTGTACCATGCAAAGAAATGTATTCCGTTTCGGCGGTCGCACTCTCAGTTGTGATCTTACCTGGTGCTATGGTAGCATGTATGTTTGTATCTTTTGTGTTTTTTCTTACAATACCTAATTTGACGCTTATGTCTTATGAATAATAAAAATTTTACTTGTTATGTACACTTGTGCTGATACACTTAAGATAAAAAAGATACAATCAATTGTTATTTCTCTGCTTTTGTTTTTTGCTTTCACTTTGTGAAGATAAACTTTCTCGTTATATCTGTTTTAAGTAAATTAAAAAATGTTTAAAGGAATTTGTTGTTATTCATGGGCAGTGCATTTTTTATTGCAAAGCAATCAACTTCTAAGTGCTCACATAATTTAGACATTTGGTTTAATAACGGTAAATAATAAATCTTTCTATTTTTTCTTCATTGGAGTCTAGGTTGCAAGTATTGTGGGAAAAATCCCGTTCGTGGTAATTTTTAATTGATCTTCGGAATTTTTTTTTTTTTGGGAATTCCAATGGTATTTTTTAATTCAGCGTGGTATTTTTTAATTGGCGTAGGAATTCAGCGTAGTATTTTTTAATTGCATGAGAATTTGGGAATTTTTCTTAATTTTTTCTTTTTTTTACTTTTATTAAGCCAAATCTTAATCATAGTATTCGATGATCGACGTATATATACAGAAAAGTAAAGCTTTAAGTTTACGCTACATTTTTATTTTTATTTATTTATTTATTTTATTTTTATTTTTAGTACATTAGTATAATAAGAACAAGTTCTTTTGCTATACAAAGAAATATAACTTAGAATTAAATATTACATATAACAAAAATTACAAAATAAAAATGAATCATTTTGAATTTTGAGCATAAGTTATTTAAGTTTATAATTGAAAGAAATATACGATTATTATTATTAAAAATATAATTTAATTTAGCTTTTAACAGTATTATAAAGAAAACAGAAAAGAATCAGATGAAAGAGGATAGAGGGAAATAGTGAAATAAAGTAAGAAAACTGGTTACATTAACAAAACTCTGTAGTTAAGTAAACATTTTAAATACAGCTTGTCTAAAGCTTCCAATTCCATCAATGGATTTTAAATGGTTTGGTAAAGAATTCCATAATCGAATGGCGTTAATGAAAAATAATCTCGTTGAATTAAGGAATTTAAAATTAGGTACTATCAGAACATTACTTCGAGCTGACTGGGAAAATTGTAGTTTTTCAAATAGGTATAAGGGAGTTTTAGACTGAATTAGTTTGTATAAAAAGATACAAGTCCTGGCGTTAAGGTAATTAGATAAGTCGCAACCAAGAACTGATTTCTTGTACTGTGAAATATGATCAAATTTTCGAATTCCATGGACATATCTAGTAGCGTGATTGAATGCTACATGTAGTTTATGCTCAGAGTGTGAATCTAATTTGCTGTATATAAGTTCAGAGTACGTTATTATAGGTAATATCAACTGTACTACAAGCTTCCGCCTGGTTTCTAAGGGCGTAAAGTCAGAAGACATTCTAAGATTTCTAAGACAACAATATATTTTACGTATAATGCTGTCAACATGATCGGTGCACGTCAGTGTTGAGTTTATATGGAAACCTAGGCTTACAACACTGGTAACAAGTTTAAGTTTCTTATCACCTATAAACAAGTCAGGGATATTTTCAAAAAAAATTTTAGATGCCGAGATCGGTAGAACGTGAGATTTTAGTGCATTAAGCTGCAAACCGTTTCTTAAAGACCACTGGTTTATATCTTGGAGGTCTTCATTAAGTCTACAACTCAAGTCCTCCAAGAGACCAGTTCTTCGGGAAAGATGTAATTGAATATCATCCGCGTATGCATGCATAGAAGAATATTTACGTACATTTCTTCGAACTTACTCTTAATATGAACGATAAAAATGCATATACGTTTTAAGAACAAGTTGACATCACAAAATTGCATAAAAACTAATAGCGCATTCTTTTCTGAAAAAATTTCTGACCTTTTCTGAAAGTTCTACATTTCTGCATGCAAGCTTACAAAAATTATTTTAAAATTTAAAAAAAAAAATATTTTGATTTATTTTTCGTGGTATTTTTTAATACGTATGGGATTTTTTGTGGGATTTTTAAATGCATATGGAATTTTTGGTGGTATTTTTAAAGCGCGTGGTATTTTTGTGGTAATTTTTAATGATCGTGTGATTTTTTTGTTATTTTTTAATTGCTGTGGGAATTTTTTTATTTACCTTTAGCATGGGAATTTTGGTGGTATTTAATTTATGTTACTTTGGGAAAAAAGTAATTTTCGTTTGAATCGTTCCGAATTTTGGCTGACAACCTTGATTGGAGTGTACATGAAATGATAATTGTTTTAATTTTAGTAACATTAAAATTTGATTCGGCCTAATGAGAAAAAAAAAGAGCTCGACACCTTGTGAGAGGAAACTGATTTCCAAAAATCTGGAAACGTTGCCGAAGTAGCTGAAAATTTGAGAGTCTCGCGAGCTAGGGTTTTTAATGCCTTAGAATATTTTGAGAAACATCAAACTTTTAATGATTTGCCACGAAATAAGCCCCGAAAAACGAAAACAAATGAAGCATAATCGCGAATAACGTTGTAAACGACATTTTTTTAGTGCTTTTTTTTTTATACCTGTTAGAATCACTCTCTTATATTATATACAAACAGAAATGAGTAAGCAGTTGAACAGTTTGGGGTATTTTTATCGCATACCTAAAAAATTAATAAAAATTAATAAAAGTGCTTGTAAAATGAATAAAAGTGAACAATTACAATTTTTTCGTTTACAACGTTATTCGTGAGAACGCTTCAACTGATGATCGCAAATTGATTAGGTTGAGTTAATCTAACCCTTTTTTAACCTCCAGCGAATTAAGGGCTCAGATAAAAGCAGATTATAATGTTAAAATATCCTCGCAAACAATTCGAAGGAGGTTAAAAGAAAAATCGTTAAATGCGCGAGTTCATCAAAATAAATTTTGCGAAGGAGACTTGAACTCGCAAAGAAACATTTGTGTAAAGAGCAAAATGTTTGGGATCTTGTTGTATGGAGGGACGAATCTAAATTTAATGTTTTCGGAAACGATGGAAGACCGTATGTTAAGCGTACTCTGTTGAAAATATTGGACCCAAGGTACACCAAAAAGACGGTCAGGCATGGTGGCTCTTCAGTAATGGTTTGGGGTTAATTCACTTCATCTGGCGTTGGTCCAATACAAAATAAATGAAAAAATGACAGGTGAAATGTATAAGGGTATTTTGGCGGAGCATTTGTACGGAGACTTCGTTAAAAATTTTCCACTTGCTTGGATCTTCCAGCAAGACAACGACCCTAAACTAGGGATATTCGATATACATCGATGCATCGGATTTACTCGATGCTTACAATTCGATGCATCGACTTGATCCGATGTTTTGAAAAGCTTTTCATATACTCGATGGATCGATGTATTTTCATATAACAGCGAATGATTTTAACCACCTAATGAAACTATTATAAAAAAAATTAATTAAAAAATATAATTAAAAAGGAAAACATTGGAAATAGGACATTAATACTGGAATTTCTATGATTGTAAAGGCTTTTTTGTTTTTACTTTTTGTAATAATTATGACCAATTTTCTCATATATTGACAATTTTTTTAGAATAACCAATATTCTTATGTTTATTGCGTTTATGTTTTTTAATAAACAACAACTGAATCAGAGAATGACTGTAAAAAATTGTGTTTTTCTTTTCCTTAGTTACGGATAAAAGGCGTGCGGACAAGGACAGGGGTTTTGTAGGAGCTTTTAATAAATTAAAATAGTCATAGTTAAATTAAAAATAATTAAGGAAGGGGCTGACTTTAGCATTATGATGCAATGCTAGAAAAAGTACTCGATTTTTAGAAAACATCGATGTTTCGCAACGATATATCGGAAAGTATCGATGCACTGTTTCGATGCATTACATCGAAAAAAACATCGATGTATTTTCCAAGTGGACACCCTTACCCTAAACATTGCTCCCGAACAGTTACATCTTGGCTCGAGTCTAATCGTATCCAAGTCTTGGAATGGCCAACCCAAAGCCCGGACCTAAACCCGAAAGAGAACCTTTGTGCTATAATTAAAAGAAAGGTTTCAGCTCGAAAGCCCAAACATAGGGCTGATCTGTGGGATATTATTCAACAGGAATCGTGCAAGATAACTCCTGAGCAATGTCGGACTTTAGTATGCACCATGAGCAAAAGATGTGCAGCAGTTATTCGCCAAAAAGGGTTCCCAACTAAATAAGTATTAATATCGTTAAGACATTTGGTAAAAATAAAACACAAATTATAAAAAACATATGTGTAATATTTAAAATTCTTTTCAGATGTTGTACTGTCATCATCTAATTTAAAGAAACAATTTTTCTGGGATTTATTTAAAAATAAAATTTTGTTTTTAAATATAAACAAAAAAATTGCTTAGATTTTGGGCTTTAGTGTAATGCTAAAGGAATTCCTCATGTGCAGTGAATAATATGGTTTTCGTTAAATGTGTTTCTTATATTTTCGAATCACAACATTATCGACACACAAAGAAGGAAAGGTTAGTTAATATTAATAATATTTTATTTAAATTTTCACACAATTCTGTTAAAATTAAAAGAAAATAAAAAACCTATAGATATATATTGGATATTCAGTTAAAAGTTGAAAATAAAAAATTAAAGAAATTATAAGGAAAATTACGAATTTCTTAAAAAATATAATAGACGCTACACCACAACATGACTAGCCATATAAAAGTAGTAGTATTCTGTTAATAAAAATTTCGGTATTCGAGCCATGTCATATGAAAAAAAAAGAAAGAGAATCTAAATAATTCAGTGTAAAAAGTGATCATTAATAGTTTTAAGTCCAATTACTCATATCTATAAATATAAAAAAAAAAATAAAAAAAAAAAAACTTTAGTAAACTCTGGAACAGCGAACGCTCATGGCATGTCACGATCGTCAGATTCAGGAGCTATCTATGTAAGTCTTCTTATAATAATAATAATTGTATTATTTACTAAACTATTAAATGTCACTTAAACTAAATAATTATTATATAAAAATACAAGTATAGCTACTTAAATTAAATTGAAGTGCATAAATTATATACATTCATTTTTTTTCATCTTACTGTTACCCAACAGCGAAGTTGTGCTCTTGAGGTAATGTTAAATAACTTTAAGAAAAATTTTGCGATAATTTCTCTAAGAGATGAGCTTATTTGTTAAAACAATATACATATAAATATGTACAATAACATGATTAATGTATTACTTCTATGGAGAGAGATCTTCTATTTTCAAGTTTGTTTTGTAAACTTAAATAAAAAAAAAACTTAGATACATAAATATACCTTTATATAGAGAAGAACATGAACATTAAAGAACATATAATTTTTCTAATTGTTAAAACTTTACAAATGTCTTTATTCGGGCATTGAAACATTTCAGGGCCTTAGCGACAGCAGATCTTCTTTGCAGCAATGTCTATCAACATCGTGCTCCTTAAGAAATCATTACGTTCTTTAACAACAAAAGGTTTTCTAAGCAACATCGTCTTAACATTAACATTAAGCTTATAACATTGTGTTCTGTAGTGACACAATCATTTCCAGCAACATAATGTTAGAAAGCAACATAATAAGATCCAGAAACATTTTGATGGTTGGAATGATGCTAACAGCTCGAAGTCTGCAACATTCAATAGCGTGATAATCTTTCTCACTTAATTTGTAAACATTTTATTATGCACTAACTAAGATGACGTTTTAGTTCTTTTTAGTTGTTTTTGTAAATTTTTACGGTTGTCCGTTTATAGTCCCACGACAGATTGCTGAGCATAGTCTGGCAAGGTAATAAGAGAGAAAATAAATGGACTCAAAGCTCTCTTTTAATTAGCTCTGTTTTTTGGTGAGTTGTAGAGTGCAACATACACTATCACCACGCTACAATGTCCTAATTATATGTTGCTTTCAATGATGACGATATAAACTAAAACTGAATCATTTTCTGGAAAAATAAAATAATTTTAGAAAAAAATGCTATTTTTTTTATAAAATAAAACGCTTATTATTTATGAAAAAATTAATATTAAAGATAAATGTTTAAAAAAACTACTCTAAATTTCTTTAAATCATATACTTATAAATTACCTTCGACGTGTCTTAATTGTATGAGCACAAGTGTATTTATATGACAATAAAAAAAGGCGAATTGCATAAATAGAAAATGATTCAATTTTAGTGCTTTCTTTCAATGAAACACAACTTTTCCTTTTCTCGAGGGAGTTTCTTCAACAACATCTTATATTTTTCCAAAAACACGGCTTTAAACAAAAAATGTTACAAGAAATAAAATATTTTGATTTATTAACAAAATTTGCAAATAGTTTTGCAATTAATTTTTCTGAAAAACTCGAAAAATCAACAAAAATTTGATTAATTTCTCCAAAACTAACAGTTGAATCAAAAAATTATTAAGGCAATGTTTATAGAAAATTTTACTAGCATAAATTTGTTATATTATTTGTTTAATTATTATTGTTGGTTCTGGAGATATATGCTATTAAGTGGGAGCAACTTTTTTTTTTTGTAAAAAAACTACAGTGGACAATATCTCGAAAATAGAGTGACAATAAAAAAATAATGACATTTTCGGAAACACCGACCAATTTTACATTAGAAATGGATTGTGACATTCATTGTACATTCTGGCTGTTAGCCAAGTAATATCAATGTGCCACTGTGCGACGGCTGAAGACCTTTTTTTAAAAATGTTATAATTTTTGTTTTTGCCTTTCTTATTTTAGTGCATGTGTGGTCGTGTATTTTTTTGTGTGTATGTGCGTGCCTCGTTTGCATGTTTGCTATGTAAGCTCAAAAATTTAATATGTATTTGCGCTTAAGCTTAAATAAACGAAATGCAGGATTCTTCTTTTTATGCAGGATTTAATTATAGTTAAACCAACCGACAATAAGTTTAGAGGATGAAAGACTGCATTGAACGTGTATAAAAGCCAGTTTTCTCAAATAAAGAAAACATTAGCTCTTAACTTTTTTGGTTGCTGCTTAGTCATTTCCTCATATCGTTCTGCTATTGGTTTTTCCTTTCATGTTTGTATGCTTTTGTATAACCATCATAAGCTTTCAGCTTAGTTGAGTTTAAACCGAAGTTTTAAATGCTTGACTCTTTTTTTCATTCATTTAACTGCCATTAAATATATAGTATAAAATATTTACTTATGTTTATGTTCTAATGTTTGAAAATTTTAGAGCTTTTTTATGGCGTACTTTTGGAGTTGTTAAACATTTGTGAATATTCCACAATTTTTTGGTATTCAAGTCATAAAAAAGCTGATCACGTAAAATGGTAAAATTAGTTTCTACCGAGTTCTTTAGCTTGAAGTGATGTAAAGATGCTTGAAGTGTTTAAGATGAAAAAGATGCTTCAAATATTGTAAAAGTAAAAAATTACTTTTATCCGTTGAAAAATGTAAATGTAAAAACAACGCTACAAATGTTGTAAGTTTAAAAAATTATTCTAAAAGTTCACAAGGGCATAGCAAAATACTTGAAAAGAAATAAGACAAATGTGTTAAGAATTCGTATGCTTGAATACACTTCAAATCACTTTATGCAAAAAAGTTAACCCAAACTTGTGAATTTTCAGCAAGGAAACTCTACGCGCCTCGCGGGAAAGGCTGATTCATATAAAATACAAACAAAGATTTTGCATACAGTTATTCTTTTTATGTTTCAGCTTCCAACTCTACTACATTCAGGCTATGTTTCAATATGTTTGTGCTTTGCTATTTGCCACCATTAATTATTTCGCACATAACCCCAAATAAAGATGTTTGTTTAATAGCCTCGCTTTATTCATAACAGGCGTGAATCCTTTATTTGTTTTTTTGAATTTATTTCTGTTTCAAGTTGCCATTTTTTTATGGCGTAACCCTTGTAAAAAGTTGTGGCATAGTTTTTGGCTGTTGGAAAAGTACTTATAAATTTTAAAATTTCACTTTCTATGCAAATGTTTACGTTAAATATAAGCTGTTTAAAAAAAAAGTTATTTACGAGTAGCTCCTTCTATTTTTTTTTTATTTCTTTTAAACGTGTTGATGTTATTCATTTTCTAGATGAAGTATTACTATTTTTAACTTTTTAAATTAATATTTAATAATAAAACTTAAAACATCTTATTTTCTATTTATCTTAATAAAATTTTTTTTTTAGAGAAAACTAAAATTTTATTTTAAAATTTGTAGAACCTTTTGTCTTTTTCGTGTGGCAAAATAAACAGCGAGAAAAAGCATCGATCACACCTAACGCAGCAGAAAATTGGCAAAGAGATTAAGGGCTAGGAATTTCATGCAAATGCAAGTTTTTTCTAGGCATCTTAAGGCGCAAATGGTTAAGTTATCTTTGCGAATCATGAAAATTTCTTCTAAATGGCATTCAATAGTTAGTGCATATTTTTAAATATTTTGCAATAAATGCATGGTTTTGCATATTTTACAAAAAATTCTTATTTTTGCATATTAAGTGCGTATATTTTTTATACAATAAATTCATGTGGTTTTTGCATATTTTGCTATTTTTGATTTGCAACCATTAAAATTTAATAAGACATATTTTGGAAAAAGATAACTTTGAATTATTAGGTACTTTTAAATGCACTTTACTTTTTTTTATAAATAAATTTTATATGTATTTAAAAATAAATTTTTTTTTGTTTTTGTTAATTAAATGCAAGATTGCTTTTTTAACCGATAATTAAAAATAAGAAAAATATTTTTAATTGCTTATTTAACCTTTTTTTAGCGCATATTTTAGAGTTTTAAGTGCAAATTATATGCGCATATTTTCGATTTTTTTGTTCAAATCGTGATATTTTGCAAATTTAGGTATTATTTTATGTGATTTCGGGGGTATTTTTTCAATAATTTTAACTCCAATTCTTTAGAAATATTTTAGGTACTTGAAAAATAACGCCAGTATTTTATGCCAGGGCCGTAGTCAGAATTTACCTTTATGAGGAATATTTTGATGAAATTTTTTTCAAAATTAAAATATAGGTACAATTATTTGTTTCATTTAATATTTACTATACGTTTGCAAAAACTATTACACCAGCCAATATATTTATGAAAAACATGATTTTTGGAGGTTTTTACAAGGCTCAGCTCACTGGCGATTATCGTAACAGCTAAAATATTTAGGGAATTGTTATAAAATAGACTAAGGTCAGTTTTTGACGGGTAAAAATAGAACTTATTTCCCCATACAAGTCGAGGCACCTTTATATACATACAGCGGCGAGCGAAATAATAGCAGTCTTCTTATATTCAGATATGTTTGGATAAATAATACTAGTCTACAAATTTCGTATCCGGTAAACCCATTATCATTCCTATATGCATTTTCAACGCTGATTTTAAATCTGTACTTAGTTTATATTGTGAAATTTTCAATATACAGGGTGTTTCACGTTTATGGCACGTATTAAGTTTTATTGATCTATAATCTTAACTACTCGCCATAAAATAAAAAATTTATTTTGTATTTTTGAAAAAGTATCAGCTTTTCAAGCCATACATCAACACTATCAACACAGCAAAAACTTTGGTATTGTCCAACAAAATATCAACAAATTTCGTATCTTTTGTTTTAGCGGAGCTGTAATCGTCCAAATTTAAAATGTCTGTTTGCCATGTAAAAATGCAAATAATCAACAGTTCTTTCCAAATTCTAACTTTGAACGATTACAACTCCGCTGAAACAAAAGATACAAAATTTGTTGATATATCGTTGGATAATCTCAAAATTTTTGCTCCGCTACCGCACATTACACGATAGTGTTGATGTATGGATTGAAGAGCTGTTATTTTTTCTAAAATACATTTTTTATTTTATGGTGAGTAGTTCAGATTCTAGATCAATAATACTAAACACGTGCCAGAAACGTTCAACACCCTGTAAATTGAAAATGTTGCAATATAGGAGGAAACTGAGTACAGATTTGAAACCAGGGTTAAGCGTACATATAGGAATAAGAATGGGTTTACGAGATACGAAATTTGTAGACTAATATTATTTATCCAAACATATCTGAATATAAGACGACTACTATTATTTTGTTCGCAACTGTATATAAAATATAAAAAACTAAACGTAAAATTGACATGTTATTATTATTATTATTATTAACAGTTTATTTACAAAATAAATTTAGTGAATAAACTTAAAAAATTAAGCCCTAACTACTATGGTGTTCAGCTTGTACATATAAATTTAAGGTTTAAATTTTATCATAAAAATTACATCTTTTGAGTATTTCTATAATAAAAATTATGTTAGTTTCTGAGATATTACTTATTAGGTTGCTAATGCTCTCGTTAGATATTCTGCTTTGGTGAAGTTTTACTATGCTGCTTTCCACGAGTATGTGTTTGATTGTTTTTGTTTGACTGTTGCAGAGAAAAAAAAAATTGAAATGAAACAAATAATTGTCCCTATATTTTCATTTTGAAAAAAAACTACTGACTACGGCCCTGGCATAAAATACTGGCGTTATTTTTCAATTACCTTAAATATTTCTACAAAATTAGATTTGAAGTGATTGAAGAAATATCCTCTAAAATCACATTTTTCTAGTAGATCATTCAGTTTTACTAAGATCTACCACAAAATAATAACAATGAAAAACATAAACATCATCGCAATAGACCAACAACAACACCAATACTACCATAAACAACAACGCCAACAACAAACGCAATCACATCATTACTAGTAATCATATTTACAAATTAATCATCATTATAATCATCAACAGAAAAAACAATAATAACAACAATCCAACATCATAAGAATGCAAGAAACAACAATCTAACAAAACCACCACCAATAGTAAAAGTAAAAACAATGAGAAAATATCCTCATAAGCAACACAATAAAATTTAATGAATTTTTTTGTTACTTAAAAAAATATTATCTTTAATTCTTTAATAACTTTAATTGAATTAAATATTGTAAAAATTAAAAAAAAGCTTCGCTTCAAAAAATGAATTGTCATAATAAATAAAAAAGTCTCTTATTACAATTTCAATAAATAATAAGAAAATTCCTTTTTTTGGCGTTTTAGATAATTTTTACTTCAAAAGGAAATGCTGAAACTATGAAACCTAAACAACACATCATAACTCCAAGCGTTCTGCTGTTGATCACATAACTTTCAAGTCATTTCGTTCTGCTGCGCTCTTCTTTGTCGACTCAAGCATAACATTGATTCGGTTTTCGTTTGTTTTTGTTCTGCTCACGCGACGAGTGCTCTCTGTAGTGTTACGTTTGTTTTAATTAATGAAAGTCGAACATAACCAACGCTTGCTCCAGAAATCAGTGTTCTGAAATGCATTTCAAGCGCACTCGTGCAGAGGTTTACTGTCTAGTCAGCTAGGTGATTGAACTATACCTAGTTCTTGTTTTTGTTGTTGCCTTCTTATAAATTTACTTTATCTAAAGCTCGCAATTAAAATTCATGTAATAATTTAAACAATAAATCACAATTAATTAACTAATTGGATTAAAAAATTAAAAATACATATATAAAAATTAATCGTAAGAATGTAACATACAAACGCTAGGACATACCAATATGGGACTGTCGTACGCGTTCTTTTTAACTTAGAAATATTTTTTTTTTTTAAAATCATATCCAATGAACGTGATAATTAATACTCACTTTAATAAATTTGATCCTTCGTGTTTTAACAATGTACAGATACTTATTGCTTCAGAATACACAATGAATTAGCAATGGAATAGCAGAAGCTTTTTGATGATCTGAAAGATAAATAAAAGGAATATTAACACTGGTTTGAAAGTGATGTTAGTTCAGCTGAGTCAAGTGCTAAAAGCTTCTGTGTCTTAATCCAAAAACTGAGTCTTAACTTCCCAAAAGTTTCAGTGCCCTTTCAGAAACTGTTAGTTAAAATAAATTGGGCTATTTTGCTTACAACTTTTGTAGCTGATGGCTCATTCGTCCTTTGCAAAGTTAAGAATTTTTGTTTTTTTACTTTTTTAATAGCTTCGCTGGCTGAATAACTGTTCTAAGTAAATTTTTATAAATTGGTTGTTGCCAACTTTTTTGCAAATGTAGCAAGGACGTTGTTAATGATTAGACAAAAGCCATTAATAACGATACTATAAATAATTTTCAACTTCAATGTGATTTATCACAATTATATAAAATAGGTTGGCAACGGTTGGGAAAACAATAACGGATTATTGCTGCCAAAGATTCTAAATTAAGTTCCGAACTCATTCTTTGCAATAAGAATAATATTGCGCTAGATTCTCAAAGGATACCGCTGGGAAAAACGCGTGCCTGTTCTGCCTTGATGTTAGATTCTTATCTATTTTTGGGAAATACAACGTTTTTGCCTTTGTGGCGAAGCAATTAAATGAAATTTATTAATTTTTGTGCTTGCTAGTCTGCACAATAATGAAGATAACAACAACAAAACAACAGTTAAACGAACAAATACAACAAAAACTGTCACTTTTCATTGTTGCTCCCGATGCTATTCCAAAAGTGATAAAAAGTAAAAAAAAAAACAATATTTTGCTGCTCAAATTACTTTTTTCAGTGTTGCTTATTTTATGTCCTTTGTTTTATGTAATCATTATTTTCTTTCTTTTGCTTTAATTTTGATGCTCCGCCAAGAACTTTTGATTATGACAAGTTTTCATGTTAACACCCATAAAAAGCATGTTAAATGTTATGACATAATGTCTTTAATGCCCAAGGTTGCCACCACTCCACGTTTCACCATTTTTTATCACACACACCTATAATTTTATATTCCTCGCGGCATCATTGTATGAAGGCACAAACAATAATTACATCAAGAGAGATGAAAAAAAAATTTTAATTAGAACGGTTTTTTAAATTTCCCAGGTGTTGCGGTATTTGGCACAAATGAATACCAAGTTTTGTTAATAAAAAACGGTAAAAATAAAATTAAATAAGGCATAAAAAAATTAACGCACGGGGAGTTTCTACGCCGCATGCCAGTGATTAAGAACTCTGTTAATTACCCTGTAAAATGGCAGACCGCTTAATTAAGACGTGTGAGAAACGTTCACAGCATGTCAAGCTAAAATAGCTTAATTCAAATTTCAAGCAAAACAAATCACTGCCAACAACAACGACAACAACGAGTCACTACATATTCAATGTTTTGATTGAATGCAATTGTAAACAAATTTATAGAAACCGAATAATTCTCATGAACATGAACATGAAGCTGCATGCAAACGACCCACGAGGAAAAAATTGCCCACGTTTGTGTAGCAGCAACAGCTCAAACAGGGCGTCAAATGTTTTTAAAGACATGCCAACATAAACAATAACAGCCAAGCAAAAAATCGTTTTCACTGTGAATGTTAGCTTTTAGATTACTGTGTTGTTGTTTTTATTGGCATCGGCATTTATATTTATTTTCTCTCTTCCACGTAAGCGAGTGAAATGAACAATTCCTCTGTGAATGAATTCCACAATGAATATGTGGTGGAGTGTGAACAAAGAGTATTCGTGAGTTAAAGGAAAATAAACTCAGGTGTTGTCAGGCAACCTATCAGTGGCTTTGTATTTAAGCTAAATTAAACAGCATTTTTTTCTTAACAAGTTTTCATGGCCTTAAATAAATAAAACAATTTTTAAAATTAGAAAATTTGAAATAAATTTGGAGATACTTTGTTACTTAACACCAAATGTCGGAAATTCCGCAATAAGTGGAAAAAATTAATAAATTGTTAATGAATATAGCAAAGAAATTTATCATTTTAGATAAGATATACATATCTATCGTTTTTAGAGATGTATGTAGTTACTACTACAATGTTCTTTATTTTTCAACTTGAATCATTACTTGTCGCATAGAATGTTTTTCACATGGGTCTTTAGCACTCTCAGAGCATATTTTGTTTCATTTGTACTTGAGCCAGGAATTGGATCGTTTAACAAATCTGTTTTCTCACAATTTTACACTATTTTATCTTTTTATATATGTAGATAGATGAACGATGTAAAATATCATATTCAGCTAGGTGAAGTGCAGATTCACTTTCACTTGGAATTAGAGTTAAAGTAGATTTAAGTCAAAATTTGGAGTTAAACATATCACTTTTAACGATTCTAAAGTGATTGCAAACCGACTAGCTTAAGATGTGTGAATTATAAAAAATAAGTGATTTCAGTAGAATTTTTGACTAAAAAACAGCTATAAATTATTGGGGGTTGGAATTAGTTTTAAAGGTTTTCTAAGAGATGGCGTAACTATCAATAGATCGCATCGGGCACACCTGTGACTATATTCATTTCAAAGCACATTGTCTAAGCTTCATTTTTCAGTATGTGTCATTCCACTGAAGTGTAAACAACATATATTTTTTTCTCTGTGAACATGTCGACTTTCGTTCCAACAAAACGCAATTTGCGGGAAGGTTTACTTTTGTGCTTCCATTTGAAGAAAAAAGCGGTTGAAGCACAACGCACGCTTACTGAGGCTTACGGGGACTATGCTCCATCGATTTCTACTTGTGAGTACTGGTTTCGTCGGTTTAAAAGTGGTGATTTTGATACGGAAGACAAAGAGCGTCCGGGCCAGCCGAAAAAGTTTGAAGATGAGGAATTGGAGGCTTTGCTCGATGAAGACCCGTGTCAAACCCTTCAAGAATTGTCAGAATCATTGGGAGTCGACTTATCAACGGTCGGCAAATGCTTTAAGGCCATGGGAATGATTCAAAAGCAAGGAAATTGGGTGCCGTACCAGTTGAAGCCGAGAGACGTTGAACGGCGATTTTGCATGTGCGAACAACTGCTTCAACGGCATAAAAGGAAGAGTTTTTTGCATCGTATTGTCACTGGCGATGAAAAATGGATCCATTACGATAATCCTAAGCGTAAAAAATCGTGGGGACCACTCGGCCATGCATCAACATCGAGGGCCAAGCCGAATATTCATGGCGCCAAGCTTATGCTGTGTATTTGGTGGGATCAGAAGGGTGTCGTGTACTATGAGCTGCTAAAACCTAACGAAACCATCACTGGGGAACGCTACCAACAACAATTGATGCAATTGAGCCGAGCATTAAAGGTTAAACGGCCGGAATATGCCAAAAGACACGACAAAATGGTTTTTCAACATGACAACGCACGGCCACATGTTGCAAGAACCGTCAAGGAAACGTTGGAGGCGCTGAATTGGGATGTGCTACCCCACCCGCTTTATAGCCCAGACATAGCCCCTTCCGACTACCACCTATTCAGATCGATGACGCATGGCTTGGCTGAGCAGCGCTTCACTTCTTACGAGGATACCAAAAAATGGGTCGATTCGTGGATTGCCTCAAAAGACGAATCGTTCTTCCGGCGCGGAATCCATATGCTGCCAGAAAGATGGGAAAATGTTGTAGCTAACGATGGACAATACTTTGAATAATATACATTGTACCGTTGTTTCTAAATAAATGCTCAAAAACCGAAAAAAAACCTTTAAAATTAATTCCAACCCCCAATAGTTTTTGTTGTTGCACCCTTAGTGTTCCAACGATTATTGATAATAGATAAGCAAGCTATTCAAATATTACCTGCTTTAGTTCTCCCACTTCTAAAAGAAACTGGCACGAACTGACGCGAACTGAAAGAATTTTTGTAAAAAAATATTTATTTCCTTTTTTGGAAACATAAAGACCTTACCAGAGGTTTCATGAAAGGCGACTAAGTGTCAGCACAGACGCTATGGATCACTTTGGCAAAGGATTTTAACAGTAAGTAATTACTTCAACATTATTACATCCTTTATCAAATATAATTTTAATGTTTGGATGAATTGGAAGGTGAAAATCCGCAAAAAGTAACCTTATAACAAGTCTGTAGACGTATCCACTGTGGGAGGCCTTTTTGACAAATTTTTTGATTTCCAGTGCAGAGGATGCCTTAGCAACAGCATGCAAAATATATATTTTGGTTGATGGCATATCATATAAGTTAACGATGCAGGTTAAACTCTGTCACTGATCCCCCTGTATTTTATATTGGCTACACTTTATTGCAAATCCAATGTCGTTGTTGCGGTCACGATATGCGTATGTTGGAGCACTCCACCTGTGCAGCCCTAACGGAACGACAATGCGTAAGCTGCCGTACCAAAAATCGTTCAAATAAGTCCGTCCAAACCAGAATTACCAGTATTCATGATCGATCGTGGGGCGAGAGTGATGCGCTGAATTCACTACGCAACAACAATGAGCACAAAGCAAAGAGTTTGATCTGTCGTATTTGATCAGTAGGAGAGGCGTTAAGATGACACTGGTTCTTACTTGAGAGTAGCAGCCGATCTTGAAATATCATTTTTATCATTAGAAGATCAGGAGCAATAAAGGCGAGTCGCTTCGCAATAAAATTATACTTTGTTGGTCTTTTTAATTTATACATTGGATTTTGGAGAGGTGGATTTCAAACACTTCCTAAAGATATACCAAGATATACCAGAAACCACTGAAATAATCCATATTGCAGGATATATTTAAGCCAATTTTTCTTAGTTCAGGAACTAAGAAAGCAAGTATAATGTTTTGAGTCTTTATTTATTATTGAGTATTCATTGAGTCCATGGACAAAAATTCTTACAAACTACAATACAAATTAATTCTATACAATATAATAAAAAAAAAAAAGATTAATCAAATATTTAAGAACACTTTGAGCATAATTAAAGTGCCCAATACCACTTACAAATAAGCTTAAAATAAATTTATAACAAATTTTTTAAAGCAAGTGTTAGACAAAGAAAAGTCAAAAACATATTTTAACGATAAATCATTATATAAACTCAAAACTATAGTAATAGGTTCATTAAGAGCGTAATTTGTTCGATAGTGTTTTATAAAAAATAGTTTAAAACACCGCAAATGCCTTATAGGAATGTTAAACTCAATTAAATGTAGTAAAAAATAATCATCAATATTACCTGACATAATGTCGTATACAAATAACAAAGAATTTATTTTTCTCCTCGTCTCAAAAGGCTTAAAGCCCATTAACAAACATCGAGCAGTATGAGAAGGTAAGTTTGCATAAAAAGGCGTAGGCTGAAACATATATTTTGTGGCTATCTTCTGAACTTTTTCTAATCTCAACGAATGGATTGCAAAGGATGGATTCGAAATAAAAGCAGCGTACTCCAAGCGAGAACGAACCAATGAATTGTAAAGTGCTTTTAAAGTATAAGGGTCTTGAAATTCAGCACTATTTCTCCGAAGAAAGGCTAGGAGAGAATAGACTTTAGGCACTTTGAAATTCAGATGTTCTACAAACGTGAACTTCGTGTCAAAGATTACTCCCAAATCACGAATATTAACAAATTTTTTAAGTGGAAGATCTGACAAAAAAAAAGTTGAACTAATAGAACTAGAAGTTTTGCTATACGAAGCACTCAAACATTTACTAATATTCAATGGCAACCCATTGCGAGTACTCCAATTCGAACCATTATTGTAGTCAGATTGAAACAACTCAGCATCCACCAAGCTACTCATCTCACTAAAAAACCTTAATTCATCCGCATATAAAATAAATTTCGAATTACAAAAACATTTGCATATATCGTTTATAAATAATACAAATAGCAGAGGCCCAAGAATCCAAAGGTAACTCTATAGCAATAAGGGTGAATATCATTAATCGCAAAATAGCACACTCTACCACTTAAATAAGACTTAATCCAATTAAGGAAATCCGAATGGCATCCCATTTTGCAAAGTTTGGCAATCAGAATATTATGAGATACTTGATCAAATGCCTTCGATAAATTCGTATAAAAGGCATCAACTTGGTAACCGGATTCAAAGGCAGAGATACAAAAGTTTGAAAAGAGAGCATGATTAGTTGACCTGCCAGAAACGAAGCCATGTTGTTCCAGGCAAATATGTCTCTCAACATGAAAGTATTGCTTAGGTTTAATAAAGGATTCAAAGAGTTTAGAAACGTTAGAAAACTTCGAGATGGGTCGGTAGTTTGTAACATCATTTTTAGATTCATTCTTAGGCTGCCCGCTGAGTAAACGCCGAAGCAGGCAGGCAGGCAGGCAGGCCCTGCGAAGAAACGAGATAGAAATAACTTTTTTCTTCATTGTTCACATAGTTTTCCTGTGCCTGTCTGCCTGCCTGTCTGCTTCGGCGCTTACTCTGTGGGCAACCTTAGAGACAGGCGTAATCGCTGCAACTTTCCAACAGTCAATGAATGTTCCAGACGATAGGGATTTATTAAAAATCCAACAAAGAGGTTTTGCGAGCGCAGAAGAGCATTTATTGAGCAGTATAGACGATAAGCCTTCAATGTCAGCCTTAATAGACGTTTTCATTAGAGATAATGAATGACTGACATCATCAACAGATAATGAAATTGACCCAATGTCAGTAACTTCATCCACATAGTCTAATACAGAGTGAGTAAACAACGAATCATTCTTTATATAAAAAGTAACATAGGAAAAGTACAAAAACTTAAGGAAGGTTTTTGCCAAAAGCGGTGCATGTTGAGGCACATTTTAGAAGATGAGAAAAAATTTTGATTGCATGCTAATTTTCCATGATCAGTATAAGTAAAAACATATTTTGTGTTTTTATAACATGTACTTTTTATATTTAAAAATGGTGCTGAAGTTGGTGTGCTTAGAAAAGGTGAAAATCGGGCTACATTATAGCGCGGCTCCAGATTGTGAAAAAAAAAATTAAATCCATTCGAAAAAAAACCCTTGAATACACATCTTTTACAAAAATGTAACGAAAATATGGAAAATTATAAAGTGTGGAAAAATAGTCGAAAAACTTACGATATTTTTGACCATTTTGTTCAGTGTAAAAATTAGACAAATTTTCCAAAGACGCTCATTTTGGTAAAAGATGTGTGAAATGCATTACAAACAGATTAAAAAAATTAAATTCGGTCAATTAGTTTGGTTGCAGCAGTCTGGCACGTTTTGAAAAAGTATGTTTTGAGAAAAAGGAGTTTAAAGTTGCTCTCATTAGTTAAAAGTACTCTAGCGAACCGGGTTTTAAGCACTATTGAATCTGTATTCTAAGAGGGATTGATTTGAAAATTTATATACATATTCTTAAATAGCTGCACGCTCAGAAATCTTGGATTAAATTCTAATAAAAACTGTATTGTATATGACCACACCAGAATTGCATTAGAATCTAATATATGTCAAATATTAAAATTGAATTCTAATCCCATAATACTATATTCTAATACAGAATTGGAATAGAAACTAAGTTTAGAACAATACTATTCTGGTTTATATTTTAATACATTTGTAATTAAGTGTAATACTTCAGTTATTAAAAAGTAATACGAATAAAAAAAATTTTATTAAATATTAATAAAAATTGTATTAAATAGTAATACAAATTGTATCAAATCGTATTAAATAGTAATACAGATTGTTTTTAACAGTAATACAAGGTATATAACATTTACTACATATTTTCCTGAAAAGGTGAAAGGAAAAATCAACATTTATGGAATAAATTTATGGAACATTTATGGAATAAAGCTATAAATCTTTTATATGTTTACTTACTTTTAAAATTCCAAGTGAAATAAAAAGAAAATATTTGGTCAATCAATAACAAAATATTTATTCATTTAAAGTTTATTTTATAACATACGGTTTTTCGTTAACAAAAACTATTTCTTTAGGTTTTATTTTGACAATGTCAGATTTCAGAATCAGAAAGACAATTTGACAGATGCTTGATAGATATGTATTATATTTTAAGACAATTTGTATTATAATTTGTATATAATACAATTTTCATTATACTTTAATACAGATAACATTAAATCAATTTTTTAATATACTTGAAAGTATAAGTTTTAATCAAAAATATATTAAAAAATGCATGATTCCAACGCTTAAAATTAATTCCAAGATTTCTGAGCGTGTGCACAATAATAATAACTTAAAAAAAATCTATTTTCAAAAAATTGTTTGCCTAAAACCTCCCTTAAACGTTACTTTACAGGAAAGCCACAAGGAAAATATAAGAAATAACCTGCAGATTAAAAATGTCTCATAAAAGAAGTTTCATTAAAATGACGAAAAAATTAAAAAGAGGAAATGAGGCTGTCTATGAACCAGCATATAGATTGCTGTTTCAATAAAAGAAAAATGATACTGCAATTTTTAGAATATTTAATATTTTTATGTTACTTTACATTCCTTTTAAAATTAATCGAACAGATTTAATTAAACAATTATTTTTTATGATGGTTAATTGTGACCTATTCTTTGATTTCTAATTGTGAGCTATTAAGATCAAGTAAGTTTGAAGAAGACAACAACAGCAGCTCTGTATAGAGTCAATCACACAGCAGACTAGACATAACTCTTTTGGGAGATGCTCAACTCCACTCTTCAGTAGCCTTGTGTGATTAAGCTGTGACTAACCCACTGTTTAAGTTTTAAATGATTTCACACTTGTTCGAAAAAATTCGCAAGAATTTTTATTTTCTCATCGGTCATTTCATAATAACGACATTATAGCAGTAAGTATTTTTAGATCAAGACGAAAGCTCTACCAAGAATTGCTATCTGTGTTTTTGATGCTTTCTTATTTTTTCGCTATTTTTTTGGAGTTCGATGAGTCTGCCGACCATAAAACCATTAAATCGAAATGATTTTTTTCTGTTTTCTTGCATTTATGATTAAATTATAAATAAACAAACTCGCATATTTACAACTTTATACAAACATAAATAATACTAAATTAATTTTAAATAATAATTAAATTGAAAGCATATGTATGCTATCCCCTATTTGATTGGCATCATTCATTATTCATTTCAGAATCTTCTGCAATTTACGAAAGTAAAATAAATTTTTTTTTAATTATTTAAGACAAAACTGCACTTAAAATTCTTTGTACTTACGCAGCATCAGAAATTTTAAAAGGGTTAAAAATGTCTCACACTTTTTATTTTTTTTTTTTAGTTTGCATGCTTCTTCGATTCACTACGACGCACAGCAGCAACATAAATTGCACTCATATTTTAACTAATTTTTGATAAATTTACCATATCAATCGTTAAAAGCAAATAATTTGCCAAAATAAACAAATTAATTAAAGCCCATACTAACAGCTATCAGCTGTTTCGAAAGGGAAATTGAATTTAGTTCGAAAAACCAAATCATTTGGATTGCAGAACACTGAAATCAAATTCACTTGATTTGAAATTTCACTTTCGACTTGATTTCGCTCGTTTTCTAGAACCTTGTTGATTATTATCGCTTTAAAAAGCTTCCAATTTTCGAAATAGGTTTATAAATAAATATTTTTGGTATTTATTTCAGATGTTCGCCTTACCTTGAAGAGTTATAAAATCATACAAATATTTTTTGTTGTCTTTTTTGTCTACGGATGACCAGTGGCGTAAAAAGCGGGCCCGCAGAGCCCGCGTTGCGGGCGGGCGCAACAATGCCAGGGGCGCCCTCAAGTCCCTTGATGAAAATGATAAATTAAGTGGAGAACGACGTTTGTTTCCAAAAAAAATCATGATAAACTAAAATAATTTTCGTTCGTTGAATAAAATTCAGTTATGGCCGGAGCCGATTTACACGTCACTTATACGGTAAGAAATCTTGGAATAAATTTTAATACTTTTAATACATGTATGACCACACCAAAATTGTGTTAAAATTAAATACTGGCCAAATATTAAAATTGCTTTTAATAAAAATATGTCTTAAAATTGAATGCTTAATTCGTGTTAATTTTTAATAGTGATTCTGTATTTAAAATTAATTATTATACTAGCCATAGTATCAAATTAATACCAAGTCATTGAAATTGAATACAAAATTTTATTAAAACATAATACAGCATGTCTTAGAAATTAAATACAATATTCACCATAGTATCGCATTGATACCAAGGATATAAAATATTGTTGTAATATTTGAACTGTATTAAAATATATAACAAAATAAATTTAATAACTTTGTAATCAATTGTGAAGTATGAATTTTAAAACTTTTTGTATTAAAAATCTCTGTAATACTTTGCTTGTATTAAAATTTATTCAATGATTTATAACCGTGTTTTCATATTTTCAGCAAGTCAGCTACTGATGTTGTAAAGGGTGATTTTTTTAAGCGTTTGGTTTTTGAAAAGTGAAAAAAAACTTGCAAAAGTGAATAAAATATTTATTTGGAGCGATTCATTAATGCATGCCAATTACTTTTTAAAAAATATTTCATGTAAATGCTTACCGCGACTACGCCTGAGGTATTCCATTCGTAAGCTCCAATTTTGGCATACTTTTTTTAGAATTTCGGCCGGTATCTCACCAATGACAGCTTTAACGTTGTCTTCCAGGTCTGCAATTGTGGCTGGCTTCTCCCTATACACGAGAGACTATTCGTAGCTCCACAAAAAGTCTAGTGGGGTGAAATGAAATGATCTTGTTGGCCACGAAACTCACCTCTTAATAGGTCCGTGGTATCGCGTGCCGTGTGGCATGTGTCACCATCTTGTTGTAACTTCATTTAAGGCAAGTCATATTCTTCCATTTTGGGCAAAAAAAAAAAACGGTAATCATCGCACGGTACCTTCTCCCTTTGCGATATTCAATATTTTTCAAAAAGTACGGTCCAATGATGCCACCTACCTACAAATCTCACCAAGCAGAGCATTTTTCAGGGAGCATTGGCAACTTTTTAACTGCTCATGGCTGCTCTTCAGACGAAATTTGGCAACTCTGTTTGTTGCATTTGCCATTTGTTGCCATTGAGCCAAAAATGAGCTTCGTCGCTGAAGAAAATTTTTCAATAAAATGTTTATCTTCATCCAACTTTTATAAGGAGCATTCACCAAACAAACGACGTTGTGGTTGGTCAACCGGCTTCAGTTCTTGGATCAGCTGTATTTTGTATGGTTTTATACCGAGGTCTATACGTGAAATCTTCCAAATGGTCGAATAACACAAGATCAATTGTTGACAACGGCGACGAATTGACATATCGCGATCTTCTTTGACACTGACCGACACAGCAGCAATATTCTCCTCGGTACGCACTCTCCGAATTGGTGGGTTGGTGGATTAATGTCCAATTAAGTTAAACTGGTGCAAGATTTGGTCACAATAGCTTGAATAACCTGTTCGGCGGGTCGATTTTGACGACCATAAAATAGACGTAATTTGCAAAACACATTTCTCACAGAACCCGAATTTTGATAATAAAATTCAATGATTTGCAAGCACTGTTTATTTGTTAGTTTTTTCATGGTAAAATGGCAAACCTTATTGAGCATTTTCGGCTTTGCCACATGTTACGAATCACGCGTGAAGTGTCAAAAAATGTACACTGAAAAAACAAATAGCAAAAAAGTATATAGCTGGGCGCTTTTAGAGACCTGCGGGCGGGCGCTCTAAATATATTGTAGTTACGCTACTGCGGATGACCCTCCCTAGCTCCTATGTGAAATCATTCGCCGATTATTTAAAAACACCATTTTAAATTCTATGTCTTATTTCTCGAGATTTTTCTAGATGTGTTGCTTACATATAGTTACTTACAAATAATTACGTTACATTAAATTTAAATTATTATGCTGTTTACAGTGGCGTAGATAGCTTTTGGTTGTGGGGTTGGGTCCGTAAAAAATATAGTAACCTTTAAAAAGTATACTTTTGAATACCTAATTACATGACTGTTTTGTGAAACCGAATGTCATGTTTCACAGTTTAACTTCGTTGAAACGTAGAAAAACGGTAGGTAGGTAAAAAAATAACAGGTTGTTGTATTGAATCTAAGCAACATAGAATTTTTGGAAGCTTGTAACTATACCACATGTCACTATTAGTAGTTGTTGACCGATTTAGAAAAATTAAACTCTGAACTAAATCAATTTTTGATAACTTTCTTGAGAAAAAGAAAAAGTTTTGGAAATACATATACATTTTGATTCGTGCTTAACTTAGTACTAGAATCAAATTACAATAACGTGAGATATTTGATAATGTTTCCATGACTCTGGGAGGTCTAGACCCGTGGGGGATATATACAGTGACGGATCCAGAGAGAAATTTGAGGGGGGTAAAAAATTTCTGAAAATTTTTCTTGCATGTTTTTTTTTTATAATACTTTTCTGTATTCTTTCTTTGAAGTAAAATAATATTTATTAACATTTTTTACATAAATTCGCATATGTTGTTATTTCAAAACGTAAAACTAAGGCTTTGATCTTTTATCATACCACAAATTTTACGGTGTGTGAAATACCGTAGTGAAATTCTATTGTTTCCTATTTTTCGAAATTTTTCGACCACATACTTTGGATTCAAAGCTATGTCGTATTATGAAGCAACGCCAAACCGGCAGAAAGAACATTATACTTTTCCTCAGAAAGAAAATGCAGAACTTTTTTCTGAACAGTTGCAAATACGCGAAAACAAAATAGGTATGTCAGCATTTTTGAGGGTATTTCTGTGCACTTTTTATTTTCTCTCTTTGCATTAGTCCTTAGCAGATGGCATTGGATTGATGTAAGATATGTATAATATATATATATATATATATATATATATATATATATATATTAGGGCGGGTCAAATTCTGGCTCAGCGAAATTCGTAAAATACATGTAATTTCAAGACTTTTTCTCCACTACAGCATATACAAATTCTGAAAAAAAGCTGTGCGGACTTTCGTAAATAGATTCATACACATACATTCATACATTCATATTTTATAATTGAGAACAAAATCTATTTACGAAAGTCCGCACAGCTTTTTTTCAGAATTTGTATATGCTGTAGTGGAGAAAAAGTCTTGAAATTACATGTATTTTACGAATTTCGCTGAGCCAGACCTCCAAAAAATTCGTCCATACAAATTGACCCGGCCTAATATATATTGTATATGGTTGCTGTACATTAAGCCAAAGCAAATTTCAAAAATGCATAGTATCGATTGGGCTTAGGGCTCATTCAAAGGATATTGTAACATACATGTAAACCACAGTTTTTGTTTCGATCTGATTACATCTGCCTTCCCCAGTATTTTCTTAAAAACAGGAAATTTTTTAAAAAAATATTTTATGAAAAATTTTAAGGGCTGGTTTGGTTAGTGCAAATATGAAATGGAGCAACACAAAACGTTGTCTTTTTCTGATCACATCTTCCTGCTTTTAGATGTCCTCAAAGATGATATAAATTATACAGAATAATTATATTGCTAAGTTTATTAGCTACAGTGCCAGATACTTAATCATAGTTATTCGAAATCGTAATATCTTTTAAACTATGAGCCAAATCATCTGATTATAAGATATTTTTGATGTTTACCTGAAAATCAAATACGAATTTATTTAAAATTGTAAAAGTATTCATAAAAAGAGAGATAAAATATTTTGAAAAGGATAGGAATATTTTTATTAAATAAATTAAAATAGCAAATTTATAAAATATTTTTTTGAAATATGAGGATTTACCGTAGTATAACTTTTTTTAACAATTATTTAATATGCCTAAAGACTCAACTTTTTCTTCATTCAATATTATATACCTCAACATCGATTAAAGATATAATCGGTTGATAGTCGGATTCAGCAGTCATAAATCTATTTAAATCGACTATAATATTTAATCATATTAAACGACATGATGTTAAAGAACATTTTGAATTAAGAAGATGTTGACACATCGAGATTATTATTATTGCTATAAAATTAATTTTCTAAAATATGTTATCTTAAATCACCTTCCGCAGTTAGATACTGGGAGCAAATCGTGATGAAAGTTTTTATTATACACCATTACACTGATGCTTTTCTATACCATTAATTAGAAATTCTTTTAAAAAACATTTTAAAAATATTCTGTTTTTTGCTCTATTCACGCAAAATTTTGGTGCATTAATGTATGGCATTATATCTTTCTATCCCTTCTAAGCAAGTTCGGTACAAGGCTACTTTTAAATATAAAATCGCTCTGGCCTTCTTTACATACTTAATTAGATTAATTTATGCAATTTATAATAGAATCCTTGTTACGGAATTCATATTTTTTCGTTCAGTTGGACGAAAAAGCAATATTTTTTAAATATTCGAAAAAGAAAGAGAAAAGGGGAGAATGATTATTCAACGTAACTAATGCAGCGTCATATAATGTCAGCAAGCTATCTAGAACATAACTTGAAATTATTAAAGCCTATTGTCCTACTTGACTTTTGTTTATCTTATAAAAATAGGTTTAATAAAATTACTTTTTTTAAGAAATTTGAGATCTTGTGGGTGGAAATTTCCCTCTTTTCACCCTCCGTGTATCCGCGTCTGATTTATATACCACTGTTTTTCCATCTAGAAGGGCGGCCTGATAAAAAAACGATACATAACATTGAAAGTATTGAAATTATTATCACTCGTTTGTGCAAACCATTTTAACAAATATTTTGTTAATGTTGAAGTTTTGTTTATGATAACTTTGCACCTATATAAAATGCAATTAAATTCTTTTTTAAGATATATGTGTATCGTTAAGTCAATACATGTAAATTCTTTTTTAAGATATATGTGTATCCTTATTTAATTGTTTGATTAAGTTTATTTTATAAAATGCATAGAATAATAAAATTACATCAGTGCTATATGTAATTTCATAAATAATATTAAAAATTTTCGCTAGAAGATCAAAATCATAAAAATCACTGTTTCTGAAATTTCTATATCAGATATTAGCTTTTTGGGTGTAAGCAAGAAATAAAAAAAAATCTTTCGAAGTTATAGCCAAAACTTGAAGTCAATTACTTTACTAAATGCAAGTAAATTGCTTTTTAAAATACATACATATATGTGTTAGAGTTATAACATTTGTTTTTTTTTTTCTTTAGTAAAATGAATTGCATGACCAAAATACAATTATATTTTCACAAGGAATTTGGAAAAAACTCCTAAAGTATATATTAAATTACTGTTCAAATATTATGAACAGTCTCAAAAAGGTGCATTAAATCACATTTTTTTAAAAAAAAAAAATCTTCAAAGAGTTGTTATTTTTAATATTACAATCTTACATTTGCTTAAAATGTATATATCAGGAACCGAACAAGACATTTTCAAAATTGATTTGCTTCTTAATACGAGGAGGTGCGAGTGGATCCCACTCTCATAAGGTTTTATTTTTGTCTCAACCCAAGAAATTAGCAGCTTTTGGATTAAAGTCTCTATCAGAACCACCCAGCATAAAGTCCCATAGTTTTTTACGCTTTCTATGCAAAATTCTGATTGTGTAATTACAAAAAAATCAAAATCTATATTTATATTTCAATTATATTTTATATTAACATATCAATATAACAATTTTAAGTAAAGTGACATCTACTGTACATTAAAGTGACTCGACTTTTATAGAGGAAAAAACGTTCCATTTATACCCATCTAAAAATGAACCTTGATATTTCTTATGGCGATTCCCAAAATATGTTGGCTATACCGAAATCTGACAGTGAGCTAAAACATTTTGGAAAAACCTCCAAAAATCATGTTTTTCGCAAATATATTTACTGGTGTATTAGTCGTAAAAAATAAAAACGTCAAAAATATTAGATCTGAAAGAGTTCTTCTAATCTGCATCAAAAGTTTTTAAATATTTGCAATTGGATTTACTACAATTATGTTTTTTATTCGTTTTTTAACATTCTTTTTTTATTTTCACTTAAATTCAAATAACTTTATTACTTCTTATGCGATCCTCGTTTTCAAGACATCGTTGGAAAGGTATTGAGTGCTTTCATTTATTGCTTATTTTAAAAACATAAAAACTGAATTCGCACAAGCGTGATAAATTTAGCGGACCTGGTTTAAGACTAGCAATACTATAATCGCACACTCCGCTATGTACAGCTTGAACCATATCGTATAAGTACTTTTGATCTGCACGCAGATCCCATCCGTCAATATTTTCGGGCCTATTTCAATTCGATCGAAATTTTGTGCTACCCAATTGTGAATGAAATTTATAAATGATTAATAGAAAACCAAACTCTGACATTAAAAGCAAATTAAGATCAAAAGCACTTTTAAATAAAATAGAATCTAAAAAGGATTTAGATTTCATAAAATAAATTATCTTTTAGAAGAGAAGTAAAGAGAGACCGAAATTCTTTAGGCCGCATTTAAAAATAAAAAATCTATTTAAACACATCCTAAATTAAACGAAGTGTAACATAAATAGTTCGTTATTTCACTAAAACAGATTGAACACAAAAATAATAAGTTAAACTTTATTATAATCTCAACATTTAATAAAAGTGTAATTTGAGTATTTCTCACATAGCTCATATTTAGTGACTTTGTGTGCAAGTACAACAAAAAAGCGAGCGCGCAAGTTTTAGAAAACGAAAAAGAAGAAGAAAAAAAAAAGAAAGGAACAATAACAAAACTTAAGAAGTGCCAAGGTATATTTATACAAGTGCTATCTACTTTTACAAATACAACAATATTTTTTTAAACAATACCGTGTGTATGTTTATCAAAAGTCGATCGTCATTTAGACGATGAGAAAAAAGTTTAATGCGGCTTATGCAATGAATATTACCACAGTACTTGCGTAAACATAAATAAAACTGAACTTGAGTTCATGCAAATAAACAATCAAATTTATAAGTGCGAGAAGTGTCTTCTAGCCCGTCGAAAATCGTTCGTTGCTTCACCACCAATACCGAATAAAGCTAATGCCAAACAGCCACTGAAAGTGCAGTGTTCTGACAGTTCTGTTAAGGTGTCTACTCCACCTTTATCGGCAATTGGGAGAGATGCTAGCAACCAGTTAGCAACAAAAAACACTTTCAAATCAACAAGTGTCTCAAAACCAAAATACGTTTCTAAGGGGCATGTCACACGGTGTCTGCTTGTCCGTCAAACATTGGAATTTTCGCCATTTTTTTTCCTCTCTCTCATTGTTTTGTCCACGGTATGCTACACGTAGTTTTCTGTTCGATAATGGCGGAAGCTAAATTTACTACGTTTTTGCTACCATTTCGTGCAGGTAATGCTCCTTTATGCAATCGATTCAATAAAACGGCTACCCTCTATAGGTTGTTTATACGTGGTTTTATTTGCATTTAAAATTGATGGGTTAAATTCTGATCTCCGGGGCTAAAAATTAATAACATTGGCCAATATATATGCAGGAATGTATCCACATATAAAAACGATATGGTCACAATAAAAACAATTGTTGAGTTGATAAAACTCTGGATGGAGTTAAAAAAAGTGAAAAAAGATCCTGCTGGATTAAGCCATGGAGAATTGGCAGACATAAGAAAGGGATGATAAATTTATCAAAGGAGCTAAGATTCACAGATGATAAAGCATTTACAATTTTTTTAAGAATATCTCACAAAGCCGGTTGGCTTTGAAATTCATTTATGAGCATTTCAGTAATATTTCTACTCCAATTAATAGCCATAACCTTATCTGTTAGAATATTGAAAATTTTAACGATTTAAACGATATTACAAGATATATGTGTATATAAACAGTTTATTTTTTAAATACGCGGCTGTAATGTATGACTAGCTTGATCAGTTATACTATCAGTAAATCTACTGCTCACATTTTCTCTTGACGATTGCCCTAAAATACAAGGGCGAAAGAGACAGCTGCAGCTGTACATACAAGCACTATAAATACTATATACAATGGCGTGTTACTTTCATATATGCAATGGAATAGTTTATAAATGGAAAATAAAGTTTAAAAATATATACATTTTTATAAATAACATCATTACACATTTTACGTTCATATTTTAAATTATAAAAAATACACAATCACTAAAAAAACAATATATTAAATCATTAATATTACATTCACAACAATCACTAATAATATTCAGCTGTTCAGTTGAATCCATTTTCTGCAGCTAGCCGGGCTGCATTTTGTATGTTCATCAAGTATTCTTCTTCTTTTTATAAATAAATACCATTCAAGCCATGTATAGCACTAGCAGCGTACAATTCAATACTAAACAACAAACATAGCATTACTGATGAATTCAAATAGTACATTTCCTACTGCAGTGCAGTTTTATTACTACTAAACGTAAAACATCAAGAAAATGCAACCGTTGTCCAAATTGTTTTCAGCTTTGGGCCGTGAACATTTTTGTCGGTTGCCTGGAAATTTTTTGATGAGTAAGAAGCTCTCTCAATTTCCAGTTTTTTCTTTTACCCGAGATAACAACAACAACTTTGTCCATGTCCGCTGTGTGTGGCATGCACCTAAGCAAACTCATTGAGCAGAAGTTTGATAAACAGAACGAAATGTTTGAGCTGCGCCTTGCAAACCAAAGCCAGCAGATCGCCTTTCTTATCAAAGATAAACTTGAAGAAAGTGAACAAAGAATTCTCGCTGAGCTCCGCCAAAATATAACTGAAGTTACCTCTTGCCTGCGCTCTGTTACTGAAAGAGTAACCCAGCTGGAAAAAGAGGTTGATGATAGCAGCAAACTCAAGCAAGAAGTAGGAAATCTAAAAGCAGAGGTTGAGGAACTAAAAGCCAAGCTATCCAAACAGGAAAACAACGCCGTTGCATGTGATCTTCGACTAAGCGGCATACCACACTATGAAGGTGAAAATCTCAATGCAATATTTAATGAAATATGTGCATTGGTCCACATTCAACCACCCAACATCAAAAATATTTACCGCATCAAGCCAACAAAAACGTCGCAGAACAATTTTAATGATACTACAATCATCGCAAAATTTGATTAACCGTATCACAGAAATTTTGTGCTTAACTCAATAGCAAAATTTTGACGCGATAGCAAAGACTTCATGCGCTTGCACCACGCAGGGTTTCAGTCTTCCAAGCCTATTTACACCAACGAAGGGCTAACAAGAGAAAACTCAATTATTCTTTTATCAGCTCTTAGACTGCAAAAACAGCAAAAATTCTCTGCAGCGTTTACTCGCCGAGGCATTGTTCATGTAAAGCTCAGGCCGAGCGATAACCCAATTTACATTGATACAATGCAAAAGCTTAACACCCTAGCAGAATCTATCACTACAGACAATAATAATCAGCTACACTCCACAAACCATATGTTTCGCTGCAATGAAAATACCAACAATAATATGGAGAGAAGTGCCAATTCGGAGTAAAGCGAGTGAAAATCAAGAAATCTTCTCTGAACCTTTACCAATACATTTGTTTAAGTTGCGCTGTTACTCGGCTACGTTAAGTATCTTGAGAATATATATTAATGTCTCTAGAATTTTTTATAATCGTCATATCTGTAGAATATTTGTATTAGTTTGTGTGCATAAAAACTGTTGTAAGATCTCTTGTTTAATTATTGATATCTATTTTAATTGAACTTATTTCTATACTAAATGGATGGACAATTTTTTTATTATTACTGCCTTTTGAAGCGTATATTCTTGCGTTGCTGAGGTGTTGCTAATAATTATATTTTACCCTTTAAATGTTAAACACATTAAATAATAATAGAGGTAGATCTAAAGACAGTAATTTTTCGCTCATTCGAATTTTATGCAAACAAAAAATTGTTTTGAAAATTTGCCATATAAACGCACAAAGTTTAAACAACAAGTTTGATGAATTTAGATTTATTTTTGAGGGCTCAGCGGTAGATGTAATATGCATTTCAGAAACCTGGTTTCAGTCCATTGTGCCCGATAGCATAACCCGGGTTAACGGGTACAAAACATTTCGTGCTGATAGGATTGGTCATGGCGGGGGCGTAGCGATATATATAAGGGAAGCCATAGCATGTAATTTTGTTTGTAAATCAAGCTCAGATGATGCAATAGAATATTTGTTTATTGAATTAATTCATGGCACAGATGAAATTCTAATTGGAAATGTTTATAGACCAAATCGTTACCTACCTACGGAAACATTTCTGCAAAAAATTGAAACCTTAGGCCTCTCATACACAAGTATAATAATTTCAGGTGATTTTAATAGTAATTTATTGAATGAAAGCCATTTAAATGATAATATGCAAGCTTTAGGCTTAACCTCAGTTAATTCTATCGTGCCCACTCACTACACTAAGTATAGCAATACTTTACTAGATTTGTTTTTTGTTAGTGATCATGAAAAGGTATTACTTTATGACCAAATCTCAGCTCCCGTGTTCTCGAAGCATGATTTAATTTTCATGACATACAACTTTCAGCTTGATACAAATGAACAAAAAATAGAGTATCGAGACTTTAAAAACATTGATTATTTCGCTCTAAACGCCGAACTGAATACCCTAAACTGGACTGACATTTTCTACATGACCACGGTAAACGAACAATTGCGTCTGTTGATGGATAATATTACGTATCTTTTCGAAAAGCATGTCCCAAAAAAAAACGAAATTCATTAAACACGGGCAACCGCCTTGGTGTTCAGGCAGTATAATAAAATTAATAAATAAAAGAAACAACGCATTTAATCGTTGGAAACGGTTTAAGACACCCGAACTGCACGCACAATTCAAGCAGTTTAGAAGAAATGTTATTAAGACAACCAGGGAAGCAAAGACAGCCTATTTTGGAGAAAAGTTTAAATCCGCTTTAGGAAGCAAAGATAAATGGAACACGATCCGTGAGACTGGTCTCAACAAAAATGTCATAAGAACATCCATAACTGTTGACTGCAATGCGTTAAATACAAAATTTATAGACACTCCTTTCCCCACTCCAATTAATAACCACTACACTATTATCAATAGCCCTCTTCATAGCTTTGCTGAATTCTGTTTCGCTTGTGTATCGCAAGCTGATGTGCTGGAAAGTTTTCTTGCAATCAAATCAAATGCTATTGGTCTTGATAATATGCACCCAATGTTTGTTAAAGCCTTACTCCCAAAATTGTTGTCTTACCTAACACACTTCTTCAACACAATTTTCACAGCCTCTACTTATCCCGCTGAGTGGAAAATAGCAAAAATCATACCGATACCAAAGTCTGATAATGAATTTCGTCCCATTGCCATTTTGCCGTATATGTCTAAAGTTTTTAAGTTTTTAATGCATAAACAACTAAATAATTATCTTCAGGTACATCGGCTACTCACTGAAAAACAATCAGGTTTTAGACCAAATAGGGGCTGTGTAACAGCATTGTTAGACGTAACAGAACAAATTCGAGTTAGCCTTGATCAAAATATGCTCACGTTTCTGGTTCTTTTGGATCACTCAAAAGCCTTCGACACAGTTGATCATGGAATACTCTGCACAAAATTGTCACGCAGGTTTAATTTTTCGGGACCCTCAACAACTCTTCTCGAAACATATCTTTCAAATAGGTCACAAGCCGTGAATATTGGCTCCACATACTCACATTTTTTACCTGTCAGTTGAGGAGTGCCGCAAGGCTCAATACTAGGACCCTTTTTTCAATATATATTAACGCCTAACCTAATGCGATCCAACACTTTCATACACAAATGTATGCAGACGATGTTCAACTGTTCATTAGTTGCTTGCCTAATGATAATGATATAAAATCATGCACTGATAAGCTTAATGAAGATCTCGAGTACGTAAATAATTGGGCGATGGTCAATGGTTTATGCCTTAACCCCACCAAATCGAAATGCTTGAATGTAAGTAGAGCATCCAGCAACAGGATAAATAGCCCGTACATGTCGTCGTTCCGAAGTTATCTTCACGTATATCACAAAATCAAAAAAAAAGAGATGAGACTACTTCCTGGGATAATTTTTTGAGATCTATTGATCTGTCCAGCCTCCAGGTCCGTATCTCTTACGGTTCCTGAGATATTATGGTGTCATTTTGTTGTATATTCAGTTTTGCTAAAAATTTAACGCGTTATGTTGCCGTATGAACCATTTGTGTGGATATACAATAAAAAATATATGAAATTTATGAAATAAAAAAAAAATTTGTTATCTTCACGTATGTGCCAAAAAAAAACATTTGAAAGAAATAATCACAATATCAATATGTATATTAGGGCGTTTCACAAAAAAAAATTTGCAACTCTTGTAGCGGAATATTAAAGTTTGTGATCTAAACGAATTTCGAAAATTGTTTTGGATTTTGTGAAGATGGGAATACAAAATATAAAAAAAAAATTTTCTCCATAACCTAATTTTTTTGATAAAATCCATTTCCGCGACCCCATACCCATCTTCAAAAATTCAAAACAATTTTCGAAATTCTTTTAGATCACAAACTTTAATATTCCGCTACAAGAATTGCATACATATCGTTTTTGTCCCATGTTTCAATAATATTTTCGGATAAAGTCAATAGCGGTTTTTTTTTTATTAATAGAGATTGATAGTAGGAGATAAAAAGATTTAGGATTGGTTTTCTTAAATGAATTTTATTGTAAACTAAACTAAGACTTATTTCTTACAAACATATTTATCATGGAAACAATTTACAACATAATACTAGTAATAACACAAAAACTTCAAATATACGTATATACCACTCGAGCATAAATTTAGTTTCGGAAATTTAGCTGAGTGTATACACAAATTTACATTAATAAATCTGAAAAGAATCTCACATGATTTTCTGGAAGAAAAACATAGAGGCTTTTAATATCTTTCTTTTTGTCTGGATTAATGTTTATCTTTGTACATATATTAAGTTGTTTCTCAAAAATGGTTTCTGAAGTTGCAATAACTCCCTTTCTTGCTTGTTTTCTTAGGCTTGATGATTGCAAGTTGCGTTCACTTGCAGACGTTTTATATTGCAGAGAAAATAAATTGTATTTATTGTATTTAATTACTTTAATTTTAGTGAATGGAACATTCTGAAAATTTAATCGATTTGCTAAAGCCGAATAAACTTTGAAATCTGTCGGAATCATTTCTATAATTTTTAGCGCAAATTTTTTGGATGGATAGTTTTTTTATTTTGTTATCAAATCTAAGGGACTGTAAATTCCTTTTAATTTTAGGAACCTGTCTATTGCACTATGGACAGCGTCAATCTCCTGAATTTGAGAATGACCTGGTTCTGAAAATTTTTGAAAGATTGTTTTCAGATTGTTTGTTCTATATAAAAATTGAAGGATAGCAGACGATAATATTTTATTTTTATTTTGTGGCACTCAGGAGTCGCTCCAAAAAATGATGTGCTCAATATTATAAAAATTTTTTCCAAAATTTTAATGATAGTACTAGCAGTATCATTTCCAGAGCGACCACTATGTGCTTCACTCCATATAGCACAGTAAGTAGCATTCTTTTCATTTGCATTCTGAGCACATACAGTCCCTGTCATGTTGAAAACTGAGAGTTTTCTTTTATAATAAAATATGGAAGAAAATCCCTTAAGGCCGCTTTACATTATCCCACTGTGTGTTAACACATGTCAAAATTTTCATGTGTGATAGAAAGTGCGATGGCGTAAACAACGGAAAGCAATGTGTGTTCTGATTTTTTTGGCATGCCGTACCACATTTTATTTTTTGGTTTGTTTCTAATTTCATCACACATTCTATCCCACCAGAGATGCATTTTACCATAAACTTACTTGAAATTTATTATTTAAGTGAGAAAATTTTAAGCTCGTAATGTATTTTCAAATGGAATAACAGAAGGAAGCAGTTTTACAGCTTATTGAACTCTGTAGGGGCAAAAATTCATTAAAAACCGATTCATTAATCAAAATTTCACGTTTTAGTATAGTGTAAAGTATAAAAATGCGGTGCGACTCTGTGAGATAGTCTAAAAGCGAAAAATTAATTTCTTCATACAAAAATTGACAGCATGATGAAATTCAATAATACTTTCTATCTCACATGTAGTAACACACAGTAGGACAATGTAAAGCGGCCTTTAGGAAGATTAAAAGTACTTTGCAAGTCGAAGCACACCACAATTGTGTTATTCGATACCAACTGCCTATCTCTATCGCGTTCCATTTTGCAACTGCGATTCTCTTCTATGTGCGTTTTGTACACCATATTTTCATGTTCGCTAATTCTGTTCAAATTTGTATGATTTTTATACAAATAACATTTATCGCACTGATCCTTTTTTGGTCTATAAAAACCTAAATTAAATTTAGTGTTAAAAATTGTTGTAAATTTTGTCAAAGACAATTTATCAGTGGGAAATTTCTCTTCGAACATTCGGTACATTTTACTAACACTTAGGCCCTCTTCCAAGTACTGTTTTGAAGTGGTTGCTCTGCAATAATGGGAATCTACTGTGGGAAAGCTTTCAATGAATTCCTTAACATTTTTTAATAAATCTTCTGCTAAACAGTGCTTCGTATGCTTTCCATGTCGTGAATCTTTCGATATCCCCGTTTTTTCATCAGAATGATACTTAAAATGGTAATAATCCTGGCTATCGGATACTGCAATAGTATTAAAAAAAAAAGTCTTACATACTTTAACTTTTAAGCCGTCTTTTTCAAAATAGTATGAAAAGGTGTATGTCTTCCTTTTACTCGCAGCCCTTCGCCTCTTAACTAATGTTCTTGTTATAAATTTATCATAAAATGCTCCTTTCTGACTATCGTCTAATGACCAAAAAGTCTCGAAAATTTGTTTTCGTAGAATTTCGGAAAAATTTTTGATACAATCCAAGATACATTTACACTCACAGGGGGGCTTCAGGGTTTTAGCCTCTTTTATTGTGCCGTTTGTTGTAATGTATTCTTCGCCGTGCTGTCTTTGTTTCCTTTGGGATACATTCATTTTTCTTTTACGAGTCTTTTTAGGTTTGCCTGAATTACACGGTGGAGAAAACTCTGTTGACAAATCGTTTTGATTTGACACGGTTGAATCTGTAAAGCAAATTCTCATTAATAGTTTTATTAATATAAAATTAACATTAAAGTACCATTAGGAAGATCATCTATCTGTGGTTGAGTATCATTATTGGAATGGGTTTCTTTTGATGAATTGGCATCAGAATTGAAATTTTCAGTATTTTCTAAAGCAATTTCATAACTACGTTTTTTTGTAACATTCAAATCAATTACTAGTTCCCTTTTTCTTTTATAAACCAGTCTATTTGCATTGACTTTAGTAGCTGCTGCAGGCAAGGTGGAAAAGTCGTTACCCTACAAAGACGAAGAATATTCACTATCAGATTCTACAAATAAAAAAGATATCTTAACACACACTTTCAATTGAATTGAAAATAATATACCATTTTTCATCTGCCTAGACTTTTTGATAGGGATGTAGTCGGAATCACAAATAGAGTCATCAGAATCAAACGGATCAGATTCTGTTAAAAAATAATTTTGAGTTTCATTTAACTGTGTACAGTTTTAAATATTTCATACCCATTGAACTGGATTCCTCGACTGGCACTTGTTTGCTTGAACTTTTTTTAGACATTTCAATTATTTCTTAAGTTTTACTTGAATATTAAAAACAAATTAAGCAAAAAAGAATTATAAAGCACCAAACACGTGCAAACTACAAGCACCATAAGAAAAACTGATAGTCAATCAAATGATATATTTTTTAATTTCTGTTTTGTTTATTTTTAATGCATACATACAAACTTAAAAGGCGTAGTCTAAAAGGGAGTTGAGATTGCATTAAAACGAAATTTTGACAAACAAGACTTAACGGTCTTCGTAAAAAACTGGAGTATCACATCAATTGTTAGTTGCGCCACTGTATGGCATAGGAGAAAGAGAAATTAAACCAAAGATTGCCAATTCTTCTCCAAAATGAAGAGATGGTAATTGAGGTTAATTGAAGTAAAATAAGATGCCAATCTCCTGAATTTGTGAATGACCTGGTTCTGAAAATTTTTGAACGGTTGTTTTCAGATTCTTTATTTTATGCAAAACCTATGAAGTAGTAAAAAACAAAAGACGACGAATAGTCCTCTCCTTCTCTTCTCTTTGAGAATAGAAATAACAACGTAAAACAAGAGCGGAATTATTTGACCTTCAGCTAACAAAGTAGTGATAAGTTTAACACTGGATTTTTATCGTTACCTCTCTTTAAATTATTAGTGCTGGCTAATTGTAACAACCTGCATGAATAGTGGATATACGTGATGATAATTTTTGAGGAAAAAAAAATAGTACGGTGCTTACGGCTTATTTTCACGTATGCGTCATAAAAAAAAATTTCCCAAAAGGTGGCGTATACAACAAAAAGTAAATTTTTTTCATCGGTAAAAATGGTTGTAACTTAAAAAATTTCTTCCACAATCTTGGATATTTTTTACCTAATCGATGCAGAATTGCAAGCACTACGTCTGAAAAAAATATTGGACAACTTTTTTCGCGCCACTTTTTTTCTATGAGAGTTTGAAACTTAAAAGTCAATTTCCCAAAAAAAAGATAACTTCGGAACGACGATATGTCTTAACAGCTCTAACATCGAAATTGTGCCCACAGCAAAAAATCTTGGCATTTTCTTTAATAGTTCATTGACCTGGGCTAATCACATCAACATGTCAATTGGTAAAACTTATGGAATGCTACGTACGCTCTGGACGACCCAATATTATACTCCCTGGGAAATTAGAATGCTTTTAGCCAAAAAATATCTAATCTAACCGCCGAAAAAATCTTATTTTGCCTAAACATAAGTATCTTTTGTCCAAACGACAATTTTTTGCTTACACACCTCTTCTTTGGAATTCACTGCCTCATAACATCCAAACGACTTCCAATGCAACGCAGTTCAAAAACAAACTAATAAATCTTTTTTCATCCATTTAATTTTACAATTTATTTTTACAATTTATTTTTCCAATATTGTTCAATGATGCACAAATTAATTAATTTTTAATGATAAAATTATGTTCTTCAAAATACACAGCTAAAATATTGTTCAAATTTTGTTTATCTAATATTTTTCTTTATCTATTATATTTCTTTATAAACTTTATAATAAATAATAATATGCAAACTGTTTGATAATGAACTCTAGATAATGTTAGCGCTAGTTATAAGTGAACTCTTGTAAGCGCTAGAATCAAATAAATAAATAAATTAAAATAAAAATAAAAATAAAAAATAAAATAAATAAAAGGATTTAATATAAACAATTTTGTTTTAATCTAGAACTTTAGTTATTTTCCCAGCAATAATTTAAGTTTTTTATCATTGCGTAATATTGTTGGGTTAAAAATAATTATTTCACAACTCGTCGTTGTAACATAATGCTCGTTGTTTTTTTTTTTTTTTTTGTTATTTTATTTCATTCTCCAGTAGGAGTTTTCTGCAACAAAAACTTCGTTAAATATTTCAGTTTTTATGTTATTCAGTTTAAGCAATAAATGAAAGCACTCCATACCTTTAGAACGATGTCTTGAAAACGAGGATCGCATAAGAAGTAACAAAGTTATTTTAATTGAAGTGAAATTAATAAAAAAATATGTAAAAAAACGAATAAAAAACATAATTATCATAAATCCAATTGCAAATATTTAAAAAGTTTTGATGCAGATTAGAAGAACTATTTTAGGTTTAATATATGTGACAGTTTAATTTCTTACAACTATTACACTAGCCAACATTTTTACGAAAACATGATTTTTGGAGGTAACCAAAATATTTTGGGAATCGCCACAAAAAATATCAAGTTTCATTTTTAGATGGGTACAAATGGTACTATTTTGAGTCATCTTACTGTACATAAATTATTCTGATTTTGGAGCATACTGACGTCTTTGCTGATTTTTGAGTTATATTGTCTACATCGAATATTTCTACTTTTATGAACTTTATGTTAATTACTCTTGTACATATTTTGTATGTAAATGAAATAAGTTTTTTTTTAAACATTAAATTTATATAACAAAAAACACTGAGAAATTTTGCAATTTGTGGATATTTTATTGCAAACAAATAACTTGAATCGTCTTTAACTATTTCATTCAAATAAAACCTTATTGCAAAAGATACCCTTTTAAAAAATCTACTTTCCACAAGCTTTAACTCTAAAGCTATTTGTAGTATTTTTTATTAACTTAACTCTCGAAGCCTCAAAAAATTGTACTACTCTTAGTTCTCGTTGTAATTTAAAAAATTAACTTACATTTTTTCCTCGTTTCACATCAGTAAGTATAAAGCTTTGACTCATTCAATGCAATTAATATTTTATATTTACGAGATCAAGGTTAATGTGTCTACCTTTTTAAATGCACAGCAATAAATGTTTTCCTGATTCTGCTTTGAAGTGCCACATACAATTTTTGAACAATTCGCTATAAGTTTATATACTTTCCACCACAGTCAAATGGTTTCCGTTCACTTACAATGACGCTCCCTTTTATGGAATTACTTGAACAGAATTGGCATCTATGGCAGCGAACAAATTTTGACCAATTTCAGCTAAAATCACGTGCCTTATCGATTAATATCAGCAGGCTGAGCAACCTGTGATGGCTTATCACCATCTGCGACGCCATTAATGAAGGTCATAGAGCAGAAAACAACAAAAAACACAAGAAAATTGAATTCATCCATTACATATTGACAAAAAAAAAGAAGAAAACAAATTCGTGAGTGGCTTCTAGTTAGGGTGAATCAGCCTGTTGCGCCCCGGCATTGATGTCAACAACGTTTATTCTTTCATTCATTCGCTTGTTCATTGGATTCATGACACACTCCGAAATACGAGTGCTTCGTAAGCAATAAAATTGATTTCTTTAGATTGATTTTATTTTGTCTACGAATGCAATGAACAGTGATGTCGATGTTCACTTCTTAACCTTCATTTTCATTATCACAGTGGCGGATTCAGAAACTCCATTTGGGGGGTAGTCGATTCAAAAAGTGTGACTTCGTAGTAGTTGCAGATCTAATTCAAAATCAAAAAATATTTGGCAAAATATAAAAAGTGGTTTCTTGAATAACACGAATATGGCTATTTTTAAAAAATCGATTTATCGATTATTTCAAATAAAAGACCAGTTATTCTGTCTTTAGTGACTTTATATATGTATAAAGTTCATATGTATGAATTTAAAAAGAACTTACATAACTTAAATAAAAAAAATCAAATAAAATTGTTTTCTTAAATTTTTGAATTAAATGTACTACAAAATTTCCAAACCCTGTTTGAAAAATCTAATCACTACACGAAATCTAATCTGTGCTTCCGTGTTTTGGCAAACCTATCGACGACTTGATCCAAATTCACTTTAATGTCATAATGAATATCTTATAAAGCAAGTCCGTTCAATCTTTCTTCTGTTGTCGTAGAATATGTTTTAATTCTACCGAAAATTCAGTATCTCCACTTTATGGCAATGTTATTAACATTTTAAAGACTTTGATGAAAATGATACACTTCAGCATCACACTAGTCTGATGAGTGTATAATACGGTGGCTCGAAGTATATGGACAAATTAAGTGTAATAAAAAATAATTCTATGGAAAATTATGTAAAAACGCATACTCAATTTCTGAATATTTGAGATGAAAAAAATGCTATATCCCAAATTTGAGGAAAATCGTTTGAGTCTCTAGTCTCCGGAAATGTCGATAAATTTTCATTAATTTATTTTTTATATTTTTGATCGACTCATGCATTTGTTAATGAATTTAATGATTCTTATTAACTTATTTAATCAATAGATCTTCACAAGACAAAATTGAATAGTATTTGCGCAATTTTGACAGATTTCTGAAAAACAGATTAAAGGAGAGGCAAACGAGAACTTGAATGAAACTAAATTTGTTGTTGTTGCGCAACTAAAAAAAATTAACTCTCTGCGGGAGTGAAAATGAACTTTGAACATAATTAGAATGTCGATGACACTCAAGCCTAGAATCAATCAAAGAGAACTACAAAAAGTGATGAACATCATCATTCGTCTGCTCGTCTGAACTCAGCCGTTGAATAAAACTATGATTTTTTTAATTTTTTTGCACTAGTTATGAAAGCCAATCAAAATTATTTTTTTTTTTAATTACGTGGCTCTACTTGATACTCAATTCCTACAAACAGTTTGGGTTAGTTTGTACTTGTTTAAAAAATTACGATAAAAAATATAAAAAACCGATTTTGGATACAAATTCATCGGCATTTCCGGTGGCTAGAGACTCAAACGATTTTCCTCAAATTCAGGATATCTTAGTTTTTCATTGCAAAGATTTAGGAATTGAGTGTGGTTTTTGATTTTCTGAAAAATCACCTTTAACTTTTTGACATGCCTCGTCAACGCAGAAGTCAAACCGATCGGACGTGTTATTAAACAGCTCCGCAACCTCGCTCACCGTTCATAATATAAAAACAAAAACCAATATTAAAGCCCTTACTCTCTGTGCAATAACTGTTGACCTAGTTACAACAATTTATTATTGAAAAAAACGCATAGAATTAAAAAACGCAAGAACTAATTAAGTTTCGAATTGCAATTCAGCAAAACCATTACATCTTTGTGACAATCCAGTGCGAAACAAAAAATAAACTATAAACAAAAAAGAAAAACAAAAACCAAAACAACAATAAATAACTTCTATTTGGCTAGAATTTATTATTAAAGCAACTTACCGATTTTGACCTATATATGGAAAATATGGAAAAAATTGTGCTTCATCTCTATGCATCGTGGAAGACCACAATGCAACAAAGGGGGCATGCAAGTGCCTGTGTGATAAATCTTTCCACGCCTGTTGTGTAGGCTTATCAAAGAGAAGTCTTACATATTTAAATGACTACCGAGCTAACTTTTTATTTCACTGCGATGAGTGCAAGGATACTTCACTCTCACACGTCCTTCTTGCTGCAACGTGCCTAAGTGACACAACAAACTCGCTACGGTCTGACACTAAAAAATGTTTTAAAAAAATGGGTGAGCAAGTTACTAAGGTCGATGGGGTCTTAAAAACTGCCGAAGATCTTCGCAGCTTTATTGAGTCCGCAAAATCTGACCTGGATATAAAAATATCTAAACTTGCTAGTAACCTTACAACAGTCACAGACACCACAGCTGATTTAAAAAATAATACGCCATCTTTTGATACTGCGATAACCGAAATCAATAACTCTTTAACGCATAAGTATAAAACAACTGAAAACGAAAAACGTGTAATACAAAACATATCGAAAAATCTCGCGGTTCTTAGAATGAACGTCGACACTATGATACAATCCAATTCAAGGGTAACTTTACCACTACCTCAGCAGCCAGATCCACTAATTGAAGTTTTATACCATAAGGTAAATGAAATGAGTGATGATCATGAAATATTTCGGGTGTTGCTTGCTAAAATTACTGATATGCTCCAGAAAGAGTTCAGAACATGCCAGAATCACCCCATCATAACGCTTCTTCTATCTTTGAAGAAATCATAGAAGCTACCGATCCTACTCCACTCGTTCATTCTTTGCGCTCACCACCGGCGTCTCTCTCTGATAAAGAAATGGGGCCACCTATTGCTATTCCTGTGGCTTCACCGCGCAAATTGATCCATACGTTTGGAACATCATGGACATCATCTGAATGGAATAACCATATCAAAAAGCTGAAGAGTGTGAATGATAGACTAAAAACCACACTGTTTGTAAAGGGCCACCCAGTATCCCGGCTGCGTAATCATTTTCAGAAGAAATTCGGTGTCGCAATTTCTGAATGCATAAAAATGTCCATCAAGCCCAGAAAGTTCTGCAGTTTTAAGTTGGACATTCCAACTCAATATGTTTGGATGTTCCTGAACATCTCTGGTGCCATAATGATGCATAGTAAGTGGAAAATCTCCGAGTGGATAGACAACCCTGAGAAGAAGCTGAAGACACCTAGACCTTTAAGCGAAAATAACGATGATCTTCGTATAATTATAACTATGAGTAAGCCTGTAAATAATGATAATTCTTCTAAGCTTAATTCAAAGTCTATTAAAAGTAAAGCAACAATCAATCATGGCAATGTTCATCATAAAATTAGAACTATGAGTAATCCTACGAATAATGTTTATTCTTCTAAGTTTAATTATAAGTCTGAAAAAAGTAATGCACCTAATAAACCTTCGCCAGATTGTAACTGGTCTTATAAAACAAATGTCTTTCCCAAATTTTCTCCTTTTCCAAAACATATTTCAATTCCTTCGTTCTCTTCTGTTTAAAAATCATTAAAATCTAAACCCGTCTTGTTTAACCTTAACCCTGAATCTTACTCCCCCTACATTAAAAATACACCTAAAATCTACAGTACATCCTATCCTTATTTCGTTCACTCTCATACTCTAAGCCCATCTCCATCTGATCGAATTGTAATTGAGCCCTCAAACCAACCTGGCAGTCCAAAGTCATTCCTAGACCCTCTACTACCACCAAGAGTCAAATTCACGTTAAATTCTTGCGCAGATACTGAGAGTAGATATGCCCTTTCCCGCCTTAGGGGTCGTCCATAAACTACTTTACTGATTTTACGGTTTTTTTACCCCCCCTCCCCCTGCGTTACTTTTCGTGGTGCTTTTCGAAACCCCTCCCCCCATAAAGTAACGTGACATATGAAATTAATTCATTCGAATGATTACATATTTTGACTAGCTCTGACAATTTTCACTTGTATTAGTGTCTAGTATGACAAGATACATTAAAGGAACAATTTGAAAAAAATCAATAATTAATATCATCTGTAAAAGCTATTCCATCTGCGATCCAAGATTCGATGCTCTCAATCAATGGGATAGAAGAAGCTGGTAGCTTTGTTGAGGATTCTTCAAAATAGAATTTTTCATCGGATTCTATGTCGACCCATTCAGGTGAATCCTCATTTCTAACGCAAAGAAATTCATCTGGTCTTTGACAGAGTACCCTTAAAGGCTGTACCCGAGCTGCACCAAGTTCTGTGTTTTTGTGTAAATGCTTTCTGAAAATTGATTTATTTAAACAGTATTTTTTATTCCGATTTATTGTAAACGATATAATACAAACTTATGGCAATTCATAGAAGTTTTAAAAACGAAATAAAACCGCAGGTAGGACACGACCTTGAACCGATTTCTTCTTTCTGAGAAGGACAGTACATGTCATACAGTATCTTCTTTGATCAAGAACATTCAGGCCTTAACGTCAAAGCCTGTCGCAAAAGCAAAGACCCAAATTTTTCAGACGTGTGCTGACTGTGTCGAGGGAAAAGGTGGTGGAAGAAATCGTTGAAACAAAAGTTAACCATCAATTTAGCCGATCAAACATAAACATGTAAGGTTAAAAATTTTTGAAATGATTGTGTTATTAATTAGAGGTTTTTCGTCGATTTTTTTAATTTTTGGTAACGTTACAATATCTAAACACCTCCCCCCCTACCGTTACTTATCGTAGTGCATTTCAAAACCCTTCCCCACCCTAAATTGGTAACGTAGATTATGGACGACCCCTTAGAGAGAACAGTGTATTTAATAACTTTCGTCTGTATCTCGCCTACATGCACAAAGTCCTTGATTCAACATGCATTGAAGGCAAGACTAAACTAATCTTAAAGCTTTAATCGATCAAGGATTAATCGATCAAGGATTAATCGATCAAGTCAAGGTGGATCTTGATACCTATGATCCTCACGTCAGGACTAAACATATCTCCCTTCTTCAAAAATCGCGTAAAGACCAACAACAATATTATCGTCCCTAATTCTCATTTCTTAAATATTTTTTACCTTAATTGTGGCGGCATGAGAAGTAAATTAAATAAACTTTATGTTGACGCTAAATCATGCCACTTCAATATTCTAGTACTAACTGAGATATGGTTAAATGATACCTTCAATAATGAGGAAATCCTTGACATTAATTGGACTGTCTTCAGATACGATCAGGATTACTCCTCAACTGGTTTTTCTAGATGAGGTGCCGCTCTCATAGCAACTCACAATTTTATTTCAAGTGAGCTAATAGATACGCATATCCATAAACTTTTCGATCACCGCATAATTAAAGTTTGTTCAGGAAATAGTCTTTTTATGTACATAGGTGTCGTTTACATTCCTCCCGACTCCACTGAAACAACATACAACGAACTATGTGAAACACTGTCATCCTTTACATCTACTCTTAAAGAGGAAAATAAGGTTGTTATTCTTGACGACTTTAACAGTCCTCTCTCTTGTCGTTGATGATATCTCTTTTGTCGTTGATGACAATGACAACTTTTTTCTTCCTTTTAACCTTTCTAATGCCATAGATTTCTCATTATTTACTACCTTTTATGGTAACGATCAGCAGCAAGTTTCTTCTGAACAAAATAAAAATGGCAGATGGTTGGACCTTATCTTTACAAACTCGTACGACGAAGTGCAGGTTAGTCCATGTACTGAAGCATAAAATTTATTTACTAACACTGTTCACCATACAGCCTTAACAGTTGCTTTCTCTACTAACGACATTACTTTTACCCAGTCTTATAATAAATCCATTGCATACGATTACCTCAATGCCGATTACGAAAGTATAAAATGTTATCTACAAGCTCTAAACTGGAATAATATTCTATCCAACATAGATTTAGACATCGCTGTCTCAAGATTTTATAAGCATATTTTTACTGCTATCGAAAATTATGTGCCAAAAAGAAAAAAAAGAATAAGCTTTCGGAGCCATGGCTATACAAAAATCTTAGATTGAACCATAAAAACAAAATTTACAAACTTCTCAAAACCACCGATAATGTAAGCAATGAACTGAAGCTAAGATATAACGAGCTATCCAAAGAGTTTTCTATCAAGTCAGAAGAAGCGTACAAGTTGTACACTAACCTGATTGGAGAGAAAATTGTCCAAGAGCCACAAAAAATTTTTGACTTCGTTAACATGAAGCGAAAATCTAGCGGCTTTCCATCTTCTATGTTTAAAGGTGATGGCAATTCCTCTAACCCTCATGAAATCAGCAACTTATATGCAGACTATTTGAAAGAGATTTTCTGTGTCTTCACAAGTAATACTAGTAGTTCCCCTCCCTTTTCAGGAATTTGCCTTATAATTAATCATATCCAACACACGCGTGATGAGATATCCAATGCGATCAAAGAAATTGATACAAATAAAGGACCCTACTAAAAGTCCAATAATCCTGCGCTCTTCCTTTATGGTACTTTTAGTCGTTAAGAATTCAATGCTATGAAAACAAATAACCATTTTGTTAAGCATATTCTTTCCAATTCTCTATTCCTTTCTCAGATCTCTCCTATTCAAATAAAATTCTTAGCTATGCTACTAATGATTGGTTAAATTTTAAGGGCCGATGTTGAATGTGAACCACATCTAAACGTCAAATTTTTTCTCCATTTCATTTGACATTTCTCAATTTCAGACTAATTCAATATGAACCATGGAAAGATACACAATCGAACAACGCGTAAAAGTTATTCAGGCTTATTATGAAAATGGACGTTCAAATCAAAATGCATATCGTGCACATCGTGATTTTTTTCGGTCAATTTAATCGTCCAAATGTTCGTACAATCGGAAAAATCGTGCAAAAATTTGAGCAAACCGGGTCTGTAGGAGATGTGAAAACACCAGTGCATGCTCATACAGCTCGTACTGCAGAAAATATTGTTGCTGTTAGCGATAGTGTGGCTGAAGAGCCATCCACCTCAACTCGTCGTCGTGCCCAACAATTGCACCTCTCACGCTCTTCGTTGATGAACATTATGCATAAAGACTTGCATTTACACGCTTACAAGGTGCTATTGACTCAAGAACTAAAGCCTCTTGACCATTTCAAGCGTCGTCAATGGTCAGAATGGTGGCAAGAAATGGCAACAGTGGATGATCAATTTTCGAAGAAAATCATCTTCATTGATGAGGCACATTTTCACCTCAGTGGATTCGTCAATAAGCAGAATTGCCGTATTTGGGCGAATGATAATCCAAGAGTGATTGTCAAAAAACCAATGCACTCACAAAGTATGACTGTTTGGTGCGGTTTATGGGCTGGCGACATCATCGGGCCGTATTTTTTCCAAAATGAGGTCGGTCAAGCAGTAACTGTGAATGGTATTTGCTATAGTGAGATGATAACGAACCTTTTATGGCCCGAATCGGAAGATATGAATGTGGACGGTATGTGGTTTCAACAGGACGGTGCCACTTGCCACACAGCTAACGAAACAATGGCCAAGATCATGTGATTTTAAAACCGTCTTTCATGTGATTTCTTTGTAGTTATTTGAAAGAAAAGGTGTACGTCGATAAGCCAGTAACAGTTCAAGAGCTAAAGGATGAGATAATTCGGCACATTAACGGCATAGTATCTCAATTATGCCTCAGCGTCATCGAAAATTTGGACCATCGGATGGAGGTGTGCCGCTGAAGTCGCGGCAGCCATTTGGCCAATATTTTGTTCCATACATAATTGAACTATACCAATATTATCATAATAAAAAGAAATGACAATAATTTCTTAAATAATTTGTGTTTTATTCAAAATCAACATCGGCCTTTAAAATTTAACCACCCTTTATGTATAAAATATGTTAGTATGTAAGTTCCTTTTCTTTTTTTTCTTCTCTCCTTTTCTTTTTGACGTGTTCTTGAATTCATGTCGATCAGGTGGGCGGATTACGCCCACATCGATTTGCATATCTTCGAACACCAAAACAAGGAAATGGGAGAAAAAAGCAAGCAAACCTGTTAGAATAAGTAAATTGCCTTGCTTGGCCAATAAATAAATAAAACCTCTGGACATTCTTTCAAGAATATCGAATATCTGTTACATATTTTTTTTAAATTGTGTGTAGATAACGTTATGTTTTTCGAGGTAACAGAATAAGGAAACAGTACTAAATATTAATATAAATTTGAATTTGTTGTTGAAAATCGACTTTATAGATCCATTATCACATTATCAAGCATGTGTGATAATCTCTAATATATATAAAAATGAGTTGGCGTGTGTGTGCGACAGCATAACTAAAGAACGGAGAGACCGATTTGTATAAATTTTTTTGTATGCGTTTGGGTGGTGCTCCGAGTGGTTTAGATTTATAATTCGGTCCTATTGGACAAAGGGGCGTGGTACCTCCCATACAAATTACAAATTAAAAATACATTATTTCTGCTCCGGCTATTGGTATGTGAACAAAATTTGGTATATAAGTTTGGTGTACATATTGTAAGTTCTGCTGCAAAAATAGGCGTGATTGGACAAATGGGCGTGGTACCTCCCATACAAATTACAAATTAAAAATACATTATTTCTGCTCCGGCTATTGGTATGTGAACAAAATTTGGTATATAAGTTTGGTGTACATATTGTAAGTTCTGCTGCAAAAATAGGCGTGATTGGACAAAGGGGCGTGGTACCTCCCATACAAATCACAAATTAAAAATACATTATTTCTGATCCTGTTATAGGTATTTAAACAAAATTTGGTGTGCGGGCTGTTGAGGAGTTCATAAAAAATTACACTCTTTTGCATCCCGTTAAACACTGGGTACAAAAAAGCTATCTATCTACAAAAACTTTGAGCTATTTGGCTGATTTTTTGTTTATTCAAAAATGATTTTTTAAAGAATAAAACTATTTAAAAATTACTGGTAAGACTAGGAAAATTTAAGTTCTTCATATACTAACTCCTTTCCAATGCTCATTTTTCTATGTATGAGAAACTTTTAGGAGAAACTCAAACTCCTAACTTTGTCAAGCACGTTGCCTTCTTTTCACTTCTCAATTTTGTTACTTGGCTTAAGCTTAAACTTTGAAAAGTTCCTAATTAGTGCCATTTGTGTTTGCTCTAAAAAGTGAAAATTTTAAAATACAATTAACCGTGCGCTCAAATTTTTCGTGCAATATAATATAGGTGTTGGTGAGTATAATTTCAGCAATTACTTTTTTTATAAGAAAAAACGAAGAATATCTTCTTTTATTCTTCTTCTCTCTCTTTATATATAAAAATGAGTTGGCGTGTGTTTGTGACAGCATAACTTAAGAACTGAGTGACGTTTCATTATAGTATTGATTTTGTTTTAAATTAATTTTCAAAATAAGTCAGTGAGATGCCGCCAATCAGACGTAGGAACATTGGTCGCAGAAGCCGTACGGCTACAAGCTCAAGAAATTCTCGAGCGATTGAAAGTCCTGAACATCGGGCAAATCGTATTGAGAGGAACAGCCAACGGATGTTAGAATCCCGATTAATTGAGTCACATGAAGATCAAGCTATACGAAATGAAGAAAATCGATTGAGACAAAGACGTCGCATTGCATCTATTAATCGATCGGATGATAATCATCAAGAAAACAATATAGCTAGACGCGTACAACGACAAGCTGGTGTACCGAGAAATTATTTTCGTACAGCCTTCCGCTATGATTCATCTACTGATTATTGTACGGATAATAATGTTGTAATCGGGTCCATGAGCATTGTGTGTTCTCATTGCAAGGCTCTGAAATTTCCCAAAGAATCTCCAGGGTTATGCTGCGCAAATGGAAAGATAAAACTACCACCATTTAACCCACCACCTGAGCCTCTGTATTCATTGGTTTCTGGATCAGCACCTCTTTCGAAGCATTTCCTAAACAATATACAAAAGTACAATTCTTGCTTTCAAATGACTTCGTTCGGCGCCACGAACATTGTCCGAGACAATTTCATGCCAACATTTAAGGTAATTAATTTGCCACATGTAAATAAATTACATTTTTCATCAATTCACACCACCGTTGCAGATTCAAGGTCAAATTTACCATAGAGCAGGATCGTTGTTGCCAAACGTTGATGAGGACCATCAATTTCTGCAAATATATTTTATGGGGAACTCAAACGATGAAGTCGATCAACGATGTGCACACAATGCCTCTATTAACCGGGAAATAGTCCAACAGCTGCAAAGTATCCTTCATGAACACAATGCATTAGTTGGGTTGTTCAAAACGGCTCTTGAACAAATGCCGTCAGACAACCATAAAATTGTTATACATGCCGATAGAAGACCAGCTGGGGAACACGCCAGAAGATTCAATGCTCCAACTGTCGATGATGTTGCAATAGTTGTTGTAGGTGAAAATTTGGCTTCACGTGATATTGTTCTCCATCGCCGTAACGACCGATTACAGCGTGTGTCAGAAACGCATCGATCATATGATGCATTGCAGTATCCTCTACTCTTTTGGCAGGGTGATGACGGCTATCATTTCACAATCAAGATGGTAAACCCATTAACCGGTGAGTACCATAAAATTTCTAAAGTTAAGTTGTATTTTTGTTACCAACAAATTACACACTTGAAATTGTAGGCGCCGAGACGAACAAAAAACTAAGTTCCATGAACTTCTACGCATTCAGATTGATGGTTCGTGAAAACGACCACAATTACATTTTAAAATGCAGAGGACTGTTTCACCAATTCGCTGTTGACATGTACGTGAAGATAGAAACGGAGCGGCTGACTTTCCTCAGACTCAATCAAAACCAACTCCGCTCTGAAGAGTACATACATCTTCGGGATGCTATCAGCATAGATGGCAATGGAAACAATGTCGGTAGATTGCAGATTTTACCAGCAACGTATATTGGAAGTCCGCGACACATGCATGAATATGCACAAGATGCGATGTCATATGTTCGCCAATACGGTCGTCCGGATCTTTTTATCACCTTTACATGTAATCCACAATGGGATGAAATAAAAGATCTCCTGTTTCCAGGTCAATCATCGGTTCATCGACATGACATAACTGCACGAGTCTTTAGACAGAAACTAAAATCACTGATGCATTTTGTCGTGAAACTTAGAGTGTTTGGAGAAACATGTTGTTGGATGTATTCCGTCGAGTGGCAGAAACGAGGTTTACCCCATGCACATATTTTAGTTTGGTTAAAAGAAAAATTAAGACCTGATGAAATTGACGATATCATATCAGCTGAAATTCCTGACAAACATATTGATCCTCAATTGTTCGAAGTGGTGACTAAGAACATGATTCATGGGCCATGTGGGTCATTCAACGTAAATTCACCATGTATGATTGATGGAAAGTGTTCCAAACGTTATCCTAGAGCATTCACTGCTGAGACAGTAACTGGAAATGATGGTTATCCTTTATATCGGCGTCGATCAACACAGGACAGCGGAAAATCAGCCATTGCGAAAGTAAACCGTCAAGATATTCAGGTTGACAATCGATGGATCGTCCCATATTCACCATTATTGTCGAAGGCATACAAAGCACATATAAATGTAGAATATTGTAATTCCATCAAATCAATTAAATACATATGCAAATATGTGAAAAAAGGAAGCGATATGGCTGTTTTTGGTGCAGCTGCTGAATACGCAAACGATGAAATCACGCAGTATCAAATGGGCCGTTATATCAGCAGCAATGAAGCTATTTGGCGGATTTTTTCTTTCCCAATTCATGAAAGATATCCAACTGTGGTTCATTTGGCTGTTCACCTTGAAAACGGACAACGTGTATATTTCAGACCCGAAAATGCCTTACAAGCAGCTGAACGACCACAACCTACTACACTGACAAGTTTCTTTTCAATGTGCCAAACTGATGCATTCGCCAGAACATTATTATACCGCGAAATGCCAAGATATTACACTTGGAATAAGTCTTCAAAAACTTTTCAACGTCGCAAACATGGCACTCCCACTGATGGTCATCCAAATGTGTTCTCCACAGATGCTTTGGGACGCATTTACACAGTGCATCCTAATAATGATGAATGCTTTTATCTCCGTTTGCTGTTGGTGAATGTTCGTGGACCTACATCATTTCAGAATTTGAGAACGGTCGATGGGCGATTGTGTGCCACATACCGCGAAGCTTGCCAACACTTGCGATTACTAGACAATGATACTCATTGGGATCATACACTTGCTGATGCAGTACTTTCATCACATCCACATCAAATACGAACTTTATTTTCGATCATCATATCGACATGTTTTCCATCAAATCCCATCGATCTATGGGTAAAATACAAGGATGATATGACACAAGATATTCTTCATCGAATGCGTGCCATTACACAAAATCCTGATTTGTCGATATCAAACGAAATGCATAATGAAGCATTAATAATGATTGAAGACCAGTGTTTGATAATTGTTAACAAAGTTCTGATACAATTAGGTATGATTGCACCGAATCGTCCAATGAACGCTGTATTAAATCAAGATTTACTGAGAGAGAACCAATACAATCGCGAGGAATTGGCAGATAATGTTCAACCAGGCATCGAAAAACTTAATCCCCAACAGAAATATGCCTACAATACAATAATAAAAGCCGTCAACGATGGAACTGGTGGAATATTTTTTTTGGATGCTCCTGGAGGTACAGGGAAAACATTTCTGATTTCATTATTATTAGCAACCATAAGATCGCAAAATCATATTGCACTTGCCCTCGCATCCTCAGGTATTGCTGCAACTTTATTGGATGGTGGTCGAACTGCGCATTCGGCACTTAAACTGCCATTGAACATGCAGATTAACGACCAACCAACATGCAACATATCGAAGACATCCGGAATGGCAAAAGTCTTGCAACAATGCAAACTGATTGTGTGGGACGAGTGTACAATGGCACACAAAAAATCATTGGAAGCTCTGCAAACAACACTACAAGATTTGCGAGATAATCCAAATCTTTGTGGTGGTGCCCTGATACTGTTGGCAGGTGATTTTCGCCAAACATTACCGGTAATTCCACGGTCAACTGCAGCTGATCAAATTAATGCATGTCTCAAATCTTCCAATTTGTGGAGACATGTTACTACGCTGAAACTCACAACAAATATGCGAATCCAACTGCAAAACGATCCCTCTGCAGATGTTTTTTCGGTGCAATTATTGGATATTGGAAATGCAAAAATTCCCATCAACGTTACGACTGGTTTAATAAAGTTACCTAATGACTTCTGCCATTTTACTGAGTCAAAAGAAGAGCTAATTCATTGTGTGTTCCCCAACATTTTGCAGTATTACAGGAATCATGATTGGCTAGGAGAACGAGCAATATTAGCCGCTAAAAACAAAGACGTCGATGAGATTAATGCAACGATTCAAATGGCCATTGAAGGGCTAATAGTGTCTTACAAATCAATTGACACTATCATGAACCAGGAGGATGTTGTGAACTATCCAACAGAATTTTTAAATTCCATCGAGTTGTCAGGTTTGCCGCTACATGATCTTCAGTTAAAGGTTGGATCCGTAATCATAATGATGCGTAATATCAATCAGCCTCGACTTTGCAATGGCACAAGACTTATTGTCAAAAAACTTATGACAAACGTCATTGAAGGTACAATTTTGAAGGGAAAGTACAAGGGGGAAGACGTACTGATCCCACGAATCCCAATAATTCCGAATGATTTGCCATTCGACTTCAAACGCCTTCAATTTCCAGTAAAACTAGCATTTGCAATGACTATTAATAAGGCGCAGGGACAGTCTTTAAAAATTTGTGGCATCAATTTGGAGTATCCATGCTTTTCTCATGGCCAGCTCTATGTAGCATGTTCTAGAGTAGGTAAACCATCGGCCTTATTTGTTTACGCTCCCGACAGACAAACAAAGAATGTTGTGCATCTAAAAGCGTTGCAGTAATTTAAGATCTCAATTAAATTGACTTAATTTAAATAATTATTAAAAACTTATCAATAAAGTATTTAAAGCATTTATTTAAATAAACAAACTTTTGTAACAAAATTATTTTCACAATTTAAATATATAAATACAGAACCATCTATCCTGAAAATTGTAAATCTTTAATTTGCCACCTTTGAAGGCAGGACGAAGTTTGCCGGGTCCACTAGTATAAGTATAATTTTCAAGAAGCTTTGGGGGGGGGCGATCACCCCGATGGCCCCAGCGTGGATCCACGCTTGCATCATCATCATCATCATCATCATCATCATATTCATCGTCTTTCATTCTTTAATGCATTGAATTGACGTTGGTCGCCAGCGTCCACATCAGTTGGAGGGGAGCTACTAATACTTATGCTTCATGCCATTAGCTTCTTTATTATTATTATAATTTTATATAACTTTTTTTTTTTTTTTTGATATTTTTGTTTTCTTCTTTCCTTCTTCTTATTTGTCATTCACTCTGACCCGTTCCTTTGCTACTCTTATTATGATTATTTATATTGCTTCGGGGATCTGTTGATGTTTTCGGGGTGGACCTTATTATTTTGAATTTAGAGTCAGCTGCGGGCACAACGCAATTCTTAGGTGTCTATTAGCAGGTATTTTGTGTGCTATTTAAGCATTTGCTCTTTGGCCATTTCTCTACTTTAAGTTATTCAGTCTCTTTTTTTCTTGTTTGATCTTTGTTTATTTGTTTATGGGCATAAATACGCAGAAAATTAAATTCTATAACTGTCCTTGAAGGATTTGTACGCTGCGCTACGGGGAGTTCTTCGCCGCGTAAGGCGTAGATACTTGTGCTGAATTGTCGGGCGGTGCGCTACACTTATCTAATTAGTTATTTTCAAGTCATTTTTGCAGTATTCAATGTGTACAGATTTCACGCGCGTGTTCATAGTTTGATTACTGTGAATGAAGAATGAAAAGGACGACTCAATATTTGTTTTTTATGTTTATGATGGTTAGATTTCCTAGAAGTGACTCTTTGATATTGAAATTCTAAAGGATACGATCAAATTTTGTTGTCTACGATTCAAAATTAAGCAGATTTAGGGAAGTAATGAATGCTATCAAGCAGGAACTTATTGTGTGTTATAATTTTTGCATACTTTCAGGTGGTACTGAATTAATGACCATGGCATTGTATTGCGTGCAAGCAACGTATTAAGTTAATTCCACATTTCGAGCAAAAAGGAATCGATTACACAAGAACACTAACATGCTTATCCTAGTGATGAAGGTTGAATGACTACCATTTTATTGATTATTTATGTATGTTTTTGATTATTTGTAACAACACAACTTCATCTCATAATGATTTGAATGAATATCATCTTTCTGGAGAAAAAATTACTTGCTGACTAATTTTCGTATTAATTATGAGTGTTTATATATGTGTTTACAAATGGATTAAGTTTTCATAAATCTACAATATTGTGTATCTGTGGTTTTGTCAATGACTCTCTGTTACATGCAGCTGCTTTAATGTTGTTAGCAACGCAAGAGTTTTTTTTTAATGGCACCTATGCCTTGAGCTGGACGCACCATAACCCACACCTTGCGCTTCACATGATTGCACAAGTGTACGTGGACTTGAACCCGACCAACCAAAAGTGGTTTCTAAGGTAATTCACTTCGTTTGTGAAGATTGGTTCTAGTTTTAGTGAGGCAAGGTGTTTTAAATTTATCATGTTTTTTTTATGCGGTTATTTTACCTACAAAATTATTAAATTTTATCACGTGGCAAAGTTAGAAAAATCATATGAAAGCTTAACTAACAAGCTTTGCAATACAGTATCTCAATCTATCTCTCAAGGTTTTTGAGATTGGAATTTTAACTTAAAGTGTACATTTTTTTTATTTTCTAGAAATTTTTGTTTCTGGAAAGATTTAAACGACGCTCACTATACCCCCAAATGTCTCCTATAAAAGTGACATCATTGCGTTTATTCGAAAGATGAGTGAAACTTATTTGGAGGGTGGATAGAAAGTAATCAAGTTAACATTTTTGCATTAACATTTGATATTGAATCTGAGGCAAGTGTTATGCCTTTGCTTCAGTCAAATCAAATTACTTAACAAACCACTCCACAAAATTTTCCAACCACTTCCAAACAGAATAAAATATACCATTTAAAATCATGAAGATCACCTCATAACAAAATAAGAAAAGTTTTCCATTGAGAAATCATCTTAATTCTAAAGGAAAAACCTTTTTAAATCTGATCAAAAATTTTTAAATAACATTCGACATTGAATGAATAAAATAATGTGAAAATCTTTTTAGCTCTCATGTCATTGCACTCACTTATCTCACTAAAGTCAAATTTTATTTTATTTGTTTTATGCAAATTGTTATACAATGTTTGCAAATAAGATATTGAGATCATTTTAGTGCCCGAAAAATAAAAAAATTAAACAATTCTGTTGTTGGATATTATTATACATGCTTTATTTCATGTATGTTATAATAAAAAAATAATACTTAAGGTATTTACCCAATATAATGAGATGTAATTGAATCTATTTAAATCGTAAATTTTGCGAGCATCATTATTAAATGCAACTAACAGCTTTTGAGCAGACTTCGAGACGAGTTTGCTATAGATGATTTCAGAGCATGTAGTTATTGGTAGCAGCAGTTGCAATACCAATTTTTTCCTAGTTTCAATGGGAAAGAACGAGGCTGTCTTGCGGAAATTTCGTAATGCATAATAGACTATATTAACACAAAGCTGAGATAAGTTATCTTGTTGAAAGTTTTCAGATCTACGTTGTTTAGTAACACAGACTGGGAATTACTGTTCTAAAAATTTGTTCTAGTATTGGAAGTACTTAAGATTTAAGCGGATTTAGCTTGAGCATATTTGTTCTGGACCACTCTGTAACTATTTCAAGATCTTCATTAGTTTTCGATAAAGTGTACGATAAAGTATAATGGAAGGACATTCGCATTGGCATGCAAGGTGACATGCTTCCAACTACTAAATATGTCATTAACTAGCTGAACCCGGTGTGCTTCGCTACCCCCTCGTTTAAAATAAAATTAAAAGTATTTATATATTTACAAAAATTTATTTATTTAATTTAATTATTGCAATGCTTCGCCTCTTTTTTTGTTGTAAACCAATTAGAATTAAGCGCTGAATCGCATGTAATTTGCTTCATGCTCCCCCTTTTTATTTTTAGACCAATCAAAAAGCAGCAATTACACAATCAGCTGTTTCGCAGTCTGTTGTGGGAGAATGAGAATGGGGTTACCCCACTCTCTATTTTAATTAACACGTATTATAAAATCAGCTGTTTTGAAAACAGTGGTAGAAGAAAGAGAATTGAGCTACCCCACTATTTTAATTAATATGTATTTTAATGATTTTAATGACATGATTTGTGGTATAGCCGTTAATAAACGTAGTAAAAAAGTAGGTGCAGAAGTGTGCATGGTCGAAAAATATTATCATGTAATAAGTATTCCTGAGTCAAAGCTGAACGCTGTGAAAATTTAAGATCGGTTATCAGGTCCAGCCTCCAATATATCGCAAACAAAGGGGCGTGCTCCGCCCACTTTTCTTTTGGTACGTATTTCTATTCATGCTAATACCATATATAGCAAATACTGCCGCCGTTGGTCAAAAAATGCCCAAGATATGACGATTTTAAAATTTGGGTTATATGGGTGAGGCCACGCCCCTTCGTCCACTCACAACTTTATATAGTCAAGAATTTATTATTTCGTAAGAATATCCTATTGTGAAAATTTAATGATGATCGGTCCAGTAGTTAAGACTATATTGCGATTTTTAATTTTCCAAAAAAGGGGCGTGGTCCCACCCACTTTTCTCCTGGTACGTATTCCTAACTATGCCAATACCATATGTACCAAATAGCATCAACGTAGGTCAAAAAATGCCCAAAATATGGCGATTTAAATTTTTAGGTTATATGGGCAGTGCCACGCCCCTTTGTCAAATAAAAACTTCATATAGCCTATTATTTTTTCCAGATTCAAAGTAAAATGCTGTGAAAGTTTCAGGAAGATCGGTCCAAGGGTTTGGCCTCCTATAAAGCACAAACAAACAAACAAACAGACAGACATTCATTTTTATATATATAGATTGAAAGCAGATTTATTATAATTAAAGTAAAATGGGGCGAAAAAGGGGGATTTGGTAATAAAAAATCTATGGCTACCTTACCTGTAGATAAAAACTATATAAAACTTTAGGTAAATACATATTACAAAAAAAGTATTTTGTATAGCAAACATTGTTAGTGGTATAAGTATGTATCTGAATTAAAAAAGGGGGCGGTGAAGTGGGCGTGGTTCATAGTAATATGGCGACGTTAACAGTATTAAGAGCAATATACTACCAAATAAAAAATAATCCGTTGAAAGGAACAAATTTGTACAGAGAACAAAAAGTTTAAAACTTAAATTTGGCGTGAAAAGGGGCGTAAAAGAGGGCGTGGCGTAAGAAATGTTTATTTCTACCTCGCCTGGAGTACAATGTGTATACAATTTGAAGTAAATCTGTTAAAAAATATATGGGAGCCATTACATAATTTTAAAAAAGTGGGCGTAAAAGTGGGCGCGGTCGAAAAAGTACCCTATTAATCATGCCAGAGTCCCAGTTAAATGCTGTGAAATTTTCAGGAAGATCGGTCCAGAGGTTTGGTCTCCTATAAGGTACAAACAAACGAATAAACAAACACACATTCCATTTTATATATGTATATAGATAGCTTAAACCCGGCGCGTTGCTGCCGCGGCCCCGTTGCCAAACGCGAATAAAATGTTATCAGTGAAACTGTATATGTAAATTGTGGTCGAATACTCAATTCCATGGCTGTGCGACCTATAACTCAAAAGCTGTCGAATTTCTCAAATTTTGGTTGCATGGGAGGTGACACGCCCCCTTGTCCAACGCCGTACAAAGTTATCAGTAAAACTGCATGTGTAAATTGAGTTCGAATGCTGAATTCCGAGGCTTTGTTTGCTTTGTTTGATTGACTCAAAAGCTATTCGATATCGCAAATTTGGGTTGTATAAGAGGTGCCACGCCCCTTTGTCCAACTCCCATAAAATTTTATCAGTAAAACGCCACGTGTAAATTGTGGTCGAATTTCGAATTCCAATGATGTGCGGCCTATAACTCCAAAGCTATTCGATATCGCAAATTTGGGTTGTATGGGAGGTGCCACGCCCCCTTGTCCAACTCTCACAAAATTTTATCTGCGAAGCGGCACGTGTAAATTGTCGAATACCGAATTCCGAGGCTAAGCGGCTTATAACTCCAAAGATATTCGATATCGCAAATTTGGGTTGTATGGGAGGTGCCACGCCCACTGTTAGTAGGAGGTTGAAATATACTTTACGACCTATTCTCATACCTACAAAATATACATACAAAATTTCATGAAAATCGGTCGAGCCGTTTCGAAGGAGTTCGATTACGTACCCCGTGACAGAAGAATTTTATATATTAGATGAACATAGTGAACAAAAGAGGGCCAAGAATAGAGCCTTGAGGTACTTCAGTCGTGGTCCTTCTAATCGAAGAACAACTGTTTCCAACCCTAGCCTTTTGAGACCTTTTATCTAGATAACTATGAACAAACCAAACAGCAGAATCAGAGAAACCAAAGTAGGGCTTGAGTTTTTTGAAGAGCAATAAATGGTTTACTATTTCAAATGTCTTAGAGAAGTCTTAGAAGCACAGCAAAGTCAAATGACCCGAATCATAGGACACTCTGATATCATCCATAATTTTTACCAGCAAAATAGACCAGCAATGCCCAGGTCGAAACCCAGACTGATGGTCTGACATAGGGTTAAATGAATTAACATGACTATTAATCTGTTCCGCTATAAGACACTCACAAGCCTTTGATAATGAGGACAACAAGCTTATTGGTCTTAAATCGTCGGGTTCACCGCCAGCCTTATTTATCAAATATAATAATTATAAAAGTAAAATTAAATTTAAAATATAATTAAATAACAAATGGAACACAAAAAACTTGCCAGTACAGAGCAAGTTTTACATTTCCCCTTCGTAACCGAAAATTCACCTAATATCAGCTCGATTTGCCTGCAAACTTAAATTCTTGCTTTCAAGTCTTGCCCAATGTAAAAGGGGTCAAGGCTACAAACAAATTAACGCAAAAAGTTATGAAAGTAACTAGTTACTAAAAGAAACGTTTTTTTTTTCCTCCGGCTTCTCTTATATTATAATCGTCAAACCATTTGTGGGATTGATAGTTAGACAATTTTGGCCCATTAAAGATGGGTTATGAAAAAGTTAAATAATTTGCACCACTCGATAATTTATTTTTATTTTTCCAAACCTTGTTTGTATAAGGCACAATGCATGCGCATTTGCCTTACACATATATGTTTTTTATTTATTCTTATTATTAAAGCTCTTTTAAAATTTAACAGTTCGACACATAAAAAACAATAGCCTTCCTTTGGCCTAAGGTTCATTGAGTTCACACTATATTTAGATAAAAAATTTAAAAAAAAAAAAATTAAAATGTTTGAATTTTGGGGAAAGCAATAATTATGTGTTTACAAGCAATAATCTCTTTATTTGACTTAGATAAAACTGAGTTATTGATTTAGATGTGTGCCAAGCATATAAATATATAAACACACAAAATCTGGAGCTTCTAGCATGACCATAGCCAAAGTTATGAGACAAAATCAAAAGAACCTAACATATAACTCATATGGCGATTGAAAACTTTGAAGCAAGATTTCCCTTTGCTATAACTAGTAAACCCGTGTGGCGTTAAAACGCCAAAATCAAACATACCTAGTTATATTTTTTGGTATTCATTAGGACAGTATTACTTTTTTTTTAATCAAACATAGCTAGTTATATTTTTTGGCATTCACTAACACAGTATTACTTTTTCTTAACATATTTCTATGTAAACTATATTAGAAGTTGTAAAACCGACATTGTTAGTTAGGATGCGCTGCCTACTACTTTCTTCAAAAAAATGAGTTTAATTTTTCTAAAACGGGTTTTTTATTTATATCATCCAAGAGATAATAACTTTATGTAAAAATCTGTAGAAATTAGATCAGGGCTGGCTAAAGCATGGCTGTTCACCTGGGTTTAAATTTGCTTTCATATGCACCCAATTGGGATTGCAAGTAAAAGTGAAGAATAAATAAGGCTTTCCAGTTGTACGAACAATACTCAGCGCGTAATAGTTGAAATGTAAATGTCTATAGCTGCTTTGGTATGTTATTGGAAAGATGAATTGTTTACCCACACGATGTCCTCAGTAGAGATGGGTCGTTCCGAACCTGTAAAGTTCGCGGAATTATGTTCAGTCGGACATAGTTCGATCATTCCTTCGATTCATTTTTAGCATGTCCAAACAGTTCCGGTTGCAATTTTTTTTTTAAATATGCAATATAAACCGACATCTCTTTCGCACATACTACGGCTTACACGAATTTATGTGATCGGCTAGAAATGCAAAGATGATGTTTGTGAGCGAACGAAAGAACTGATATATGAAATGGTAAGATGACATTTCGTTGGTCTTGTTGTGCACATTGCACTGTGCATCTCGTTTTGAACATGCTTTCATTAAAACAAATGGAACTAGCAGAACTAGATAGTTCCTCGGACATATTAAAGTCTGATACATAGGACATGCATGAGGAACGGCTTGAATGCTCCTTTTACTCCCTTTTTAGCAACATTATAAATTTACTGCACACTTTTAATTCAAATATTTTTTTTGTAACAAAGATAATTTTTATAAATTGTTTTATTATGGTACAATTTGGTAACTTAAACTTTATATTTGAATCAAATGAAATAATTTGCCATATTATAAAATTTCCGTATTATATGAAATATTTTCTTTACAATAATTTAAAATAACTAATATATCAAAAAATTTTGTTCATTTTTTTACGATTAGTCAGAGCGTTGTGTTGAAATTCTACATAGACCTTTACAATTTTTATCTGCAATTCAAGAAGCAAGCAGTTCTAATAAACGTTTCTAATAGTCCCTGCAGTTCAAATAAACAAAGGAACTAAATAGTTCCGCGAACATGCTTCAAATTTCCTCTGTAGTTCAACAAGTAAGCAGTTAAAATAGCCTATACAGTTCAAATAAGCAAAGGAACTAGATAGTTCCGCGGACATGTTTCCGTGAACTAGTTACTTTCTTCAAAAGAATCGTTTCATGTCCTTTCCGTCTCTGGAACTGTTAAGCACAACCCTAGTCCTCAGTTTTGAGCTTTAGTTTTAACATCATCATTAAGGTTTAAATGCTGGTTTAAGAAGCTGCTGTTATGCATATCAACAACCCAGGCTAAGATAAGCTTTTGGGATCTATGAAGAGTACTTAACTCTTCCCGTAGTGCTAAACGATATGATGTATATTGAAGTTGAGTTTAATTGTTTCTCACTGCTGTTGCGTGGTCTCCATCATGAACCATATAACGATACCAACATTCATCACTAAGCCGAAAGATAAAACCATATGCCATGGGATCAACACTTGAAAATTGGCAACCTAAGCTTCGAAGACCTTCATCAACAGGATATATAATTAAGTCGCACTCCTTAACAGGACATTCGTCACCAGCTCTAAAAACTGCTGCAACATCATTTCTTAAAAATTAAATGTCAGCAACAAATGAAACGGCAAATTAAAATGTCGTTGATCAGCGAAATTTACATGACCTTTCAGCGAAAATAACCATCCTAACATTGTTGTGTTGATCTCAAGCTGATCTCAGAGGCAAGTTGTAACGTTGCGAAAAATTTTGCGCATGATCCAAATGTCACATTCTCAATTTTCCTATAAATTGGGCAAAATTCGAGTGGCTGCTTCCGTATCATGTATAAAGATTTGTGCATAAGAGGGTTGTGTGCCAGGATTACCTTTATGACGACATGAGTAGAGCTCGCTTCTTAATAACTGACTATCGAAATGAAGAGCTCGACAATAAAAATATTTTTTCCTGAGTTGTTCAACGTCACTACGTTCGGGTCGTGCATACCGCGTTTCCGCCACTTGCACATACACACAGACGGTGATAGTAAAATTTTACAGGAGTACAGAAAAACTGATTTTATTTTAAGCTATTGAATAGATTTTCAACTGAACTAAACATTTATTGAAATTAGTTATTTGCTTTGTTCACAACTAAGCATTTATTAAAAAATTATAATGAACGAATCAATCAGGAATGATCCAAATTGAAATGAAATTAATTTGGCCTTTTTGCAATGTAAGCGGTATTGCACGCTCAACGACGATATAATATTAGCATATTTAATTTCATACCTAAATTTATTTTAAATATACAGGAGTAAGAATTTTTCTTGATTTCCAGTTGAAAAATGCTTGAAAAAAAATGTTTCTTTACCAGTTTCCGATTTCTTATTAAATTTTTGTGTAAATTTTTAAAAATGAAAAATTTTCCGACCAACAGTTTGGAAATATTTTTCAACTGTAAGAAATCATTCCAGTATCACTTTGATATTGAATATATCAATTCATAGTTTTAGCTGTGAAATTATAATGGATTATTTGTCAGTATAACAGCTTCATAGCTATTGTCGCAAATTGTTGGGTAGCAAATTATAACAAATGAAACGCGAAATAAAAATTTGTCTCAAATTGTTGGGTAGCGAATTATAACAAATGAATTCAATTCAATACGATTATTTCTAGTAAGAAAGGTAATTAAAATGTAGTTAACAAGTTCAAATATAGTTGAATAGCTTACCGCGGTCTTCAACCCAACTTCTTCAGTGTGACAATGAAATGACAATGTGCTTTCATTAAAATATTAAGAACATGTATGTATCCAGAGTTCAATCAAATATGGTAGTTAGAGAACGAGAGAGAAGAAATGTCAATACAAAGAAATTGAGTTGATAGATCGCTTTCAAATAATAATGCAGTTAGGCTTCAATATGAATTTCGGGGTTGCTATTTCGCAAAAGCTATTATCCGATAGGTGGCGCTAAATACTTCATATTTTAAGGCATAAAAAATGTTTCATTATTCCAGTTTCCAATTTTCTTACCAGCTGAAATTAAGAGGAGGAAAAGCAACATTACAACAATTATATGCAAACTCTAACTCGCTTTAACTTAAAAAATATAAATTTTTAAGAAATAAGAAGTTCAGTTTTCACATCTACAGGTCTAGCCCCACCAAACCATTCTAAATTTATAAAGATTGGACTTGCAGTTAAAAAGCCTTACGCAGTACAAAATTTGCATTTGCGTAATATATATAAGATATAATAATGTTAGCATATATAATTTCATACCCAAATTTTTTTTATATATACAAGAGTAAGAATATTTCTTGATTTCCAGTTGAAAAATGCTTGAACAAAAATGTTTCATTACCAGTTTCCAATTTCTTATTAAATTTTTGTGTAAATTTTTAAAAATGAAAACTTAGAAATATTTTTACAACTATAAGAAATCATTCCAGTATCACTTTGATATTGAATATATCAATATATAAATATATACAAATATATATAATATATAAATATATATTGAATATATCAATTCATAGTCTTAGCTGTGAAATTATAAAAGATTATTTGTCAGTATAACAGTTTCTTAGCTATTAGTCGATAGGTGGCTCTAAATACCTCTCATATTTTTAGGCTGAAACTACGAGGAGGCAACATAACCACGACTATGGCAAACTTTTACTCACTATAATTTGAAAAACATACATTTTTTAGAAATAAAAAGTCCAGTTTGCACATCTACATGTCAAAACCTACTAAATCATACTATATTTATTAAGATTGGACTTATGCTTAAAAAACCTTACGCCGGACAAAATTTGCGTTTGTGTAATATACATAAGATTGTTTAGCTTAGAGCACAAGACAACTATAAAATTTAATACCATATTCAAAACTGACTATGCATTTCTTACAAAAATTTATCAAAAAAGTCGAAAAATCTATCACAGTTTGTGGGATATATAAAAAACATTGACCTAAGAGTTCAAAAGATTTCCTTAGAAATGAGTTGAAAACTGGCCATGACACTCGATATTATTATGATAAAGGTGACAAAGGGAAGAGATTTTTGATGCAAATTACTCTGAATTTTAGGTTTTTTTTTTTAGTTATTACTGCCAATACTTTTTCTTTATCGTGATGCGTTATTTTACAACTTTGGCACGAAAACAATTCATAATTTTATTTTTGGATAAGTTTGCAACATTTGTCAGATTACTTGGTCACATATCAAATATAAATGGGGGAATTTCATGTAGAGCAAAAATTCTTCAAGATGATTTTGTTTCTGTATGGTACATTTTACTACTTTTATGTTGCCCAAACCAAAGAAATGCATGTAAACTATTCATATAAATGTAAAAAGTTTTGCATAAAAACATTATTAAATAATCAGTTAAGTTATACTTTTATGCTTGTTAGCTTATCCAATTGTTAAGCTAAAATACTCGTTCCGTACACTTGATATAATTTCATTTATGTAATTACAAATGTAATAATCTTTGAAAGAATCATGAGCAAAGATTTTTAGCCAGGAAGTACAATCTTCTTAAGCACTGGATGAGCTTGGATGAGTCACAGCTGAGTTGAGAGAACTTCGTTGCTTCGCTAAACGTTTAATTGTACTATTTCATTGAACTAAATAGCGTGTGTATCTCAGATGATAATTATTAACTTTAATTTGCTTTAATTAAAAGATAATTTTACATGTCTATAAACTCCAAATTATACCAAAAAAGGTGGCATCGTTTGAAAATCTCATCCGTTATGCAAGTTAAAGAAAAAAGCGCAACGCAGAAAATTTTTTAAATATAACAGTACCGAAAAAGCACTAACGCATAATTAAAAGTTTTAAAAGCTAAAACTGAACGTTTGAAAAAGTTAAGCAATTGTTTTAAGAGTATAAGAACAATCATGCTGGCAGAGAATGTTTCAGCTGCAATTATATGGTCGACACCATTTAAAGTAACAAGTGCGGAGCAAGACGGTTGCAGCCAACAGCTTTCAAAGCAACGGGGTGGACAGGGTGCAAATTAGAGTGGTTTGCACCGAAGGGATTGTCCAGCTGGGTTCAAAAAGCCAGACCAAAAGTTTTCTAATTGTGTGAATTGAAGGCTATTGAAGCGGCAGACAAGTTAACTGCTTCACTATTGTTTTTTTTTTCTATCTAATTTCTATTGTAAAACTTTGTCTTCTCTTTTGATATGCAAATTTTTTGCTTACGAAATTTGAAAATAAAAAATAAAGAAATGTTTTAACATTATAAATATACCAATTTGTAGCATTAACATGAGTGGGAAAACCATTAAAAGCTAACCGTTGAAGTTGAACAAAGAGCTTAAGGCCGCGTTTATAGTGGATGCTTAGGCTGAAGCTGATTCATGAAGATGCTTTGTCGAGCTTTTTTTGATCATAGTGAACAGTTATTCGACGCGCGCTCATGCATGAAGCTAAAAATAATAAAAATAATGTCTTTGTAAAATAATGTCATCAATAGGGCTTGCAAAGTAAATGAACGGTTTTTTGTTTAACGAGTGTGGAGAAGAGTAAAGAGAAAGGTAACATAGACCTGCGTTGATTTTGAATAAAAAAATAAACATAATGTTTTTATAGAATCGCGATAGAATACACAAGTGCATAAAACATAAAAGCACCAAAAAACGAAAAAACAACGCAACAACGGTTGAAATTTCAGTAAAAAAAAATCCAACATATAGAACAAAATCAACGAAAATATTGTTAACAAGCAAAATAGAAAAACGTAAAGTGACGAAATCCATTTAGAAATGCAGTTTGACGCAATAAATAATAAAACTAAAAAAAAAATAAAAACTATGGGATCAAACGGGAATAAAGCGCCGAAAAGCAATTTTAAAATGCTCAGCGAGAAAGCATAACAAAATGTTTTGCTTTGTGAGCAAGCGAAATGCAGATATAAGCGGTAGAAAGGATTTAAAAATGAGCTTTATTCTAACTTTATGCGTGCACCAGTGTTGCCACTTTGTGAGTAACTCCTCAAAACGTGAGGAATTTAAAGTGGCAGTGAGTAATTTTTGAGGAATTTTTGAGGAATTTTAAAATTTAGCACCTTTTTCTGGTTATTAGAAACATACCTTTAAATTAAACTGAACACTGAACTTTCCGATAGCGTTTCCCCATCACTATAAAAAAAAAAAAATTGAAACAAGTACAAACGAACTACTATATACAAGAAAAATGATACATGGTTGCAGTCTGCATCGGAAGCAAAGGTTTGACTATTATTTCTATTGTAGCAATTATCGATTAACTCTCTAAATCAACAGGAAATTTTTTTTACACATTGTCTAATTTTGACCATATTTTTATTTTGACAAATTTTTATGTGATACCGTTAGTTTTGCGAAATCAGACTTAGTGATGCCATATTACATCATCGTCCTTATTGAGTTAAAGATATTTTAGAGCACTCCTTCAAGTAAAAGTCAGCAAAAACGATCATATAAATTTAATCAAATTTGGTTGCGCAGGATCTCGATAATGAGTGGAGATTATTCTTACCTCTATTATTTTTTAGATTCAGAGTCATATTAAAAACGAGTTTTTAATATAAAAAATTCAGTAGATATATTTATGTTTTCAAATCAAGAAAAAGTAATATTATTACTATTTTTGTTTTCTAATGCATCAGTATAGCGAGTATTTAGTAAATAATAACATGTACCGGCGCTTGTAGCAAAAAAAAAAAAAGGTAAGAAGCTTCTGTTAGCTAAGAACTCGTGTTCTAATCGGAAGACAAAAGCGTTCTTTTCCTGATCAGCCGTCTTCAAAGAAAGTCATACAAAAATCGACTTCTTCAAAATATTTATTTTGGTTCATTATAAAAAGTAAGTGTGAAATAATTCACGTAAGAATTTTTAATTTTTTTTTATTAGTCAAATTCTAAAGTTTGTTTGTTAGTTTAACGCAATCAGATAAACCTTTACTTAATATTGATATTAATTGCTCGAAATAACAAGTATTGATCTAATAACATGGATATTTAAACATAAAGCAAAAAAAAAAAAGGAAAGAAGTAAGTTATAAATATTCTGTTGTAAATTATTTTCTTAACTTGACTTTAATTTTTTTATATAAAGCCACACAGCTCAAATTTTGAATTGCTAAATGAGAAGATCGCTTATTAAATGTATTAATAAAATTTCATTTGCTGGTGCCATCTCCTAAAAGGGTAAATTTAAAATTTTATTAACCCTGCTGTTAGGTTAAAAAAAACTTACGAATTCGTGGTTAACGGACCATTTTGGTCTATAACAATTTTTTTTGAAAACAAGGGGCGTAAGTCTATTTTTTATACTTATTTATTTCAATTAAGTATTTGGCAACAAATATTTTCACTAAAAGTTATATTTGTATGCTTAACAAATCGTTTGGGCTATTCATTTTGTTTTGAATGTTTGTTATTATATTTCATACAAATTAAATTTGAAAGCCAATAGTGGGATTCCCCTTATTTTGTTTTGTTATGCCATCAAATCAGCTATTCAAGTTACTGTTGACATTCAATAAGTTGTGTTTTTTGTGTGAGTCCCCTTTTTGCATTTTATCATGCAGACATGTGTGTGTGTTTTTTTTTTTTGTGTTTTTGTGATTCCCCTGATTTTATTTTGTGATGCAGTCGTGTAAATTGTTTGCATTAGTTGCAGTTCAGTTTGTGTCTTGTTTCTGTTGTGTTGTGTTTATTTCTTGTTAGAATGGAAAATCGACGTTTTTTGGACACCGATGCTATTGCTGAAATCCTAAATGACAGTGCCTCGGATATTTCAAATTCAAGTATTTTAGAAGAAAATACTGAATTTGAAAATACCGAATCAAGTGATTCTGAAACAGATAGTGAAGAAGATGTGGCTGCTGCTAGCACTGTAGATCCATTGTTTATTGCAAAAAATAAAATGCAATGGAGTGCTGTTCCCTTACCCTGTTCTATTGGAACTCGTTCTGAAAACATTATTTCAATACAGCCAGGACCAACTCGATTTGCTGTATCCAGGTGCCAAGATATTCTTTCATCTTTTTTACTGTTTTTTCCACCACCATTAGAAAAAATAATTATTGAAAATACCAATATGTATGGCAGAGTAAAATTCGAGGGTAAATGGAAAGACATTGATGAAGCCACTTTGCGTGCTTATATTGCAGTACTTATTCTTGCTGGTGTGTGTCGGTATGTATATTTATACAGATTTTTTATTTTGGTTCAGTAAAAGAGTAGGCAAATTTATTTGTTATATGGCAGCGGCAAAAACGAAGACATACATGGTTTGTTTGATAGACGTTTTGGTCGTCCTATATTCCGTGCAATTATGTCTGAGGATACTTTTCAAATGATGTTATGAGCCGAAGACAAATGCAAAGCATCAATAAGTTTGCTCCTATACGTGATTTGTGGAACCGTTGGGAAGGCATTATTTCAATGAGTTTCAACTGCCATGAAAATGTTACTATTGATGAACAACTGGTGTCTTTCAGAGGACGATGCTCTTTCAGACAATATATGCCTTCAAAACCTGCCAAATATGGCTTAAAATTTTGGTTGTCTGTTGACTCTAAAACAAGTTATGTGTGGAAGATACAGCCATATTTAGGAAAACAAAGAAATGATCAGCCTGAGAAAAACCAAGGACAGCGCATCGTATTGGACTTGACTGAAGGTTTGAAAGGTCAAAATATCACGGCTGATAATTTCTTTTCGTCGTTTGATTTGGCGCAAAAGCTTTTGGAAAGGAAACTGACATACGTGGGTACAGTTCGAAAAAATAAAACATTTATTCCACCGAAGTTGCTCATATTCAAAAAAGTTCCTTTATATACTTCAACATTTGCTTTCAATGAAGTCGCAACATTAGTTTCATACAACAGCCATAAAAACAAAGGTACTGTTTTGATGAGTACGATGCACAAAACGGCAGAAGTTGATGCCAATGAACCAAAAAAGAAGCCTGAGATTGTGTCTTATTATAATTCAACAACTTTTTGCCAGTGTTCATAGATTTTTAGTAAACAAAATTTAATTTTGTTTTCTTTTAGGAGGCGTAGATACTGTCGACCAAAAGATTGGCTACTACAGTACTAAACGCAAAACAAATCCATGGCCGAATGTTGTTTTTGCAAATATGATAGATATATCAGCATTGAATGCGCTTATATTGTTTTCTGAAATCGATGATTCGTGGGCACCCAGTGATCAAAATTGTAAGCGACCAGAATTTTTACGACTATTAGCACTTTCTTTGGCCAAAGAACATATGATGAAACGAACCAACATACCCAAACAAAATTTCTCAGCAAAGTTATTGGCTGAGGTAAGAGCATCTACCACAGACTCCGTAGCTTCTACAAGTGATACAAGAAACCCACCTGCTAGAAAACGTGGAATTTGTGGTTGCTGCAAATCAAAATGCGATAGTAAATGTGTTATCTGCAGCAAATTAATTTGCAAACTAAGCCGAAAAATTGTTTGTACATCCTGCATAGAAGCGAATAAATAAAAAATTACAATGGACCAAAATGGTCCTTAACATAAAATTTGTAACTGTTTATTTTTCTCCCTTCCAATTTATGTTAGACACTTAATTATTTGAATAAAAACATTGATTTAGAAAAAAACCACGTGAGCTGACGTTTCAAGTCGATATGTTTTACCGTTGAAAAGATAGAAAGGAAAGAAAAAAAAATTTGACCAAAATGGTCCAAACCTAACAGCAGGGTTAAAAAATCAATTAAATTTCAATTAAAACTATATACAAACATAAATATATATATATACATTTAAATATCTCTAGATTTGGCACCATAGAAAAATTTGTGCAAAAGCTAAAGAGCAAATTGTCACGAAAGCTTTCACCTTGCACATAAGCAGATTCTTGCTTAAAAATATGTAGAAAGGAGAGGGTCATAAAAACACGAAGTTAGTACTCGATGGTCATCAGTTTGGGCAGCATAATTACAACGCAGTTTTAGTGGTAATGATTGTGGCAATAGGTTAAAGAAAAAAAAAACAAAGAAATTGTGAAAAAAAGACGAAAAATTGTTAAAAGAAATGATTTAAAATTAAAATTATATAAACAAACTAACAATATAAAACATAATAAGCTTAAACAACAAAAAAAAGTGGCACGTAAAAGTTAAATGTATTCCTATGTATAACAAGTGATCGAGCCAATCTCGCCACTAAAATAACCTTCAAATGACACTTAGAATCTTAAAGTAAATAAAAAGCTTTGTAAATCTAACTTACATATAAAAAGCAACAGTGAACTTAAACCTAAAATCAGTGCTAAAATAAACTATTCTAAATTCTAATATAACTTAAGTAATTATTAAAAATTAACTTAAACTTAAAATTAATGCTAAAATAAACTTATCTAAATTTGTACATAATCTAAGCAGTTAGAAAAAATGAAGAAAAAAAGAGCTCTAAACAAATCTAAATTATAAAAAGAAATCTACTTAAATCTATGCAGTAAATTTAAGGGTAAGTGATTTTGTTGTTGTTGTATCGATGAACGTAGTGCTATACATAAAAACAAAAAAAATATATATAACATATTCACCTAATCTAGAAGTATAATAAACCACTCAACAATGTTGCTGGCCTTAAACTCACCTCAGTGAGCGTGTCACTAAGGCATTGTTGACAAAATTGGTAACAAAGCTCTTACAGCAATGTAAAAAAGCAACAAAATTTCGTGCAACAATGTTAACGCGAGCTATCGTCGTGTTTTTGAGTAAAATTTAGTATAACAAAAAGAAAACAAAACAACAAAAACAAAAAAAAACCTTTCTATTATTTAAGCTCGACAACGTAAAGTAATGCAGTTTACATTGCTCACCAAAATCACCAGATCTTTCATCGAGTTAACAATGCAGTTTAACAAAGTAAGTCTTTTTTTTTCTTACTTTTATTTATCGAAAAAAAAAAACAAAACTTGTCTCTTTATTTATTAATGAAGATTAAACAACAACAACAAACTTCTTAATAAAGTAACAAAGAAAGTAACTGAAACAGAACACATTTTTAAGCTGATCTAATGCAAGAAAAAAAAACAACAAAATAAAATAAAGTTACTAGAGTTATTTTGTTATTAAGCTTTGACTATTTTGGTAGAAAAAAAATAATGTAAGCACTTTTAACGTTCAGTTCGTTTCTTTAATCTTTAATATAAAACCGAAATACTTGTTTTTCTTTTTAATAATTTAAATTTATAGACTACTTATTAATAGGGGCCCTCAAACGATACTACATGTCGGACGTGCATGTAGTTCGATAAAGTAACGGGACTTTTTTCGTTGCCCTCACACACATCGCACATGTTGGATAGATTTCGGACCAACTTCATTATTTTTTAGCTGCCGAAGAGTTAAAATCAATTAAAAATATTAATATTAATTGTTTTGAAAATTTATTTTTATTTGTTTTTGCTTTCAATATTCTAAGCCATTACAATTTTAGGTAAATATAAAAAAACTCGCGTCAAGATATATCATTTGTTACGTTCGGCAGTTTTGCCGCGAGATGTGCTCTATCTGAAAATTTTCAACAAATGGCAAAATGCACTAAGTTGGATGGCAGCGCACGCAAACGGAACTACATGTCGGACGTACTTAGCAAAAAGTCAAAAATTTTTTACTTCCATCGGACATGTCCATCCGCCTTGATTTCTTGCACACGAACGATACATGTGTTATGACTTGACAGGTCAGATGGACATGTAGTATCGTTTGAGAGCCCCTAATTATTAATTAAAAATAACAGTACCGAAAAAGCACTAACGCACAATTAAAAGTTTAAAAAGCTAAAACTGAACGTTTGAAAAAGTTAAGCAATTGTTTTAAGAGTATAAGAACAATCATGCTGGCAGAGAATGTTTCAGCTGCAATTATATGGTCGACACCATTTAAAGCAACAAGTGCGGAGCCAGACGGTTGCAGCCAACAGCTTTCAAAGCAACGGGGTGGACAGGGTGCAAATTAGAGTAGTTTGCACCGAAGGGATTGTCCAGCTAGGTTCAAAAAGCCAGACCAAAAGTTTTCTAATTGTGTGAATTGAAGGCTATTGAAGCGGCAGACAAGTTAACTGCTTCACTATTGTTTTTTTTTCTATCTAATTTCAATTGTAAAACTTTGTCTTCTCTTTTGTTATGCAAATTTTTTGCTTACGAAATTTGAAAATAAAAAATAAAGAAATGTTTTAACATTACAAATAAACCAATTTGTAGCATTAACATGAGTGGGAAAACCATTAAAAGCTAACCGTTGAAGTTGAACAAAGAGCTTAAGGCCGCGTTCATAGTGGATGCTTAGGCTGAAGCTGGTCCATGAAGCTGCTTTGTCGAGCTTTTTTTGATCATAGTGAACACTTATTCGACGCGCGCTCATGCATGAAGCTGAAAATAATAAAAATAATGTCTTTGTAAAATAATGTCATCAATAGGGCTTGCAAAATAAATGAACGGTTTTTTGTTTAACGAGTGTGGAGAAGGGTAAAGAGAAAGGGAACATAGACCCATATTACTTATTAATTAATTTTAAGATTTCTATCATTTAGTCAAACCCTTTATATTGTTTCTGCTGTATTCGGAGGATATTCGAATACAACTTTAAATAATTTTTTTTTAATTTCAGATGATTTTAATATGAATTTTTGTTTAAATAAAAACAACGATTTGTTTTAAATATGCGCCTCTAAATTTAAAAATATTTGATTTCATGCAAGCGTTGTGAGTTAGGTATGAGATAATTTTTGGGATCATCTTTTGTATATATTTTTAGGATTTTCTGTGTTTAAGATGATCATGGATGGGAGGGCAAAAGTTGAGTCAAGGTCACCAATGCTCAACAACAACATTATATCGAGCACAAGCTTCCGTTTCGTTCTTTATCTATTCTATTGACTTTCTTTATCTATCTCTTTTTTTTAAGTTCTATGCATCTATACCTTAAACCTTTCCCCTGCACGCAACTTAAAGTTGGCATTGCTGTAGTAAATGTTCTTAGGTGACAGGCTACAAGAACTTCCACCCCCACTAGCCGACGAGCCAGAGCCGGAAATCAAAGCGTGTTTCCGTCGCTTATCATCTTTCCAAAATAATTTGACAACAGATCGTTACATGCTACAAACACTAGTTTTAGAAACCGACACGATACAAAAACAATTTTAACATTTATTTTTACTAAAAAAGGAATTAATAAAAAAACGAAGACCTATTTGAATCAAATAAAAACATGTTTGAATTGAATTGTAACAAGAAAGTTCCATATATTTATGATTATAACTAAAAATTTTTAACAAAAACATAACAGAACGCTTAAAGCGTTTAAGCCCTTTGACGACGAGTAGATGAAAAATAACCCATTTACATTTTTAAGTCGTGTGTGCACAATTTTTGCGATATTATCATAAAGTTAGACTTAAAGAATGAGAAATCAATGTGGCTTCTAACGTGTGCCATTTTTCGAACTTGTTTTAGTTATAAGAGAAAGAAAAAACTAGGAAGTCAAAATATATTTTTTTCCATAGATACCACAAACGATTTTCAAATACGAGCACATATATTTTCACATCCAAATTATGTCAAAACCTTTATGAAGCTACTCCAACAAAGTAAAAAATAAATTTTCCGAATTTGTTCAATACCTTCAAATTTCAAATTCACTTTTGTATAAAAATATGCCATCGATGATGACAATTCCACAAAAAATTTTTAAAATTTACAGCGGTTTGCTTGTCGCCATCAAAGGGTTAATATAGATATCCAATAAGATAGAAAATATGTAGGAACAAATATCTTTGTTTATGTTTATTTGATAAATAAAATATCGTTGGAAAAATAAATGTTTGAGGAATTTCATTAAAATTTGAGGATTTTTTGAGGAATTTGGGTATTAAAAAGTGGCAACACTGGCTTGCACTATGAACACTAAGTTTTTTTTTATACGCTTGCACACAAAGTGTTTTTCAGCTAAACCACTCGGCTAAGTAAAAAGCGTTTACTATGAACGTGGCCTGAGAATTTTAAATAGCAAAAAATTTTAAGCTTTGCTTGGAGACATGGCTTGCCACCACATTTTTTGTTTTACTGAACGCCTGTAGTACAAGGAAAGGTTCACTTTGCAAAGCTATTTAATATTTGGTTATCCAGTTTTTGTCGAAGGCTGCCTAAAAGCTTCACTTTAGCCATAACAATATAGACACAACAGTCAGCTACCAAACCACCCAATCACTTAGACTTGATTTTGATTTTTTTTTTTGTTTTTTTTACCCTCCAATAAAGTAGCGTGAATTGCTTTTGATTCGATTATGAGCTAAAATGTTGTTATCAGCAATTTGCTATGCTTATAAAGATAAGCTTTAAGCTGTGCTATGCTTTTTTTGGCAGGTTGTTTCTGATAACTTTAGCTAAGACTTTAATATATTTATAAAATTTTTTATACTTATGAGTGTGCTTAAAGAAGCTTTATAATGCGCTTGTACAAGATCTTTGCAAAAACTTCTACAACATTTTTTACAACATGGTCGTATATTTTTTGACTGAGTCATTTAATCTCCATAGAACTTTTAATGAAAATAAGTAGAATTTTTCATTACCATGTTAAATTATTACAACTGTTTAATGTTTTGTTGTTCTTTTTTCTTAACCCTCTCATGCCCGAATTAAAATGGGAGGGTCTAAAAATTTTTTATGCATGATATATGTTAGTCTTGAGTCAGATATGAACTGACAAAAAATTCAAAGTCCTTGGTATCCTGGTTCGTCAGTTACAGGATGTTGCCTATAGGCAACATTGGGCAATAGTGGTAAATTTTAAGAAAACATGTATTTTTTTTTTATTGAAATTTAAGTATGAAAAGATACAAAACAATTTTTTTGTGGATTACAGCACAAATATACGTTGCATTTGCTACATTTAGAGCGCGGATAACCAGTGTGGCATAGCCTGCATCTACCTTTTGCTCCCCATTCTACCCAGTGACCAATATTGTCAAATCGTGTGGATTTGGCAGGTTCTGCAACATACGCTCTTTTGTGGGAGCTTGATTCTGAGGCCGTCGAAAGAACTGGTGATGATGGAGCCGATGGTATAGAACCTGGTGATGACGGAGTTGACTCCATCGTTGAAAGAAGAGATGTTGGGCGACCCCTTTTCCTTGGTAAAACTGCTGTTTGAGTTGCGTTCAAAAGCTCGTTAGCAATGTCCAACTGGAATTTTATTAGTGGTATATGCTTCACTTCGCCGTCTGTAAGTTTGAGGTCTCTGCGATACAACAGCCAACTATTTACTATACAGGGTTGCCAATATTCGAAGCGCCCATCTGGCAACACTGTAACTTTCCGCAGTGATGCCAAATCGACTAATGACATACCGCGTTTGAAGCGTCATTCCAGGCAAATGTTTACAATGGAACAGTACTCGCCACGCGAACGCTCTAAAATTGTTGAAATTTACATTCAACAAAACAAGTCAATAGTGAAAACTCAACTCAATGAGCGATGAAGCTCATTTTCAGTTGAACGGAACGGTAAACAAACAAAATTGCCGTATTTATGCCACTGAAACTCCACAAGAGATTCAAGAGGTACCTCTTCACGATGCAAAAGTCACTGTTTGGTGCGGCGTTTATGCTAAAATGCTCATTGGGCCGTTCTTTTTCGAAGATGATAATGGCCACAGAGTTACTGTCAATCAGGAGCGTTATCGCGATATGATAAACAATTTTTTCATGCCAATCGTTCGTCGAAAGCGTATCAGGCACTACTGGTTTCAACAAGACGGCGCGCCACCACACACAGGCCGCACTACAATCGATTTTTTGAAGCAATTGTTCCCTGGCCGTTTGATGTCAAAAAATGGTGATTTCGATTGGCCGCCAAGATCACCAGATTTAACGCCTCCAGACTTCTTTTTGTGGGGTTATTTGAAATCAAAGGTTTACGTCAACAAGCCAAAGACAAACCAACATCCGTCAAGAAATAACCGCCATTCCCATCGAAATGTTGAAGAAAACCATGGAAAATGCTGCAAAACGGGCACAATATGTCGTAGATGCCAATGGCGACCATTTACGAGATATCATATCCAAGAAATAATGTAAGCAAATCTACTTGAACCCAATTAAATGATATTCATGACGAACAGACAAAAAATTGTGGTTTCTTTGATTTATTTAAAAATAAAATAGGCGCTTCGAATATTGGCAACCCTGTAGAAGAATTTATACACCAGTTTATGCGCATATACCATTTGTTTGAGCGGTGGTTGATTTTGTATAATTCTATCAGCATGTCAGCAAGATCAACCCCTCCCATATGTTTGTTATAGCATTCAACTATACCTGGACGAGATGTTGTCATAAACTTCTTCTCTTTTCGGCACCATCTCTTGCACTCACACATGGAGTTTTTACCTGTATAGTTGGAAACCAGTTGTACACTCTTGTTGTCATACCAACGGCAAGCAATCAAATTGTGCGTTGCCTCATATTTAAAATCGCTTGAACCCCGTCCTCGTTTTTGAAGCTTCTTCTCACTGCTTAGAGCACAGTTCTTCAAACGATTGCTTCGGATTGTCCCAACGGATAATATTCCTCGTTGACCTAGCGCAATCATCGAGGTTATTGACGTAAACCAATTGTCTAAAAATAATTTGAAGTTTTGGTTCATCGGAATATTGGATGCTAAAGCTAAAACAATGTTTGATGATATTCCCAAACCAAAAGACTCACACGTTCCTTCTCCAATCTAGAGAGTAAAGTCATACATTATGCCAGATACACCAGCCCTAGTGAACATTTTGAATCCCCACTTGTGGGGCTTGTTTGGCAGATATTGTTTCAAACTGTGTTGACCTAATAAAAAATATATTTCTGCATTAGATAGAAAGCTATTTATATATGTACATTAAATTAATTACCCTTATATGCAATCATTTGCTCATCCACGCTTTGGAATTCTTCTTGGAGAATTTCATTGAATTTTCTCTTTATAAAATTCAGCAATGGGCGAACTTTGTATAATTTATCATACCCAGGTTGACCCTTTTGAGTCTGTACAGAGTTATTGTTTAGATGAAGAAATTGTTTAATTTTTTCAAATCTATTTCTTGGCAATGCATTTGCAACAGCCTTCAATTTGAAATTTTGCGCCCATGCCATTCTATATGTTGGAATATTGACTACAGCAAGGTATAGTAATATACCAACATATCTTTTTATTTCAGAAACATTACATTTTAACTCCGTTCCATTAGTTTGTACCGCATACAAGTTTGTCTCGTCACAAATCTTCTGCCAGACTTCATCTGTAAAGAACTGGGTGAAATATTCGATTGGTTGTTTCACTTCACTGCTGGGCACTTCGCTTTTCCAACTGGTATTACAATCCGTAAGCTCTTGACTCCTCCACCTCAAACTTTGCAAATCAATTTTCTCCATCACCTCCTGTATAACCTCTCTATTTTCAGTTTCTGCTCCGTCGTTTTCTCTGCTAATTAGTTCCTCAATTAGATCAACTTCCATATTTTCGCCATTATCAATCACATTTTTTAACGTTTCTTCGATAATGTTTTCCAAATTTACTGTTCTTTCCTGCTCTTCATCATTTTCCTCATCCTCAGAATCATCCCAGTCAAAAATAGTAATTTTTTCAATTTCTGCCTGTGTTAGACCTCTTCGACGCATCTAAGTATATATATACATAAAAAAATGTACATTGTTCAGAAATTACCACACTTGACCAATGTTGCCTATAGGCAACAGCACTTTTACAAAAATATTATAAACAAACTAAACACTTATCTCATGATTTTTTTTTTTTAAATAATTCTCTTACATTTATTTATTTATATTCTTCACTTGGTTTTACAATAAGACAATTATTTTAATGCTTTTTAAAACTTTTTCTATAAACATTTTTTTCGCGAAACGATTTTGAAAAGTTCACTCTACTGAGAACGGCTACTGAATGAAATCGTGTACAGCTTACAATACAACAAATAGCTGTAAGCTTGCACAACACATATGAATACATAATGCAAAAAACCGCACGTCAAACAAATCAAAATAACGGGACTTAGAAGCATATAAGCACAATGTTGCCTATAGGCAACATTGGGCATGAGAGGGTTAATAAAGCACAGTTGGCGGAGCTAAAATAAAAGTTCAAACTTGAAAGCAACTCTTGTCGCATATTTACACAGTTGATAAGAAGGAAAACTTTTCAATTAGTTTGTATAAAATATTGATGAAATATTATTTTTTGTGTTATAATGACAAGATTACTTTTATTTTAGTTTAAAATAGGTCTGTTTCTGTACTGACCTCAAGAAATTGTAATAGCATAGAGCTACAAAAATTTGCAAAATAAGTCTTTCAAGCAACTTCAAGTCAGGGTTGAAATTTTCGGTACAATTGTACTTTTTTGGTACAATTTTATATTTTTCCTACTTTCCTACTACCAAAACGTTTTCGATACCTTTTATTTCACTCTATAATAAACACAGAATTTATAATTCTAAGTACGCAAACGATTGAAAAGAATTAAAAAATTTTGCTAGTTCTGAATTTTGGTACTCTGTAAAATACATAAAAAATGATTTTAAAAAAATCGATTTTCTCCAATTTGCAATTTTAAAACGCAAAAAGTTCTCACATCCGAGAACAGGTTCTTCTCTGCCCCAAAGGTAGCAAACATTTTTGGTCATTTGTTAAAATAGTGAAGAATCAGACATCGTCATCGATTCTAGATTGTTTGCATGAAATTCTACTCTCTCAGGTAGCAATCAGCCACTGCAATTTGTTGAGGGTGGATCTTCTGCAATGCAGGAGATCTACTTTCGAACGAGAGCAGTTAAAAGGGTCCTTACAAATCTCAACGTAAACAAAGCCTCTGGATATGATTGAGCTAAAAATGTGTGCTTCTTCGCTGGCTCGGCCTTTGCGCAACCTTTTCAACGTCTCCTACAGAACAGGAGTATTTCCATCTTGTTGGAAGGTGGCAAATGTCCAGCCGGTACCTAAAAAGGGTGATGCCACGAACCCTGCAAACTACCGACCCATTGCGATATGCTCTACGCTTTCTAAAGTTATGGAGAGCGTAATAAGCTTCAACGTTGTGAACTATCTGGAGCGCAACCAACTGCTCAGTGACCGTCAATATGGTTTCCGTAGAGCTCGCTCTACTGGTGATCTTATGCCGTTCTTAACCGAAGAATGGAATAAATGCGTTCACTTTTTCGGCGAGAGCAGGGTTGTTGCTCTTGATATTTCTAAAGCGTTCGACCGAGTGTGACATAAAGCGCACGTGTCGAAACTTTTAGCATATGGTTTTGGTGGGAGCGTTGCTCGATGAATCATCACATGTTTCCTCAAGGATAGAACGATTCGAGTTGAAGTTGACGGTATTTCGTTCGAGGAGCACGCCTGAATACCGCAGGGTTCAGTTCTATCGCCAACCTTGTTTCTGGTTTTTATCAACAAACTTCTGTCGTTGACGCATAACCCAATACATTAGTTTCCGGACGACAGCAGCATTTGTCATTCATATTCATTCAAAAAACGCCTAAGCTCTATGGAGATTGAGAGAAAAAGGCAAAATATGAATGACACTCTCCTAAATGATGTTCAAAAAATCTCCGAGTGAGGTCTTGTAAATAGAGTAGAGTTCAACGCAACGAAGTCTTAGTGCTGGCTGTTAACCCACAAGCGGATGGATTTCCCCTTAGCTTCCTTCACTATGAATGGTGTGGATCTTGTGGAATCAGCCGCTCTTGGCGTTCTGGGCATATCGATCCAATCTGATCTTCGTTGGAATGATCATATTTTCGATGTGTCAAAAAAAGCGACCAAGTGCCAAGGTTTTTTAAAAAGGTGCAAAAAATATTTCACTTCAGCTGATCTTCGCATGATCTACACCTCATATATTAGACCGAAAATGGAGAACAATTCGCACTTTGAGCAGGGGCTTCAAGATCTTATTTGAAGCTTCTGGATCGATTTCAACGTCGTGCGATATATTTGATAGGGGATAAAAGTATTTCATCCTTTCTCAACTCTTTTGGGCATCGACGCAATGTTGGTTGCCTAAGGCTCCTGTATAGGTACTACCATGGTAAGTGTTCTGTATATCAGGCGGAAAAGCTTGGCGTAGTGCATGCGCTGGACCACCTGATCGATGGCCGGATCAATGGCAAGAAAATTGTCATTGCTCTCGACAATCAGTCTGTGATTAGGTGTATGCAACAGACAGACACCACTTCCAGGTTGACCATAGAATGTCTTACAAAACTCAATAGGTGCACCCAAACAAATGAGTTCACACTTATGTGGGTGAGAGGACACTCTGGCATAGAACAAAATGAAAATGCTGATTCTTTAGCAAGAGAAGGATCAGCAGAAGAATTGTGTGGACCAGAACCACGTATCGCCATAGGCGACAACATGGTGGCAGGCCTTATTAAACAATGGAAGGACTCGGAACACCGTACAAGGTGGGAAGAAGCTGTTAATTGTAGGCAATCAAAGGCGGCCGTGAAGTGGTCTCGTAGTGAGGCAGCAAAATTTATCCGATAGAATCGAAGCACTTTAAGCTGGCTTACTGTACTGGTCACAGGACACGGTCCCTTCATGTACTATTTCGGGAAGATAACTCTGACCGAGGACGATGCGTGTAGATTATACCTAGAGGAGCCGCAAACAGCAGCACACATTTTGTGCCAGTTTGGCGAAGCCGAGATTGGTCCACTGACCTACAAGGAAATGCTTGAAGTGACAAAGGCTGCTTATACAAAGAGAATGCTTACGTATGAGTGCTCCGAGCAGTAGTATTCTTTGTCCAATAGGGGACGAAAAGGGACCCATTGTGGTCTGCTTCGGCAAATCCCCGACTTATTATATATATTGCCTCGACGTCCAACATAGCCTCGCTTTACCGAGATAATTCGATTTTTAGTCGCACGGTAAGGTTGTGGAATAGTCTCCCTGCGAGCGTGTTTTCCGGAAATTTTGAGCTGTGCATATTAAAAACAAATCTTCACCAACACTACTCCATCTATTCACCCTCCAACTAACTTATCATCCATCTTCCGAACCAACAAAATGCATTTAAAGGGGGCATCCCTGGAGCGTTGCTTCATAAAATTTGTAAGAAATTCTTTCAATTTTTCATTCTATATTTAATTAAAAATAAATATAAACCTTTGTAATTTTTTCATAAGGCTTATTAACTGAATTGTTTAAAACACATTTACTCTAATTTTAATAAAAACTTGAAAGGAATTATTTTTGACTGGGTCGAAGTGTAGATACCTCCACAGTATATCTTTAGTTATGCATGTTTTTAACGTTTGATGACGTCACTTCGTATAGATTACTTTTGTGGTGTTCATTCAATTTTGCGAAAACTCAAATGCAGAACACGTTTAAGATATGGAAGATTATGTGATAAATATGCTGTTAATTTAACACGTTTTTTGTGGAATTTATAAAAGTTATGCTACTTTGATGACGTCACTTTGTATGGGAAATTAGTCGAGTTTTTATCAATTTTGCCAAATTCCAAACTCAAAGTGAATTTTGATATTCTTAGCATATGTTCATAATTTTAATTTATTAAATTAATTTTTGCGGAATTTTTAGTGACGTAACCGTTTTCATAAAAATACTTTACTTAGAAGGTAGGCATTGTTTTTATACTATTTTAACAAATTTGAAATATATGGTGAATATAGTGAATAGGTTATATGCTATGGTGCATAGCTTATATGCACAATACCCAGTAACTGCAAAAATTTTCAATTCCCAAATTTCAATATGATCAAGAATATATATACTTTTCTATACCTGTCATGCGTTACAAATGGAGTGACAAAGCTCTACGCAGTGTGCGTGGAGTAAACGAAATGTATTCCACACTTTTTTTTTTATTTAGTACAATTTTTTCTAAATTTGTATGCCAAAATGAAAAAGTCATTTATCAACCCTGCTTCAAGTTACTTGGATCGAGTGTACGGAAACAGACCTATTATTGTGTTTTATTTGTGTGATTCTCTTTTAGTCATAACAATCCAGTTTGTGTCGGAAATCCAGTTCGAGAGAGAAAACAAAGTCAAAGACACGAAATGTCAAAAATTACTTAATCTATGTTCACAATATTATATTATTTATGCTATGCTTACAATATCATTTTACTAAGACTATGCTCACTAGTAATGGGCACAAAAAAGATTTGAGGTGAGTTTGAGTGAGTTACTCATTTTAAAAAATGAAGTGGTACATTGTCCCACTTCGAATGAGGTATGAGTGGACTAAAATGAGATTATGTCGTTTAAGAAGAGGTTGTGAAATGTTAAAAGAACTATTGAAAAGAGTTGTTATGAGAAGAAGAAACTTTATGCAAATAGTAAATTAACCTATTTTCAACCATTCAAATCAACAAAACATGCCCAAACTATAATTTTAAAAAATATGTATTCTAATGATGTCCTTATACCCAATACAAGTAGAAACAAAGACAAAAAAGAAGAAGAAATATGTTGAATTCAAATCATTTGAGAAGAAGGTTCAGGCTTTTAAATCCTATATTGGAAAAGTTTTTTCACGGACTCTTAGTATTATTAAAAATTATTAATATGGTTCTAATTTCATACCTGTTAGTTTTAAATATTAAAATGTGAAATTTTTTAATGCCTTGAATTATAAAAACACAAAACTTTGAGTTGAGTGAAAATTTGAAGCGGTTCAATATATTTTTTTAAGGTGATGGTACAATTAATGTTGATGTATAGGACATTTGAGGTACCTCATGTATGAGTTACTCAACACTAATGTTCACAATATTATGTTTTACATACTAGCATTACGATATCACTACAACGTTTTTGTTGCTGTTGTTTTTGCTAACATAAAGTGCTTTTAACAGCTAAAAGCATTGCCCTTTCTAAGTGAAAATTCAAAATTTTTAAATTTCCAAGAAGTTACTATTGCTACTAAATTTTATTGAGTTCGACACTTTTCAACGTTTTTACTGCAAAATGCAAAAATATGGCATGGCTATTTTAAGAAGCCATCAAATTTGTATTATTGATGAAAATCCTAAGCATTATTTTTAACTTTTTTTAAGCTACATTTTAGATGAACCTAAGATTGTATAAAACTTTTGTAAATATTAAGCCATTTTTTTGTTTCTATTTTCTAAGTTATAATAACTTAAGTTAACATAAAAACTTTTAAAGTTCTCAGATTTATGCAAAGCACGTTTAAATGCGGTACTAAAGTTTTATGCCATGTATTAAATAACAGTAGTTAGCATGTTTTTTGTTTGTGAAAAGTTTTCTTAAACTTTGTATGCCTCTCTACTCATTCATACAGAAATAAGTTAGAAAAAATAGAAATAGCAACGGCTTCGTGCGCCTACGTTGTGAACTTATTAAATAAAGGTGTGGGAAAAATTGCAAAAAAATTATATAAAATTAATAACACATCAAAATAAGAAGAACCTGAAGTCAAAATGCGACAAAAGGCGGAAAAAATATTGACTGTTTTGTTTATGTTCTCTAGACTTTTTTGATTGTGCTCTTTATGCTCTACACGCCTCTGTATTTCACAGAATTTACTGACTCATATACCTCGGCATCAAAAAAAAAATAAATATATATATATATATATTAATATCTGAATTGATATTCAGAAATTTTGCTTTAATTTATGCAGATTTTTTATTGGAACAAAGCTCTTCAACTGTTAAACACACAGAAGCTTTTCGTGTTATACAGCCAAAAAAATAATAAAACATCTATTTGATATTCAGGAAGCACCAAATTGTAACGTAAACTGCAATTCATGTTTTTGTGGAAAAGTCAAAAGCCATGTTTAAAACAAATAAACATCATTTGGGTAAAAGCAAGTATGGTAAAATTTAAAATACTGGGTCTTATGCATAAAAACGAGCAATTGCTTTTTTACACAATTTTTCAAGCAATTATTCGCTTTAGAATGCATAAAAATCTTAATATATTTAGCTAAATCTCGTGTCCAGAGATAAATCTTAAAGCCTATATATGAACCTATAATGAACTGTAGCTTAAAACGAAAGCTCTAAGCGAGAATCCAGAGCCTTAAATTCGTTCGTTCGTAGAAAAAAAAAATGTTTTGCTCGTTTGTTCGTTCGTAGCGAAACAAAACAATTATATTATTCATTCGTAGAAAATAGATGTTCGTTCGTAGAAAATAGTTTGTTCGTTCGTTCGTAGAAAATAGGTGTTCGTTCGTTCGTTCGTAGAAAATAGATGTTCGTTCGTAGAAAATAGTTGTTTGTTCGTTTGTTCGTAGAAAATAGATGTTCGTTCGTACAAAATAGGTGTTCGTTCGTTTGTTCGCTTAGAACGAAAAGAGAAATTAATGTTCTTCGTTCGTTCGTTCGTGGAAATTAGAAATTAAAACGTTGTTCGTTTGATCGAAAAAATTCTGAATGAAAAAATGAATAAATTATGAATTATACACGACCTGGCGAGAATGATCTCAAAATCGAATGCATAAACGTTAGATAAAACTTAGTTACATGAGAATATTCTTGCTTTAAATTAAGTCATCTATTCAGTGATCTCACAGTCTTACTAAATAAGCGTAAACGGCAGAATACTTGAGACTTTTTTATCATTCAAAAAGTACATCACGGAGAGATATTACGGACTTTAACAGTAAGGTACTATTTCGTTTAAATGAAGAAAATTTAGATTGCTTGGCAGAATACTTCTTTAACCAAGCCACGGAAACGCGTAGTGGTACTTTAACAAATAACTAAATTTGTTGTTAAAATTCAAGTTTATTAAAGATTTTTGGGTGATCCTGGTTTCCAAAATGGAATTAGTCAGGACCAGAGACCTGCAGCGATGAACTGCAACTGCTTTTACACCCAATTCATACTTGGGTTTTGTATGACTTCAATATCATTAATACCATGCAACATATTCTACGCCATCGAGCTCACTTACAACATCAAGCATGTTGCATTAGCCAATTGTACCAAAGTCAAACACTGTGTGATGTGTGCTTCGACTTCAGTGGAAAGTATAGATAGGTTAGGTTAGGTTAAAGTGGCTGCCTCAAATTGAGACGCACTTAGGCCAATAAGGCCCATTGTGGTACCACAGCGGTTGATCTCCCTTCTCTATTCAAACCAGCTTGAGCTGTTCACAAAGCTTAGGATTCGGTATATCGATATTTCCGAGAGTTCTTCGAGGTCTCTGAAAAACCAGTTGTTTAGGTGAAGAAAACGTTTTTGAGCCAGCGCTGGGCAGGTGCAGAGAAGGTGTTCTGTAGATTCCTCATCTCTACAGCTTCTGCAGAAGTCGTTGTGGGGTATGTTTAATCTTTGAGCGTGCCTGCCAATAAGGCAGTGCCCTGTCAGGATCCCTATCATGGTGCCAATGTGATCTCTACTAAGAGATATGAGTTCTTTTGAACGCTTCAGATTGAGTTTGGGCCAGATTTGCCGTGCTATATTACAAGTGTTACCTGCTGACCATCTTTTGTTGGTGTTAATACAGGATAACTCATGTGTAAGGAGTTTACATGTGGTGAGAGGAATACCAAGGTTTGTCTTGTCTAAAGATAGTTGTTTGGTAGTACCTGTGCGAGCGAGTTCATCTGCTCTGCAGTTACCTAGAAAATCCCTATGTCCAGGAATCCAGCATAGGATAATTTTGAGCTGCTCTGTCATCTCGTTTAGAGATTTACGGCAGTTGAAAACTGTTTCAGATGTTATTTCAACAGTTCCTAGGGCTTTCAGAGCGGCCTGACTGTCAGAAAGTATGCAAATATCCATGGAAGATATATAATTTTTCTGAAGCCAAGTTAACGCTTCATGTATAGCTGCGATTTCAGCTTGAAATACACTGCAATGGTCAGGGAGCCTGAAGGCTATATTGATGCTTAATGTTTCTGAGTAAACTCCTCCACCTACTTTGCCATCTAGTTTTGATCCATCCGTAAAGATCTCAATGACATTGTGAGGTGAACGGTTTTCTTGTTCCCACTCTTCTCGAGAGGGAATGGATACATCGAACATCCTCTCAAAGAGTAGTTTTTGTGTGATGTAGTCAATGGACCTAGGTAAAGGAGGGAGAAATTTTCTGATACAAGAATGTCCTAGTGTACCTTCTTTCCACTGGGAGGTGGCTACTAGGCGGATGGCTGTATTAGCGGCCATCTGTTTAGTTATGATATCAAGTGGTGTAAGATGTAATTGTGTCTAATGCGTCTGTCGGAGTGGTTCTTAGGGCTCCGCTAATGCACAGTTCAGCTGATCTTTGAACTTTACGGAGAAGGTTATGGTGAGTCTGTTTTTCGAGTGCATGCCAGCAGACAATAGCACCATATAGCAATATTGGCCTTACAACTGCTGTATAAAGCCAGTGAGTAACACTTGTCTGTAAACCCCATTTGCTACCCACCGCCTTTTTGCAAGAGTATAGGGCAATGTTCGCTTTTTTGGCTCTTTCGAGCAGATTGGGCTTCCAGTTTAATTTCCTATCCAGTATAAGGCCCAGGTATTTTGCTTGATCTGAGAAGATAAGACTTGTATTTCCCAGTTTAGGAGGGATAATTTGAGGTACATTGTGTTTTCTTGTGAAAACTACTAACTCAGTTTTATTAGGATTAACGCTCTAGTTCTAGTTTGCCTAGCAGTTCATTCACTGCTAAATTCCAGAGTAGAGGCGATAGAACCCCTCCCTGAGGGGTTCCTCTTGGTACAGATCTTAGCGTGGATGCCGCTCCAAATTTTGCACTTATAATCCTGCCAACTAGCATTTGGTTTATGAGTGCTATCAGCGCGGCATCCACCCCAAGCTCCGTCAGCGCACTGGTGATGGCCACTGCCTCGACGTTATTAAAGGCTCCTTCTATATCAATAAAAGCTATCATTGTATATTCCTTCAGATAGAGGGATTTTTCAATGATGGAAATTATGGAGTGGAGAGCTGTTTCCACTGATTTGCCTTTGGTGTAAGCATGTTGAGCTAGAGATAATGGCTTCTTTTCTATCATGGATCTTAAGTGAATATCAATTTATCTCTCGAGGATTTTTAGAAGAAAAGATGAGAGACTAATTGGTCGAAGGTCTTTTGGGTTTACGTGTGAGCTTTTACCTGCCTTAGGTATAAAGATAACCTTCACATTACGCCATCGCTGGGGAATGTGGTTTAGGTCAAGGCAGCTTTGGTAGATCAGCAAAAGCCACTCCTTAATGATGTCATACGACTTTTGGATTTCAATGGGGGCTATACCATCTGGTCCTGGTGACTTAAATGGTTTGAAGCTACTGATTTCCCATTCGAGCTTTGTTTGCGAGAGTATTTCTAGAGATCTGTTCACAGGTGGTAACTGATATACCTGGATTAGATCGTTGTATATCTCTGAACATCCCGGAAAGTATAGATGTTTGCATAAAATAATTAAGTGTAAAAACCACAGCGCACGAACGGCAATCGTTATAATTATGCATTATTTTGAGCTACTGCCTCGTGTTCCATTGCAGGTTGATTTCAACTTCGGCTAAGCAGTGATACAAAAGTAAGCTTACGAACGATGAAATCAGCGCGTACACTGCATTTTTACTCAAGTGTTTGTAGATTACTTCAGTATGAATAGAGTAAATAGTTTTAGGGGTAATTTATTTCGAAGATGATGTCAAACTTTAAAATTTAAGATGGCGGATAGAGTTGTCACCTAAATTCTTTTTATTTTTGCGAATTCTTGTAATTTTAAAATTCTGACAACGGATTTGATTTTGAATATAACGTCACAGTCTTAAAATTTAAGATGGAGGTTAGGGTTGCCACCTAAATTTTTACCACAGTATTGCCACCTAATAATATGTATTTTTAAGAGTTTTAAACATCATTTATCAGTGTTAAGGGGTCGCTGAATCCGAATCCATTGTCAGAATTTCAAAATTATAAAATTTTGAAATAATAGGGTTGCCACCTAATAATATGTCTTTTCAAGAGTTTTAAACGTCATTTATCAGTGTTAAGGGGTTGCTGATTTCGAATCTAAAGTTAGAATTTTAAAATTCAAGATGGTGGATAGGGTTGCCACCTTAATTTTTTGTAGTTTTATGAATTCGGGGCTGGCAAAAAAAAATCTTATGCCAAAAATGGGTCGCTGAATTCGAATCCATTGTCAGAATTTCAAAATTATAAAATTTTGAAATAATAGGGTTGCCACCTAATAATATGTCTTTTCAAGAGTTTTAAACGTCATTTATCAGTTTTAAACTCTTGAAAAGACATATTATTAGGTGGCGACCCTATTATTTCAAAATTTTGAGCAATTGAACAAAAGTTGTAGCTTTATTTAAGATCTGCATGCATACAAAATCTTAACAAAATCAGTAATTAAAGGTGTTTTATAGTAAAATGGCGTCTGATATAATTTAATGGCGTCTGATATAAAGAAATCAGCTCAATTGAACCATTAGCTTATGAGCTACAAGCTCTCAAAAGTCACGCAAAGTAACTGCAATATTACTGCAATGTTACTGCAAATACTTTGTGTTCGGAGAACAAAATAAGCGCTGATTTTTTTATGCAGGAGTTACGCTTTATGTCTTTGTTTTGTTGCTTGTAAATGACCATACTTACCATTGCATACCAGAAGTTGAAAAGACCCTGCGCTGGTTATCAAACCAACAACTCGAAAATGCATTATTGTGGTCTTACGACACGCTCATACACAGTTGGCTTCAATGTTGCAAGTATGTTCGACACAACAATCGCAGCGCTTGCGTAGTGCGGTCAGACTGTCACTGTATTTGTTGAGGGTAGATTGCAAGTAGCGAAAATGCCATCGCTTGCAGATCACTGTCAGGACATTGGAGTTCGCCAGACAACAGTCCCAATGACAATACGATAACTGTTCAGAGTTATTTCAAAACGGGTAGGAGATTGGATTAAATTTCCGAATAATGCTGAAGATTTTGAAAGCGAAAAGGCAAAGTGGTGGCATAAATTCAAGTTTCCTTCCCATAAAGATGCCTTCTGAAAACAGTGGCGAGTACATTTGCCGCAAAGGATATCATTTGTTTAATGTTTAAGCAACTTGCGATGCAAATGAATTATTTACAAATGTTATCGTTTCTTGGCCAGGATCTGTTCACGACTCTCCCATGATTCGATTGAGCAGCGGCAATGGCTGGCAAATGGCAATTGGTGAAGCCATTTTAATAGGAGACGACAAATATGAGATATCAAAATGGCTAATGACCCTTATATAAATTCGCTTATATATTTTTTAATGCTTTTTTTCTCTTTAAATTGTGTGCTGGAAGTTTAGACTTTTGTAGTAAAATTTTTGTTTCATTTACTTCATTAATAAAAAAGTACGATAGTTTTTCATTTATATGATGGATTGAAACATTAGAATTATCTTGGCTTTCACTTAAAGTCTAACTATCCGACATTTTTTATTTTTTTTTTATTTAACACGTTTACTTTTTTACTTTATCTTCCACTAATTATGCTAAAGCTCAATAGGTGTTTTGAGATCGATCTCATTTCTGCTGAGTAAATTTAAGAATGAGACTGAGGATATTCCGGTCTATCTCTGAGAATGATCTTGTTTTTATGCATACGACCCACTGTTTCTCATGTTGGCAAATTGCTGAATTTCACATTTGATAACCCTGTAGACTGCCGCGGTTTGGGCTTTTTTGTGTTACCCTTCCACAAACATCCTTCTCTGCTTGGAATCTACATCCAAATTTTTTGTGTGTTTATCCCAGTGTTTTATTGGAGCTCTCTTGTTCAGCTTTACCAGTAGCCAATGTCGAGGACATATAGTTGCTTTGTAGCTTATTTTATTTTATTCAGTTTTAATTCACGGTACGTTGATATAGTATGCATTTTTTTTATTTATTTGGTCGCTTAACAGGTTTTATATCAATTCAACCTTATTTATATTATTTTATTTATACTATTAAAAAAAATATTAATTTTTAAAAATATTTTTGAGCCTAATTCCAAAAAAGTTGATAAAGCAACAGGTTGCAAAAACAAAAAGTTCTTTGCAAAACAAACCACGAGGCATACTAGACAGCTTTTTCATTGATCGTTGCATCAAATCTTTAGTAGTCTTCTATGGTTTCTGTAGTTTATCCACTTTAATTAGCTTATACGCACAACTTCTGTATTTTTCCTTTCAAAGCAATGTTTTTTTTTCTACTATTTTGAAAAAAGCAAAAGTTCCAAAAAGAAACTTGCTTGATTCTGTTTGACTACGAATCCATCAAGGCTGAAACAGTTTGCTGGTATAAGATCACAGAAAGAGTGCAAAAAAATTTTTGAAAGAAATTGTTATCGTATTTGTGAAAATAATAAGAATTGTTTTCTTAATTAAGGCTTAATTAAGACAACAGAAATTAATAGTTTGGAAAAAAAACAGTGGACAATACTGCTTGTCAATTATGTCTATCACTATTACATGAACGGATCAAGTTCATGAAATATGTCCTTCATATTGCCTATAATTTACCTTTTAAGAAATGGTCGAAAAAAATGATATTCAAACCATAAGAAATGAAAATGAAGACAGGATTCAGCAAGCATTAAACGAAAAATTAAGTTCCCTGCAATTTAATGAAATATCTGCAATTTTTTTTTTGTACCGATCAGTAGAATTTATGTGTCGCTTCGGTCGTATAATTTTAGTAAAATTACTGTGACAAGGTCATATTAAAAAAGAGTGCATTACAATGAAAAATTTATATAATTGGAAAAAAACACAAACGCTGGCATATAAATTTAAATATAATTTATTTTCTCTCTCTCTCTTAAAAAATATCAAAAAACAACCAATAATTGTTTTTTCAATGAAAGGGCTTATTCCAGTAACGTGATAAGTAAAATTATTTAACAATACAATTTTTTAAGGCTCGTTACTCAGCTTTATGAACAAACAGCACAACTCAATAACTTTGATATTTTATATTCCTGCAATAGCAATTCAATTAAATTTAAAAAAAGAAAACATTGAAAAAGTTCTGAACTTAGATAAATACTTCTCAAAACGTATGACTGTAAAATGTTCCTATTTGGTGGATCTCGATTTCAAAAAAACAAAATGTGATACAAGAGTAGTTGTTTTAATTTTAGGAAATGAGCATTAAAAATTGACTTAATGGAGTCAGATGAATAATTACCCAATTAACAATTTTAGCCATATATAAATTCTTGCAGAGCTTATAGTGCTATCTTATATAGCAGCAAGCTTCAACTATAGCTTTACAGCTCTATTCTGGCAGCTTAACTAAGCTCACCACATTAACAAAATAGTTAATATTAACAATTTGTTAAGGTTTCGTATTCTGCTGCAAATTTAAAAGCTCTTTTCCTTACAATTTTGTTAATAACAGAAAGAGTCTTAACAACGAAAGAAATGTATGTGCTTAGATAGAAAATTGTTGTGAAAATAAAAAAAAATACAAATTATAATATAATATTGAGTTTAAATACATTAAACTGAAAAATGGAAGAATTTTTTTCTTATTTTAAGTGTTGATAATGAAATCTTTCAGCAGCCGTGGCAAATTTTTCAAGCGCTTGCAAAGTCACAAGCTGCACTCGAAGCATCTGTTTATATAGCGCATCTCTTCTTTCAATAGGCATATCGATTTTCACCATGCATGGTGAACTTTAAAAGCTTTTTATGCTTTTATGTTGTTAATGATTTTTAAGAATACCAACATTTACATAACGTAACAAGCAGCTTAACAAGAGCTCCTTAACTATTTCTTGTTAAGTTAACAACCAGAATAGGGCTGTTAATCGTGCTACTAGCCCTACAGCCCTTGCAGATAATATATAGGGCTACTTTCTTGAGTCTAAAAGCACTATTTTTGCTTCATATGAAGAGTAGAAGTAGCTATCAGCTTTTAAAAGAGAACCTGCCAAACCCAAATAAGAGCTCTTGCAAAGCTCTTTTATCCTCTTCGTTTAAGTAGTATATGTTAAAAATAAACTCAATAAATATATAAAAGTTAACAAATGTTTTTGATGATTAGACAAATAAATTATAGAAATAATAAACTGATTATTATATCAGACTAATGTTCGTGTATTCGTTATATGCTGCAAGTTTTGGAGCGCATTTCCATTTATTGGAAACGTGAATGTAGTACTTCGAAAAACTACAACGGGCTTAAGAAATAATTAAAATTGAGAAGTGTTTATTATTTAAAAATAGTTCGAAAATTTTTAACATCCTTTAAAATCAACTAAAAATGATTTTTTATTCTTAAATATAAGTATGATAGAAATCATTAATTTTGTTTAAAATATTATACATTATATACATATATAATATTATATAAATATTATATTATAAAATATTATTATATACTATAATATTATATTATAAAAATAGCTTTTCTATTTGTGATAAGATCCACATTTTTTCCAAAGAAGCTCTTTATCAGATTTTTTTAACCATTTGTTATTCCCAAAAAATTTATTGCATTAATTTAAAGTATTTTACAATTTTTAGCTTTAAAAATGCAATAAAAACATACATTTTTAAGTAAACATTATACTGAATATACGGGTTTCAAAATATGTCTATAGTTATGGTTATTTCTTTACAAAGCAATTAGTAAATTTCCGACTTCTGCTTTTTTGCAGATTTTATAAAATACTTTACAGAGCTGTATAAAGTATTAGAGCTCAAAATAGTAAAAAAATCATATATCGACCATTTTATCTATAAAACTAATTTTCTGTTTGTTTGTTTGTTTGGCCTTTATGAAAATCTAAACGGCTCAACGGATTTCGCTCAAACTAGGTATACATATTAAGTGCATCCCAACTTAAAATGTAACATACTTAGTTTTTACCACGCTTTCTCCAACATTTTTCAACTAACGGTAATTTTGTTATTATAATAATTTTAAGTATCGGAGTTTTTTGATTATTTAATTTTAAAAAATTTCTGTTATTTTGACATGAAAACATATTAAGATATTCAATATTGTAGAAATTTTCAGTACAATGACTTTTCATAAAACATCGGTACCAAAGAATGAGAAAAAATACGACATGAAAATCAAAGTTTGGTCTTTCGATGCAAATATCTCCGCTGTCCATTAATATATTTCATTCAAATTTTTTTTTTGTTCAAAATTTCACTTCAAAAATCACTTCACAAAAACAGGTTGAACTGTACCATTAAATTAGTGTATATGTTTTATGATTAGTAAAAAACTACTCAAAAATTGTTTTTGTTGTAAAAATGTAATCAATTAAAAATTGTACATCTGGCTACCTTTCATATGACATAGCATTTATTTGCAAAAACTCTTCCGGCTAAGCGCAAAAATTATTTTACTGGTTTTGTCATCAAAACAACAAGGGTACCCCCTTTGATTTTTTTCGCGAAATTTATTTTTTCCAAAATGTTGTTTTTATATTTTTTACAAAAAAGTCAAGTCTCAAAAATAATTTATGTGAAAAAATTACCCCAATATCTCTTTCCAATCAAAAGTTATGGCTAAAAATCTATTTTTTCATACAATTGACTATCTATAGTAATACAACTCATTTTCTGTTTGTTTGTTTGTTTGTTTGGCCTTTATACAAATCTAAACGGCTCAACGGATTTCGCTCAAACTAGGTACACATATTAAATTTATCTCAACTTAAAATGCTACATACTTAGTTTTTGCCACGCCCCTTTTGAAATTTTTCAATTAACTGTAATTTAGTTACTATAAAACTTTTTACCATCGGAAATTTTTGTGTATTTAATTGTAAAATTTTTTTGTTATTTTGACATCAAAAACACTGACATATCTTTAAAATTGGAAAAATTTTCAGTACCACAACTTTTTCGTAAAACATCGTTGCCTAAGAATGAGAAAAAAACGACATGAAAATCAAAGTTTGGTCTTTCGATGTAAATATCTCCGCTGTCCATTAATATATTTCATTCAATTTTTTTTTTTTTTCAAAATTTCACTTCAAAAATCACTTCACAAAAACAGGTTGAACTGTTCCATTAAGTCAGTGTTACTATGTTTTATAATTATGTCAAAAAAGGTCCGAAATATTGACTTTTTACTCAAAAAATTACTCAAAAATTGTGTCTCTTGTCAAATTAAATCAATTAAAAATTGCACATCTGGCTACCTTTTATATAGCACAGCATTTATTTGCAAAAATTTTTCCAGCTAAGCGCAAAAATTATTTTACTGTTTTTGTCATCAAAACAACAATGTTTTTTTGATTTTTTTCGGGAAATTCATTTTTTCCAAAATGTTGTTTTTATATTTTTTGCAAAAAATTCAAGTCTTAAAAATAGTTTATTTGAAACAATTACCCCAATATCTCTTTTCAATCAAAAGTTATGGCTAAAAATCTCTTTTTTTCATACCAGACTATTAATAAAACTGAGTTTTGTTTTTAAATTCTCTATATAATTTGAAAGTCCCCATTTATCTCTAAGAATGCAGTTGTGTGTCTAGAGTAATTACGAATATTTTGGTTTATATAAAATCTTCCTTACAGTAGTAACCTACTTAGTTTTTTGACTCCCCACCCCCCTGCTGTTAAATTTGTTTTTACTGATACCTCTATTTTTTCTCACTATTGTGTCACCGTTGTCACTCAGTTTTTTATCAATGGTACTTTAAATGTTCTATATATGTCACCATTTCATCGAAAAGATGACTTTGAATAAGAATGCTGTAAGAGTTAATATATTCATGTAATCAGTTTCAGCTATATGGCGATATAGTAAATCATAAGCGCATCTGGTTAGCACAATTATTTCATTGGTTTTGATCTGTGCTTTAAATTCACAGATAGATGGCGCCGCACTTGTAAGTACTGTGGGTATAAACTATACACCTTGCGATGAATAGCCGCATGATGTCTACCAAAAGTTTCTTCAAATTTAACCCCACACGTTTGGGATTACAGATAGGTGGCGCTATTTTCTGCTTACAGAAGAATATTCGATGTTCTTATGTAGCTAGCAGATAAGTTTTGCGAAATTTTTTGCGAAAATGCTATTGCTACCAAACTTTTAAAATTTCAAATAAGGCCGTACTGCCAGTTTTTTCAGTTGCAGTGTCATCTAGCCATCAATAACGGCTTAGTGTTGTCTACTTTAACAGCTGCACTTTCAACACTAAAAAATATCAATTTAAATGTCCAGCTCACTTTCTGGATTATTTGCTGTTTTTGCTTTGCTTGCAAATGCGATGATATGATCCTGATCTCCCATGAAAAAAACGCAGCTAATACAAATTTTAGTACAATCAATTTTAGTACAACGAATTTTTCATAAAACATTGATAGCTAATAATGAGAAAAAAATTATATAAAAATCAAAGTTTTTACTTTTAATACCAATATCTCCGCTGTTTTTAATATATTTCGTTAAATTTTTTTTTGCTAAAAAGTTGAATATATTTTTTAATATAAGTCTTTGTTAAGATGTTAAAATGTCCATATCTCAAGGACGCATTGAGTCCCACCATAATTTTTATATTGTTGAAAAGGTAATTTTGCTAGCTTTAAGATTAAGTAAATATAAAAATTATTTTTAATTATTAAAATATGTTTTTCGTACCCCTTCTTTGAATTTAATTAGCTCACCACAAGAGATGTAACCACCAACAAAAATTTTACAAAAAATGTTTGCATTAAAGTTCGTTCAATAACCTTTCAAACGGTAGCTTACAAATAAAATTCAACTGTTATTCATTATTCCAGAATTTAAAAAACATTTAATCGAGAAGTTTATGTTAAAAAGTTTATATAAATGACTCTCGTGTAACACCGGGTAAATCAGCTAGTTTAAAATAAAAAAAGCAACTAGCAGCAAAAAAAGCTGCGGTAAACTTTAACTGCATATTTTAAAACTAAATAACACTTTTAGAGTTCATTCGCACCTAGTTGCTCCAACAATGCTACTTGGGAGTGGTATAACTAAGCATATATTCCTGTTATCATGGTTTGATGGTATAACTTATCATGAATTAAGCGTATAACTAAATACGTTTGCTTTTATAAATATTCTAGTAGCTATTACTTAACAAAAGTAGATTTTCGTCCCAATGAAAAGCAAACGAAAAAGCTGCATCAGTCTTGCGGATATCAGTAATAAAAAGAATAAAAAAGTATAGCGATTTTCTGTATGAACTTAATATATGGTTCAATCACCTTTTGATAAGAATAAAATTAAGCCAATAAATGGCTCTAACCTATTAATAAGGGGCTAATTGGATTTATCATAAGACCACAAAAACTAATTAAATAAACATTTGCGCACGAAGCATATGATTGGCCATTAATTAAAGTTGAATATCAAAGGAATATTCATAACTCTCTTAAATATATATATCTATGAAGAATAAATGCTGCCAGAAATATTTATATATTATATGTTATCTATGATAAACGCACACCAAACTCACGATGCAAATAGAAAAATTATAATGCGAAGCTACTACATAATAGAGTGACGTCGTGATGAGAAATTTTCTGGCAAGTGATGTGAATAATTTTGATTTTCAGTGGCTGAACATAGCTTATTTTCTCAAACTTAATACTTTAGTCAGTGTTGCCAACAAATTCAAACCAACTGGCATCAACTGACATAAAGAAAAGCGTAATAATCACAAAAAGCCTCTAAGAACAAAATCGTTAGATATATTTCTCACAATTTTCGATTTTTTTCCTTTAAACGAATCTTTGACCAAGGGAAACATTTTTTTTTACTCACCATGAAAATGTTTGAATATACATTATACACGGTCAAAAATTTTTGACTAATTTATAAGACATTCTGTTTTGTATATACGAGTATGACCACACCAAACTGTATTAAAATTTAATCGCCGCCAAATATAAAATTTTTTTATATAGGACTGATGAATGAAATTTTCCAAGCATGTAAAAAAGTTCCAGTCTGTAAAGATTTATTAAAAATAATTTTTAGTGGTTCTAACAGTGAATATTGGCAATGTGTTAAAAGAAATGCAGAAAATCCATCTACATCTTTTTTTTGAGAGTCTTTTAAACCCTGTATCGAAATGGCGATATCAGCGCTAGAGATTTCAATACAACCAAAATTAATATTTACTCCATAATTAGTATTGATATCTATATTTTTGTCTTCATCCGTAATAAAATTTGAGCAAAAAAATTAAGCAAACAGGTTTGCAGATTCAACATAAGATTGAGACCAAACACCTTCATAACACATAGAAGACGGAAAACCAGAGGTAATTTTTTTTGAATTTATAAAAGTCCAAAAATTTTTTGGATTCAACTTAATATTTGACTCATAGCCAATCTCTCATTGACCAATATAGAAATTCCTCAAATAATGTTGATGTTTAAAAAAATATTCAATATTATTTGTGGCTTTGTATAAATTAAAAAAACTTATTTCTTAGATTTTTAAATTTTTTTAACCCAGTGGTATACCACGGTAGCTTAAACATTTTACAAGGACATTGAGGGATAATTTTTTCACAGATGTCTAGAAATTTTTATTTAAAAAATATAAAAGAATCATAAGTGCTTTTGTATTTCAAATTATGTTCCCAATCCACCGAAATAATAGCAGTATTAAGTGCTTCAAAATTGCATTGACTACAATTATAATACATACTGGAGTTCAAAGAGTTACTAAATTTACAAGCGAAATTGTAAAATGATATCGTAAGCACCAGAGGCACATGATGAATATTAGGATCACAGACCGGAATATGGCAAATTTCAATATTATAATTAAACTCTTTACTTATAAAAATAAGATCTAATATTCTATTAAGTTTATTAGAGAAACCATTAATTTGAACAAAATCGAGACTTAAAAAAGAATCAATGAGATAAATTTCATGCGTAGAATTCACATTAGTGGGAATTAATGTATTATTAGTTAAATAGTTGTTCCAAGTTACTTTATTTAAATTAAAGTCACCAAAAATGCAAACATTTTTAAGACATGGACATGCACGAACACGAAATTAATTTTTTGCACTAGCACGAAAAAGCACGATTTAAAACTTTGAAAAGTAGCTATGAAAAAGTTACACAAATTTTTTGAAATTTATGTTTCAATTAAAAAATATTCGAATTATTATAACAATAGAATGTGTTTTTAATATTTTTTTCATTTTATTCAAATAACATATGAATTTCGATGTAATAAAAATATAGTTGCTAAAGTGAAAGTAGTAAAATTTTACAAGCACGACTTTACTTTTCTTAAGCACGGGCACGTACGTGCACACACGAAGTTATTTTTTTGGCACTTGCACTGAAAAAGCACGACACGCGCCCATCTCTAGTTTGAACTGATGTTAAAAATACATTAGAACTAGGGATGGCAATTTTTCAAGACCAGAATATACCGGGATTATTCGATTCGAATCCCGGGATTGTTGAAAACAAATTAAGGTCTAAGTTAGGGGATAAGACCATTAATGCTTTTATTTCATAATATCGTATTTTGATCAAAAGAAAGAATATTTTTACTGAGCTCTAAATAGAAAGAGTATTGTATTTATTTTTTTCTTAAATGTATTTACTTTTTTATTTTAATTTGAATGTACATGTAAATAAAGGGAGGTTTTAGGCCAAAGCGATTAAAATTAAGGCATATTTTAGAAAATATTTTCTAAAAAATTTTATAACATACACAACAAATTTAATTTGCATGTTAATCTTACATCATCGCGCTGATCGCCGAAAATAAAATTCTTTCGAAAAAAGACTCTTGCATGCACATCTTTTACCAAAATGGAAAATTAAGAAAATTACGAAGTGTGGAAAAAAGTGTCAAAATTGACATTATATTTGACCATATTGTTGCGTGTGAAACCTAGAAAAATTTTCCAAAGAGTCTCATTTTGGTAAAAGATGTGTAGAATTACAATAGGAATAGAAGAAAAAAAATGTCATTGGTCGATGAGTTTGTTTTCAGTAGTGTAGCCAGTTTTGAAAAGGTATGTTTCAAGAAAAATCGTGCTTAAAGTTACTCTTCTTAGTTAAATTTACTCCGGCGCACCAGGTTTTAAGAGCTGTAGAATCTGTATTATAAGCGCAATTGATTGAAGGATAATTTAACAATAACACAAGTTTACAAATTCCGGTCAACTTTTGGAGCTGATTCGATGAGAACAAATCTTAACGTTATTTGAGGCGCTGAATTCGATTCCGGTTTTTGTTTTTCAAGATTGGTTCTAGTTTTCGAGTTCTTGCATGTTGGCTGCACTGCACTGTAATAACGACAATCAGCTGTTGGCATTGCTAAAAACGTCATTTCAATTGTAATCTTTAAGTTATTTTTTGTTTCAGAACCTGTGAAAATGGAAAGAAAGAAGTGCAAAGTTGATTCTAAGTGTTTTTGTTATGTTTGCGGATGTTATATTATCGGGAAAAGTGGAAAAAATATATCAAAAGCGCTGAGAGATGCATATTCGTATTATTTTGGTTTCTCTGTGAAAAACACTCATAAGCCGTGGGTACCGAAATTATTTTGTAAAGTGTGTAGCACAAAACTGTACAAGTGGTCACTTGGTCAAGAAGTGTACTTTTCATTTTCAATGCCAATGTTATGGAGAGAGCCAAAAAATCATGTAGATGATTGTTATTTTTGCTTGATGAATGTGGTCGGTCTTAATGCAAAAAAACTATCAAAGTATAAATATGCTGACGTGTCATCAGTGTCCAAGCCAGTTCTGCGTACGAATAATGACCCTTTGCCAATTTGCCCAGGTGTGAGTGCAAATTCCAGGGGAAGTTTCAGTTCGTCACCGACGAACTGTTCTTCACCGACCGAAGATTTTAACATGGAAGAAACACATAAAATATCGCAAAGTATGCTGAATGACTTGATTCGTGATTTGGATTTATCGAAACAAAAAGCAGAATTGCTCGCATCACGGTTGCAGGAGTGGAACTGTCTTCACACTGAAACAAAAGTCACTGTTTACAGAACCAGAAATCAGGCGCTTTTACCGTTTTTCAAAAAAGAAGATAACATATGTTTCTGCGATGACATCAACGGTTTATTTCAAGCGATGAATACACCATACGATGTAAATGAATGGCGTTTGTTTATAGATGGTTCAAAATACAGCCTGAAGGCTGGTTTGATGCACAATGGAAATTTGAAACCATCTATTGTGATTGCTCATGCAGTACAAACGAAGGAATCCTACGATATAATGTGTAAACTTTTGACCAAGATCAAATACAATGAGCATCAATGGAAAATTTGTGGCGATTTAAAGGTTTGAAAATAAATGCATATTTAATGTTAAAGAATAAATTATTTGCATACTATTCCAACAGGTCGTTGGCCTCTTAATGGGGATGCAATCTGGTTTTACGAAATTTTGTTGCTTTTTGTGTCTGTGGGATAGCCGTGCAACTGATCAACATTATGTGAAATATGATTGGCCACGTCGAACTAGTTATGAACCAGGAAAACAAAACGTCTCTTTTACATCACTTGTGAATCCACAGAACATTTTCCTGCCACCTCTCTACATAAAACTTGGCCTTATCAAAAACCTTGTCAAAGCACTCAATCCTGAAGGACCGGCTTTTAATTACTTAACCAAGGTGTTTCCCAAATTGTCATACGCTAAAATCAAAGAGGGAATATTTGTTGGACCTGATATTCGAAAATTAATGACCGACGGCAATTTTATAGCAGTTTTAACGCCTAATGAAGCAGCAGCATGGGCATCATTTCAAGATGTTGTTCACAACTTTCTTGGTAACCGCAAGTCCCCGGATTTCAAGGAAATAATCGACAGTTTGTTGCAAAATTATCGCAAGATTGGAGCTCGAATGTCTCTCAAAATGCATTTCCTCCAATCCCATCTCGACTTTTTCCCTGAAAACTTAGGTGATACGAGCGACGAGCAAGGAGAGCGACTACACCAAGATTTGGCGAAAATAGAAAGACGCTATCAAGGATTTTGGGACGAGGGCATGATGAGCGACTACTGTTGGACTATACTGCGTGAAACAGATCCCAAGCAATACAAACGAATCAGTTCGAAGACTCTTCATTTCTAAATAATCACTTTTTATTGAATAAAAAAAAAAATTTTAATCTCTCGTTTTGTTATCTTACACGAAATGGTGTGTATCCGCATGCAACAGTTATTTAGACATGGACTCATACGATTCTTTAACGTTAACTGCTTTTCATAACCTTTGTGCAACAAAACAGCTTTCAAGCTTAACCTGCTGCTGTCGATATATAACCGCCAATCATTTGGAAGCTAAAAGTGGGTTAATTCACTAAATCTTCTGTAGCTTTGTCATTTTTGCACCAATCTGGGTCTTGTTCGGCGCAAAATGTTCGTATTGAAATAAACTAATGTCCTATGTAATAAAACAGCAAAATTTTCAATTGTTTTGTGTAAAACAAATTAGTTGAAAAGAGCAAAATTTCAAAATATCATCAAATTTTTCATGAATTTTGAAATTGTGTCCACTGTAACACTGTCATTTCTTGACTAATCTTCACAAACGACCCATGGTTATTTTAGCAATTTTATTATCTTTCAATAAAAAATAATAATCACATCAACCGACGAATATTTTTGAAGATATTTGCATTTAAGTGACATCATCTTTTTAAAAACGCAAATAACGGTAATTATGCAATATCTCGAAAACTAGAACCAATCTGGAAAAACGGAACCCAGATTCAAATTCTGCGCCTCAAATAGCTTTAGGAATAACTTGTAGTTGCTCAGCTCCAAAACCGTGTATACTTGTGTAATCAATCTAAAAAAATGTAATTATAAAAAATTTTTGTTAAACTACTGATTTGAAATAACTTTATGTAGGCAGTTGCTGCTAAAACTTAGTATGCTGTAGGAACAAAAAGTTTTAGGCATTTAATTCTACACGCGAAATTTTGGTGTAGACTCAACACTAACACATACTAACCATAACGTGTTTGTTGAATGTGTTAGTTGAACATTATTGTTGAATGTCAAATTTCCACGCCATCTAAATTTACGGCCATATAAAAGCCAGCGAAATTTTGACAATTTAATTCTCCAATCATGGTTTTAAACTTGGCTGCATTGAACAATTTTTTCGGTTGAACAGCGTACTAACCAACGAAAAAAAATTTCGCTACCTTTTCACTGTCAAAAACGCGATGCATTTCTGCAGTCGGGATCCCGAGATTGTATTTTCAGATCCCAAAAATCCCGGGATCGAAAAACTCCAAAAACTATCATCCCTAATTAGAACCCAACCAAATCGGACGCTGCTTTCTTAGAGCATTCCGACATGTATTTAATATTTTTCTATGTTTTACTAAAAACATTTCTAATATTTTTTAGAGGTTAAATTCTATTAAAACCAGTATTAAAAATGCATGATTCCAACAATTGGCTTTACACATATTTTTTTTTTTGCTTTTTACATATGTTGAAAATCACTTATTTTGAAAACACTAAACTTTGTTAAAGTTTTTAATTTTTATTAAAAAAAGTAAAACAATTTTACTTAGTAACAAATTGTTTTGTTTTTAACAGATTGAATATTGTTTGTTAAAAAATTGAAGATTACTTTGTTCAAAAAGTAAGCCCGCCAGAAGACCTTCGGCATGTCTGTCTGTCAAAAGCCAGGATATAGGGTGATGGTTGAATACTGGATGGAGAAGCTTATTGGCACAGGCCAAAAAATGTTTGTAAATTACATTTTTTTGACAGGGCTTTTGAATAATTAATTTGATTTCTGTTAAGCGAAAGTCCAAATTTTGACCTTGGCTGCTAGTTTCCCAATCTTAAAGAAGGCATGGTTTGATCTATGGTTACTTCAGACATTTATGTTAGTATGATGGTTCAATATGTAGGGGAAAAGGATAGGTTGTGAACTGGGTTTGGTTTTTGAACTCTAACTTTTCACAGAACAAAGATATAGAATAATCCAATATACCGTTGGAAAAATAAACATAAGACGTAAGTCATTATGTAGACAGATTAGCGTTTCGATTAAAATTTAACTTTATATTTATAAGGACGTGCTTTTAGGTTGTTTCAAAAAAATGACTGGTTTGTGAACTATCTGGCAAATCCCAATAAAAGTCAGATAATACGAAGCAAAAAACTCGTATTTTTATGATAAGATGGGATTTTACTTATTCAAAAGGCCTCAAGAGGAAAAGCAAGTTGTAATACCGTCACTTAGGCTAAGAAAATCGTAATGAATGGAAGTGCTCAATAATAATTTTATTCATCTATATCCAAATCTGTGTTGCAATGTTTGCATATTAAATACGAGCGCATTACCATATTGTAGTACTTCAAGTGAACAGGCCGACAATATGTGTTGCATCCGATGGATTTCGTGGGGTCAGTTATTTAGGCAAAAACCTCAAACAAATGGTGCAAAAATCAATGTCCTCATCAGATGATTTTGATGGTTGTTTTGCCTTGGGACACTTGGGTAGTGCTGGTTGTGCCTTTTTTGGTGCTATTTTGACTTTGGTTTTGACTTTGCTGTTATTTTTTCTGCTTCAGATCATTAATTTTGTCTGGAGAAGTCAGCTCGAAGCTCTCTATTCTCTCTCGGCCATGTTTCCATGGTTTCTTTGGGATGGTTACTTATAATAGCACATTTTTATCTAGAAGAGACAAGACACTGGTGCTTACTGATACTATTTACTTAATAGTTCTAGTACAAATTTAGTCTTATCACCACAGTGGCTTACAACCCAGCCATAACACCATTTTGGAAAGGTCAAAAGCAACGACATTTCCAATCATGTTTCAACATAACCAAATATTGGATCGTGAAAAAGCATCAAAACACTAAATAAATATTCATTACACTCACCTTTTTGGAATAACTTATACTCACCTAGATAGCACTTTGAGAAATTAGCTGCCACAAGCAACACGTATCTACACTTAGGTGTAACTACAAAAACTGAGTCATGTCAAAAGACAAACTTGACAGTTGAAAGATTGGCGATATGTCAATAAGGGGAAAGAAAAATAAGTAATGGTTCACAACCCAGCCCTTTTCCCTACTAATAAGAAACAATAATCCTTAAACATAGCATAGCACCAAGTTTTTTGAAGTAAGATGTTAGATATTTAAGCAGGCTAACGAAGTTGTGTAATTAAGGCAATGGTTATCTAACAGTACTTAATTACTAGTATATCAATGGTTATTGTAACTTGTATTGTCAAGTACAATTTCAATGGCCGCAGGTGTCACGATCATGTATAAGAGTTTTAAAAAGTTTTTGGTTTGCTGTCGGTGTGTTGAAGAGTCTTGTCTGATGACAGAAGTGTTGGTTGGTAATTCCCATAAATTACTAAGAGAATGACAGCAGGTATTATTCTCGAAAATTTAAAACATTACATGTTAGAAGGAAGGTAAGTAACAACCAGATAAACCAACTTCTTCCTTTGGAATTCAAGGGGCATTGGATTTTGAATTTCAAGGCTTAGTTAACCACTAGATGAAAGGGTGACCAATTTTAAAGTGTCGTTGACTAACGTTTTATGTCGGTTCAATGCTATGGAGCACCGTAGAATTAATCCAGCATGGCAAAGGTCAACGTTTAATTTCTGTGTTTAGAAAAATCGAGTTTTATTTATATTTTAAGCCTTAAGGCCCAACCAAAATAGACGAAACGAGACGATAGCAACTAGACAAACATCTGCACTTGTTACAGATGTTTACGGATTCAACCCAAAATGAAACGAGTTGCTCAACTCGCCTGAATCAGCTAATCAGTTGGCAATCGAGTGTTATTTATTTATTTACTTTGTGCATTTTTGAATTTTTAATAAAAGTTTGTAAAAGATGAGTGAAATAATGTTGAAACTGAAACGAATTGATGAAAATAAAATAGAAACGCACTCTGCACAGCTCTTGTTGACCAGTTGCTACACTAGCAGTTTGGTTCTTATGGAATAACACGTCTTGTCAAACTGGTTCGTTTAGTTTCGTTCAGTTACGTTTGCTTATTTTGGGTAACAACATTAAAATGTATTTAACGGAAAACTTACGTATTTACTCGTTACAGAGCAAAATATCTATTTTTGTTGGGCCTTTAGCCAAAAATATGAATTACTAACCAACCTCATGAATTTGGAGTGTTTTTTAGAAAAATTACCAAATTGTTGGATTTTTGAGTACTCTTCCATTAGGTGCCTTTTTAAAAATATAAAACGTACTAAACACACTAAATTTTGTGTTAAAAGCACTGACTTGGCAACACTAATAATGGATGACAGCTCACACAACAGCTAATTCTTTGTGATAGGGTGGGTTTGAAAATCCGTAAACCGTTATTAGATTTGAATGATATCAAGGCAAGATAAGAGCTGGTGGTTAATTATGGTCCTATTTGCAGCTGTAATTAAACATAATCGGTTTTGTGGATGAACTATTCAGAGAAATCATTTTAATTTATCTGATAATTGTGGCATAAATTTAAAATATGGTAACTTGTATGAAATATTCCAAGTAAAATCCTTTTATTGGCAATTAAAGTTACGCATACGCTCCGGTGCACTAGATAAAAAGTTTAAGTGCTTTTAACCCGTTTTAATCCTCTTTATTTGCTTAAGAACAAACAGCTGACGAACTTTTTCAAGCAACCGCTTTTCTATTTGTATATTTTTTCTGCAATTTTCTATTTATTGCTGTAAGAGAGAAAAAAAATATACATAGAGGTTCTTTTTACTCAACTACTTAAAATATTTTTTTTTATGTCTTATTTATCTGCTACTTACAGCATTTATCTGGTATAATAAAATATTTAATATGGTAGAATTGAAATTTTGTTTTTTAAACAACGAGAAAATTGTGAACACAAAAGAACTTTAAAGCCAAAATATCAATGTACTCAACCAAAGCTCATTGTATTTGCACGGGTACAGCTTATAATTACTAATTAATAGCTTTTAATCTAGATTATTTGTAATTTTCTTATTGCTTTATTTATCAGTGGTTTAAGTGGGCTAACAGGCAATATATGCAACTAATTCAGCGGTAAACTAAAAAAAAATATTTCTCTTCATCAACCAAGTTTGTTCAAAACAAACTTTACACTTGTTCATGGCGAAATAAATATTCAGTTATAAAAATAAATTAAATATTTAATCCTTCTAGTTGAGACAAATATCATATTTTTTTACAAATATTTATTTGGTTACCAAACCTCAAGTTATAGCATTAAAAATCTATATATATATAATATTATCTATTTAATATTTTTTTAAAAGTTTTTTCTTTTAAACGAATTTTTCTTAATCCTGCTTATTTTCAATATATAATATTTGATTTACTAATAATGAAAGTCATAACTATATCCCGAGAAACAATTTCATATTTTGTGTCAATAAAGTAGCTGATATATCGTCGCCGCTATGCCAGAAGGTGCTATACCCACTTTTGCTCATTTTGAGAAAATTGCAAAATACTATTGAAACGGCTAGCTAAAATTCAAATTATTTTGAAATGCAGTGATACTTTCAAATTATATGTAGTTAATACTTGCCTAAAATTATACATACTTTGTCAGATGGAAACTTTACACCATCAATGGATTACTGTAAAAATTGGATATATCACTTTTTGGCATATTATTGGTTTATTAATGTTACACAAAAGAATGGATATAGAACCCTGGTAATATCTCTAAAAACACACTTTTCAAATAAAATTTATTTCAAAACAAGGAGTGTTAACGAAAAACAAATCTAGTAATATACTAATGAACAAAAGGTTGAAAATTAATTATCCTCTGATTCGGAATTCGATTCAACAGTTTCATTTCCAATTGGCAATGAGCTGAAAGAAAGCATTTTTTAACTTTGGTTTTTGCACTAAATACTAAAAGACATGTTTCTCACTCAATCCAAGCATGGAATTCCTGTGGAATAAGCTTTTGAGCACATAAACTTTGCAAGTTCCGTTTTTTGGCTACTGTTATAGGCAGAAGATGTTCGTAAAGTAATGGCCAACTAATAGCTGGCCTTCTTCTGACTTTACGCACTTCAACATTAACAAACTAAAAATAAAAACTATACTTGTAAATAAACTCACTGATTTATAAGCAAATGAATTGTTTTCGTACTTTATATTCTTGTTCATCATGGTAGTATTTAACACCAATTTGCCCAGGCATCGATTTGCAAAACATCAATGATTTTATATTCAACCAATTCAATTTTTCTCCGTCATTGAACACAATAACTTTTTTCATTGATCTGGCACTGACCAATTTTAAATCAATCAAATCACTATGTGACATTCGTACCACATGGTATGAATGCTTACGCCGAGCTTGACGAATAACGTTTGACCAATCATTCATGGAAAATAGAGAACAGTTTTTGGCCGAATGTTCAATAGCAGAATACATACTGTCGACGTACATTTGAGTGTGGCCCACTTCTAGAAAATTTTGTTTGATGATTTCAATGGAGATTCTTGTACTAACTGAAGCAACATTGCAGCAACATAACGATTGCGGTTCTGCCCACTACAATTATCAGACCACAAAACAATTTTTCGGTACCCTTTTTGCATTTCTCCTTCAATGAATGTTTTCACACAAGATTCGATTTCACTACTTCTTTTTTTGCCATCAACTTCGGACCAAATGTAGCAAGTTCCATCACGAGTTGCTTCATTATAAACAGTGAAGTTGTATTCACATAGTTTTCTTTTGTAATAGAATGGGCTTGCTTCAGCCTGTGGTATCTGTAAAACCATGGTAGAAACTATCAACTCTTTATCCATTGCACAACTTTCGATGTCTGATCTCATTGCAGCACGGCTTAATTCTTTTCGTTTAATGTGTGCTTCGAAATCAGATTTTTGTTCTTCTGATGGTTCAATGGCTGATTGGGCAAGGGTACACGTAGCACATAAATCTTTCTTGGGCTTGTTGTTGCCATATTGTAATCCTGACCGAAATTTGTTTGTACTTTTCATAACTGACTTCTGCAGAATCTTTTCCTGCTGCTTTTTCTTTGAAAAGATCAAAAATTTTCGAAATACTTAAACCACTGCTTAAATACAATCTTTTTGATGATTTTTGGCAATAGTGTGACTCTATTGGTGGGAAAGATTCAATATGATTCTTGATGGCAGCAATTACCTCTGGCTTCAATTTGTTGTGAGGTTCATGTTTTCCTCTTTGATCATTTTCTAAAATTCACATGTGTTTGATCGATCTTTGTTTGCCAAAGCAATGGGCTTGTACGAAATTCCAAGGGTCGCACGGAAGAATTCACGGCACACTTTTAAATTTTCATTGTTTTTTGGTAAAACGTATTCATAAGCCAAATTCTTTCGGAAATTTACTTCTTTTTCGGATCTTCTTCTTTTCACTGGAATGGCTTTGGTAAATTTCAGGAGGAAGTTGCGTTTAGCTTTAAAGGTATCTCTTTTTTTCCAATAATCATTGAATATTTCCAGACGATCTTCCTCTGTAAATAAACTGCACTTGTAATTTGTTGGTTCTTTGTGAGAGTGATTTATCAAAGGATTCATCAACTACGCCATATTCATCTTTCCTTTTTCATCCAAATGCATTTCACCCCGAGAACACGCCTTTTTTCTTAGATTCTTCTTCCATTCTTCAGGCTTCCGCTGCTTCCATCTGGAACGTTTTTTACTTGGACCGGGCACATCTACAAGGACAAGGACAGTTTAATTGACATAAACTACTGTTAATTTCAGAAAAGTTATACCTTCCCTGATCACTTTCATTTAGCTGTCCTATGGCAGCTTCTTCTAACTCCATTTCTATTGATTCGTCACCTGCCAGATACAGAATAGAGATCTAAGCCGTCCATAATTAGTCGGCGGCGGCTTAAAACCAGCGTGCGCCGATCTAATTTTGTTTTTTAATTTTTCCAAATGAATTGTTATTACGAAACCAAAAACCAAAAAAAAATAATTAATTTTGAGGAAAAACTTAAAATTATAAATTCTTAAAACAAAGAATGATTTTGCCCGTTTTACCCGGTTTTACAATGCTTATGGCGCTTTTCTTCTTACAAAATTGGTATGGCAAAAAGTTCTACATCCACATAGCACCTTTTGGCATACCAAGGAAGACAAAATGGATATAGAACTTTGCTTGTTATGTAACCAAAAATTAAAACAAGGATGTAAGACTTTTTGGCAGAACACAGAATGGTTTGTGAAACATTAATATACTAATAACTCTAATATTGTGAATTTTGGATGTAGCACCTTTTAGCATACCACCGACGATATGTCCGGTGCCCATGTCGTTAAATGTCTGACCTCTGCACCAAAAGAAGTGCTAGTTCTGGAACAACACGAATAAAGACTGAATCGGGCACTCACCAGTTTATTGAGTCCGAATATCGTCGCTCATTTTCAAACACTTTATTGACATATACAGACTTACTACGATACTATTTCAAGTGACTTTCGAGGTACTTGTTGGGTATGTTTCGGGTTAAGACTCAGGCTAGTTTCGATACATATCAGCTATTTTATTGACACAATATATGAATTTTTTTTCTCGGGTTCTGTTCGCTAAAGCTTGTTTGCATTCGAATTAATATCAATGTGCAATTAATTTTTTTCAAAAACTTCGCAGTTTATTGTTAAAACTTATAGCTTTTCAAAATAAAATTGAGTCCGATGCTCTGGACTTTTGTGCCTGAGTAGTTTGGTACGGACACAAATTGTGTCTCGGGTATCACACATTCAAAAAGATATATGTTTTAGCTATTAAAAAAAAAGCTGCTGAGAAGTGCAAATTCTCATTTGTCTAAATTCAAGTAATATTCAAGTATATCATTGCTGACTTATGATATACATAGTTAAGTAATTGTAAGTAAATCTTTAGTAATTGAGGAAATAGATACAATAAGGGCACTTCTGTTATAAACTGCGTTTTGAGATATTAGCGTTTTAAGTTTTTGATGTCTGATAATTTTGTTGTGTTAGTAGTATTAAATAAAAGGTTTTAATACTTATTTTAACTCATAGAGCGGTGATTCCATGTTAAAGCGCCCACATTTCTGACTTCACTATTTATGAAAATTTTTAAACTTTTTAGGTGGATAGTTCTCCTGAAAATGATCCTATCTTCGTCCTTTTTTTGGACTTAAAACCTTTTTTAAAGATATACACTAGACCGGATCAAAATTAAGATTCCACAGTTCGGGGTCTCAAAAGTTAGAAGAACTCATTTAAATGATTTCTTTTTTTATTTATGATTTACTTTTTTTCAAATCGGAGAAAATCCACCGAAGCAATTTTTACTCTCCTGAAGGTCCTTTTTGGTAAAACAAACATGGTTTTTTCTTGTAACTTTTTATTTTTCACAGAACGCATGCTCACATCTGCTATAATGTTAAGTTTCTTACTCATTCCAACATTTTGACATAAAAAAGTTTTTAAAATTGTGTTTCATTATAACTCTTATTGTCCACAATAAATTGAATATTTTGCTATTTTTAAAAAACACATTTTTTTAAAACTTCTGTAAAAGACACATTTTTCATTAGATAAACGTGGAATTGTTATTGTTAAAAAGGTATTAAGTTATTCTTTCTTTCTGTAATTCGCTTTAATCAAAGCTGTGTTCTTTGAAATCTTGTGAAATGTACACAAAGTTGGAACCACGCCAAAATTTATTATATTTATATATTTATTTTCATTTTGACATTTGAAGAACTTAGTTTTTGTTGTTGTATTTGTTGTTGTATTGAGAATAACTTTGCAGTGTGCCAACCTTGTTAATCAACATTGTAACCGAAAAGAATAAATATTACATTAAATCCGAACGATAAAGCAGTGAGCAAATGAAATGAATTGTTTTTATGAGTAAGAAATGCAGCATGATTTTATCAGATTTCTGAAGTCGAATTCTAACGTTCTATCAGTTTTCGCTCACAGCTTTGATTAAAACGATGTACAGAAATAAGAAAAACTAGGTACCTTTCCAAAAATAGCAATTCCATGTAAATCTAATGAAAAATGTGTCTTTTACAGTGCTTTTAAAAAAATGTGTTTTTAAAAATAGCAGAAAATTCATTTTTTGGTGGTCAATAAGAGTTATAATGAAACATAATTTTAAAAACTTTTTTGTGTCAATATGTTGGTATAAGTAAGAAATTTAACATTTTTCAACATGCGTTCTGTGAAAAATAAAAAAATACAAGCAATAAATATGTTTTCTTTTTAAAAAGGACCTTCAAGAGAATCAAAACTGCTCGCGCGGATTTTCTCCAATTAAAAAAAAAGCAAGAAAAAGTTACAAGCAAGAAATTTTTTTTTTACCAAAAAGGACCTTCAAGAGAATCAAAACTGCTCGCGCGGATTTTCTCCAATTTGAAAAAAAAAGTATGCAGAAATCATTTTAATGAGTTGCTCTAACTTTTGAGACGATAACCGGCTGACATTTTTTTCTCCATACAAGAACGATCCGTCCTAATATACACTGTGAAAAATATAAAACAAATCTTAAAAAATACCATTAGTTCATGTTTTCAAATAGCTGTAAGTTAGGAGAGGTAAGTTTGCAGAAAAAAATATGTTGATATATTTTAAAGACCTTAGATGGATCTAATTGTAGTGTATTTTTTTTGTAGCATTTTATATGAAAAATTCATTGTTTGTTTAATTTAAAAATTTTAGTCACATTTATTATAGTCTTCGCAACAAATTTCTTATCTGTTAAAACACCAATTTTAAAGGCTAATGCACAATTTTAGGTTGGGACTATAACGTCTGCTACCTTCAACGTATTTTGTTAAAAATTTTTACAAAGATTTCATATTTTTACACCGAAAATTCCATATTTTCAAATATTTTAACAGTTTTTAAGAATAAAAAATTTTGAAAATTTTTGGTTTTATAAATTGTTAGCTTTATTTGAATTCTAATAGATTTATTTGAATAATAACATATATCATTTTGGATATTCATTGGTATTAATATAAAAAAATGGATTTTTTGGTGTAAAAAAAGGAAATGTTTTGTAGGTATTTTTAAAAAATTTCGTTAAAAATATCAATTGTCAGAATCCCAACCTAAAATTGTTTGTTAGTTTTTAAACTTAGTGCCTAAACAGGACTCTATATTAAAAAGATAAAAAATTTATAGCGAAGACTACGAAAAATGTGACTAAATATGTTAAGTTGAAAAAAAAAATTTCATAAAAATACTACAAAAAAAAATCATAAGCAAAAACAACATTTTTTTCTAAACAACTTACAGTTTCAAAGTTACAGCTATTTGAATACATGCACTAGTTGTATTTTTTAAGATTTTTTTAAAATTTTCACAGTGTATATCTTTAAAAAAGTTTTAAATTCAAAAAAAAAAAATTACGCAGTTCTGTCTTTTCAGAAGAACTATCTACCCATCTAGAGAGTTTCAAAATTTTCAAAAGTAGTGATGTCAGAAACGTGGGAGCTTTGCCATGTAATCACCGGTATTGTTATTCCAATTTGTATATTTAAAAAATCTGGGGCCGAATCACAGCATCCATGATCGAGCAAAATTACGAACAGCACGACAAGACAAGAGCCGATAAATTTTGACAATTTTGCTCGATCAAGGATGATATAATTCGGCCCTTGTTTTTCATATTATTGTTCAAAATCTATAAAAAAGTCAACGGGATATGTGGCTTTTTGCATAAAACAAAGAAGTAAAAGCAAAATATCACGTTTTTACTTCTCAAAAACAAGTTTTATTTAAATAATTAGGTTTTTTCATTAATTTTAAAATAGGTTTTCTTACATAAGGTAGCATATTTTCGTATTTTGAAAACATTATGAAACTAATGACACTTCTGAAGAATTGCTTATGAACTGATCATTTTAAGCATTGTATAATAAAGTTTATATAAACTGTTTCTTTACATAAAAGATAAGTTTAATGTTTTCGCTTTTGGCAAAGTAAGGAGAGAAAAATAAGTAAAAGCGAAGAACAAAACAATATTTTTGTTATTGCAGTGATTAAATAAAATACCGCTTTTTTCATATTGTTACTTCTTCTACCGTTCCATGCAAGAATTAAGGGTTAAGAAGTCTGTTTTAGAGATATCAGCTTAATATATTAAGGGGACATAAAAAGGAAGTTATTATTTCTATAAAGCCGTTTTATGCAAAAAGAGCACATCTCTTTTTGTGTGCTTAATGCACCTACCTCCTCAATTATAAGTAAATCTTTAGTAAATGTAACTAAATTTTGACTACTAATATTATTATTATTATTTATTATTATTTATTATTTATTTATTTAATCAATGGTATGTTAACCTTACTGACTATATGCTTAATATATAAGTATGTACATGCAAAGTAATAGATATTACACTTTAATATATTGAATTTAATTGTTTGAACATTATCGTCTTAGTGACTGAAAAATCAATAGAATATACATTTGATAGATTATTAAATTCTCGCAAAGTTCTCACGATTGGTGAATTTGAAGCATAATTTGTTCTGTGCACTCCAATATTAAATGGTGCACTATTTCTTAATGTTCTGGAAGGAACATTAAAAGTTATTTGATTGAGAAGATACGAACAATCAGTGTTGCCAGAAATAATATTGAAAACAAATAAGAGGGATAATATAGTTCTTCGATTTTCCAGGGTTTTCAAGTTTATAAGTTTACATCTAACATCATAGGAGGGAATAGGATCTGAAAAGTTAATAGAACGAAGTGCATATTTGAGGAATCTACGCTGAACACGTTCTAAGCGATTCACATGCGTATTGTACATTACACTTTAATATATTGAATTTAATTGTTTGAACATTATCGTCTTAGTGACTGAAAAATCAATAGAATATACATTTGATAGATTATTAAATTCTCGCAAAGTTCTCACGATTGGTGAATTTGAAGCATAATTTGTTCTGTGCACTCCAATATTAAATGGTGCACTATTTCTTAATGTTCTGGAAGGAACATTAAAAGTTATTTGATTGAGAAGATACGAACAATCAGTGTTGCCAGAAATAATATTGAAAACAAATAAGAGGGATAATATAGTTTTTCGATTTTCCAGGGTTTTCAAGTTTATAAGTTTACATCTAACATCATAGGAGGGAAGAGGATCTGAAAAGTTAATAGAACGAAGTGCATATTTGAGGAATCTACGCTGAACACGTTCTAAGCGATTCACATGCGTATTGTAATACGGATTCCAAATAAAACTTGCGTTTTCCAACTTGGATCTAACCAGACTAGTAAACAGAATTTTTAGTGTATAAGGATCAGTAAATTCATTACTATTACGCTTAATAAATGCTAATAAAGAGTATGCCTTAGGAATTATATAATTTAAATGATGAATAAAAGTAAAACTTGAGTCAAATATAACACCAAGATCTTTTATTAATGTTACTGATTTCAAATTTTGATTATTCAACTTGTATTGATCATGAGCATTATTTATTTGTTTCGAATATGAAACTTGAAAACATTTATTTATATTTAGAGATAAACGGTTTTTAGAACACCATTCATATAGATTATTTAAGTCAGACTGCAAAGCAAGCATATCAGAACTATTTGCTATTCGAGAAAAAATTTTCAAATCGTCGGCAAACATTAAGAACTTCGTGTTATTAAAACAGGAACTAACATCATTTATAAAAATTATAAAAAAAGTGGTCCTAAAATGCTTCCTTGAGGAACACCTGAGGAAGCTATAAACGGTTCAGGCATGGATTCTTCAATAGACACCATGCAGAGTCTATTGCTTAGGTATGACTTGACCCAAGATACGAAATTTGAATGGAACCCTAAACGCAAGAATTTCATTACTAAGATATGATGCGAAACCCTATCAAACGCTTTTGCAAAATCCGTATAAATAGTATCAACTCGAAAGCCATCTACTAATGAAGAAATACAATAGTCTGTAAAGGTCGCTAGATTTTTGACTGTTGATCTGTTCGGCATAAAACCATGCTGATTTGGCGATATTATATTTTTTATTTCAAAGGTAAGTTTCTTTTTAATAATGCTCTCAAAAATTTTTGAAATATTTGATAGCTTAGATATTGGTCTATAATTACAAATATCATTTTTATTTCCATTTTTATATATCGGACTGATGAAAGAAATTTTCCAAGCATCTAAAAAAGTTCCAGTCTGTAAAGATTTATTAAAAATACTTTTTAGTGGTGCTAACAGTGAATATTGGCAATGAGTTAAAAGAAATGCAGAAAATCCATCTACATCTTTTTTTTGAGAGTTATTTAAACCCTGTATCGAAATGGCGATATCAGCGCTAGAGATTTCAAAACAACCAAAATCAATATTTACTCCATAATTAGTATTGATATCTATATTTTTGTCTTCACCCGTAATAAAATTAGAGCAAAAAAATTTAGCAAACAGATTTGCAGAATCAACATAAGATTGAGACCAAACACCTTCATAACACATAGAAGACGGAAAACCAGAGGTCATTTTTTTTTTGAATTTATAAAAGTCCAAAAATTTTTTGGATTCAACTTTATATTTGACTCATAGCGGCAAATATATTGTTTGTATAAGAATTTATTTAAAAAATTGAATTCCCTTAAATAATGTTGATGTTTAAAAAAATATTCAATATTGTTTGTGGCTTTGTATAAATTAAAAAACTTATTTCTTAGATTTTTCAATTTTTTTAACCCAGTGGTATACCACGGTAGCTTAAACATTTTACAAGGACATTGAGGGATAATTCTTTCACAGATGTCTAGAAATTTTGATTTAAAAAATATAAAAGAATCATAAGTGCTTTTGTATTTCAAATTATGTTCCCAATCCACCGAAATAATAGCAGTATTAAGTGCTTCAAAATTGCATTGACTAAAATTATAATACATACTGGAGTTCAAAGAGTTACTAAATTTACAAGCGAAATTGTAAAATGATATCGTAAGCACCAAAGGCACATGATGAATATTAGGTTCACAGACCGGAATATGGCAAATTTCAATACTATAATTAAACTCTTTACTTATAAAAATAAGATCTAATATTCTATTTAGTTTATTAGAGAAACCATTAATTTGAACAAAATCGAGACTTAAAAAAGAATCAATGAGATAAATTTCATGCGTTGAATTCACATTAGTGGGAATTAATGGATTATTAGTTAAATAGTTATTCCAAGTTACTTTATTTAAATTAAAATCACCAAGAATGCAAAAATGACTATCACTAGAAACATTTGATGCTAAACTCAATATATTGTCCACATGAGACATGTAAAGTGTATCCGAACTATTTGGAGGCAAGTAAGAAACCACCAAATATAGTCGTTCAGAGTATCCAACAATTTGAACACATAACTGATTCAGTAAAGTGTCCGTATTTTCCAATGGCCAAGCACAGCAGCACAACGAGCGTTTCACAGCAACTAGTACACCACCACCCCTAGTACAGCAAGTCTTAGCAGCATCTCTATCCTTCCGAAATACCTGATAACAATTCAGGTCGAAAAATTCAGCATCAAAAAATTCAGGATTTAGCCATGTTTCAATAATAACAATTATATCGTAGTCAAATTGCGAGGACCATAACTTAATTAATTCTGACTTGGTTCTTATGCCAGACATATAATATAACATATAATATAACAAAACATTTAATATTTAAAGCTAAATAGAATTTTATTGCCGTGAAAGCAATATTTGATTACACTAACTAAAACTTTTACATAAATAACTGCTTTACTAACAATAAATAATAGCCAATAAATTTTGTTGAAGATGCGCCAACTAAATAAATTTAGTTAAAGAAAACAAACAACTTTCTCACTGTAAGAAATATCGCCCTGAGAAAAATATTCAAGGAAAAAAAAAGTAAAAAGCACCTAGAATTTCTCCATACAGGTTATTTTTCATATGAAAAAACTCCCAACAATTTTTTTGGCGCGAAATATTGCTGTTTTTTGCCGATTTGTAATTTGTATTTCTATAACTTTTCATGTTCAAATTTTGACAAAAATCATGAATTTTTTCAGAGATAACGATTTTTGGCGTAAAATAGGCATACTACTATTTTACTGTTATCACACAGAGAGAATTATTTGAATTCAGAACGCATTTCGCACACAATTCATGTAAAAATTAGCCATAATTCTATGCTTAAAACGCAATTCATGATATTTAACTTATTATTGCATGATTTGTGGTTGAGAAAAAAAGAGCGGAATGAGTACACATAAATAATGATATGCGACACAAAATTTGTTTGCTGAGAAGCATGAAGCATTAAGCCACGACCTTATGGTCCAGTTAGCCTCGCATGGCACAGCAGCGCATGCAACGCAGATAAGCAGCTAGCACACAGCTAAATAAATGGTGATTATGCAAAGCATAGTCACATGGTCAAAATAAAACAATAAAAAAAAGAATAAAACGATTTTATTTTAATAAATTAACCGCACTTGATCAAACAATTTTACAACTTCACATCTGTTTTGCCAAAACGTCAAATACATAGAAGAATACACAGATATTAAAATGAAATAGATCTTCCATGTTCATCTATGTAGTCAGAGATGCATTTCTGTTTTTATCTGAGCATTGCCATGCTTTGTCATGTTGTGCATAATCAGATACACACAAATCCTATTAAACAGATTTCGATGTGACGCTTGTTAAGCCATGCACTGCTATGCCATGCGAGGCTAACTGGACCATTACTCAAGATCAGTGGTTATTTACACAAAAAATCACAAATTATTTTCAACTAACCAGAGGACCTGAGCTCTATAAACATGCGCCATGGTTTTGTTACTCATGACCAATGGAAAAATTTTCCTGAAGTCTTAGGAAATGACGCATATACTCATGGTTCGTGGGCAAAGTTGTCAGTATTGTGGGAAAAATCCCATTCGTGGTAATTTTTAATTGGTCTTGGGAATTTTTTTTTTTTTTGGAATTCCCATGGTATTTTTTAAATCAGCGTGGTATTTTTTATTGGAGTGGGAATTCAGCGTGGTATTTTTTAATTACATGGGAATTTGGGAATTTTTTCTTAAAATTATTTGCTCACTTTTATTAAGCAAAATCGTAATCATAGTATTCGATGATCGACGTATATATACAGTAGAGTAAAGCTATAAGTTTACACTGTACATTTCTTCGAACTTACCTTTAATATAAACGATTAAATTACATATATGTTTTAAGAACAAGTTGACATCACAAAACTAATAGCGCATTATTTTCTGAAAAAATTTCTGACCTTAAAATTCTGACCTTTTCTGAAAATTCAACATTTCTGCATGCAAGCGTTAAGCTTACAAAAATTATTTTAAAATTCCAAAAAAAAAGTTAAATATATAAGTACTAGCAAAACAATAATAGACAATATTTGTAAGTTTACTTATCGAATCCATTGGTCAGCAATTATCTTTAAAAATCAAAATTAAATCACAGTTGCCATTATACACATTAAATAAATGCTCTGTTTACTCAACGATTTTGTATCTTAACCTGCGCACGTCGTAAAATAAGCTTCTGTAAAAATATCGCTCTTACACTATTAACATCACAAATACGGTGTTCATTGAATACCACTATTATTTCTTTGGTTTTTTAGTTGTAAATAGTTAGTGTAAAAGAAGTGTTAAAAATGTGTTCGCAAGTTTTCCATCCCTGATATATACGAACACAAAAACAAAACTAATATTATTCTAAAACATTCTTAATGAATTAAAAATATTTATATTTGAAGTCACAAAGCACAAATTTTTACAAACTATATTTATTTTATTTTGTTTATTTTTTATTTCTGAAGTCACTTATGTATATTATTTTATATTAGAAATAAGTACCTTAATTTTTTAAAAGTCATATTGTGTTGAAATTAACTCTTTATCTCTTTACAAGGCACAAATATATATATTTTAGTATACTGTATATATATTTTATTTTGTTTATTTTCTAATCTGAAGTCACTTTTATTTATTGATATAAGAAATAAGTACCTAAATTTTTGAAAAGTCATTTTGTGTTAAAATGAATTGCTTATCACCTTACAAACCACAAATATATTTGAAAACAATATTTTTATTTTATTTTGTTTATTTTTTATTATTTTATTTTTATAAGCATAATTTCGTTTTTGAAATAATTAAATGGAAACAAACAAATAAAATTCACGATCTCAAATATAAGACTAAATCATGCGATATGTACAACAATTAACTTTATGTGAAACAATTTGTATGTTATTTATTTGTTATAGTTTTGAAACAAAGACAATAAATGCAAAATTTTTAACTATGGACGTGTCTATTTATTTCTGCTTATTTAAATGCAAAAATTGCTGGTATTTCTAAATTATTTAAAATTGCTATACATATGGGATTTGTCGTGGTATTTTTTAATACGTATGGTATTTTTAAATGCATATAGGATTTTTGGTGGTGTTCTTAAAATGCGTGGTATTTTTGTGGTAATGTTTAATGATCGTGGGATTTTTTTTAGTTTCAAAATAAAAAAATATAATACTAAATAAAAAAATAATAAAATGTTATTATTTTTAAACGTTTTTCCAATTTCGATATTAGCGATAATTTTTATAAGGATCTTTCATATGGTAATATGAAAATATAAGAAATAATTGTTCTTTTTATAAAGCAAGACAAGGTATATCTTTACATGGCTTAAATGCAATAAGGTACAAAAAGTTATATCAATTTAAATTCTTCCAAAATGTTTCATTCTGTCCTTGCGAGAAACAAACTCTCTCACCACCTCCATCGAATTCAATTCTTCAGTTCTATCTTTGTAAATGTGTATAAGTGCCGCATGAGTGGGTCGTTTCTGTGTCATATTTGCTCGATGATACGTTTTAAGTCGCCTTATTGCACTCAAAGAACGCTCAGATGAAGCTGCTGTTTTTTCAGTGCATCCGAATTTTTTTCAAATTGGAATTGCAGTAGAAACTCTACATTTTGTTCTATCTTTTTGCAAGCACAGAGAAAGAAAATTGTTATCCGAAAGCATGCTTATGAAGAAGAGAGAAAGAAGACCAAAATATATAATCCAAAATTATTATCGTTGTTAAAAAACTGATATTTTGAATAACTTTTGAAGTTTTCTTTTAAATTGTTTCTCTAGCTAAATAAGCGGGGAGGAAACTGCCCCCCTTGGCCCCCCGCTTGCTACGCCAATGGTTGGAACATAATTCTGCGTAATGTATTGGATAACTTATATATGTATTTATATTGCAAACAATGTATATATACCATAAAGGAACAAACTAACTTTTTGATTTGAACACACATTTGAATAATTTGTCAAATTATAGATAAAAGTTAGTGTAAGATTTTTAGAGCAGAAAACGTTGTCGTTGGACATTTTTTTATATTTTCATAAGTAGCAAGCCGACAACTGTAAGTCTCAACGACAAACCTTCAACATCAGCAGCAGCAATGACTAATTAAAAAAAATAGCTGAGCTCACAGCGAAAGCTTCTGAGACCGCTCCAACGCAACAAGTAATTATAGTTACAATAATAATAGTGTTTATAGGGATCAAGCATTTTTCTATCAAAAAATAATGTACACTTCACATCCAGAACGTAAATGCGATCATGAAGAAAACCGGATGAAAGTACACGCTCCATGTGGGAAAAAAACTATTTTCAAAATAAATCTTTCCAGCATTTCTTATTAACTGAAAAACATATAAAACTAATAAAAGAGCATATTCATGATCAGTTTAATATTTCTAATAATAAATTTCCAAAAAGTATGTGTAGCTCTTGTCGACTAACTATTAATGAGTATGGAAAAGGCAGTTCCAAAAGACCTTGCCAACTTTGTATAATTACGAGGATCTTTATTTGGCAAAAGAAACAAGAAATATGATTTGTAACTGCTGCATTTGTCTAACAGCGCGACTTACTAGCCATTCAAAAATCAATAAAGGTAGAGTTCATGTTCGAAAGTTCTCTTTCAAAATTGATGTGAAAAATGGACTTGATGGTACGGTTCATAATACGTCATTTTCTAAAAGTGAAGAAGATGCAATCAAAGCGAGAGCTTCTTTTGAAATTTGTAGCAAATGTTTTCGAGAAATAGGCAAAGGAATTCCACATTCTTGCAGAGGTACTTCTTTCTCTAGTGCAGCTGATAATGTGTTAAATGTAGTGGAACAGTGACCCGAGAAACAACAGAACCAAATTGTAACTACTCTATTGAAAAAAAAATCCAGTGGTAAAAAAACAGAAAATTAAGTTATTTTGAATACATTAGGTTCTAAGGCTCGCATTATTGCAAGTAAGAAAACAGATAAGGAAATAATCTTCTCTTTCAAGAGTTTAGATAACTTTCAACCTATTACTGCATCATCGACAAATTATATGAAAAAAATTGGTAAACTTCATTCGTTGTTCTGCTGGAAGAAACTCTGTTACTACAAATTATTACCAACATATGCATGAAAAATCAAAGGTGATGGAAAACATTTATAAAGATAGTCTCTTCGAATTCGAGACGGTCAACGAAGGAATTCAAAACAGACCAGTCGTGTATGCTAATGCGACAGAACTTCTTCACTTTGTTTTTGAGAACCGGAACATTAAGCGTATAGAAGAAACAAAAATAAAAAACAAAAGTAATGGCAGATGGAGGCCAAGATTTCTTCAAAATTTCTATCTCAATTTCAACGCAAGAACACGAAAATAAAGAAAATGATTCAAGTGTATATAAAAGTAAGAACGTTTCACATTACTCTACTGGTGGAAGTATTGCAAACGAACTCAAGCTGACTAGTGTCTACAAATTGATTTTATTATGCATAGTTCCTCGCATTAAAGATACTTATGAAAATTTCAAAACTTTAATTTAATTGACCAAACTGAATGAGATGCCTTTCAGATTTCTTTCAGACTTAAAACTTCTTCTAATTGCTAATGGACAGCAGACGGCGACGGCAACATACCCTTGCCCTTATTGCTTTGTTACATTCAGTGAATTGCAAAACTTTGATAAAATTATTGACGATAATGATCCGAATAGTGATAAGGAAAATTGTAATTTAAAAAGTTACAAGTACTTGAAAGAAGATTATTTCCAATTTAAAAGCATGGGCAACGACAAAAAAAAAACCAAGGAATGCCAAAGTACAGTTCATCATCTTATTTTCATTGAAAAAGATAATAATGAAGATGATGATATGTACGTGCTTCAGAAGTGTGTTCCTCCTGAACTACATCATTTACAAGAGTTTGTCAATAATTCTCTTTTGGGATGGTATAATTAAAATCGATGGTATTGGAAAGGAGAAAGCTTTATTGTGGCCTAAAAAATGATTTATCACTCATAAAAGCTATCAAGGAGATATTTTATAGGCAATCATTGCCGGAAACTCCTTAAAGAAGCGGATAAGTTACAGGATCCTGAAATTTATGAAGTTGTGGGTCCATTTTGACTGCAGCCTTATATTGCCTCGTTCAAAGCAATGAACAAACTTGTTGATACTTGCTTTTCTGCAAAACAGTAACTTTGATAAAAATCTTGGGGAACTCCTTGAAGCTTTGGAAGTTACTGAAATCTCTCAAACTGTCAAAATTCATAATATTCTTAAGCATTTGAAGCAAGCCATTAAGGGTATTCATGCAAATGGGCAATACCCTTATAAATGGTGTAAAATGTTTATGTTTATCAGCATTATAAATGAACTGAGAAACTTGTATGGAGAAACCTTTGCACAGACCCGATATATTTGCTCTTCGATTAAGGTGAGCAAACGAGGTGGCAAACCTATATGATCAATCAGCTGTTTTCGTTTTTCAAAAGTTAATTCATTTCTTATCAGAGGCTGGCAAAAAAGCAATGGGAGAGGTAAGAATTTGTGCATTGGAGCAAAAATAACAAATATTTAAATAAAAATTACAGCTTAAAAACTTATTGGCGGCATATAGAATATATTGCAGCTGACATATATACTGCAAATGAACAATTGACTTTAAGGGCTGTTCAGACAACCTGCTGATAAAAATAACTAATTGCTCAAATTATAAAATTGCCACTTTGCATGAATACTACTTACTTACTTACTTAGTTGGCGCTACAACCGTATGTCGGTCTTGGCCTCATCTAAGAATTTGCGCCAGCCATTTCTGTCTTTCGCTTGCTAGCGCCAGTTGGAAATTCCAAGCTTCGTCAGGTTGTCCTCTACTTGGTCTTTCCAACGAAGATGCGGTCGTCCTCTTCTGCGTTGACCGCCGCTGGGTACCGAATCGAATGTTTTCTTCACTGGAGCATCGTCTTTCATGCGCTGGACATGACCAAGCCAGCGAAGCCGCTCGATTTTAATGCGCTTGACTATGTCGATGTCAGCGTACAGCTCATACAGTTCATCATTCCACCGTATTCGGTACTCGCCATTGACGCAGATTGGTCCATAGATCTTACGAAGAATCTTTCTCTCGAATGCTCCTAAATTCTTTTCATCTAAACTGCTCAGCGTCCAGGTTTGTGATGCGTAAAGTAGGACGGGCATGATGAGCGATTTATAGAGCGTGATTTTCGTTCGTCGAGAGAGGGCTCTGCTTCTCAATTGCCTACTGAGCCCAAAGTAACACCTGTTGGCAAGAGTTATTCTTCGTTTGATCTCAATGCTGATGTCGTTGGTTGAATTAATGCTGGATCCCAGATAGACGAAGTTCTTCACAACCTCGAAGGAGGTACTGTCAACGGTAACGTGGGTTCCAAGACGCTGGGACTGTTTGTTTGTTGACACTAAGTGTTTCGTCTTATCTGCATTCACTGCCAGACCCATTCGACTTGACTCTCTTTCTAATCTGGAAAATGCTGCACTGACTTCGCGCGTATTATGGCCAATGATATCTATGTCATCAGCATACGCAAGCAGCATAACACTCTTGTAGAATATTGTGCCACTACGTCTCAGATCAGCAGCTCGGATGATCTTTTCCATCATTAGGTTGAAAAAGTCGCACGATAAGGAATCACCTTGTCTGAAACCTCGTTTGGTAATAAATGGTGGGGAGAGGTCCTTCCCGATTTTAACTGCGCTGCTGGTGTTGCTCAGTGTCATCCTGCAAAGTCGTATTAGTTTTGCAGGAATACAAAATTCAGACATGGTGGAGTAAAGGTGCTTCCTTATTGGGCTGTCGAAGGCGGCTTTGTTGTCGACAAAAAGATGGTGGGTGTCGACTTGTTTTTCTTGAGTCTTCTCCAAGATTTGTCGTAGCGTGAAAATCTGGTCGATGGTGGACTTTCCAGGTCTGAAGCCACACTGATAAGGTCCGATCAGTTCGTTTACAATGGGCTTCAATCTTTCACATAAAACGCTCGACAGGACCTTATATGCGATATTAAGAAGGCTTATCCCACGGTAATTGGCACAGATAGTGGGATCGACTTTCTTGTGGATTGGGCAGAGCACACCGAGATTCCAATCATTCGGAATGCATTCTTCTGACCATATTCTGCATAGAAGCTCGTGAATGCATTTAAGTAGAGCTTCGCCTCCGTTCTTAAACAGTTCAGCAGGTAAGCCATCAGCTCCCGCGGCTTTGTTATTTTTAAGCCGAGCTATGGCTGTCAGAACTTCATCATAGTCGGGCAGCGGAACCTCAACGCTGTCATCCAAAATTGGGGTTTCCGGAATATCATCTCTGTTGGCGGGATTGTTGTTAGCGTCGCCATTAAGAAGCTTAGAGAAGTGTTCCCTCTATAACGTCAGTGTACTCTGGACATCTGTCATTAGATTCCCGTTTTCATCCTTGCAGGAAGAGGCCCCGGTTTTAAAACCATCGGCAAGGCGTCTTATTTTTTCGAAAAATTTTCGGGCCTCATTCCTGCCACCATACATCTCAATCTTCTCGTGCTCGCGCTTTTCTGCCTCTCTTTTTTTCCGCCTGAAAATATGTCTCTCTTCCCTCCTCTTTTCTTTGTATCGCTCCTTAGCAGCGCGCGTTACAACCGACTGCAGGGTGGCTTTGTAGGCGGCGTCTTTCTCTGCAGTGGCGTCGCGACACTCCTGGTCGTACCATTGGTTTCGGCGAGGGCGTTGGTAGCCAATCACCTCTTCAGCAGCCGCACGCATGGAGTTGGAAATGTGTGTCCACTGCGCGCATATATCATCGATTGGAGGAGTCCTTTGAAGCAGGAGTGAGAGTCAAGTGGCGAAAGCATCGGCTGTCTGTTTCGATTGCAGCTTGTCGACGTCTAGCTTTCTCTGTGTAGGGTTGTGTTTATTCTTAGCTGCGCACAGACGTGTACGGATCTTGGCTGCAACAAGATAGTGATCCGAGTCAATGTTTGCACCACGGATCGTGCGTACATCCAAAACACTGGAAGAGTGCCTTCTGTCGATCAAAACGTGATCAATTTGATTTTTTGTTTTTTGATCAGGGGACATCCAGGTAGCTTTATGAATATTGAGATGCTTGAATCTAGTGCTACTTACGACCATGTTTCGTGCTGCGGCGAAGTCAATCAGCCTCATTCCGTTATCTGAGGTGTTGTCGTGGAGGCTGAACTTTCCGACTGTTTGACCAAAAATATTTTCCTTGCCCACCTTAGCGTTGAAGTCACCAAGCACGATTTTTACGTCGTGGCGGGGGCAGCGCTCGTATGCATTTCCAAGGCGCTCGTAGAAAATTTCCTTGATCTCATCGTCCTTGTCTTCTGTCGGAGCGTGCGCACATATTAGGCTTATATTGAAAAATCTAACCTTGATGCGGATTATGGCAAGTCGTTCGTTCACGGGTGTGAATCGCAGGACGTGGGGCCGTAGTCTCTTGCCAACTACAAATCCGCATCCAAACTCGTGCTTCTCCGCATGGCCGCTGTAGTAGATATCACAGGGTGCATGCCGAATGCAACCCTGTCCCTTCCATCGCATTTCTTGGATAGCAGTGATATCAGCTTTATATCTTTTCAAGACATCAGTCAGTTGGATAGAGGCACCTTCCCAATTAAGGGTTTGGACATTCCAGGTGCATATCCGTAAATCATTATCAGTTTTTCGTTTGCGGAAGTCGTCATCAGATTTGGTGATCAGTTTTCTTCTATTCTTATTAGTTTTCATTGCATGAATACCCTCATTATATTTTTGAATAACGATGAGGATTACCCAACAAACATTTTAGTTTCCAGAAGGCTTCAGCGAGGGCATTACCCCTCCCTCTTTTACAGCATCACGAAGCTTTCTGGAAGGTGTTTTGGCTAGTGTCCGACCGAATTTTCGGTTTCGGTTTCGGCCTCAATATGGCCGAATAGCCGAAACTGGCCGAAACTTTTTATGAAAATTTCTTTCATCAGTCATTTAATTCAAATATAAAAATATTTGCAGCGCATTGTACAAAAAAAAAATTATTAATTCGTCTATAATTTGATTTCTCATGTTAACGCAAAACATTTTGGTTAATTTTATGCGTTTGATACTATCATTTCCGATTTCCGATTTAATCATCTTTATTGCAATTAATATAATATATTTTTTAGTAAGAAGCCAAAAAGTGATAGTTAAGCTTCCGAACGAATTCTGTGTGTGTGGCACTGTTGCCAACTTGGTGCTTTTTCCACCAGATTTGGTGCATTTTGAACATTCTGGGGCAAGAAAAACGAGTTTTGGTGCCCGGTGAATTTTTTGTTTTTTTTTTTTAATTTCAGAGGCACCAAATTTGCCTCAATATTTAATAGAAATTGTGGAATAAAGGAAAATGAAATATTTCTATTTTTATGCAACTAAATCTTTAAAAAAAAAAAAACAAAAATCATTTGCTTTGTAGCTCTATAAAAATGTACATCGTAGGTGCATAATTTTTTGAGTGTGTACTGAAGATATAAAGTACGCAATGCTTTTGTAATAAATAATAAAATAAAAAATTATCTCATTTATTATTATAGTAAGCTTCAATTAATTATTATGAACTTTAATATTCAAATAATAATTTTTTATATTAAATTTTTTTCTTATATGTATGAAAGTTTCATTTTAATACAAAAAAACTATTTGTAAAAACTTAAATTTTCTTATAAACAACCAGTTTCAGTTTCGGTTTCGGCCAAATATTATAAAATGGTCACATATTCGGTTTCGGTTTCGGCCAAAATTCCGGTTTCGGTCGGACACTAGTTTTGGCACACTTATGCAGCTTCCAGGTATCGTAACATACCTTCATATTGCTTCTTTGCGGAAACATGTCAGAAGCAACCTATCGAAGGATGTCAGTAGCAACTTATCGAGGATCGTCAGAGGTACGTCCAAAGCAAGTTATGGAACCTTGTCAGAAGCAACATACAGAGACTTAGCAAAGCACTCCAGTAGCAACTTATCGAAGCTAGCTTAGCCTCTCTTACTCTTTGCTAAGGCACCTTAACGAGGTCGAAAAAAAGTTACAAAGGGGAGAAGTTGTAACATATATTTTTATTTTATTTTGTTTTTCTCATTAAAAATCGTTAAATATAATTACATATATGTATATATTCAATGAGCATCCAATAGTTAAACATCGATATAACTCACTAACCCTCTCCTTATCTGCTTTGCGCTTTTTCCTTGCGGTGACATTTCTAACGCTAGAAAGTAGCTTACCCGTAGTTTGGTTTTAACTCTCTTTGTAAAACATATAAACATATTTCTAAAAAACCGACGAGAGCATATAAAATCGACTTGTTTGTAGCTGATTGTGTCGCCAGGTAACCGAGTTATTGGACTACAAACAGATTGAAATTTCAGGAGCTAGTAGACAGTAAGTAGAAAATAGGATTATCAATTCAATTAGTAAAACAATGCGGTGGAATGTGACTAAAAACTCACTCACCACAGCTTGATGGAATTCGCCTATTATTTTCTTTTCTACGAAACCTACCCAATCGTCTTACTTTCTTCAACACAGAAGTCATAATACTTTATATATTTTGTATTAATTTTTTATGTAAGTTATTAGCGCATTTATTTTACATATGCACGCGATGACTATTCACTCTAATATGACAAAAAATGTCGGCGCTGATTTTAACAGCGTACTCCTTCGATAATACTTCTCTTTGCAAGCAGACGCCGTGGTACTCCATTTATGCGTCATACAGCCTCTACAACACTTGCCGTTACAAGCGAGTTATGAGTTTCACAAAAATAGTTGTTGCTACAAGTTTAAATTGGTTAGCCATATAACCTCGATAAAGTGCTTCGCAAAGGTTTTCTCGGAGCAACAGAAATAAGTTCACTGCACGGGGATTCATTGAAACAACCAAAATAAGTTAATGCTCCGATATTTGAAACCTGCATTCACAAATGGCATGGAAGTCTTATCGAGCAAAGTGTTTAACCTCCATGCACAAGTGCATAAGAAGCGATATGGAGGTCGAACCTCTTTAAATTTCAAAATTTAACCTTCTGGAAGCTCAAATGTTTGTTGGGTATGGTCCGAGCAAGCTGGGGAGTCGGTTCATAGAGAATTCCTTAAATTCTGGGACAGGCTTAAAATCAATATGATCGAAGAACAAACTTTTCGAGACTATTAAAGAAAGCTGTTTTTACATTTTCATCTCAGCACATTTAAGCACTTTATTGTATATTAACTGATAGGTATTTAGATTTAGGATTGTATCATATTAAAAATTATAAAAAAATGCAAAAATAAGAAAAAAATTTAAATTAATAAAAAAACAAAAAAAAAAATAAATATATGAAAGTAAGTTACCTACATATTATGTACCTTAGAACAGCACTATGGAATGCACCTTACATTGAAAACTGGCTTAAAACTTACTGAAACTTATATGTCTATATACTAGATATATCGATCCTTTCAGGAATAAGTAAAATGTGGATATCTTTGATACAGAAGCAGCTAGGATATCATTTCAAACGGAATTTTCACCTATAATCATCAACAAATACAGCTCTGCTTTCAGTTTTTGCCGACAATTTTATGCAACTTATCATTTCTTCCTGCCCACTGTGTGCATGCAAGGTCATAATTGCCAAAGTTTGATATTTGAATAAAAACCACACCGGATTAAAGTGAGGTCATAAAAATAATATAAAATTTAAAACTTCGAATGAACTAAAACACTGCTGTAAGGGTTTTTTACCATCCGCCCTGTCGAAGTCAATGCTTTCGACTTTAACGACGAAGCTTTAGCGACAAATATATAATAAAACAAAAATTCTAGTATTTTTGGCTTTTTTTTCTTGTTATATCGTTTCATTTTTAAATTATTTTTACAGAATTCTTTGGGTTTTTTTTTAATTTAATGGATGAATTTTTTTGGTTTTTTATTATTTTGTGATTTTGGATTTTATTTTATTTTTTGTAAGTTTTTATTGTTTAGCTATTATTGGCTTACAGTTGTTTTTTCATATCGACTAGCAAGTGAATGGTTCAATCCTAACAAATTCATCGTCACTAAGGACGTAAACGAAATCATTGACTTCATTGACCCTTGTGCACTCAGATCAATATGCAAAAATGTAACAAATTGGAAAATCCATTTACACATATTATCACACCATTCTAGCACTAGGCTAAACAAGCTCGTGACACCAGCACCATGTGTGCGATTTATACGTTTATTACAGTTAATACAACGAAGGACTAAAAAGCAGAAATAATAACAGTTTTTTAGCTGATCGGTTGTTGAAGTTTGTGATAAGTTTTTCAGCATGTGTTATAATGGAATGAGTTCAATGACCAAAGCAAGCCAATTTGCATAAAAGTGAAACGAATTGCGCAAAGGTCTATTTTAGGTGTGACAGCACAAAACACAGAGCCAAAGCATGTGAAAACTCAGCTAACTGCATGCTTTGCTCAAGAAGAAAAAAGGTTGACAAAAAACATACAACAATAATAATAATAAACTGGCCATTTCAGTCTTTATTAGGACTTTGACCTAGTTTCTATTGATCAATTGTGTTGTGCGTGTTATTAAATGTTTGATCACATATGACCGAGAACTGGACCTACGTGTTTACTGACTCCGAACGGCTTATGTTCTCAAGAAGCTTTACATGGCAATTTTTACTCTCTAAGGTTTGCCATTGTCTGCAGAAAAATTAATTCGATTGAAAAAACTTTTTGTATGAGCTGAAATTGAACCCGTGCTACCACTCTACCCACTAGGCTATGGCCGGCACGAAAAATATACAACAACGAGTACCAAATTCCCGTTTTATCAGAGGGCCTTGCGAGAGATGAAAGCAAAATAAGGTTTTATCATCTCAATCTAAGCCACTGTGAAGTCGCCCATGACCTGTGGAAGCAAAACGTCTGGAAATAAAATGCTGATGTCATTATTCTTAGCGAGCCATATAGTCCGAACAAGGATTGCGACCAAATCAACGATTGTTCCGAGAAAGCCGTCAAATGGAGCTGTAGACAGCAGCCGCAATGGGACCAAAAATCTGCAAATTACTTCGTGAGGGCTAAATTGGGAGGAATTTTTGCGTATCGTACCCCCAAACCTTACTTTAGATGAAGCCACAAAGGTAATGGAAGAAATTGTAGATGACGCTATCGTAAGACACCCAGTTGTCATTGCAGGGGACTTCAACGCATGGTCAACTGAATGGGTATGCCCTAGAACCAATACAAGAGGACAAGCACACCTAGAAGTGTTTGCAGTCCTTGACATAGCCACACTAAAGACGGAGCGACAGAATGGGTTTGAAAGGGCAGGAACAGGTTCCATCATAGACCTGACCATTGTTAGTAAAAGCTTACTCCCTAAATCAGCCTGGCACGTGAGCAACCATTATACAGGCAGCGATCACAATGCAGTTATCTTCATCACAAAAGACACCTATCCAACCTCCGAAATTTCTGCATACACGCTCAGAAATCTTGGATTAAATTCTAATAAAAACTGTATTGTATATATGACCACAACAGAATTGCATTAGAATCTAATATATGTCAAATATTAAAATTGAATTCTAATCACATAATACTAAATTCTAATACAGAATTGGAATAGAAACTAAGTTAATAACAATACTATTCTGGTTTATATTTTAATACATTTGTAATCAAGTGTAATACTTCAGTTATTAAAAAGTAATGCGAATAAAAAAATTTTTATTAAATATTAATACAAATTGTATTAAATAGTAATACAAATTGTATCAAATTGTTTTAAATAGTAATACAGATTGTATTAAACAGTAATACAAGATGTATAACATTTAATACATATTGTCCTGAAAAGGTGAAAGGAAAAATCAACATTTATGGAATAAATTTATGGAACATTTATGGAATAAAGCTATAAATATTTTATATGTTTACTTACTTTTAAAATTTCAAGTGAAATAAAAAGAAAATATTTGGTCAACCAATAACAAAATATTTATTCATTTAAAGTTTATTTTATAACATACGGTTTTTCGTTAACAAAAGCTATTTCTTTAGGTTTTATTTTGACAATGTCAGATTTCAGAATCAGAATGAGAATTTGACAGTTGCTTGATAGATATTTGTATTATATTTTAAGCCAATTTGTATTATAACTTGTATATAATACAACTTTTATTATACTTTAATACAGATAACATTAAATCAATTTTTTAATATACTTGAAGTATAAGTTTTAATCAAAAATATATTAAAAAATGCATGATTCCAACGCTTGGCTTACAATTAAATCCAAGATTTCTGAGCGTGTACCAGAGTTGGGCGTAGTGCACTAAATTTGCAGTTTCAGCTTACATGAACTGATAGTGTAAAATTATTCTCTATCTTCTTTTATTTTTGACTGCTGAATTGAAAAATAAAAGCCTAACTATACATGAGTGATAGTGATAGTGAAAAATTGCTCACTCAAATTCATGAAGGAATAGTGGAAAAAAAAATGTTTACAGCTTAGTGAAGCATTTTTTTTTGCACTAAATAAATAGTGCAAAAAAAATACTAGCACTAATAGTGGTACAGCACAGAAAGTTATCACTCAATTGAAAGAAAACAGGAACAGTTTACTTGTAGTATGGAGTATTTAAATATTACACAGAAATTTGTATGTTTCTATGCTATTCTTAGTAAAATATAAAAATATTAAGTAAAACAAGAATAAGCTATGCTAACAATTATTTGCTTTAAGCAATTTAACTTTCATGAAACTATTATTTTAAATAACACCAATTTTATATAAACTGTCTATCTGATCCTAGCTTCGTGAGGCTCATTCAGAGCTGTTGTTGTTGTTTTCTTCGTAAACATATATGACCAGAAGCTCGAAAAATAGTATTTCTTTATTATAGATTTTTATTAATTCGACTCTAACTAAAATAGTTTTAAAACCAGTCATATTTGAAAGTTGAGTGGAAAAACTTTCAATTGCAGCTTTCATTTAGTGGCTGTTCAAATTTTGCACTATTTTAGTGTAGTGGAGATTTAGTAACTACCACTCAAATTAATTATAGTGCAACAATATAACACTATCACTAAGCTGTTAAAAAAATAGTGAAAAATAGAATTTCTTTCAATATATTTTAATGCTAGTGAAAGGCTCAACATTAAGTGCACTACGCCCAACTCTGCTGCATACGAGCAAGGCGTATCTACTATCGCTCGAGAGGTACAGAAGGTTTCCTTCCAAACCAAATGCGTTTAATACAATATTTGCTATGAAAGCGATTAAAAAGAGCAAATCCCGACGATTCAACCAAATATGTGACGACGCTGACCAGCAACCTTGGCCCTTTGCGTACAAGCTCGTCATGAAAAAACTTCATTTGTTTAGACAACCAACTCCAACTTGTCCCACACTAATGCAGAGTATAGTTCACTCTCTCTATTTCCAGGAAAACCTGACACCCCTGAAATTAGAACAGAAAATGAAGAACTGCAAAATATTCAGCCGGTGATAAACGATGAGCTCCTTAAAATAGCTTAGGAGCTTAACTCGATGATAAAAAATCTCCTGGATATGATGGAATTCCAAATAAGATACTTAAAATCGCTGTAGAGCAAAAAACTGAGGTGTTCACAGACTTGTATAACGCCTGCTTGAAGGAAGGTGTCTTCCCATTAAGGTGCAAGCGGCAAAGGCTGGTGTTGATCCCGAAGAATACCAGTTCCCCGGAGAATCCATCAGCTTACCGTCCTCTATGCATGCTTGACTCTGATGGCAAGCACGCGGTGGTTGTACGGTGACAAAGAGTACTGTTTTGTCACAACACTCGACCACAGAACACAGAATACCATTTAGGAGTTCCCTTCCTTCTCGGGAGAATTATACGAGACTATTTTAAAGAAAGAGTTCTCTGTTATGATACAGAAGTAGGTACTGCAACATACAAAGTTACTGGGGGAGTTCCTCTAGGCTCCGTCCTGGGCCCTGTTCTTTGGATAATCATATATGATGGAGTCTTACAGGTCAATATACCGAATAGTACTAAGATAACAGGTTTTGCAGATGACATTCAGTGACGGATTTAGGCATTCTGCCGCCCTAAGCTGGATATTAGCGCCGCCTCTAATATATTACATTTTTTCTTTCAATAGAAAAATATTATAAAATTTTTCTATTTTCTTTTTTTACACACAATTGCATAGTGAGTTATACAAAATAATAAAAATAAAGAGTTTCATTATGTGCTCATGCGAAATTATTTATAAAATCCTCATAACTTAGTTTTCGTACTAGATCTATTTCAATATATAATAAGGCCAGCGCATGTAATCGCTCCTCATTCATAATAAAATAAATAATAAAGTGGCCATTTCAGCCCCAGAAAGGACTTTGACCGAACTTATATTGATCAGCTATGTTGTGCATGTTTGAACACAAATGATCGAGAACTGGACCTACGAGTTTAATGCCGACTCCGAACGGCTTATGTTCTCAAGAAGCTTTACATGGCAGTTTTTGAAGTGAAAACTTCTTTAGGAGCGTTGAACGATTTTGGTAGAGGGTAAATCTTTGGTTTGCGTCATTTCCATCGTCATTTTGCGAGTAACTCTCGTCATCAATAGGGCTGTTCACATTTCAAATCGCTTATCAAATCGATCATCAAGTGATTTGACAAATGATTTGACCAATAAAATTTGTATGGATTTGATGGCGATTTGATGAGTGCTCACAATCCATTGTGAAGTCGTGAAGTCCCTTTTAATGCCTCCACTTGAGATCTTGCTACCAGGCAAACAAAAAACATAGCAAGCAAAGTGATGTTTATTTTCTGCCGCCAATTCGGTTCATTCCCTCTAACGTTGCGCAACCGATGTGATACTGCTCCTCTCTGTTCGTCGTTGTAGTAGATTTGCTTTGTAGTTGTTGTTGTAAATGTATTTTAGTTCAGCTACAGATCTACATATACATTGAAAGAAAAACAGTAAATATCCTTTAAGATTATTTTGTGACAGACAGATTTGTCAGCAGATAAACTTATTGATGATTGCTTGCTATGTAGAAAATTAGCGTTTTCCTAAACAGATTTTTTCACTTTTCTCTCAATCTTCATAGAACTTGGGCGTTTTTGAATGAGTATGAATAACAAATGTAGTCCACAAACAAATGGATTGGACTATGTGTCAACGAAAGAAGGTTGTTTAAAAAAACCAGAAACAAGGTTGGTAGGAGAACCGAGCACTGCGGTACTCCTGCCCTGATGGCGTTCTCCTCGGACAAAATACCGTTAACTTCTATGCGAATCGTTCTGTTCTTGAGAAAACCATGGTCCATCGAGCAAAATTACCACCAACACCATATGGCACAGCGCTTTATGCCACACTCGGTCAAACGCTTTTAAAATATCCATAGCAACAACCTTGTTCTCTTCGAAAAAGTGATCGCATTTGCTTCCATTTTTCGGTAAAGAACGCCATTAGGTCTCTACTAGGCCTTGCTGAGCATTTGGTTGTACCACTGAGCATTTGGTTGTGCTCTAGAAACTTCATAATGTTAAAGTTAATTACGCTCTCCAAAGCTTTGAAAAGAGCATATTGCAATGGGTCGGCAGCTTGCTGGGTTCGTGGTGTCACCATTTTTAGGTACTAGTATTTCCCTTCAACAATATGGAAATACTCCTGTTGTGTGGGAGATGTTAAAAAGGTTTCACAAAGGCCGAGCCATCGAAGATGCACACATTTTAAACACAATTGCAGGTATTACATCAGGACCAGAAGTTTATGTTGAGAATTGTAAGCAGCCTTTTAATTACTCTCGTTCGAAGGCAAATTTCTTGCATTACAGAAGATCTACCCTCGACAAACGGCAGTGGCTGATTGCTTTACGCGAGAGTGGAATTTTGTGCAAACAATCCAGCCAATAGGTTTGCTTTATCACCCAAGTCAGTAAAGATTTGGTCATCTTTTAAAAGAGTTGGAATCGATGAAAATGTCTAATTCTTAACTCTTTTAACAAATCTCCAAAAATTTTTGACCACTTTGGGGCAGAGAAGACACTTTTTCCAATACAAGTTTCGTGCAGAAACTTTTCGCCTTTTAAAATTGCATTAAAGCGATTACTTGCCTCGATGCGAAGTCTTTTGTTATCAGTATTCTTGAGGGAACGCCAATTCTGATAGGCTTCCTCTGTAGACATGAACTCAATCCCGCAAAAAACCTTAAGTGATCTTTTGGTTTAATGTTTCTCATTTTATTGGGAATAAAAGACTGTATACCCAATAAAATATTGATTGTACCATGACAGTGCGGCATTCACATTTCTATCAGCGAAACATAATTTCTAAGTGAAGTTGTGATAAAAATTATTTAACGCAGTCCAATTTACATTTCCATAAAATCATGCTATCTTCGAAATTTGTAACAGGAATACTTAAATAAATTCACAATGATATTTCTACATTTGGATAAACATTCATCGCAAAGATCACGAAAAATATTAATGGTATTCAGTTTAATTGTATATGTTTACGCTAAGCGTTCTACGAACCCATCCTGAATAAAAACCGAGTAAATTGCGTAGTTGTATTTAGATATTTCCATCACAAAACTATTTTAAACTATACATACATTCTAGATCCATCACTGGTGATCCACCATTTTGACTGCATGTCAAAAACAACATTAAGCCACGGTTACATAACTCAAAGAAATATTTATGGTGAAATTGATACATAACTTTTATTAATCCCTTACATAACCAAATTGTCCAATCAGTTCAATTGTTCAAGCCCAAATGTTGGGGATATGATTAGGGAATGGAGGGTATCAATGGAACCTTCAATGTCTGACCATAGAATAATAGAGTTTAGATTTGGGGCGAAATGTCAAGAGATAGAACCCAAAAGAAACCCAAGAAATACCAGTTGGGACACATACACCAACAACCTGAAAGAAAACCTACAGAACGTAAAAGCTAGGAGCAGAATTAGTAACATCCTAGAACTTGAATGCTATGTAGAGCAAGTAAACAATGCAGTATATAATGCCTACGAATCTAGCTGTCCAACAGGGCACAACGCAAGAACAAAACATACTCCTTGGTGGAGCGCTGAGCAGACCAGACTCCGGAAGAAGGTGCGATGCAGCTTTAATGCCGCAAAGCGCAACGGAGAATGGCACAACTACACGGCGACTCTGACGGAGTATAATAAAGAAATCAGGAAAGCCAAAAGACAGAGTTTTAGAACTTTCTGTGAAGACATTTCTTCCACGCCAGCAGCAGCCAGGATACACAAAGCAATGGCTAAAGGCAGAGTGGAGACAAGAATGTCACTTTTATTGCCGGACGGAAGCTATACGATTAGAGAAGATCAACGAGCCAGTCACCTTCTAGAAACTCACTTTCCGGGCAGCACACCAGTAACTGAGTATGAGACGGTAGACAGACAAATTGCTCCAAATCAAGAAGAATGGAAACTCGCAACGAGCATTTGTACTACGGCTCGTTTAGATTGGGCACTCAGAACCTTTCAACCATTCAAATCAGCAGGTGTAGACGGCATCTTTCCTGCACTTCTAAAAAAGGGTGCAGAAACTATATTGCCCCACCTAGTCAAAATAACTAGAAGCAGACTTGCGCTGGGCTATATCCCAAGGAAATGGAGAAGGGCCATAGTCACCTTCATACCAAAAGTAGGAAAAACAGACTACACGCTACCAAAGTCGTTTAGACCCATTAGCCTTACCTCATTTGTACTTAAAACAATGGAAAAGGTAATAGATAACTATATAAGAACTGAGATTCTGGAGAAGGCGCCAATGCACCCATGCCAACATGCGTATAGGGCAGGTAGGTCTACAGAATCTACCCTGGTATAGACCAGCTGGCTAATAACATTCAGTCGGCTCTCAAAAACAAAGAAATCGTACTATGTGCCTTTTTAGACATAGAAGGAGCCTTTGATAATACTTCTCACGAGGCTGTGAAGAAGTCTTTACATAAAAAAGGAGTAAATGATATGCTTAGCAGATGGATATGCCAAATGCTTAGCACTAGAACTGCAGAAACAAAAGTGGGTAACACCACTATAAGAATTAAAACAACAAAAGGCTGCCCACAAGGCGGAGTCCTTTCTCCACTGCTGTGGAGTCTAGTTGTGGACGAATTGTTAACGATGCTAACAGAGAATGGCATAAAATATCAGGGTTACGCAGACGACATCACCTTAAAAGCGAGAGGGAAGTTCGAGGATACACTCTGTAACCTGATACAGAGAGGACTGTCAGTAACAAAGGAGTGGTACAACACAGTGAGATTAAGTATCAACCCAGCGAAAACCACCATAGTACCTTTTACTAACAAAAGAAGCCTGCCAAACCTCCGAACAATGAGAATGGATGGCACTGATTTTCCCTTCAAAGGAGAAGTAAAGTATCTGGGACTTACACTAGATTCAAAGCTTCTCTGGAGAAGACATGCAGAGGTAACTATAAGCAAAGCAACGCGCACACTCATGGTATGTAGGAGCCTGGCGGGGAAAAGCTGGGTTTGTAACCCAACAATTCTCCGCTGGATGTATACCATGATGGTGAGACCTCCTCACCTATGGCGCAATAGCATGGGCCAAGAGAACCAAGCTAACCACAATGAGGAATATGCTAGCAAAGGTGCAGAGACTGGCCTGTGTATGCATCACAGGGGCCATGAGGACATGCCCTACAGCAGCACTAGAAGTAATTCTGGACCTAACACCCTTACACCTTGTCATAGAGGGAGTAACCAAGCGAACTTTGTTGTGCATTGCAAAAGAGGGGACAGGTTTAGGTAAAGCTATCAGCAGTAGAGAGAAGGAGGATATTGCAAAGCACACTCCCTACATCGATCTACCAAGAGACGATATAGTAAAAAGGTATAACTTCGAAAAACACTTCGGAATTAAGCTTAGTACCAAGAAATAGCGGGACAGCGAGATGATATCGCAAGTCAAGAAACCACACAGTATAGCATGGTATACAGATGGGTCCAAGACATTGGAAGGTATAGGCGCAGGGGTGTACGGGCCAAAAACCAAGCACTTTGAACCTATGGGGACAACACCCAGTATCTTCCAAGCGGATATCCTAGCAATACAGCTGTGTGCACAATTCAATCTGGACCGCAAATACAAAGGTCAGGATAGAGTTGTGATGTCAGACAGCCAAGCAGCAATCAAAGCATTAGTTTCCTGTGAGATATCATCGAGAATAACATGGGAATGCCTAACAAAACTCAACGAACTTGGCAAGAATAACACTGTTACTATACTTTGGGTCCCAGGACACAAAGGAATACAGGGTAACGAAAAGCCAATGGTCTAGCGCGAAAGGGTGCAGCCACAAAATTTATAGGACCAGAACCATTCTGCGGATTGGGCACACATTCTATAAAAAAAGAACTAAGAAGGGAGGAGAGGCATAAACGTTCAAACCTTTGGAAAAGCCTCCCAAAGCTAAGACAATCCAAATTACTCCTCAGAGATTTTAACTCTCGAAGAGCAAAATTGTGCATAAGCTTAGGCAAACCGAATCTCAGGATTCTAACGGGGTTCCTTACAGGACACTGTAAACTAAAATACCACCTGATGAAATTGGGCATAAAGACCGATAGTAACTGCCGTTTCTGTGAAGAAGCGGAGGAGACTCCAATACACCTACTCACAAACTGCGACGCCGTGGCTCGCAGACGTAAACTAGCACTGGGGAACTATGAGCTGAGTCTAGAGCAGGTTTCGTCCCTTGAACCTAAGAATATTCTCAAATTTATTAGAGAAATAGGGCTGGATGAAATTCTGTAATCCGCAAACCCAGCGGAGCTTTGAGAAGGAGGTACAATAGATCTGATCTAGGTCGCAGTACGCATCTCCACCACACAACATTAACATTAACATCAGTTCAATTTTATCAAAAATTCTTTATTTTTTCGGCAATTCAAAATAAACTTTAGCCATTTGATTAACAGCATTAAATTAAATGCGTTGCTTTGAAGAAATTGTTTTATTAGCTTGAAAAAATATACGTATGCTAACTTGATATAAATTTATTCACGCTGATAAACTCGTCAATCAATCGAAATAAAATTTCATAATTTTAATAAATATAATTAACAAACTACTACTCGATTGAGTCAAGTACACAGAATTTAATTTTCGTAACGATAAAATGGATTATAAATTTCAAAAATCATTAATCATGACAACAAAAATAAAGGCTTTGCATTAAGGTGGCGTCATTTGCTTTTTAGAATTTTATATAATTTTATTTCAAGTACAAAACAAAGTTAAGTACATAAAATTCGCGAAAAATTGAAAATTCAGTGCAATTTTTTAAGAGTGTGGAGGCTTATTCTCTCTTTTACATTATTAAACCTACTGTAAATGTGATCTTGTGAAATACAATTTTCTTGCTCTCTAATAAGAGCCACAATTTTGCCACAGTGCAACTTCACCACAGCACTCTCGAGAATATTGTCAACACGAGAGGTCCTACTCTACTAGATACTACTCTACGCTGCCCCCATATGGGTTGAAGTTACTAACTTTAGCTCGTACCTCCGGTGCACCTAATCAGTTTATCTTATGTGCCCTCAGAATCTGCTATGCATTCTGAATAGTATCAACGCATGCAGCAGGTACTCCCCCAATAAACCTTCTGGCAAGAGAGAACTAGTTCTGTGATGCGCTCCCACAAGACATATCCAAGACCTCGCGACGTAAAATAGAAAGAGAACGTAGTGTTTCTGTGTGGCATATGAGCTGGGACGCATCACAAAACGGACGATGGACGCACCGTCTTATTCCAAATTTGGAAAGATAGCTGAACAGACGACAAGGGGAGGTGGATTACTTCCTTATCCCAATACTAACTGGACATGGGTGTTTTAAATTTTACCTTTTAGATTTAAACACGACAAAAATCTGTTTTGCACCTTTTGTGCACGGAATGTTATTGAAGACGTAGAGCATGTTGAGAACACGCCAGAGAAAGAGTTGAGTTGAGTGAAAGGGTGAGCAAGTCGCCAACAGTGGAAATATTAATGAACATAATGCTTAACTCGGAAGAAGACTGGATTTCAGTATGCAATATGGCATTCACCATAAACAAAGAAATACGTCGCGTAGAAAGACTGCACAGATCTTTTGACTCTAGATGACATCCTAGAAGGGGCCTTCGCTGGCATTTTGCCTGCATGAAGAAATACTCACCAACAGTTCCATGCAGGAAATCCGGAAACAGGGTTAAGGTTTTAGTGGATGAATGTTCTATGTTTAGTGGAATTCGGCTTTCAACGCTTTCCCCCTTGTATAACTAAAAACAAAATACTGTCATCATTTACACAAACTCTGCGATACGTTTAAGATGTGTGCATAAAATGTTGCATGTGTTAGTATTTGACTTGGGGCCGGCAGCACTTTGCAAAAAAAAAATCAAGACCACAAGCACTTTAAAGTATTTCAAATAACTTTTTATTGCAATACTTGTGTGTGTGTGAGTTGATTTTGATTGATTAAAGGATGCTTCTAATAAAGCCAACTTCTGCTTACTTACCAAACGTTACATAAATTGTCCCTTAAGACATCTCCATTATTTGCCCGATTTAGCCAAACTTTGTCTCAATTTTTCCCATTTATCGTTACTTCCGGTTTTTTGTTTATAGACATTTCATTTTCAACTGTTTCTATATAATCTTATCAACTTCAGCTTATGGTTTCGCACTTTCAAACGTGTTAAGAGTATTTTGAGCTGTTTAACCCTTTTTATTTTTTTTTTTAATTTCTACCTTTTTCGGGTCATTTTCACACAATTTCTTTTATAAGCTCAAAATAAATAACGGTAAGAAATAACTTTTAAATATTTCGTTTACTGTTTCTGGCCTTCAGCATATCTTCCAAATGACATCGAGTGTTGAAATGAATGTTTGATTAAATTAAAATTTCAAGCTATTATTTAACTTTTATTATATTTGAAACGAAAAAACAAACACATACAACAAAAACATCTTTCTTCATGAGCTATAAAAATTTCTTCAAAAGTGTTTTAAGATTTTCCCCCTTATAAGCAATAAAAGCAATAAAACAACTTTGAAATTGTTGAAATATTATACTGTATCACTCGAAATCTATTTTATGAGTAGGAAATGGAGACAGGCATAAAATTTAAGGCAGATGAAAAAAAAAACATTTATTTTGATGGAGTTTAAATTCAACACCTAAAAATTACATAGACTTAAATTTTATTAACAGCAGACAGCTCTTTGTGTTTCCCTCTTCACAAGTGAAATGCGAGTTATGGCCATACTGAAAAAATTTATCAAGCTATTAATTTACACTACCTGATAAGCCCAGCATTTAATCCGTTTTTGTTATCCAATAGTTGTTTTAACTATATTGACTTTTCAGTGAATAAAAAAAAAATTGTTAGTTTTGGAAACACATCAACAGCTGCTGAATTACTGCGAGTATATTAAAAATGAGCGAGGATATTTTCATTAAAAGTCTAAACTGTGGACTTCAAATCTTTTTTCTTGCGATGTAATAATCAAAGAAATAATTCACAAAGTTATTCTTTCATTTCTATATAATTTTAATAATTAAATCTATAGTTTGGAAGAAAATTCTTTCTTTCGAAATAAAAATAAAGATATATATTTAAACGTATAATTGTTATATATAATAAAATAATCTCACCTTAAAAACAAATTGAAAAACTTTCACAAGCATTCGCAAAATACAATAATAAGATTCCAATAATTCTCAGCTTAAAAAATATAAAAAATCTTGATATGAGTCTATCACAATAATATAACAATAATAAACTCAATATTAAACTCAACAATATTAAACTCAAGAAAGAAATTTTTTTGGCCATTTCATAAGAAATTATTGAACCTTTCATAGGCGGCAAAATAACAAAGTATTTCGATAACCAAAAAAAAAATGCTCTAATTACACTAGGCGCCAAAATCGAAAAAATTGTCTGAGATCCACATCCCAATATACTTTTCTAATGGACTTCGGCTGAACACGAATATCACACACACAGAAAAATTTTGCATATTAAAATCATTGTGATGCATAGTTGATTTCATTTTACATGATTTTATATTTCATGGTGGCAGCGACATAAAAATCATTATGATTTTAAGTAAAATCATTATGATTTCATGTAGAATTATTGTGAAAACAAGTAAAACCATTATAGCATCACGTAAAAAGTTAATCAACACGATTGCGTGTAGAATCATTATGATTTCATGTAGAATCATTATGACATCATGTTGAATCATTATGAAATCTAGTAAAATTATTATTGCATCATGTAAAAAAAAAATTTTACGTGTTGAAGAAGTTCCGTTGTTTCTAGCACATTAGAAGTTTTATCGCGAGAAGTAGCTTCGTTAAAAATTAAAATAGTTTATAATAGCTGAAAAAGTAAGAAAAGTGGAATGAAAAGGAAATACAAGTGGTGGTAGTCGAATCCATAAACTTCGACGCACATGAACAAGGTAATGTGATATGTGACTTATGTTGCTATAACAAAATAATATCAAAATGCTGTATTACTTTCCAATAGAAACAGAAGCTTCAGTTGACTAGGAAAGTTTAAGGTACTTGTCTAAGGAATATAAACGGGAAGCTTTACCACCCATAGGACTTCGTGCACGTTATCGAGAAAAACTATTTAGTTGGAGAAAAATTGAGGTATGTTTTGAAATTATAAGTCGTAATTATTTTATTTTTCAATAAAACAAAACTAAATAAAACCAACTTGAAGTTCTTTTTATATCAAACTGAGGTTAGGATTCAGCTGCATTTCATAATGATTCAACATGACCATCATAATGATTTCACATGATTTCATAATGATTCAACATGACCATCATAATGATTTTACATAATTTCCTAATGATTCAACATGACCATAATAATGATTTTACATGTATTCATAATGGTTCAACATGAAAATTTGTTGCGATTTTTACATGAAAATCACAATAATTTTACTATAAATCTCTATGAAGCAAAATCATAGGGGAAACATGTAAAATCATTGTGTTTCTAGTTGATTTTACAATGATTGTTTTCTGTGTGCAATAAAACATTTTTCTATGGATAGATTTTTGAGATATGATCTTTTAAAAAGTGTTCTCCTTTTTCCAGGATATAGTGTCATAAATATCAACATATCCCGAGAACGGATTGACCAATTTCAAAAAACGAACCACCAACATATAATTAAATTACTTACAACTACTTTTAACAAATTTTGTCATTTAGCCTAGTAGTTTTGAAGCTATCAGAAGAAATTCCAGATATTTTTTTTTTAAATTAATGTCGAATAATGTTTCAATAAAAAATAAATCGAAATTACAAAAAACTGCTCAGTTTATCATTATGTATGTAAAGATGGTTTTTGAGAAAAAGCACGCAGTACTTTTGGAAAAAATTAATAGTGGAGTAATGAAGTTATGGACCATTGAGTGAAGATACCCAAATTCTACTTTTTTATGCCATTTGATGCCTGTTAATATAAACACATCTGAATTTAATTTTTAATTAAAAACTTTAATTTTTAATGTAATATGTATACATATATCTCCTTAAAAGTCAGAATAAGAAGAAAAATAATAAGAAGAAAAAAAAGGTAATAAGACAGAGTTCTTGAATTAAGGCAATTCCATTGTGACGGGTGTGATCATAATCTCAAATTTTTGCTTATAATTCAAATGTATTAAATTTCTTATTAAAAAGAGGGCTGCGACTCCAAAGGTTGTTAAGTTTACAAACGTAAAATAGTAGATCGACATTGAAAGAACCCGTTTTCTGCTCAGAATGGCAATCAAAAGATTGTTACGGGTGTAACCTTAAATATATTGTGCAAAATGTATCTTCGAGCGTAAACAATAATTTTGGTATGATACATTCTTTCACCCAGAGAAAAAAAATAGTAAAATCAAAGAAAATACACATTGCTTCAAAGACTTTTACTGGTTAGAATGTGTCCAAAGGTAAAACAGCGTTACGGCAAAGGCACAAAGATTGTTAGATTCCCAAGAATAATATATTTTAAATCAAAAACTTAAACTTTTGTTGCAAAGACGTACGTCTTAAAAAAGCATGGAAAAAAGTCTTAAAAGTAAAGAAAATGTGCTTTGGCACAAAGACTTTTATTCGTTAAGGTAAAGACGCAGACTGTTAAATCATAAGAAAATATACTTAAAACCAAGGATTTTAATGCTTGTAGCAAAAGATGTACGTCTTAAAAAAAACATGGAAAAAATCTTAAAATTAAGGAAAATTTACTTTGGCATAAAGACTTTACGGCAAAGAAGCAGACTGTTAGATTCCCAAAAAAATTCTTAAAACTAAGTATTTAAATGCTTGTCGCAAAGACGTACGTCTTAAAAAAACTTGTTGCTGCATTGAATAGAAACACGTGCATTTTTCACGAAGAAACAAATTAAACAATTATATTTTCATTGCCCAAATAAGATAAATATGTTCTTAACTAATTTGGGTAATGAAAATGTAATTGTTTAATTTATTTTTTCACTAGCTTTAAGCGTATCATCGAACACACAAAAACCGACTGAACAAATTGCCGAAATCTAAAACAAAGCAGCATGAGCGACAAAACGAACGAAGAAAAAAAACTGTTGAATACAAGCGTTGCTTTTTTGTTGCCAGTGTGGCCATTTTAGCTTTTTCCAGGCTATATTTAGCCTATTTTTTAGCGGGTTAGCCTGTTAATTTACGATTTAGCTTCATGGTTTCTTTTTAGCCTTTTTGCCCTTTGAAAACAACTTTTTCTGTCTTTTTTAAGAACTGTTTACCTTTGAGTTTTGTGGATCCACTCTGGAGCCATGCCCTTTGCCTATTATTTTGTAAGTCCTTTTAACACATCGATGTCATTGACAGGGGGTGAACGGACCCGACGTGCATTACCATAAGCTTTACAATTCTTATGGAAGATATCATGTCCAAATGACATGGCCGTATCTTACTACACAATTGATTTCAAATGTTGGAAAAAGTCTTTACAATCTAACTAAAGACGAGTCTACTGACATTTAGACTGTTTCAAAACTTTTAATTTAACTTTCATTTATTTCTTATTTCATGTTTTAGAAGTTTAGATCTGGTGGGTGTGTACTAGAACGGAGTACTTGATGTCCATGACCTTTGGAGTAAACACATTGGTCTCCTCAAGACACAAACATCGATATATGCATCATACTTTAAGATCAAACTCTAAATACTGAAGTTATGACAAAAAATTTAAAAGGTTCGAAAGATTTGAAAGAAGTACGTTCGGCAAAATAAATTTAAAATATTTTTTTAAATAGTTCTACTGGAATAATCAAAATGCTTACATAAGAAAAGGTAAAGTATTCTTTGCGAGTTTTAATTTTCTGACATTAGTGGTACATTAGGATGGTAAGAACTGAGCTTTGGTGGATAAGTACTAAGCCTGGGTACTTGAGGTCAATGAGCTTTGGAGCAAAAAAAAAATAGTCTTCTCAAGGCAAGAACATCGATAGCCATAACATATTAAGATCTAAGACTGTAGATGTCGAAGATATGACGAATTATTTGTAAAATAATTTTTACACAATTACCCCTAGGTTAGTACCTATTCAAAATAAATATTATGCTAAAAATCTGTTTGTTTTTTAGAGTTTTTTTTCAAGTCATTTAGCTTTTTTTTACTTTTTTTAGCCGGTTTAGCTTTCTTTTTTTTAAGCTCGTGGCCACACTGGTTGTTGCTGCAATGAATAGGAACACTTGCATTTTTCACGTAGAAACACATTTAAAAATTATATTTTCATTGCCTAAAAAGGTTAATTTGTTCTTAAATATTTCAAACAATAAATAAAGCATTATTGAATTGATGTTATTTGGGCAATAAAAATGTCATTTTTTAATTTCTTTCTACGTGAAAAATGCAAGTGTTTCTATGAATTTTATCAACAACAAAGCAACGCTTGTTTTCAACGGTTATTTCTTCGTTCGTTCCGTCGCTCGTGCTGCTTTGTAATAGATTCCGTTGGTTTCTGCAGTCAGTTTTTTTACGTTCGGGGGTGGATGAAGATGTACAGGCGCGTCGTGGTGGCTGCAGCAAATAATTTGCGTATGTCAATTTCTGCGACAAAACGAACGAAGAAAAAAAAAGGTTGAAAACAAGCGTTGCTTTGTTGTTGATAAAATTAATAGAAACAATTGCATTTTTCACGTAGAAAGAAATTAAAAAATTATATTTTCATTGTTGAAATTACATCAATTCAATAATGCTTTATTTATTCCTTAAAATATGTAAGAATATATTAACCTTATTTGGGCAATGAATATATAATTTTTTACTCAAAATTTTCTTATTCCTCGTATACAAATATGATTTTGAAGAAAAAGTTCTTCAAAATTACAGACTTTGTCTTTAAAACAATATTACTTACCTTAAAAAAAAACAAATAAAAATTGTTGATTTTACATAATTTTTTCAAACCCCTGTTAACAAAGAATTATATCGTTACGGCAAATATTTTATCTTTACGGCAAAGTTTGTTTCTTTGATTTAGTTTCAAAGAATTTCAGTCCTTTGTTTCGAAGATGCAGCACTTGCATAGTTAAAAAATAAATCATTAGTGCAACGATTTTTTTTTTGTGGCACAGATATGTTGGTTACAATTTAACAAGAACTTTTTTCTTTGATTTTAAGGCTTTCATTTTTTTCGGTGTTGTAATATTTTTGACCGTTTTTAATACTTTTTGTCTACAACACAGTTTTAACTTTAATATAAACGTTTTAGAAAATGTGACGGGTGTGACCAAAAATACAAATTGAAAAATTTGAAGTGATATGACTTTTTTTTGACTTTGATTATAAAGATAAAAATTTAAAATAGATATTTACTTATTCGCTATTCATTCCATCATAGATAGCAGAATACTTCAGGCGAGAACATTAAAATGAAATATTTAAAAAAAAAAAAAATATGTACCGCGAACATACACATAGACATCTATTGATCGAGTTTAAGCAAAATTAAAAAACAATGTTTTTGGTAAGGGTCGTCTGACGTGGAATCGCCCATTAGCAAGAGATAAAATAAAGACGAGAAAATGATAAAATAGAAGTTCAGAAAAGAATTCAACATTTAATTTATTGTTTTTTGATACGAAATGGCGGGTAATATATAAAAATAATTTTGTCGCTTTTTTTTGTCGATTTTATTCCGAATCAGTTTTTCTTATGAGAAACCAAATGTCGCCCATCATATTTGTATTCCAGGATCCTTGATAGCGTCTATGCATGAAAATAGTGTTGCTCTCTTGCTCATTTCACTAGTTTTTATTTACAAAAATTAACAAATTTAATTAGACCGTGTATAAAGTGCTCGCTTACGACCGAACCGGGAGAAAATATTTTAAAAGATGCACTTAAGCCCGTATAATACTAAATTTTTTTGTCCAATTTCAAAATCTGAAAACAAGTGGCGCGTGAGCTAGACAGATATATATTGTTGGAACAGGATGAAAACATGCATCGTGCCACTTTTTTACATCTTCGCAACGTGACTATTTTATCTCTCTGTTCTTCTTGGCTGCGGAAGAAAGAGCTCAAGCTTGTTTTTGACACTTAATATTTGATCAAAACTTAACGAGAACGAATTGAGAGAAACGTCAAAAATAATGCATTGAAAATGCTGTCCGTCGCACATTTTTTTGTCCTATTCTTACTATATGCGTATATACTCACACTTCTTGAATTTTAGGTTTAGCATTATTTCAACTGCTCTAGTTTCATTTTCAATGAATACAAATTAGACAATACAATGAAGTATCACACGGGCTTTACTGTGATATGGAATAGATAACTGTACGTGGTGGCATTTTTTGACCTATGGCGAATAACTCAAAATTTCCAGGAATTTACGTTCTGGCGCCGCCAACCAAGCATGTAGCGCATTTTTGTAATTCTCAAAAGTACAGCTATTCAATAGTAGTTAGCTATTCAAAAGATATAGGTTTGTTGTTGGCTGTAACAAAGTGTAAGCAACAACACGGGCACGGATTCAGGGGGACGGGAACATGATCCCCGCTAGAGATTTTGCTTGTTTTTAACTGAAATTCATTAATAATACGTTTGCAAAAAGTTACTATACCCCGATCCGTTCAAACGGGTGGTGGGCGTGTCTGTTTCAGATTAAAAAAAAATTAATAGATAAACAAATAAATTTAATGATAATTGGGTTCATTGAATTTGAAATATGTGCTTATTGAATAAAAAATTATAATGCGGCACAAAATGGAAAAAAGCACGTAAAAAGCACGAAAATTTTAACATGTCTTAACGGGCTTACTTAACATATTTTTAAACATTTTTAATCCTTGTCTTTTTAATATTGTAAAATAAATAATTATAGTTTAAAACCGAGACATTGACATAAACCGACAACAAAAACAAAATTTGTATAACCAGATACTTAAAATTCTTTTTGGAGGAATTCCGTATGAACCGACGCAACATTGACTCATTCGTGTATACAGATTTAACATCGATATAATACCAGCCAAGGTATGAAACCGCGTGTTAAATGGATAAGCTTTCTTTTCCGTTTGAATCTCCAAAAAGTGCAGACACAACAAGAAATTCGTAAGACAAATAAAAAGTCTAAAAAGTTTTTAAATGTGGATTTATAATTAAAGTGTTAAAATTTTCACATAACCTTCAACATAGTTAACAGAGATTAGTTGATACATTTGATTTTTTTTAAATGAAAAGTAAGTAAGAAATATAAAGATAAAAATTAACACAAAAAAAAATTGCGTAAAATTTTTTTAGTACAAACTTAATATTTTTTTTATTAGATCATTTGCTAAAGTAAGCACGAGATTCACGGATCAAGAATATAACATAAGCTGGGAATTCTAATTGGAAGAAAAGCCCAACCAGCGCTTTAAATATTCCAGATAGCTTTTACTCTGGATATACTAACTTTTTTGCACGACCAAGCAGTCCCTTGCGTCCTCAGCTTTCCTATCCGCAGCTAGAACTTGTCCCGCTATCTTGCCTCACGCACTTCTTGCTCAACCAAAAAAATAGCCCGAGATCAGTTTCAACAAGACATTATTTGAGACAAGTTGTATAAACGCATCGAGTTCGAAAAAAAAAGAAAAGAAGGAAAAAAACAACAACAAAACTTTAAGTTTAATGTTGTATATTGAGTTAAAAGCTAGTGGTTTTAAATTTTGTTTCAATTACCCTAAAAAAACAAAAAATAAATAAAACAAATAAGATCTGAAAAAAAAGAATCTATAAGGGTTAAGAAAAACGAAAGAAAATAAATTAATTATTTTTAAAATCTTATCTTAAATTATAGTATAATCAACAAAACCACAACCAGTATCAACACATCGACATCTTATGGAAGGCCTTTCAGCAGTATCGAGGATGTAATGTAAGTGCTCATATTCATTCATTAATTTTTTTTTAATAATATTACTTTAATCTAACTGAAAATTTTAATATATAAATAGTGCACTGCATACTGTTGCAACACCCTGTTTAATTTAAAATTTTATTGCTTAAATAGACACTTGCTAGTGTAGATATATAGTCAAAGCTTACTCTTTAGCACGTCGTGAGAGTGGATCTTGTTACCATACGCTTAAACATCAGCGAAAAAAGAAAAAAAAATAAGAAAGCTTTTACTACTCTCCCGCAAACTCAATCTCTTATAGTAGCAAGCTGTCATCGGTGGTTTGTTTACATCGCCTAACTTGCATTAAAATACTTGCATAACGTTTTGTTTTGATTCTTCGCTTATATATTTTTTTTTTCGTTTTCTCTAACCGGTTCTAATAAAAACAAAGAAGTTAAAACATAATGCTCGATTTTTAGCTGCCTTTAGTTTACTTACATTTTAAGTTTTATTTTTACTATTTTTCTAAACGAAATCGCCAAATACTTTATATCACCCAACCAAACCACTAGTTTTTTTTTTGTTCTACAGGTTATATTAAAATTATAATATTCATTAATTTTGCCAACTGCATAAATAAGGCAATAGTTAGTTTAATTAAAATGTTCAAAAATAAAAATCTAAAAAAAAAAACTATTTGTTAGTATTTAGAGATTAATAACATGTTGCTATTTTTATTTTATTTTTGTCATCTATGTAAATAATTAGTATTCACATTTTGAAGATACATTTTAAATTTAAACCTTAAAAAAATATGAATTTCTGTTTTTGTTATTTAAAATATTATTGAATAAATAGAGTTGGTTAAAATGACGTGCTAAAATTTTTTTTCTCCTGTAGTAGGTGACGTAAGCTAAAATAGATCGGGACTCTTTTATAATGGTCAAAAAGAGTTATGGAGGGTGTGTAAAGAGCGCGGATCTGATTTACATCTAAAGATCGAGTGCATATCTTGTTTGTGCTATAAGAAAAAAATCATTTTCATATGTTTAATTTCTGGGCTAATGCTTGTCACATTATTTTGCTTCTCTTGGTAGTATTAGCCATTTGGTTCAATTCATGGATTGTGTTCTATTTTTTTTATAAATATTGTTTGCTTCAGAAACTCTGATGATTAAATGTTTCCAGTGCTGCTCTTAAGGGTAAGGCGGTCAAGAATCTCCCCAGGCTGATAAGCTAGCTGCTTAAACGGGTCCCGCCGACTGCGTTCTGCCCTGGTACAAGTCAACTTTGGTTGGCCATTGGTAAAGGTTACAAAATGTAGAATTTTGGTACCTTCACTCAATGGTCCATAACTTAATTTCTCTACCATGAATTTTCTTTAAAAGTACTGCGTTCTTTCAAAAAATTATCCTCACGTGCAAAATGATAAACTGAGAAGTTTTTTGCAATTTCGATTTTTTTTTTTGTATAGTGAAACATTATTGGACTTGATTTCTTTCAAAAAAAAAAATAGAAAAAAAATCTGAACTTTCTTCGGATAGCGTCAAAACTACTAGCCAAATGACAAATTTTGTTGTAAACAGTTGTTAGTAATTTAGATATCCTTAAATATTTAAATATCCTTAATAGACCTAGAGCCTGAATAACAACAAACAAAAATTTTTATAAAAAAAAAATTAAGGTCGAATAACAAAAAACAACTTACAATATCCTTAATTTTTTGTTTCATTTTTTAAAATTGGTCAATCCGTTCTTGAGATAGGTTGATATTTATGACACTTTATCCTGCAAAAGGGGGAAAAATTTTCAAAAGGTCATATCTCAAAAACTTATCCATAGAAAAACTTTGTATTACAATATTCGTGTTAAGCAGGCCAAAACCATAAGAAAAGTATAGTGGCATGTGGATCTCAAAAATAGTGGCGCCTAGTGTTATTAATCTTATCTTAAAAATCAAACGATAGTGACACTGTTCAACTCTCAAACAAAAATTCAATCTCTTATTTTTCAATCCTAATATTAATAAAGTACATAGTTAAATATTAAAATAATAAATTTGCTTGATAAATAGTTTAATTCCTCTGGACCAAGTTACCCCAGTCGTGGTTAAGGCAACTAATTTTGAACTAGTTCCAGATGTTGGTGAAGGTATTTTACACATTTGTTCGAAGCCTTTGGTATTGTATGTAGTTTACTTTCAGCACATTGTCGTCATTTTGAACTGTCATTTGGTCAGTGTCTGGCCTGTCTGTGGCAAAAGATGGCGCAAAGTCAATGTCCGTAAAAATAAGTCGATTAAAAGAACAAATGGTACTCGTTGAAAATTCTGACACAATATTTTGAGAAGAGATAGCTGCTGTCAAACTAGTCTTAACTATAGCTGGTATGTCATAATTTGACAAGGTTTTTCCTGGATAATTTTTCATCTTATCGTATCAAGTAACATTCACATATAGCTTTAAAGAACCGTAGCTAGTGGAAGTAGTGCGGAGGAAACGACAATACTTTAACGTCGTTCACAACAAACATTTGAGCTTCCAGAAGGCTAAATTTTGAAATTTAAAGAGGTTCAACCTCCATATCGCTTCTAGTGCACTTGTGCATGAGATTAAACACTTTGTTCCTCAATAAGGCTTCCATGGCACTTGTGAATGCAGGTTTCAAATATCGGAGCATTGAACTTATTTCTGTTGTTTCGATGAAGCCCCTGCGAAGCACTTTATCAAGAATTACACATTTCCGTGCAGTTGTTGCTACGAGAAAACCTTTGTGAAGTACTTTATCGAGGTTATCTGGCTAACCAATTTAAACTTGTGACAACAAGTCTTATCGAAGCTATTTTTGTGAAACTCATAACTCGCTTGTAACAGCAAGTGTTGTAGAGGCTGTATGACGCATAAATGGAGGACGATGGCGTCTGCTTGTATTATCGAGGGACTGCGCTGTTAAAATCAGCGCCGCAATTTTTTGTCATATAAGAGTGAATAGTCATCGCGTGCATACGTAAAATAAATGCGCTAATAAATTATATAAAAAATTAATACACAATATATAAAATATATTATGACTTCTGTGTGGAAGAAAGTACGACGATTGGGTACGTTTCGCAGAAAAGAAAATGAAACTCGATTTTTTTAATCCCTACTGAATATAAGTATATTTTTCTATCCGTGCAGAGAATGAGAAAAAGCATTAGAAAAAGCGTCATTTAGATCGTGAGCGTCATGGCAGTATAGCCAGGTAGGCTCGATAAGGAGTGACTTTAAAAAGTACCCCCCCTTGTATTCTGTGTTTGTTTTGATTCCTTTTCGACAGTACCTATAATTCTGTCGAAAATTGATATCAAACGAAAAAAGTTAAGCTTACATCCATAGTTGCCAGATGCAGTACTATTGTAGTTACACTTTAGTACTTAAGTATTAATACTACTACACTACTATTTTGTATCATATATGTAGTTTCAAGAAATCAATAGGCACGATTCCGATTACCGGGGCGCCAAGATTTGAAAATGCAGTTTTAAGGAACTCATTGAGAAAATAAGATATACGAAAGTAATTATCGATTAGCTATCGAGCTATCGATTTTAAAATTTTTTTTCTTTCTAAAATATCTATGCAAAAAAACGTCCATATCTTTGCCAATAACCAATCGATCTTAAATATTGACACGTTAGTTGAAAGGCTATTTCATGGAATTCATTATAAAATTATTTCAACCTAGAATAAATAAATCATATATTTTATACACCAAATAAAAGATTAATTTTCAGACTTCAATAATTTACTCTCCATAATTCGTAGTAGTAACGATAGTTTTTGAGAAAATACCGGTTTTATGTAAGAAAATATTTTACTTTTACATACAAACAGCTATAAAATGTGAAATAGTCTAAGGATTTGGATAAGAGCCCGAACAGAACCAAAGTGGATGTCGGTTGTTGGATTCGCCGTGCAACAAAATACATGAAAATACATGCAGCCGCCAAAAATGAAACCGCTGTAGAAATGCGCGACGGGAACACGCCAGAATAAAATCGTTTCTAATTTTTCTCTGACGGCTGGCGGATCTCTCTCTGAGTGACTTAAATGTTGCCATATTTTTGCTAAAGATTGTGTACATTCAGTGTTATTTTCTTAGTTTTTTCTAAGATCTGACATTCTGGTTTTGTGCCTGTGTTGCATTTATGTCAATTCAAAGCAAAATATAAAATAGATTGCATCATTCCCAAAATGCAACCGTTATCCGAAAACCGCCACCGCTCCAACTCAGAACGGGTTCTCAGCTTATTTCGCCGAGAGGGGACAGCCAACCGATTTGGTTCTATTCGGGCTTTAATTTAAAATTTTTTTGAAAACTTTTATTAGCTCTAAATAGCATCAATAAAGCATAACAATCAATATCGGTTATATATTAAGAAAAATATAGCCAGTTTTCTTAAAAGATCTTATAAAAAAATAGAATTCTCTCAAAAAATTGATAACTCGATAGCTAATCGATATATCGATAATTTTTTTCGCTAAAAATGAACCCCTTTTTAAAGCCTTTTTTAAATTTTAACACACAAAGTATGCACGGCAACCCATATCAACATTTGCATTAAACTAAGGCATTAAGTTAGCAAAAAAATACTGCAGCAAAAGCATTTCAATTCACAACGTTAAGAAGAACAAGATTTCAAATTTTGAGAGCGTCTCTTCTATCGAGCCTACCTGGTTAATATTCCTTGGTGAGCGTGAGATTCACAAAAGTCATAATTAAGCTATTTATGTGAAGAAAGTTACCACATTTTTGTTATTAACCCTTTATCCCGTCGTGTTGCAGATCTGCAACATTAAGGAATTGCTCTAGAAAAATAACTCAAATAGAAAAACTGAAGTCCGAATTCTTATAAATGACTCACAAACATTCTAAACAACTCTAGCTTTTCAATTAGAGAGTAAATCAATCAACAGTTATTTTTTATTTTTAGTTGCAACAGCGTGATTTTGAATTTGGCAGCAGTTTGTGTTTTGCAATATTTTAAATGTATTTGTAAATGACAAAAACTGTTATAAAAAGTGTTAATAACTAAAATAAAAGTTTAAGAGCTTTTTGGTGAGTTATTAAACTACACTTATCATGAATTACTATATTAAAAGCAATGTTATATTCCCTGAAATATGTTAATGTTTTAAACTGTAAAAAAATTGTTTGCAAATATTTGTATAAATAAAGTATTATTTTTAAAACAAAAGTTTTGTTTTTCTTTATTTTTAAGACAGTTTGAGAGATTTTTAGGTAAAAAGTTGAAATTGACAATATTGCGCGATATAGGGTTAAGTTTTTTTTAAATTTTAAGCTAAATTTCTTATAACGGACAGTTAGTTTATTGTGAAAACATGGCTAAAAAATTTTGAATTACTTTGATTGATTTTATTTTCAGTAAAGCAACATTTTTGTATTACAATAGTGGTCCAAAACACAAGTTTTTAATCAAGCATGCAAAATTATTTTGCTTTTTTCGTGCATCTAATTTCCCTTGTCAGCACAATAATATTTTATTTGTAGTTTCCGTCACGATTGTGCTGAGAAGCTCCCTAAAAAGTACTACAAATCTAAGGCCGCGTTCATAGTGAATGCTTCTTGCTGAGCCGAGCCGAAAAACTAGAGCAATCGAGAACATGCATCCCTTTTGCACCAATGTGTTTTTGAGTTTCAGTTAAGATCGTGGCTTGCGTGGATGAGTGTGACTTGCGTGTGCAGGCAAGGCGCATTATTGATATTAAGCTCATATTGTAAAGTTGACTTCTCATACGGGACTTTTGCACTTTCATTATAGAAAATAGTTGGTCCCAAGAGAATGTGCTTCCAAACATTGCAATAATACCTACTTAAAACAAGCGTATATAACAAAATTTTTTTAACACACTTTTTTTAGAAATCTATAATGTTTGTTGAATTCCCAAATTCGAAATTTAAATGAAACGAAAACTAAAGTTCAAGGTGATAAATTAAAATTTAGCTTATTGCAACTCTAGTTCCGGGAGCTTTAGGTTAAGTGAGTTTTCCAATGCAGTTACCTCCTCAGTAAAGTCACTTTAAAATGTTCATATCTTGAGGCAAGGAAAAAAATTTAAAATTGTTTTCTCTAATCTAAAAAAAAGTTGGCGATCTAAAAAAAGCTTATTTTTGAATTAACGCTTAAATTGAATTACTTTTTTTTCACGTTAAGGCTAAGTTTAAAGAATTTTTTAATATAGCTTTAAATCGTAACATTATAAATAATAGTATAATATTATATTTGATAGAAGTAATATTAACCCACCAATGCCCAGTTCCACCTATAGGCGGATTACCCTAAAACCGATCGCTATAAAACAGTAGTCTGTGAACAATTTTTCAAATGGTTTCTTTCAGAATCTAGCTGAATCTGTAAGCTACATTTCAGTTTTTCTCGCTGAATTTAAATATTATTTAAATTAAATTATTTTTTTACTCGAAATTTTTAGCTCGATATTTGGTAAATAAAAAATACATTAATTAAAGTGAGATAGAAGTGAAAAAATGATACCAGTGAGTAAGAAGTGGTTTTTTTTAATTGAGATAAAAAATATGTAAAACAAAATGCAATGTTTTAAAAAAACGTTAACATTTTCACTTGTAGTTGATATTTTCACCTGTAAAAAATGAACGAAAAACTAAAATTAAAAACGAACGTAAGATTCGTATTTCTTGTCCCTAAATTAGTTTAATCTGATTTGTAGCTCAAACAAAAAATGTGGCATTAGTGTGTTAATATGTTAATATGAAAATTATCGTTTGTAGTTATTTTCAAAAAAAAAAGGGACAGATACCCCAGTATGAAAGCCTTCGGTGATACAAAAAACCGTTTGATAACTTTAATCGTAAATACTTTGCAATAAATTCAGAGCAGTGACCGTAATGATTATGATTTTTATCATAAAAGTCTACAAATAATCGTTATATTTTGGCCGATTCTGTTGGGATATAAAATATCAGTTAAAATTTTACTTTTATTTTTCAATAAAATATTATAGTTAAAATTTAAATTTTAGTTTTCCGACCAAAAATAAAGATTTAAAATTTGATAGAGCTATTTTTTAACTTTTATAATGGTTTAAATTTTCAACATTTTTTATACAGAAAAAAAACATTGCTATCGAGTTTTATACCATTGCATTGCATCGCTTATTTGCTTGTTATTGCACATTATTTTTTAATTCATTTCGCAAACGAGTGAGACAGTGACTACTAGCAGATGATATAACAATTTAAAGTTTACGTCTACTTTTAATCGAAAAAATAAAAGGATCATTTTAACTGTTATTTTTTATCGAAATAAAATCATTCAAAAAATAACGATCATTTGTTGACTTTTTAAAAAAATTTAAAAATTAAACTCCTTTTAGATTATTATTCCTTAGCTAACAAGCATCACACTCTGATATTCAAATATCTAATAGACTAATTATTTCCGTCTGACGTTTTGAATAGAAATTTCGAAAATAACTGTTATTTTTGGACCTTGATCCAGAGACAGTATTGATTATGCAATTTCTAATAAAGAGCCAAACCTTTTTAGTTATCTTTTTATTTCTAAAATTTTGATAAAAAAATATTTTTTGTTTTTTACTATTTTTTGCAAAATTAAATGCTAAAATTTACCTGATATTCTAAAATGTGAGAGGATCTATGACCTGGGAGGAGAGGACCTGTGAAAAAAGGTAACACAAATTGGTCAATATTTTTGTCTATATATTTTATTTTTGAACGATAAATATTAAAGGCTGTAGGTAAACAAAAAGGTTTGAGCAAAAACAAATTTCTGAAAAAGACCTCCACACAAACCGGGTTGTAGGACGTAATTAAACGTCAAAAGAACACCACTTTTTGTAGCTATGTCAAATAAAAAATCCCTTTTAAGGAATAATTTTAATATGCTGAATGTGCAACATTGTTTTTTCATAACAGCATGCTCTCGCTCTCACAGTTTCTGTACATCTATGCTTTTCTCAAAATTGTTCGTTCCTTTTCCGGCTCATCCCTGAATTTATCCTGTAGACAACAAAGTGTGCTGCCTGTGCTCTGTCAACGCAAGGGTAAGAATCAGTGATCTGCAAGCGATGGCATTTTCGCTACTTGCAATCTACCCTCAACAAATACAGTGACAGTCTGACCGCACTACGCAAGCGCTGCGATTGTTGTGTCGAACATACTTGCAACATTGAAGCCAACTGTGTGTGAGCGTGTCGTAAGACCACAATAATGCATGTTCGAGTTGTTGGTTTGATAACCAGCGCAGGGTCTTTTCAACTTCTGGTATGCAATGGTAAGTATGGTCATTTACAAGCAACAAAACAAAGACATAAAGCGTAACTCCTGCATAAAAAAACCAGCGTTTATTTTGTTCTCCGAACACAAAGTATTTGCAGTAATATTGCAGTAATATTGCAGTTACTTTGCGTGACTTTTGAGAGCTTGTAGCTCATAAGCTAATGGTTCAGTTCAGCTGATTTCTTTTTTAAAATAAATTATAAAGTTTAATTGAGTGAGCAATAAAATTTGTTTAGTAAATTTTTAAAGATATTTATTAAACTTAGTTTTTTAAGAAATTATATCAGACGCCATTTTACTATAAAACACCTTTAATCACTGATTTTGATAAGATTTTTTATGCATGCAGATCTTTAATAAAGCTACAACTTTTGTTCAATTGTTCATAATTTTGAAATAATAGGGTTGCCACCTAATAATGTGTCTTTTTAAGAGTTTAAAACTGATAAATGACGTTTAAAATTCTTGAAAAGATATATTATTAGGTGGCAACCCTATTATTTCAAAATTTTATAATTTTGAAATTCTGACAATGGATTCGATTTCAGCGACCCATTTTTGGTATAAGATTTTTTTTTTGCCAGCCCCGAATTCATAAAACTACAAAAAATTAAGGTGGCAACCCTATCCACCATCTTTAATTTTAAAATTCTAACTTTAGATTCGAAATCAGCAACCCCTTAACACTGATAAATGACGTTTAAAACTCTTGAAAAGACATATTATTAGATGGCAACCCTATTATTTCAAAATTTTATAATTTTGAAATTCTGACAATGGATTCGGATTCAGCGACCCCTTAACACTGATAAATGATGTTTAAAACTCTTAAAAATACATATTATTAGGTGGCAATACTGTGGTAAAAATTTATGTGGCAACCCTAACCTCCATCTTAAATTTTAAGACTGTGACATTATATTCAAAATCAAATCCGTTGTCAGAATTTCAAAATTACAAGAATTCGCAAAAATAAAAAAAATTTAGGTGGCAACTCTATCCGCCATCTTAAATTTTAAAGTTTGACATCATCTTCGAAATAAGTTACCCCTAAAACTTCCTAAAACTATTTACTCTATTCATACTGAAGTAATCTACAAACACTTGAGTAAAAATGCAGTGTACGCGCTGATTTCATCGTTCGTAAGCTTACTTTTGTATCACTGCTTAGCCGAAGTTGAAATCAACCTGCAATGGAACACGAGGCAGTAGCTCAAAATAATGCGTAATTATAACGATTGCCGTTCGTGCGCTGTGGTTTATACACTTAATTATTTTATGCAAACATCCATACTTTCCACTGAAGTCGAAGCACACATCACACAGTGCTTGACTTTGGTACAATTGGCTAATGCAACATGCTTGATGTTGTAAGTGAGCTCGATGGCGTAGAATATGTTGCATGGTATTAATGATATTGAAGTCATACAAAAACCAAGTATGTACTGGGTGTAAAAGCAGTTGCAGTTCATCGCTGCAGGTCTCTGGTAAGAATTGTGCACAGCCCTAATCTAAAGTATATATTTGTGATGTTCTGTTTTCTCAAATCTTTGTAACAGTGCTTAACAAACGCTACGTTAGAATTAATATTCGTTCAGTGTTTTACATACAGTTGGTCCCCTTTCGACCACGTACGAAACAATAGTATATTTGATTTTATGAAATTCAATTTTTTAGCTGTATATATATGTATATATATGTATGTTCATATGTAAAATCATAACTCGGTAATTCTTCAGACTCGTGTTTATTAAAATCAAGGTTTGGCTCAATTTTTCACTTGTTTGAAAACCCAACTAAGTAACTTTAGTAACTCAACGACCCAGCAAAAATTTTTGATAAAATATGACATGCATTCTATATACACCTCCATCAGACATTTTATAGATTCAAGTGTGCTTGTTCTCCGCCTCGATCGAAAAGTGCTTTAAAGAGGAACTCTCACAAACTACTTCTGAAAAGCATTAAAATAGAATTTGAGTTCAATTAAAATTAAAAAAGAGGAATATAAGAAGCACAATATATATAAAAATATAATAACTATATATATTTTAGATATTTTCAGTGGGGTTCTTTAAACCCCAACAAAACACAACCACTTCCTACTTTCAACACCAAAATGCCGTAAAAAGCTGCAAAACGATATTCTACGTAGGATTAATTAAATCCCCAACAAAATCCAAACACTACTCATTTCCAATAACGAAATTGCGAGAAAATCAAGGAAAAGGGATATTTTCCGTGGGATTTTTTAAAACCACCCCAAATAACTTAAACCATTACATTCCACGGAATGCCTTCTAAAAGTTATCTTGGAAAACACTTAATAGATTCCTTTTATTGAAGGCCTCAAAGAAATCTTCCATTGAAAAATTCTGGAAGCACTTCTAGAGAAGACTAAGGAAAGCATTCCTCCCAATGACATGCATATGGTCAATTTTTTCTGTAGGCGTAACGGCCGAAAAAATAATTTTGCTCTGTATCGACTATATTCCGTTCATTTAAAAACCATACCATCGCAAAACATAAAAATCAAACCAGTGTGCATTTGTCACGCTTCATGCAGATATATTAATTTCGCCTGTGTCGAGCACCAAATCAAAATTGCAAAAAATTTAGATGGGAACAAAAAGGAACAAAATGTTACTTTAAAGACCACACATTTTAGCTCCTAGAAGAAGTGCAAGAAAACATTTTTTAATTTTTTAGATTTTAGTCGTTTATTTAATTCCTCTGTTTCGATATGGGTTTTTTATTTAGGTGTTTTCATTGCCAACTTCGGTAGTTTTTGAAGAAATGCTGACCTACCCAAAACTCACTTCGAAAAGATGTGATGAGAAAAAAACATACTTTAAAATTAAACAAAAAATTTTAAAATAGCAATTTAACTCATATGCTTTTCTGCAAAACAAAATTTAAAACAAGCGTGTTTAATTTTCAACTATAAGCTGATTTCTGTTTTTTGTATAATTTTTTATTTTTATTTCCTTCCAATAACAAAAAATACGTTGCTATCAGAGATTGAATTAAAAAATTATGTACAGTAGAATCATTGAAAATTATTGCCAAACATCTGAGACCCCGATTTAACATTTGAAGTTTTGAAAATATTTTTGAATTAGTCTTAGAAATATTGAACATAAGATGAGATACAAACTGATAATTTTATTTTGATATTGAAAATATTTCAAGCCGCAATGAAACGCAAACTTCATGTAATGAAGTTAAAAAATTTCTTATTCGGAGAGTCCCAGGAGTCGCTGATCACAAATCTGACTTCAAGAAACCGAAAAAGTTAAAAAAATGGCGGTTTAGTTTATTTGTTATAAATTTAACAACAATATTTTTAAATTATTTTTTAAAATATTTGATTTATATATTAAAGTTTTTGCTTAAAATTTTACGTTTAAATAAATGTGTTTAAACTTAAAATTTTTACAATGAAGCATATTTAAAAATATTGTTTTGAAAACAAAAACTTTTGTTTTAAATTAAACTTTAAAAACATTTGAGTTTAGCTTAAATGAAATGGTTTCAAGCTCTATTTCGAAAACAAATTATTTTAATATGAACACAAATTTATTTAATTTTAACACATATTTCCCTCAGTGTAACGTTAAAAACCATACATTTTTGCTCCTACAAGTGCAAGACAACATTTTTTTGTTCATTATTTAGATTTTAGTCGTTTACTTGATCTTTCTTCTTTGATATAGTTCTTTAATTTAGATTTTTCAGTCCCAATTTCGTTATTTTTATTTAAAAATTCAGATCTACCTCGAAACTCATTTCTAAAAATGTAACGTTAAAGACCACATAAAACTGATTACATTTTCTTATAATTACAAGTCTTGAGGCCTAGTTTTATATACGCATAGAACGGTTTTAGGTTTCATGAAATATCTTCAATATATTTGCAGAAATATGCATTTGAATGTTAGGTTAATAGAAAAAAATTTATCATATATTAAAAGAATGCCTTCTGGGTATAAAAATGGAAGGGATGGAATTTCCCTTCCACTTTACCTTCTTTTGGAAGAACTTGTTTTGCTGAAAAGAGATTTCCACAATAATTCATGTGACTGGATAATATAGATAATTTCTCTAATTTAGTTACTTTAAAAAATTGTTAGCATCTCATAAAGCATCTCCCACTTCTAGTAGTTTCAAACGTATTGACTTGCGTGTATAAAGTTATAGTCAAAACCAACTGAAGGTGGTTGCGGAACTGACAACGTCATCACATATTTAACAGTAGGTAGTAAAACAAAGAATAAATAACAGTTGCGTTCTTTGCATACAAAATTGTGTCAGTTTGTTTGTTAGTTTTATTGTGTATTTGCTTTGGTTTTTCTTTTTTTGTCATTCACGTATATTTACCTTTGTTATGGTTTGCTCGTGTCACTTCAGTTGCTGTTGCTGTTGTTGTTGTTGTTGTTGTTGTTTTTGTTGTTGTTGTTGTTGTTGTTGTTGTTGTTGTTGTTGTTGTTGTTGTTGCTGTTGTTATTGTTGCTACTGTTATGGGTGCGATCTAATTTTGTTTTTACGTCCAACTTGTTGCTTGTTGTATTTGTAAATCGTTACATTGAATAGGTAACGCATTCCAATTTGGCTAATTCCTAGAATCCTTTTGTTGATTCTGAGGTCAACAATTGCAAATATTTTTCAGCTTTTAATTGCATGTTGCCATTGTTTGACACTTAATTGTATTCTTTTGTTTATTATTACCATTGCTGCAGGAAAAATATTTTTTATGCCTATAAATTGGTCCATGTAAATGAAGAGATATTTTTATGCAACTAAATTGTAAGTTAATTAAATAGTATTTCTGTCTGACATCAGTTTAATCATGTTCAAGGACTATTTTTTTAAATAACTGAGGGTTCCAGGTAATACTTCTTAAATATTACGAAATTTTTAGGAAACCTTTTTTATGCATAATACCTTATTATTTGTGGTAATTATGACAATATTTTAGGGCGGACTAATTTCTTGTGCTGGAATTATTAGTTTTCAAAATATACGTTAAATTTTAAAAAGAAAACTTATCAGAAACTTATGGGTTTTATTTTCCAATAAAATATTGATTAAAGAATTTTATTATATGTTTATGAAAGTTAACTGTGGCGTATGAATGTCAAAGCATTTAATCAGTTTGTTATTTATTAAATTATGCACTTGCAAATAAGAAATAATGCACTTTAACTCTTTAGCCGTCGACATGTGACTCCGTCGGCCGATTTCGATGATTTGTTCAGGAATTTCTTATTTCGCTCAAAAGATCACAATTTCAGAATATAAAAAAAAAACAAAATTCTGGTTTCCCGGAAAAAGTGCATCCGACATTACTTCTTAAAATAACTATATATAAAATATATCTTAAAAAAATTTAGAGTTTATTTTAAAAAATAAATCAGCAAAATTTAACTATTAGTTTATGAGCTACAAGCTCTCAAAAACTTTAGACTCGATTTTCTCGAAACACGGTTCATTCTCTCACGCCCTTTTTGCACCCAATGCACGAATTAATAAAACAGAAATAAAACTGATTAATACTTGCACAGAAAACAGTTACTTTCTACTTGAACAGAGAACTCGATATTTCGTCATTTTCGGAGAGATGTTTTTTAAACTCTTATAAAAAATTTATTTTTCATGCTATTAACATTAATTTTAACTTATTAGAAAGGTATTGATCTTTTCTTTCCAGTAATATATCGGATAATGTAGCTTAACTTACACTTAGAGCCACAAATATATAAAATATGTATAATGACATTAATATGTCACAGTAAAATTTCATAAGCATTTATCAAATTCTTTAATAAACATTGTATTTTGATAATGAAACCAATATGCTCTCGAGTTGTTAGGAGTGTTCAATAAACTTTTCTCACTTAAATGACACTCGGTAAACTTTGAAATTTCATCAAATCCTTTAAACAAAATAAAGAGGAAAATTAATTCAAAATTAGAATATAGTATTGAATTGCTAAATCAATGATTATGGGATGAAAATATATTGCCGAAATTTTGTTAAGGAATCTTATTTGAATAAAATGGCACTCATACGTCAGGGTGAACTTTGATGTAAAAAATGTGTCGTAGATTGGCAAAAGTTTCCATTTCGGTGCATGAGAAACCTATATTCAAATGGTTTTTTCGAGAGACTGTAAGTAATATTTATTTATAAATTTTTAAACAAAAAAAGCCTTGTGAAAATATGTCGTTCTATCATTTTGAAGGAACCATTAGAATCCTCTCACATTGAAGAACATGATTTCGTATTGATTTTAAAAATTTTGATTATTAAAATGTTGAGCAAAAAATAATAATTATATCTGCTTTTTATTTTTTTAAGGCGAAAATAAAAACCAAAGTTTGCCTGTTATTTTTTAAGCACAATATAACCAGTAATTTTGAATTTTTATTTTTTTGGGCAAAAATAAAAAGAAAAACTTGCCCGATATTTTTTTGGGTACAAAATAACTGGTAAGTTTTGATTTTTATTTTTTAACGCAAAAATAAAAAGTAAAATTCGCCCAACATACTTCCGAGCACAAAATAGCTTATATTGATTAGTAAGTAAATATTGATTTTTAATTTTTAAGTCAAAAATTAAAAGCAAAATTTGGATTTCAGTTTACGGTTGAATCAAAACCGTAATGTATGAAAAGTAATATTAGGGTTTTTTCTAATTTCGCTTTTTATATATGACTTAAAAAATAAAAATCAACACTTACAAATTATTTTGACCTCAGAAATATATCGGGGAAATTTTGCTTTTTTTTTTTGCCTCAAAAAATAAAAATCAAAACTGACCAGTTATTTTGTGCTCAAAATCATATTGGGCAAATTTTACTTTTTTTTTTGCCTCAAAAAATAAAAAGCAAATTTATCAGTTATTTTGTGATCAAAAAATATCATGCAAGTTTTGCTTTTTATTTTTGCCTTAAAAAATAAAAATCCAAAATTATTGGTTATTTTGTGGTTAAAAAATATCAGGCAAATTTTGATTTTTATTTTTGGCCTAAAAAAAAATAAAAAGCAGAAATAATTATTATGTATTGCTCAAAATTTAAAAAGTCAAAAGATAATTATAGATAGATGTTTAATTATCGATATACATAGATGTTTTAGGTACGCAAGATCAAATACTGGCAACCGTTTTTCAGTAAAGTGTTCACCAGAGGACGCTCCAGTATAAAATTTAGGCTTTACGAAAATTCTTGTTTTAAGGCGCCTTTTGGCGTGCAAAACAGACACAATAGTACTTAAAAAATATCTTCAACAAATTTCTCAAAACCTCACTGTAAGTTATATCAATATAAAGAAGAGTACATTACCTTTCCAATAAGCAAAAATTCATGTGAATAGCATGAAATATATAATTCTTATAGAAGTGTAAAAAAACCGTTTTTCCAAAAATGAGTAAGAAACAAAATTTAAAATTTGAAATTTTCTGTTTATCCAAAATTTGTGCACAATCGAAATCTTTATTATTTTGCTTATCTTGGATATTCTTAGATATTTGCATTCTGAATAAAGAAAAAAAAACATTTAAATTAACATGGTTTTTGAGCCAAAACATTGGATTTACGAGAACCAAAACCACTCCATTGGAATTTCTCTGAACCAAAAACAAAATTTTTTTGCCGAAATAGTTTTTAAGAGGCCCACTAACTTTTGAATTGGTATCCAGCTGACTTTTTTTCTCCATACAAATCGATCCGGGATAGTGTAAATGGGCATTTCCAGACTGACGTTACGGACGATTTGTACGAATAAATATTAAAATAAATATTTTAAATGTTTAATCTTCAAAAAATCTTTTTAATATTTGCACAGTAATTGAGTAACACTATATTAAGTTAAAACAAGGACATCAATCGACCCTTAGGATTTAATTATATAAGCAAAAATATATGCTGGCGTCACGTTACAAGAAACGGAAGTGATTTTGGATTGCAGAATTTGCAAAACTTACTGAATTGGGTAAAACTTTTTGTTTCTAACATTTTTTAGAAGGTTTTAAAATAACATTAGCTAATTTTCCAAGTGATCATATTTAAAAATTTTCTCTAGATTTTTTTTATTGGGCTTTTTGATTTGGCGTTACGTTACTGGCATAACGTTCCTTAAATTTCCATTGTAGTTTAAGTGGATAATTAAATAATTAGGTTTTTATGTACTTATGTAATTAAGTAATTAAAAAAACAAATTTAATATATTGTCTTTTCCTTGCTTTAACCATTTTTTATTATCTTAAGCCAATGCCTTCCATTTTTACTAAAACAAAAAAGTTTACGAAACATTTCCTAAACATTTATGAATAAAAAAAACTAATTTTGTGAAACAGTGCAGTCGATTGCATTTGGTTAATGCATTTATGTAGAAATTATTAAGCACTAACCATTATCATGGTTAATGCATTCATGTAGAAATTACTTCAATTAATAAAATTAAAATGTTTCTTTTAGATAATATCATTAAATAATAAGTTTTTAATAAGTTTTAATTTTTTGGTCACTGTAGACTTTTCAGTGGAAATGCCCATATGTTGCGTTTTCTTATGATTTTAAATAAAATCACTTAAATATAATGACATTCATACGTAACAGTAAGTTTCATAAGCGTTTATAAATTCTTTAATCAAAATTTTATAATTGGAAAATAAAGGAGTTTTAAATGAACCTTCCCCACATAAATGTCACTCAAACGTCGCGGTAAGCTTTGAAATTTTATCAAATTCTTTTAACAAAATAGAGAGGAAAATCAATTCACCGCAAGCATTTTCTTATGACGAGTTTTTTTCTTAGAATATAGTATTGAATTGCTAAATCAATGATTCTGGGATGAAAATATATTGACGAAATTTTGTTACGGGATTTTATTTGAATAATATAGCACTCATACGTCAGGGTGAACTTTGATGTAAAGCAAGTATCGTAGATTGGGCAAAGTTTCAGTTTGGGTGCATATAATGCGGTGAAATAAATATTTTAAAAAGTTAATATAGCTGATAATATCACCTTTTGTCTGTGTTTCAGGTTTTTGCAAAATTTACTTATTTATTAGAACTTACTTACATAATAATATAATAATACAGTCTTTTATACTATTAAACGAGCTATATTTGTTTGTTTGTGTATTCTCGAAAACGGCCCTAGCGATTTCGATGAAATTTTCAGTACAGGGGCTTACGAAAGTGAAAGATTGATCTAATTAGGTCTCATTGCTGAGAAAATTCGTTTAGCAGCGCACATTCTGGTATTTGACCGATTATAATTTTATTCGATAAAATAATTTATTTTATCCGCGGACAAAATTATTTTATTCGATAAGTAGTTCCTATTTAAGTCTCATAATTGACCTTAATCCTGTATGACCATTGGGACATTTTCTACACTGCACAAATAATTTTTTCTATATGAAATCTATTTTTTATAAAATTGTCTTTTGACAGCACAAATCGGTGAAGTACTCCTGTCTGCATACCGAAAAGTTTTTACTCCATAAGTTCAATTCCAAAAATCCAGGGATTGAACTGCTGGCATCTCTAATTACATTAAGAAAATTTATTTCCTAAGCTATTTCAATGAAATTTTCAATATAGGGGTTTTCGAGGCAAAAAATCGACATAACTATTACTTATTCTGAAAAAATACGTTTCTCCATGTTTTTAGGTTATTGCTTTCTATTTCGTTTTGCTTTTTTATGTATCGAGGCAACCCTGTCAAGCCTGGACCTCACCGGCTTCAGAAAGACAGAACGATGTATATTATATATTTACCTATTGGAGTGGTGTTTTATTGGGTATGAGACCTTGTTTGTCACACGACTCTGCCGGATACAAAAATTGTTGCTAACTTGACCTTGTTTGTCTTGAAAACGCAACCCTGCTTTGCTGTCTGATATTACCGATTTTGACTTAACTTTTTTCTTTGTTATTTTTTATACTTTAATAAAATTATATACTTTAAGCAATTTATTAAAACTTTTTAGATTGTTAATAATACATGATTTCAATCAAAATCATACTTTTTATTTTTGAATTGTATTAAATATCTTATTTTGTAATTTTAAATTTGCTATGAAACCTGTTAAGGTTTAGCAATCAAATAAATAAATAAAATAAATAAATAAGTCATAACTCTTTACACATTGTTTAGCTCAATGGCGTATGCACATTATTGTTCATGTTTTTGCTGCGTATAATATGATGTTGTATTACTCCTGATATTATTTTACATTTTCTATGTATGTAGCTTCAAACAAAAAAAATAACATGTCGGAATTATTGCTTGACACACATTTTTAAACATTAAATTCTATTACAAATTTGAAAATAAATATTAAATCTATCCAAATCGATATCTTCAAATCACTACTATTATTGAGTACCGAATTTTAAGTGGAAATAACCAACCTAATCAAAGTGATACTTCTACCTTTTTACTAAAACTGCTCATCTGGAAAGACTTCAAATTATAACTTAATAATATAAATCAAAATTTTTTAAAATTTCTATAAAGTAAAAATAAAAGTTAATTGAGAGTTTTAGCAAATTATGTTTCCGTTAAAACAAAGGGTAAAACATGGGAGGGTATAAAGAAACAGTCAGCAAAAAAAAATAGTTGTATGCTTAATTTACTAACTTGTAATGCATAAACTTCTACATTATAAAATACTAAAACAAACAATTATAAAACATATTTAAAAAATACACACCTTTACAGTACGTATCACCTTATTCTATTTTATTGTACAATATTATACTAAGATAATATTCTAACAATAAGAACATATGTTCATACTAAGAACTACTATCTATTTCATTCACACACATGTACTTATATTGCTGAATAAAAAAATATATGAAATTACATTTTTACTTTCACTCCAACAAAAATATATTAACATATGATTATGTTTACGTTTTCGAATAATCTAAGTCTACTCACACACACATTATACTACTATTACTATGTATATGATATAATACTATTACTTTTACACTAATTCAAGAACATATGATTCTGTTTACTTTTTAAATACAAAAACAATTTTTAACTAGTTTTAAGACAAAATACCGTTATACACACTATAAAAAAACGAACAAAATTCAAATAAAGTTAATTAGTTTTGAGCTTCTAACAAGCTGCCTACTAATTCTTTTAAGTAGTCTTGAGCTTTCAATAGCTGCCGACTATTTATTATTTACTTTTAAAGTGAACCTCAAAAATAATAAAAAATAAATTTAACACCAGTGGCGAATATAAGCCTGCTAAAATGTTAGGCAGGACCTTAAAATACTAATAATAAATCCGCGAGTACTTTTTTAAATAATAGCGAACCCTTACATGGCCATACTATGTCGCGAATTAAATTATGTGGCGATCCTGTCGCCAAAATATTATTACATGGCAACCCAAAAAAATATTTACTACAACTTTTACTAGCTGAAACTCACTTGATAGAGGAAATAAATTAATAATATTTAACAAAATGGAACATTAAAGCCAACTCTATTGCTTAGAAATTCGTCAAACAAGGATTGGGATCAGCAACGTTCATTTTTTGGTAGCAAGGTGGTCGATCTGGCGACCTTGCATCATCTTACAATTTCCTAATATTCATCATTCCATTATCAACGAAGCTCTAATACATGCTGAAAATTTGACAAATGAAACGTATTGTAGTTTTTATGACGTCAATTTGCTTTAGCCACGTTGAAATAAAACTCAATCACGCGGTTGTGAATCAGAAAAATATAAAAAATAACTTCATTTATTTTACTTATAAATAATTATTAAAATAAAATCAGTTCAAATACTTGGGAAAAGAAGAAGAGAAAACCAAAGTGCGTAAGTGAGCCACTAGATAGCTCATAAGATCTAAAAGAAAACAAAATAAACTACGCACATACACACACACACACAAAACTTGGCTAAATATGAAAAAGAAAAGGAAATATAAATTTGTGCACAAATCAATTCACGTGTCATGGTGCTAAAGATTGTTGTCGTGTGATTAAATTAAATAAGTTTGCATTTAAATAATATGTAAGTGATTTAAAAATACTAAATTAAAAAATATATTGCTAAAGATTGTTGTCGCGTGATTTAAATTCAAGCAGTATACATTTAAATAATAGATAACACAGGTCAACAGGAAAAAATACCATTTAAAACCACTATTGTTTTCAGATGTATTACGAGATCCATGCTACAAAACTGGACAAAATTTTTAATTCTATGGATAAATTTTTTTTAATAATTTTTTTAAGTAAAATTTTCCATTTTTTAAAAGCTTTTTCAACGGATTTTAACATAACTCATACCTCTACCTAATTTTTATTCCATCTTTTATATCTAATTACGAAATTAAACGTTAACAAACGAAACAACAAATTTAATTTTCTTATTATTAATAATGCTTAGTTACAATTCAAGTTACTTCTGCAACTTGCAATTAATTTTATTGAAAACTTAAGATACTTAGAATACTGTTTTTACAAGAAATTGATTTATAATTAATTAATAAATACCTGCAAAGAATAATGTCAGAACAATTTAAACAACAACAAAACCTAATCATTTACATAAGAATCAAACATTTTGTCCCACAATTTTTTTCAATTCCACCGCGTTCCCATATTAAGTGAACTCCAGTCTGGCCATGAGCTAAAAAAAGGAAAGCTAAATCAGTCAAAAAAAAAGTCAAAACAAGCTAAAAAAACAACCAGAATTTTGTCGTACAATTTTTAACGTAACATTTATTTTTAATATAGGTACTAGGCTGTACCAGAAAAAAAATTTGCCGCACATCATCTTATTTGAAGCTTTTTGGAAGGTAATTCCGAACATTTTTTTGTACCAAATGTTTCGTCATATCTTCTTAACATTTACAGTCCGATCTTAATGTTTGGTATATCGATGTTTTTGTCTTGAGAAGGCTATTTTTTTGCTCTAAAGATCATTGACCTCAAGTATCCCATTCTAGTACCTATCCACCAAATCTCAGTTCTTACCATCCAAAGGGAGCACTTATGTCAGAAAGCTTGCAAAAATAATTAACCTTTTCCTATGTTAGTATTTTGACGCCAGAATATTTTTATAAGTACATTGTAGTTTGGCTGGTGGCAACATATCAATTTGGAAATGACATTTACCGGTATGGCCCATCCCATTGGATAGAATAATTGTAAGGCCCATGGTAATGCACGTTGGGACCGTTCACCCCCTGTCAAAGACATGGATGTGTTAAAAGGACATACAAAATACAAGGCGAAGGGCATGGCCCTACAACTGAGGATATGTTAATTCTCATACCAAGTAGTGGATCCATCGAACTACAGGGTAAAGTTACTTTTTTGACAGTTCACAAAAAAAGACCAAAAAAGGTGTTTTCAAAGGGCAAAAAGGCTAATAAAAGGCCATGAAGCTAAATCGTAAATTTACAGGCTAATCGCTAAAAAACAGGTCAAATCTGGCCTGAAAAAGGCTAAAATGACCACACTGGTGAACACTAGGAAAAATATTGTGAAGTGATTAACTTTCATTTTGTTCCTATAAATTTCTTTATCTCAAATGTTAACCATTTACTCAAAACAAGTTTTCCCAATTCTCATTCTGTTCCGCCATAATACTAATTGAGTAAAAGTATAATTATCCCAGTTGCAAAAGGAGCGCTGCTGCATGTCTGCCAGCAACATGCCTCGGAAGGACAGGAGACATGCTCGCCTCCATACCCGCTTATATCTTTTTTTGTATAGACATGTCCTAGGCCGGCATGTCTTCCAAATAAACTACCGTAGCAGCAATGCATCATAACTCTTATGGTAAGAATGCAGAAGGTTTACATGTCTGCCAAATGAACTGCCCTAGCAGCAATTTTGCATGCATCTCTGGCATTAATGCTGCATTCATACCATGAGATGCATGTTGAATTGCTGTTACGGCAGTTCATTTAACAGTCATGCCATCCTAGGACATTGCTACAGAAAAAGGATATAAGCGGGTATGGAGGCGAGCATGTCTGATAAATTCCCAAGTAATGTTGCTGGCAATTAAAAAATTACCATTACCCGGAGACTTGAACCTCGGCCGCATGAGTGTATGTGCATATGTTTATCCATACCACCATTGCAGCTGTTAACTAATCGTCGCTTAATTTGCTTCATTAATAATAAACGTACGAGCACAGACTTAAAAAATTAAAGCGTTCGCTTTGTTAATATAAGCAATTAATCCAAAAAACATAACGAAATTAAGAAAAAAAATTATGTCTTTGATGGGATTTTAACCCACTACTGAAGATTCCAAAATGCATGATTAACCTCTTCAATCTCGCACCTAGAAATACAATGAAAAGGTTTTAAAGTATTATTCTTACTAAATAGGGTCTGGTTAAGACATTTCTGCAAAGAAAATTTAAATTTTTTTTTTGGTAGTAATAGTTTTGAAATGTACTTATAAATGGACATATTGTACCTTTTTTCAATAAATTCTTTATATATTAAAACTTTTTTACTTTCCAGACGTAAGAGCCTTCTTACGCGACATATGTGCATTTTACATTAAAAATTTTTTTGGAAGTAATAGTTTTTAAATGTGCAGATATGTGGATATATTGTATTTTTTTACAATAAATTTATTATTTATCAACACTTTTTTACTTTATATACAGAGGAGTCTTCTTACGCAACATATTTGAGAATTTAAAAGAAAGCTTATGAAGGAGAGTATTTTTTCTAACAATTTTGCCAATATTTGAAAGAAATAACGACAAATCAGAAAATATTTCAAAACAAAAACTTTTGTCCACATATGTGATCATTTTACCCGAAGAAGTTAAAAACTAAAGCCTTAGCCAACTTAGCCATTCGCACTGTTGTGATTTTGTTAAAATAAAATACATAACAACGTTGCTAAAACACAAATTGTCGGCGAATTACAACAATCATAAAAATATTGAAGTTGTTGTCCCTTAAAATTATCATGAATTTTGCATAAGCTAACATGATACTTTATTATGATACAGTTGTTATTATACTTATATGGAATGTATTTACAATGGCTCACAGCTTATTTTATGCAGTGCATACTTTCAATTTTAGGGCTTTATAACAACGAAACTAACAGGAATAGAAAAAATAATATAGTATCATTTTAAAGAACAAGATGTTTAGTTTAATAAATTAACTTAATTTATTGTAAAAATTTATAATAAGTTGGCTTAAAATTAAGAAACCAGAAAATACTGCTTAATTTCATATCACAGCTTATTTTATGCAGTCATTTGTTATTTATAAATTTTTCGTATTAATTAATGATATCTGATACTTTTATTATTGGGTATGATAGCCCTTGTTGTCCAAAAAAGATCTAAGGTGGTTTGACATTTATGCGACCAGCTTTTGAGTGATAGGTTGCGAAATATTCACCTTCTTCGTTTTCAATATCTCTTTCAGGTGGTTTTTGTTTGAAATTTGATGTTTCCGGATGTTATTTTCCAAAAAAGACAACACATTTTCAATAACATTAAGGTCTGGCGACTGTGCTGGCGGCGTCATCAATTGTGGGCAGTTGTATATTAACCTGGTTTGCATAATACCTGGTTTGTGCTTTTGATCGTCACCCTGGTAAAATCGGAAATTAAATTTTATACCCAGAACCTTTGCACTCTGCAACAAATTGTTCTTCAGGATCTGTAGGTACTTAAATTTGTAAATTGTTGTTTCAATAAACAACAACTTCCTCGTACCAGCAGCTGACATTCAGGCCCAAACCATGACGCTACCACCGCCATGTTTCACGGTTTGTTTTAAGTTTTTTTGTTGACCTCGGTATTCGGTTTTCGCCACATATAGCACATACCATCTAAACCGAATAAATTTATCTTCGATTTATCTGCAAAAATAACTGAATTCCAGTACTCTGGGGCCTTGGGCATATGTTCTTTGTCGTAGTTTAGTCTGCATAATCTGTTTTTGGGATTAATAAACCTCTTGTTATTTTTGCGCAAGACACGTCGAATAGTTTCAGCACTACACTGTTTGCTCAGGTCAGTTTGAACTTCAAAAGCCATTTTCGGAGCTGAGAGTCTTGGGCTAGCCTTTATCTTCCTTACAATATGCCGCTCGTCGGTTGCATTAAAAATTTTGTTTGGTGTTTCTTTGCTCTTATTGTGCAATCTATTCTTATGGACGAAGCGCTCGATGATCTTTTGCACTGTAGAGAAATTGATATTAAACATTTCAGCCATTTTTCGCTGCGAGCTGCTATTTTTAAAATAGTATATAACCAATTCTCGTTGTTGTAGCATTGTGTGCGCTCCTATTTTAAATAATCATAGAAGCAGACACTTGAAGCAAAAAATCAGACTTAAAAGCTAACACAAAGCAATTATAGAAACAGAACCTAACGAAAGTACCGTTAGACAGCGCAGCATTGGAGTACCGTTCCAGAGAGAAGTGACTGCAAAAAATAAGCTGCGAGAAGAGTTTCAGCAGTATTTTCTGTTCTTTTATTTTTTAAACAATTATATATATGTATTCACAATTAATGAAAAACCTTTATTTAAGAAGACTTTTTTCTCTTTTTAAATGACACAATATTATCTTTTGTATGCCTGTTAGTTTTGTTTTTCTAAAGCCCTAAAGTTCAAAGTATGCACTGCATAAAAAAGCTGTGAGCCACTGTATGTTGTGCTATAAATGAACTTTGTTCTTACTGTACTGATGATTGTTATTTATAAATAATAATAATAATGCACCTCACTTAAAAGCAAAGAGGATGTTTTTAAAATTTAAAAAATAGACCTTAGCATTAAAATTATAACCTGCAACATTCCTTCCATCGGCAGGCCTGCCTTGTTTTTCATCTGTGATGCCCCATATTTAGATTAGTGGTGTTAGGTATACAAAATAATATTCCGTTCCGTTCCGCTTTAACTTAAACTGAGTTCCAATAAAAATGCACTCAATTGTGCAAATTTGTTTTGTTGTACGCAGCAACATACATACACAGCTCTATTATAAGTAATGTTAAAACAAATTATGTAACAAAATCATGGAACATTACAATAAAGACTTAAAATGCATTGCTTTTTTCTAAATAGCTTACTTAAGGCGATATTTTTTTATCCAAACAGAGTAAGACGCGAACTGTCAAAATAACTGCTCGTGTTTCATTTTTTGTTTTGAGCGCTCAGAGAACCCAATTAGTGTTTTTTCTCATTTTGAGCACGCTTAAGCCCTACTCTACATACGCCTACTCATGTGATGGAGTAAATTAAGCGCAGAACAAAGCACATAACAAAACCAATGAAATGACAGATGTAAATCAAATTAACGTTATTATTTACGTGCAATGTTGCGATGGCGAGAAATAATTTAAGCATTTGCTCAGATGGTTTGTAAATAAAATAATTTGTTATATTTTGATAGTTTGTGCTCAATGCGTTCCGAAATGAGTTCAAAACACCCTACACTTTCCCTTCTAGGAACATTTTTTAAGTGATCAGTCTCTTCGCGCTAGTCGCTTTAGATTAATAAAGAAAATCGCTTTCAATTTCATTATGATTTTTCACCAGCTGTTTAGCTTAAAACATACATCAGAGTAAATACTGGTAACTTTAACGCGCTCTGATTTCAATTGTTAAATTCTTTAACCCTCAAACTGCTGACTCTTTTCTATATCCTATTTCGGCGGACTGGTTTACATTTGTAGACCCATATATAATACTCATTCGCAGCCTGCGCAGAACGTTAAATGCAACACATGTTCATTCCATCGCAACGCGACAACAGCTGCACGCTTACCAAAGCTTACCGTTATTCGCAGCGTTGCAAGATTTTTTACAATGACCTTAAAATTAACATAAAAAATACAGAAAAACAAAACAGAGAAAAAATTAAATTTATTCTTTTAAATCTGAAATACTAAAAAAAATGTTATTTGCACTACAAGTTAATTTAAAAAGCTGTAAACCTGTTTAAAATACTGTCATTTACATTTAAAAATGTGAATATGGCAACGCTGGTTATGCGCAACACAGTTTACTATCCACTTTGAGGCGACGTATACTGTCACCGTCAGCCTGGTCAACCAATGGCCAGTAATATTGGCACTAATGTAGTCCAAGCACTCGTCAAATCATATTGGAGCTCTGGTCGAAACATCACTTCGGATAATTTTTTAACCGGATTGGATTTGACTCATCAGTTGGTGGACAAAAAGTTGAGTTTCTTCGGCACGATGCGCAAGAACAAGCGCTGTATTCCCCAGGAAATGCATTGGACACATGACAGAAAAGTGGGCGAATCTGTAGTCGCCTTTCGCCAAGACGTAACATTGGTCTCTTACTGCCCAAAGCAAAAAAAATGGTCTATGGTTTGTTCTCAATGCATTCCAACAACTTCATTGATGTAAAATCTGGGAAACCAGAAATGGTTATGGAATATAACCGTACGAAGGCCGGCGCGAATACCATGGACCAAATGCTTGGCAATTATACGTGCAAGCGGAAAACGCGTTGGTGGCCATTAGCTATGTTTTTCAACATGGTGGATTTGTCGGCGTTGGCTGCATACGTGAAGTATTCTAAAACGCATGGGACCGGTAATTCTCGTCGCAGCTTCCTTGTTGCATTGGCGAACGATTTTGCCTTTCCAAACATCAGGCGTCGAGCACAGATAAGCCACGTCAATCGTTGGTCTCATATTCTCAAAGTGATGCTTTTACATTAGGGCGGGTCGATTTGTAGGCAGTGAAAAAATTCACCAATTTCCCTATGATTTCCGTATTCTATGGGTTATTCCATGAAAATTTGCCGAAGGAACCATACCTCTATCGTTAAAATCGAGTCCCCTACTTTTTGTTGGTAAAAAGTTAAAAAGTTACGGGCATTTTTGTCCAAATTTTGGACCATTTTTCCATTTTTTTCATGATTTTGTCCAAGAATATTACTTTCATGGCCATTTTTTTGGCTCTATCCATTAATTAATTCAATTTACAAATCAAAACGAAGAGTTTAAGCCCAAATTCATCGAATTCGGTTGATTAATTCATGCGATATTGCTAAAACAAAATAAAACCAACTTTTTTATTTTTTTTTCTACAAAAAATCAAATTAAGAGATAATAAAGTATCTATCAACCTATTATCAAAAAAAAATATTCAATTTGAGTGTAGTAAAAGACAAAATGTGAAAAAAAAACATTATTTTTTCTGAAAGTCTTGTTTGCTTTCAAGTCTTGGTGTTTTCGTACGGCTCTCTAATGTCGTCGCCATAGCGCCTTCTACATTCTTTCCTGCAACTCGTTTAGCAGTAGCAGCCAGCAATTGGACAAGTCTTTCCGTTCCTTGAATGTGTAAAGGAATTTGTGGATCATCGAACGGTGGCACTTCGTAATTTAAATATCCCTTTAAATAAATATGTTTTTCATAGAATAATAATATAACTATTACCTATAATAGTTAGCAATGTTTTTACACTTTCCTTTAAATCTTTTCTAAATTTCAAAATAGTTTGATTATTTGTTAGTTATTTCAAGTAACACTTCACTGAAATGACGCTCAAACAAAACTAGCATACACTGGAATTTTATAAACAAACAAAAATAAAGAAGTCTATCAAGAAACTAAAAACGAAAAGAAAAAAACAAACATAGCACAGAATGTGCACCCTGTGAAAAAATATGCCAATAATGTAAAGCGCAAATCAGTCCAGTCGTAACGTAAGGTTCGTAAGCTTCGTAAGTCAAAAAAATTGAGCCAAAAAAATGGCCATGAAAGTAATATTCTTGGACAAAATCATGAAAAAAATGGAAAAATGCTCCAAAATTTGGACAAAAATGCCCGTAACTTTTGAACCGTTGGACTAATGTTGAAGATTTTTTTTTGTAAATTGATCAAAATGAGCTCACCTTTCCAACGCTTGATTCCAACTGGCGATTAAACCCGATCGATAGTTTTTGAGTTATGGATGTGAACGTGTAGGTAATATTTCATACGAACGTCAATTTGGGAAAAAATCTACCAACAAAAAGAAGGGGACTCGATTTTAACGATAGAGGTATGGTTTCTTTGGCAAATTTTCATGGAATAACCCATAGAATACGGAAATCATAGGGAAATTGTCGAAAAATAAATCGACCCGCCCTATTTTACATGCTAGGCATCACGAGTCTTCGATGGGATCAGGTACCGCAACAAATGCAAGCGAATGTAGGAACAGTAATTATCAAAGGAAAGTGTATGTTTTGCGCAATAGAGAAAATACAACGAGTTACCCGAAAATGTTGCTCTCCTTGCGCCAAGAAGGTGTGTGATACACACTGTGTCACGATTACAAAGTGTTCTGAATGCAAATAAATTTTTAAAACTTTCCTCTAATTTATAAAAAAAAAATTGGCCATTTCAGCCCTAGAAAGGACTTTGACCGAGCTTCTACTGATCAATTGTGTTGTGCGTGTTATTAAATGTTTGAACACAAATGATCAAGAACAGGACCTACGAGTTTAATGCCGATCCGAACGGCTTATGTTCTCAAGCTCTTAGGTTTACCATTGTCTGAAGAGAGGTGATGACCGAAAAGAAAAATTATTTCAATTGAAAAACATTCTGTCTGAGCTGGAATTGAACCCGGGCTACCGCAATTCTTTAGCTTAGGGGCCACGCACTCTACCCACTAGGCTACTGCCGGCACACCTCTAACTTATAATGATTTATAATAAATCTAATATAATATTCTAACTTCTTCGAAATGCAAATAAAATTTTAATTTAAAAAAAAAAATGCTTTTTTGCTTTTTTATACGTAACTAGCTGAACCCGGTGTGCTTCGCTACCCCCTCGTATAAAACAAAATTAAAAGTATTTATATATTTACAAAAATTTATTTATTTAATTTAATTATTGCAATGCTTCGCCTCTTTTTTTGTTGTAAACCAATTATAATTCAGCACTGAATCGTATGTAATTTGCTTCATGCTCCCCCTTTTTATTTTTAGACCAATCAAAAAGCAGCAATTACACAATCAGCTGTTTCGCAGTCAGTTGTGGGAGAATGAGAATGGGGTTACACACCTCTCTATTTTAATTAACACGTATTATAAAATCAGCTGTTTTGAAGACAGTGGTGGAAGAAAGAGAATGGGGCTACCCCACTATTTTAATTAATATGTATTTTAAATTTGTGGTAAAGCCGTTAATAAACGTAGTAAAAAAGTAGGTGCAGAAGTGTGTATGGTCGAAAAATATTATCATGTAATAAATACTCCTGAGTCAAAGCTGAATGCTGTGAAAATTTAAGATCGGTTATCAGGTCCAGCCTGCAATATATCGCAAACAAAGGGGAGTGCTCCGCCCACTTTTCTTTTGGTACGTATTTCTATTCATGCCAATACCATATATAGTAAATACTGCCGCCGTTGGTCAAAAAATGCCCAAGATATGACGATTTTAAATTTTGGGTTATATGGGCGAGGCCACGCCCCTTCGTCCACTCACAACTTTATATAGTCAAGAATTTATTATTTCGTAAGAATATCCTATTGTGAAAATTTAATGACAATCGGTCCAGTAGTTAAGACTATATTGCGATTTTTAATTTTCCTAAAAAGAGGCGTGGTCCCAACCACTTTTCTCCTGGTACGTATTCCTAATTATGCCAATACCATATGTACCAAATAGCATCAACGTAGGTAAAAAAATGCCCAAAATATGGCGATTTAAATTTTTGGGTTATATGGTCAGTGCCACGCCCATTTGTCCAATAAAAACTTCATAAAGCCTATTGTTCTTTCTAGAGTCATAGTAAAATGCTGTGAAAGTTTCAGGAAGATCGGTCCAAGAGTTTGGCCTCCTATAAAGCACAAACAAACAAACAAACAGACAGACAGACATTCATTTTTATATATATAGATTGAAAGCAGATTAATTATAATTAAAGTAAAATGGGGCGAAAAAGGGGGATTTGGTAATAAAAAAATCTATGGCTACCTTATCTGCAGATAAAAAGTATATAAAACTTTAGGTAAATACATATTACAAAAAAGTATTTTGTATAGCAAACATTGTTAGTGGTATAAGTAAGTATCTGAATTAAAAAAGGGGGCGGTGAAGTGAGCGTAGTTCATAGTAATATGGCGACGTTAACAGTATTAAGAGCAATATACTACCAAATAAAAAATAATCCGTTGGAAGGAACAAATTTGCACAGAGAACAAAAAGTTGAAAACTTAAATTTGGCGTGAAAATGGGTGTGAAAGGGGGCGTGGCGTTAGAAATGTTTATTTCTACCTCGCCTGGAGTATAATGTGTATACAATTTGAAGTAAATCTGTTAAAAACTATATGGGAGCAATTACATAATTTTAAAAAAGTAGGCGTAAAAGTGGGCGTGGTCGAAAAAAGTGCCCTATTAATCATGCCAGAGTCCCAGTTAAATGCTGTGAAAATTTCAGGAAGATCGGTTCAGAGGTTTGGTCTCCTATAAGGTACAAACAAACAAATAAGCAAACACACATTCCATTTTATATACAGGGTTGCCCATATTCGACGGACCCATCTGGCAACGCCATAACTTTTGACAGAGATGTCAGATCGCTTAATGACATACCGCGTTTGAAGCGTCAGTCCAAGCAGATTTTTACCATGGAACAATACACGCCACGCGAGCGCTCTGAAATAGTTGAAATTTACATTCAACAGAAGAAGTCAATTGTGAAAACTCAACGTGCTTTTAAAAGATTAAAAAATGTGAGAAGTGCACATTGAATGGGACCGTAAATAAGCAAAATTGCCGTATTTACGCCACTGAAAATCCTCAGGAGATTCAAGAAGTGCCTCTTCATGACGAAAAAGTCACAGTTTGGTGCGGCGTTAGTGCGAAAACGGTCATTGGGCCGTTTTTCTTCCAAAATGAAAATGGCCATGCTGTTACCATCAACCAGGAGCGTTATCGCGACATGATGACCAATTTTGTGATGCCAATTATTCGTCGAAAGCGTATGAGGCAGTTCTGGTTTCAACAAGACGGCGCTCCACCGCACACAAGTCGCATAACAATCGATTTTCTGAAGAATTTGTTTCCGGGCCGTTTGATGTCGAAAAGTGGTGATTTGGACTGGCCACCGCGTTCGCCCGATTTGACGCCGCCTGACTTCTTCTTGTGGGGATATTTGAAGTCAAAGGTTTCGTTAACAAGCCAAGGACCGTAGAAGAGCTCAAGGACAACATTCGTGAAGAAATAGCCGCTATTCCGGCCGAAATGTTGGCGAAAACAATGGAAAATGCTGCAAAAAGGGCACAATACGCCATCAACGGCCATTTGAGAGATGTCATATTCAAAAATTGATGTAAACAAATCTACTTGGAAAAAATTAAATGATTAAGATTGCCAACCGCCAAATTTTTATTTTTTTCTTTGATTTTTTTAAAAAAAACATGGGTCCGTCGAATATGGGCAACCCTGTATATAGATTCCATACATTATACATATTTTCACAAATGTAAACCAGTCAGCCGTTTAGCAGGTAGTCTTGAAAAATAGGTAATATGATATACAAAAAATATTGTTTACACTTCTATCTTCTTTTATTCGACTAAGAAATGAATTTGTAGTTCTCTTATGAAGCTTCAAGAAATTTGAACAATTTATATATAAAAAAACGCTTTAAAATCGGAAAGTTACTTTTAAACTGTCAGTTGTTTGAGGGTTTTCATATATGGTTTTCAACTACTGAAATATAATTAAAAGTATAATTGTATAAAATACAATAATACAAATTATATTAACATATAATATAATTAATACAAAAAATTTTACTAACTATGTTAATAAACTTATCTCCAAAATTAAACTAACATTACATACGAAACTTAGTAAAAGCTTTGTTAGCTTGAAAATGATTACATAAATTTTTTATGATGACTTAACTACCGGCATCTTTATTTATTTGTGGGGTTTTCAAACCGAAGCTAAAATTGAAAACCATGGATGGGAGGATAGAGAAGTCATCAGATCACCAGATCCTAAACCCGTTTGATTGGTTAAAAATTAATAAATTCAAAAATTAATAGTTGTTTCAGTAGTTTCATTTCCGGTTTGTAGTTTTGCAATTTTATTTTAGAGTTGATTTTTTTTCAGATGCACGTAAATTTTTTTCTCAAGGTTTGCTGTAGTAGGTTAGCAAGCCCCCACCACCAAAGTTGACGAGATCTAGCCTTGCCAGTTCCTGCACTTGCGATTCCTACTATAGATTAAAAAGGAATGCCTTGCGTTTTTGAATATTGAAATTTTATTTGTTTGCTTATAAATTGAACATCCGGTTAGACTGGATATCGATATGGCAGGCAACTGACGACGCTCACATACAATAGAATGCTGACGCAAAAATACCATTACAAAAATGGCGTTCATCCAAATATCATTACATGTTTTTGGAGAACATATGTTTTTCGGAGTGGGCATAAAATTCGTAGTTTCAGTTCACGATCATTTTTGTTCAAACATTTAATAACACGCACATCTCAATTGATCGGTAAAAGTCTTCCAAGAACTAAAATGTCCTGTTTATTATTATTTATTAATAAATCGATATTGTGGCTTCGCCGTTTAACCACTCTTGTTTATATTAATTTCGAAGATAATTTTTAATAATCTTTAATTTTGAAAAACTTCTTTCAGCTAATGTAACCAATACAGGTCTTTCAAATACAATTTTAACTATATTTAACAGAATTTGGAAACAAATGCCATTGTCTTTAATGCAGTGTCGTCCACGTAGTACCCTCGCGAGGGAAGCGAAACTTCGTGTTTTCGCACTGATAGCCGATACACATTGACTGCAACAGCCATCAACCGACAAAACGAAAACTTGCCGTCAGAGAGAAATGTCGCAGTATTCTCGACGACTTGATTATAATTTACGCAACAGTGACAATCTGTATTTCATACAAAACATAAACAAACTCTTCGCTCTTGTCGTCTATCAAATTAGAAATAGATTGAAGTCTGCGGCAGCAACAATTGTGGTCGTGTTCTCTCTTTGTTGTGCCGTCTTCAAAAAAAGACATCTTCATAAGAAAGCATACGTTCTATTTTTTGACAATTCGATGGCGTTCGTCGCTAGTCGCAGTCAATGTGTATCGGCTATGACTCGATCGTTAAATCACATGTTCTCTTCCTGTTATTGCAAGCAAGCTCAGTCAGTATATGTCTGACAATCAAGCAAACAAATATAGCGTGTTATGGCTCACATCACTACAGAAAATAAAAATGGGTGCATGAATAGCAAGCCTTGTTTGTGTTTGTTAGCTCGTGTTTGGTGGGCACTGCTTTATTGTCCTTGAGAGCATCGATGTCTCAAACAATATTACGACTTTTCACCAAATCTTTTTACAAGAAATTTTCTTAGAACAACAAACCATGCAGCTCACTGCATTTCACTGAAATTATTATTTTTTTTTTTTTTTTGTAAATATTAAGATTTATTAGTGAAATTAATCAAATATATGATATGAGTCTATTTATTGTTCATGATTTGTGCGCGCCTTTAGAGTTATAATCAAGAAGAACTTTTGAATAGTTCTTACTTCTTTTTTCAACTTTTTCATATTAAAAAGAACAATTTTACATTTCTTGAGCGCTTTTTCAATTGAATAAAAAAATTTATGTTATTGCAATTTACGCCTTATAAAAAATTCTTACACAATTCTGTGCATAAATTCGGAAAAGGTATTCTTACATGTACTCTATATTTTGTAAATATTGATAAAATGTCCGCAAAAAATTCTAGCATTTTTAAATAAAATTTACTATAGCGCCCCTGACAAGCTCGCGCCCTGTGCCTTACATGGTCTGCACATGAAGTTGGATGGCCTCTGTCAATACTCCACCATATCAAATGTAAAAACATTTGCAATAAAATACAAATCGCTCGTTTTCTTCTAAGTAACTAAGAATAACTTATTTTCAAGAGAAGGATTTTAAGTATTTTACAGGCACAAGAAGTTGTTCCATCTTATCCAAAATATTACTAAAACACAATCATGATACTAGTTATGAATAAGTTGCATCCTTAAAACTGAAGGGATTATAATAAATAAATATGCATGACTTCATAACCATATTCAATAAGCATTATTATCATTGAAGTAACTCTACTATATCACAAAATACATTCCACATGTGCAAAGCTAATACATAGACACTCACAGAATTCATTTTAGTATATAAATATTTATTTGAGCACAAACACTCAAAAAAAAAAACAATCTCGCACACACAGTTTAGCTGCTTGAGCTACTCAAGGCGGCAATTAATTCTACAGAATCCGCAAGTGAGTAAGAAAAAAAACTGTTGTTGACAATGAATTGATTCTGATAGAGAAAATTCTGGTTTCTGTGAAATGCTTGCTTGTGGACTATTCTCATCACTGAAACATTTAAGCCAGTTCAAGTGTTCTGAGGCTTTTCTGCTCGATTATGATGATATAAAATTAAATTCAGCCCAGTCGGTATGGCTAACAGAGCTGGGTTTTATTGATGTGTGTTGTTAACGTTGATATTGTCATGCATTACAGTCGCTGGTTTGTGTGTTGTAGCTTCATGTTGAGTGTCATATTTAGTCCTTCTAGGAATCACTCAACAGCTCCTCCGAATACTGCTACTACAAACACAACACACTCGGATTTTATTTTGGTTTTCCAATTAAAAACAAGGCACTTGCTCAGAATTTTACTAAACACTTGCTCCGACTGACATTGGAAAAATATTCCTTGCTTTTATGTATCCCACTAGGAAGGAAGTGCACACTAAAACACACACATTAACACTTATGCCGGGGCACTCAAATGTAGGCAGTAGCACTAACATACGCCCATACAACTCATACACACCAAACACCAATACACGCACATTTGCAATGTAAACACTACGTGTATTTAACATGCTGCATGTTTTTGTCGTGTCGTTTTATGTCATATATTTGTTTATTTGCTTGTTTGTTTGTTTGTCGCTGCCTTTACTTCCCTCTTGCTGTAGTGATTTTATTTCGACTTCTAATATTTTTTTAATTTCCAATTATGTTTTTTTTCGGCTCTTGTAGCTAATGTAACTCTGCAGCATTAAGCATAAATACTTAGCTTTGCAAAACACAAAAAAAATACATTCTCAAATATATTCTGGCACAAGCTCACGTAAATGTTATTTTCTTTGCTTAAAGCTTCAACGCTTTTTTCATATTCTACACATTCTCAAAATTCCACTTGTTACCCAGATGAAAAACAAAGCAGGTCTGCCGATGAAAGGAATTTGGCAGGTTATAATTTTAATGCTAAGAGGTCTATTTTTTAAATTTTAAAAACTTTCTGTTTACTTTTAAGTGAGGTGCATTATTATTATTATTATTTATAAACAAAAAGCATCAGCACAGTAAGAACTAAGTTATTTTATAGCATTACATAAATACATGAAATGTTAGTATAATAACAACTGTATCATAATAAAGTTATTTTAAGGGACAACGACTTCAATATTTTCATGGTTGTTGTAATAATGCGACACTTTGTGTTTTCGTCGAAGCACTTTTGATAGCAACAATATTGTTATGTATATTATTTCAACATAATCACAACAGTGCGAATGGCTCAGTTGGATAGGGCTATAGTTTTTATTCATGTATTTTGGAATTTTGAGTATTGGGTTCAAATCCCATCAGAGACATAATTTTTTTTTGTTTTTTAATGATTTTTAGTTTTTTTTTTGGTTTTTTTTACTTTGTTTTAGTGATTTCGTTCTGTTTTTTGCATTAATTGCTTATAATAACAAAGCGAATATGTTAATTTTCTTTCTCTGTGCTCGTAAGTTTATTTAATACGTGACGATTAGTTAACAGCTGCAATGGTCGAATGGATAAGCATATGCACTTACACTCACACGGCCGAGGTTCAAGGCTCCGGTTAATGGTAATTTTTCAATTGCCGGCAACATTAGTTGGAAATTCAGCAAACATACTCGCCTTAATACCTGCTTATATCTTTTTTCTATATTCATATCCTAGGACGGCATGTCTGTCAAACTAACTGCCGTAGTAGCAATGCAACATGCATTTCATGGTATGAATGCAGCATTAATGCCGAGAGATGCATGCTAGGGCAGTTCATTTAGCAGACATGTATACCTTCTAAATTCATACCATAAGATGCATGCTGCATTGCTTCTACGGCAGTTCATTTGACAGACATGTCGACCTAGGACATGCCTATACAAAAAAAGATATAAGCGGGTATGGAGGCGAGAATGTCTCCTGTCCTTCCGAAGCATGTTGCCGACAGACATATAGCAGGGCTCCTTTTCCAACGGGGCTGTTGCTTGGGTGAGAATGTATTGGTATACGTGTGTGCTTAGTATAAATGTTATTATAACGAATGTGTAGGAATTTTTGATGCACGTAATCTTCAATGATATTACGTTTGCATTGCCAAGAAACTTATAAATGCGATGAAATCAGTTGGTATTTTTTGTGCTTAAAAAATATATCGTAATATTCAATCTATTATTTAGCTCCTGGGCACGGATGCATATGACCAACTTTATTTATATATCAGCTGTCAGTGTGCTTTCCTTGATTTTTAATAATCAGAAAAACAAAATACAAACTTCTTTTACTCTTTGTGTTGTATGATATATGTGTGTGTGTGGCTTCGTAGTTAAAGAATAAATATCTGCAAAAATACTAAATTCGCGTTTTTATTATTTAATCTTATAAGATGTTTTAAGCCATGTTCTAGCAATAACAGAATACTTTTTTCACTTTAAAGACAGTCAGTTTTTCACGCGAGGATGGGCAGCTGCTTAAACGAAACGCTTTTTTTTAATTTTATATGTATTAAGTGCATTATATGTTACTCATACGCCCCGTTGTTTTATTACATTTTTTTCATTATAATTTGAATGCTATTATACTTTTGTAAAGGCCCACATAATTAAGTGTATAGCAAGCCATACTCATATGTGTGTTTTTACTATTGTGAAAAAATTTATGAAAAAATAAGAGTCTTATTTGGTACAAAAAAAAAACAAATGCATTTCTGAAATCACCGTATAAAGTATTTAGGTATTAACAAAATTACTCAAAAATAAAATCGGTTCTTTAACAAACCGAAACCAGTACCAAAAACCAACACTAATTTTGAAACCAGCGTACTATTATACTTTAGGAAATGAAGGTTCATCAAATTCCAACAACTCCTTCTATTTCTTTCAACAAATATATTGAGCAATGCCACTTTGTGGCATAAAATAACTTAAAACAAAAAAAAAAAACTCTGAAGTGAAAAACGACATGAATAACGACGATACACGTGCATTTATATTTTTTTACCCATTCTGAAATGGTATATTTCATTCATAGAACGGAATATGTGTAACGCAGTGATATACACAGAAAAAATTTAGCGATTACGACTAACCCTCCATGTGTCGACAATATGGTCCTCCAAGTCTTTGCGATGTTGCTGTATCTGGGACATGCACTTTAAACGCGTCTTGGCAACACCGCCTAAAAAACTTTATGCCTTGTAATGAATTGCTGCCAAGCCGTTCGTTCGCAGTGTATTGTCAAAGTTGGCAAGTGGACGAAATCACCATAGTGGACACACCTCGTAACTTTTTTGCGATTTTAGGTAAGTATAAAATTTGAATTTTTTTGTTAAAAATTAAGTAATTTTTCATATTTAAAATTTTTTTCACTGCTGAAATTTCAGAAATCCAAAATTTCCGAAAAGTTGAGTGCAATTGTTGTTGGTTTCGTTTTCCGAAATTTTTCCAAATTTCCCCATCTAGCTATTGAATTGATGAAAAATAATCGCCGCATAAGAAAAAAATTACCATAAGAATATATGTTTAATGAGTGTTAATCATTGTGAATATTTCAAATTCAAATTCTGAAGTTCAAATTCTGAAGTTGTCAAATTTTGTCTTCGTATTTAAATATTTATTTGAATTTTAACGATGGAATAATCTTTGAAGGTCAATTTGTGATTAGATTTTTAATCAATTATTAAAATATTTTACTTTTAGAAACTTAAGTGAGAGTCCAACCACCGATGGTCCGATAATGATAAGGCGTGCTTATTGGGATAACCCTTAAGAATTTGAGGCAAGTACAAATTCAATCAATGCAAATTGAACAGTCTATAATTTACTGTACGAACGAAAAGGTAAGTTTGCCCTTAACATTTTTTTGACTAAAAATTAGTTGATTGATATAAAACTAAATGTTAATAATCAATTATTCAACTATTTTTATAATACATTGAAAAAATTTACCAGCACAGAGTAAATTTTTGTAGTAAATTTTTGGACAAAAAAGTACGTTAATCTGCCCTGTTCGTTGTGATATTTCTTTTGATTCCCACGAAGTTGTGCTTTTAAATGCAAACCTGAAAATCAAGCAATCTTGGCGGAGTTCATTGAAGGTAGTATAAATGACACCGTAGTATTTTATGAAAGCACGGAGGACGTACAAGAGAGAGTCAATTAAGTAATTAAAAAAAAATTTAAATTGAAAACAAAGGAAAGAAAATCTAATTCAGTGTGAGGTGGTTTTCTTCAAAGCCTGAGGTAAGCTCAGCTGATCCAGGATAAAATGAAAGACCCTCAAATTTTTGCCAAATAAATAAAAAGAATAGTAGTTTTGATTCCACGATTAAAATAGTTTTCTTTATTTATAATCAAGTTATTCAATTTAATTTGTATATTTCTATCTCTATATGGGTCATTCTTTTACAAACCGAACACCATTTTGACCGCTATATTTTTGATTTCCATGAAATTTTTTTACGGGTTCTATATCGAAAAAAAGAGACACGTGTTCGAGGATTTATTTTTTTATAACAGAGGGCGTTAAAAGTTTGAGATTTTCGTGATTTTTGCCTTGGAGACTAATTTTCAAAAATTCATAACTTCGGTTTTGTTTATGCTAGAGACAACTTTTTTGAATCTTGAAGATAACAAAATAAATTTTAAGAAAAAAATAGTTTAAAAAAAATGTATGAAAAACTTCATATTCTTATACGCAATTTTAATCAATCTTACCCACCACTTAGCGTGTTTTAAACATAACCATCGTATTTAACGTCAAATTTTACATAGAAAACAATTTTTTATCGACGGAGAAATGATTATTACTATTGCAAAAAAATTAAATAAACTGGCGTGATACCTGACATCGGCGCGCCAGTTGCAAAGTAAACCTCATATTCTCGACGCATATCGTTGTTCTCTGTATTATAATATAATATAAATTATGTGGTGTCGAGGGCTTCCAATTTTGGGACTCAAAAGCAATTTCGGGATTACTAATTAAGGATTTGGAGATCCCGGAATTAATATCGGGATTTGAAAAACAGATAAAAAGTAATTTATTTCCCAATAAAAGAAATCGTGTGCAGGGTATGAAAGTTAAGATATTTTTTGTAACAAAAAAATTAAAAATTAATTAAAAACAAACAGTTTACTTAAATTTTTTATAAAAAGTTAATTTATTTTATTTCTTTCAATCTATTGTATAATTCATAAAATTCATATTTTCTGGAATAATATAATACTAACATAAGAACGGTACATTTTTTAAGATCACTGAAGTCTTTGAAAGGTGAATTCTTTAGTAGCAAAATTTCCAGCCGAAGAGAAACTTCTCTCGAACTCAACACTAGTTGGTGGAATTTTTTATCAATCATATCAAATGCTTTTTGAAGCAGATTACTGCGAGTGCCACCATTTAAAAATATTTTTATTTAATTTTTGAAAATGTGAGGTAAATTTAATTTTTTTTTTTTAAGTTTTTACTCGAATGTCAAATTAAAGACTTTTAACGCCCTCTATTTTCAAAAAAAAAATCCGATATAGAACCCGTAAAAAAAATTTCATGCAAATCAGAAATGGGTCGGTCATTTTTTGTTCAAATCTGTACGGTTTGTAAAAGAATGACCCATATGTACAAATTTATTTATTTCGTCTCTTTATCACAAAACACAATAAATGAATACGAGTATGCATTCGGTGTATAATTTTTGATGAAATGCGGAGGTAAGTAAGAGGCGGTAACGGCTGAGCTTAGGCAGGACTCGAATACGATGTTTTCGGGTAGCAATAAATCAACTCTACGTTAACACGGACGTTTTATGAATCACCCTGATAATATTATACTCAAGAGGCTATATATATGTATATATACATAACAGGAAAATAAAAATGCTTTACGCTTTAATGCGTATGAATAACCCTATTATATGTATATATCTAAAATCTTAATTAATTTGCTCGAATGGATGAACGACCGACTATAACCGATGTAGTAATTCAACCGAGCACTCAGATGAAGTAAGCTGCGTAAGCACTGCAGTGAATAATCGACCGACTAAAGCCAATGTAGTGATCCAGAAGAACACCTTCGTATAATCAACCGACTATAGTCGATGTAGTAATTCAACTGAGCACTCAGACGGGTAATCGACCGACCGAAGCCGATGTAGGCATCCGCGTTAGCACTGCAGTGTGCAATCGACTGACCAAAGCCGACGTAGTAATCGGAACGAACACCTTTGGATAATCGACCGACTGTAGCCGATGTAGTAATTCAACCGAGCACTTCAGACGGGCAATCAATCGACCAAAGCTGATGTAGTAATCCGATTTAGTACTAAAATAAATAAACGACCGACTAAAGCCGACTAAACGCAGTCAGCCTCTTGATAGCTCGTTACAAAATTACAAAGTGTTCCATACTTCAAGTGTCGGACGGAACAAAACACTACGCTTCCGAGCCGTACCGAAGTCAGCCAAACAGCGCACTCTTATATACCTTTGGTTGAAAATCTTATGCGAATTAGATGTGAAAGTTGGTTCATAATTAATACTATTTTAAAATATAGACTCGCCGAAACTGAGTAGTGAAATGAGACTTGCAGTCATAAATCTGACTACTGGAAAAGGGAGAACAACGTCAACAATGCCAGCTAGTAGTCAGATAAAAAATATTGTTTAAAGCAAATTCTGCTGGAAAATTTCTAGCCCTAATAGCAATAGTTCTTAAATAGATGCAAAAGTTTGGATGCAGATCAGCAAGGCCGTTGGAGGTAGTTTTTTTTCGCCAGCTTGAATGGTTGCACCTTGACTCGCAGCATCTGCAATTTCCGAATCTTTCGATTCGGTATGGGGTTCGATTAAAGAAAATTTTTCAAAATCAACGTTTATAGTATTTTCCGTTGCATTTTTGAGTAACAACGCGTAATAAACCATCTTCACCAGGATTAACTTATGCAACGCGTATCATGGGCCACTTGCCAGGTGAAGTCTTCACGTCATATAGTAGTACAAGGTAGTCAATTTGAACGTTTGCTTTTACAGTTGCTCATTTGGATCGACTTTGGAGTCCACTGGGATATTTTGCATACCAGCGTTTCCAGAAATGGTGCTTCATTTCCTCGACCATACGCCATTTGATGTGAAGTCGAGCAGATCTTCATCTGACATGTTGAGGATTGGTTCTTTGATCAAAAAGCTTGCAAGGGTTCAGGCCTTACAGCTTTTAGCATTTTCGGTCAGCGGACATAAGGGTCGTGAATCAGAACACGTTTCAATATGAGAGAGTTATGTTCATAGCTCTTTAAAATTTAAAGCTCGAGTTTGTGCTATTCGTTTCAGATGGTGTTTGGTTGACTTCACTCCTGCCTCTCATAGCCCACCGAAGTGTGATGACGCTAAAGGGGTGAAGTTTCAAGTATTGCCTTCTATTACAAGTAATGCCTTGAGATCTTCAGATAAAGCTGAGACGCTGCGTTGATGCATTATTTGTAGTGCATAGCTCGCACCTATAAATTCTGTGCCGCGATCTGATTAGATTTAAACGCACTTTTCTCTTCTATATACGAATCGGCGGAAATCTGTCAATAAAGCTTCAGTTAAGACTGGAAACAGCTTCCAGGTGTAAGGCATTAGTTACCATACCAATAAAAATGCAGATATAGAGATTAAAGCCCTGCGTCGGTGCATCTATTTGATCGTACACACACTGTGATTTATTGCATTGCTCACAGTTGACTGTCATCTAATAACACTTGAGAGTTTGATTTGCTTAACACCAAACGAAAGCCTACAACGGCAAGCAATACACACTTTCTCTCTCGGCAATCCAAGCAGGGCGTGTTTTTGTTCATCAACACCACAAGCAAATTTAATCGTTAAGGGTAGGATGAGCAATTAAATAAATAAAATAAGAAATAAAAAGCAATATATGGCAATAGATCATTTGGATCATTTTGATCATTTTGATAATTTTAATCAGCGGTCGTCAGCGCCTTACTAGACATTTTTTTACACCAACTTCAAGATTTTCAAGATTGACTAGGTAAAAATGGGTCGATGAATCCGAATTCGTTGACAGAATTTCAAAATTATAAAATTTTGAAATAATAGGGTTGCCACCTAATAATGTGTATTTTTAAGAGTTTTAAACATTACTTATCAGTGTTAGGGGGTCGCTGATATCGAATCTGAAGTCAAAATTTTAAAATTCAAGATGGTGGATATCCTCCATCTTGAATTTTAATATTCTGACTTCAGTTTCTAACACTGATAAGTTATGTTTAAAACTTTTAAAAATACATAATACTAAGAGGCAACCCTATTATAAAAAAATTACATTATATATAAATACTGAAAACGGATTCAGATTCAGCGACCCATTTTTTCCTGATGTCGCACCAGCATTGCATTTGTAAAAATAATAAAATAGGTGGCAGCACTATTACCCATGTTTATTTTTAAAATACTGACTTCAGATTCGAATTCAGCAACCTCCTAGCACTATTAATTTTTACCTAGTGTTCGCGCCAGCACCGTATTCGTTCTCTGATATAAATCATCCATTGCCAGTGAACAAGCTTTCGTTGCATTGACTGCAGTGAGCTCTCTGACAACGATATCTTAGATCAACAATATCAATGATCTGTTTTTTATTGCTCTATCATGTTTTGTTCGTCTTCGCTGCAATCACACACATAATTTCTTTGCAGCAAGCAAGACAGTGCAGTGTAGTGTGAAATGAGCAAATGTTTTGAAACCGGTTTTAAGTGCACCTACGCAGGGCTCTAATAGAGATATAGTCATTGGATACTTTGGCGTTTTTAATGTGATTGGCCTATATTAATAGGACCACTATGCAAGAAGGGCCGCACTGGTGTAAGCCTCACAGGTGACAAATTTCCCATCAACTGCTTTGATATTTTGGCAGTAAATTTGCAGCATATAAGGCAGTGAGACGGGAGTTTTTTTAGTTTTTGGTATTTGTGTAGTGTAGAAGTGTAAACGCCCGTCAACTCGCAAGCAACTTTCGTCATCCACAAAAGAACAGAGCCTTCCAAAATCTTTTTTAATGGTAATCTGGTTGAGAGTTGTTTAATTTTATAATTAAAATCTTTGTTAAATACTATAGTATTTGCCTTAAAGTTCATGCTGGCATGAGTGACTCGTACGACTGCGTGCTGCTCCATTGTTGTCTTGCAGCAGGTGAAAATGTCTGCTGGCCAGTGTTCATGAGTAGCAGTAAGCCAAGCTGAACCATTTCACCACAGAAGATGATTCGGTAAATCCCGCAGCATTACACCTTTCGACGCACAATCTGCAGAGTTGTCATGTGTGCGCACATATCGCCAATGACTGATAGCAGATAGACGCTGCATCTCTGCCACACAATTCGCTACACATGCGTTGCATTACCTTAGCTGTGATATAATTCATGCTTAACCTATGCTTCCATCCAGTGCTTCCGTCACGATGATGATTAATTTTGCCAACATCAGAGCACCACACAGACAAAAGTTTGCTGGATAATTTGGTGGATAATATTGAACGCCAAAGATTATATATATTATGCATAAAAAAAACACAAAACACTCATCGTATCTGAAAACCTCTTTACACACATCGTATCTCTTTCATAGTAATCATATGAGCACACGCAGAGAAAAGACATGGTTGAGACATGATTACTGCAATAACAATTTTTTTACTAAAATTATTGTATTATTTCAGCAAACACAAATTTTTTTCCTAATAAAGTCATTATTTACTAATGGAGGTACCAAAATAACATTATAGTTTAAATCATAACATCATTGAAATCGTCAACATACTATGATTGCCTCCACTATTAGTTGCAACAAAAATGTTGTAGTTCTGTCAATCATGATAAATGTAAATATTATTATAGAGACAAACATATTAAAATTTTGAATGTTTATCTGAACTATTCTTTGCTTGTTGGCAAACGAAGCAGAACATAACCAAAAATCGAAAGAATTTATTGTGTCTCAACAATTCGCAGGAAAACCTTTCACTTCATTCACACAATAAGTTTTATCAATTCCTGGCTATGTGCCGTTTCGCTTGTCAACTGTTCAATTATTGTGTTCTGTTTTAAATTGCTTTATCCTAAAAACAGCACGCAGAAAAGTGACATTTTCGACTTTAATTGTAGCAAACATGTTTCTATTTACCGTAAACATATTTCGCAATTCTGACCATATTTTGTTTATCACAAATATTGCTATTTTTGTGACAATGCACTTATGAATGGCATTAGTCAGGCGAGCGGTAGTAGCGGCTGTGGCTTACTGGTAGTGTGCGTGGCTCGTAAGCGAAAAAGCTGCGGTTCAAACCCCAGCTCGGACAGAAAATTTTATCAAAAAGATTTTTCAATTGAATTAATATTTCTGTTCAGCCTAGTCAATGGCAAACCTAACCTTTGGAGATATCTTAATTAATAGCTGTGGAGATTGGAGTCCATGAAAATAAAAAAAAAAATAAAAATAATTTTTCAATAATCTGAATCCTAAAAATAAATTCATAATATAGTTGTTGCAATCATTCAATTTTTGTCCCAATAAGAGAATAATGATTGTTTCAGTAATATTTTGGTTCCTACAAAAAAGTTCTTTTTCTGCATATGGTTGTTGTAATCATTTTATCATGATCAAAGAAAACATTATATGTTTAAGAACATGTAAGCAACAATCATAATCCGAATCATACTATGATCCCCTTAAAACATGGTTGTGGCAACTATGTTTTTTCTCTGCGTGCAGTTTAGCAATCTTTAGTGGTTTTGTATGAGATTTGCACAACAACGCCTTTTGGTGCCAAAGATATATCAAAATATTTAGCGCCAAAGCACTTATCGTACCTGAAAAGTCTTTATACAAAATTTGATGCTAGTCGAGAAAATAGCTTAGGAGTTTATGTCTCTTTACCTAACCTTATCGCAATCTTCCAGGTACTATTGTAAGTTTCAACCATGCAGTAACCCAATTTATAAACACACAAAATTTAATTGAATTCGGTCCAGCTGTTTAGGAGAAGTTCAGTGACAAACACAAGTAGAAAAGAATTATATATATGTATTAAGATTCGGACATGAAAAAGCTACCCGCGTGATGGATGCCACGATTGCTCACACTCGACCATAAACTCAGCCTACACTTGACCACCTCAAAGTAGTGTTTTTTGATGTTCAACCGTAGTCCAAAGGAGATTCATAACAGTAGACGAAACATGGAAACATCACAACACACAGGGAGAAAGGACAAATATTGTTATTGGTCATTTTACCACTGGTCATGCAATGACGTTTTAACTGTTGTTGCCAACACTTATGACATGTATCTTACATGTACTGGAGTAGATTTTACGTATTTTGCGCACAAAAACAAGAGATAACACACGATATAAAACGAAAGTTTTCTCTGTTTCAAAAATACAAAAAACACAACGGAACAAAACAAACAAAAGCAGATGAGGCCATAAATTATTTACGCAATTAGTCATGTAAATTAACAAATGCTGTTATATCTTCTTCGCTACTTTGCTTCAGTAGAGTGTTACTACTCGGCGCTGCCTTCTGACGGTCTTTACTTAAATAATTTAATTAAATTATTTTAAACTACACTTTGCCCAAGATACAACTTATGAGAATCTATTTGGCTACTCAAACTTTTATATGTCTACAAAGTTTTGTTTTGTATTTTCGGCAGTCTGATTGATGGTTCTTATACAAGCTGTTGTTTGTAAAAAAAGAAATTCTTTAAAAATCGCGATATTTATTACTTTGGTGAGATAAGTGCAAAAACAACAACAAATTAAATAATTAATTAAAAAATAAAAAAAAATGATGATGGAAAACCCTCATCTATCATGTGATATATTCTTTTAATTTTCTAACGTTATGAAATAAATAATAAAATAATAAAATAATAAAAAATACTCATCCTCAATCCCTGAGCGGGCATATACTCTGAGAAACTGGGGGTGGCGGACTCGTTTCGTCTACCAAACTCAGCCAGCGTCTTTTAGGCCGTGCTTTTTGCGATAAGAGAAGCTTGTCGCACCTTAAGGAGAGCTAACACCAACCACCTTAACGCAGCTATTCTGACGGATAGCCAAGCTGCCGTTAAATATTTAGCTGCGATCAGTACCAACTCCAAACTGGTAAGGCAGTGTAAGGATGAACTGGCCCGGCTAAGTCACCAACTTAGCATTACCATAATCTGGGTTCCCGGCCATAGGAACATTTATGGTAATGAAAAGGCGGATGAATTGGCCAGGCGGGGTTCTTCCCTTGACGTTTCCAGAGCGGAACCAGTCGAAGTTCCACTGAACACAGTCAAGGGAGGAATTCGTTCTTACTACTTAACCTTAGCCGGTCGTAGATGGAGAGAACTACCAACCTGCAGCACATCAAGAAAAATATGGCCCCTTTACAATATAGGCAGAACTCAACAGATGCTCTCAAAGCCCCGGAGCGACATAGCCAGATTAACGGCTATTATTACGGGTCACTGGTGCATCGGAGTTCATGCCGAGAGAATCGGACTACCTTTCAACACCCACTGTCGCAGCTGCGAAGACCCAAATGAAAAAGAAACACTAACACACTTTCTGTGCACCTGCCCGGCCCTGGCCAGGTCCAGACTAACAACGCTTGGCAGGCCCCTCCTCAGCAACCTAGAGGAACTCTCAACAACAAAAATCAACAATCTCCTAACGTTCATCAATCGCACCGGATGGTTATAACCTAGCAGTGCGCTGTCCAGTCAACCAACAGAAACACGAGGTTATGGTATCAAAACGGCTCACTAGAGCTACTTGGATCCTACTTGCATGTAGAATCACCATCTAAACCAACCAACCAACCAATCCCTGAGGATGCAGAAAAGAAATCTGCGAAACGTCGGAGGAAAACATAATGCGAATAAAAGCTATTTATCTTAACATTATAACATTATATAAACAAGCAAGACCAAAAAAGCTTACAAATATTAAAATTAACCACGAAATACTGTCTTAGTCCTTTTACCTGCCTTTTAGTAGTGTTGAACCGCGCATCTTTACAGAATCGTTCAACCAATTAAGTAAGAAGTTACTAAGTATTTTCTCATACTAATTTATCTACTTTTGTTACTATTATTTCTACTTCTAGTTATACTTTTTCCGACTATTTTTGACTTCTATTCATACTACTGTTTTATACTATGTATGGAATAGAGGTGTGGTCTGATGGCATGGAATGATAAGTATATTTATACTAATATTTTTTAATACTATTTTCTATTAAAATTTATACAACTTTTTGTACGCCTATTATCGACAACTATTTCTGCTTTTTTATTTTAACAAAATTTTACTACGTATGTAACGATGATTTGGTATGATGATGTGATAGATGTTGTGGTATAAAGTTATGGTATGATGGTGTGGGGTGATGTGTTTGGTGTAATATTTTAGTATTTATAAGTATAATATGCATATTTTTACAACTACTTTTACGTTTTTTCACTACTTCTTTTCTACTATGTATGGTATCCTTGTGCTATATGATGAGGTACGCTATAAATGTATGGGTTGATGGCAGTAGTGTATTTAAGCATTCTGCAGCCCTAAGCTCAACATTGGCGCTGCCTCTAATATATAAAAATTTTTTTATTACAGTCGAAAAAATTATAAAAAATTTTTTTTTCATTTTTTTACTCTCAATTGCATAGTTATGTATTGATACAAAATGATAAAAATAAAGAGTGTGCTCGTGCGGAATCATTAATAGCGTGCTCAAAACTTAGATTTTGCACAAGATCTGTTTTAATCTATACTATTATATAAAAGGCTTCTCACGTTTCTGCGACGACGCTAAACTTAATTTAGATTTTAGTAATTCTTTCACTAATATAAAATTCACTATATAAAGCTACATGTCTAAGTTAAGATCATGCAACCTTTATTTTTTTAAACCACTCTAAAAAGAACCAAACATAAAAATCATTGCTTCATTAAATTGTAAGACACACAAGCAGTGTTGCCAGATTTTGGGAGAGATCATTCCTATTTTGTTCAAGCATTTAAATAAGTATTTCCCGTTTTTTTCTTAACATTTTCCCTTTTTTCCCCTCTTTTCAAGTTCAGTGTTTTATTTTAAATAGAAACAATAACAATAAAAACCTTACTAATATAATTAAATATATGCCTTACAAAATATATCAGATTTATTACATGTACATCTTACTTGAGTGTAACAGCAAATATTTTCTTTTGATTTCTAATCCTATGCAGTTTTAATTTTTCATATGTATTTTGCTGTGTTAAATAACATTTACGGTACAGTTGTCTAACGGCTTTCTTTTATTAGATTTATTTAAATTTATGGTAGAAAAAGCTTTTTAGCTCATGCACCACTATGCGAAAGAGAAAAATTAACAATATCAATTTTTGTAATTTTTGGGAAAATTGTACTTGTATTTGCAAATTTCATATTTAGCCCTATTTCATATTTACACACCGGGTTAAATATCTACCCCAGGCAAACTTCGAACTACGTTTATACAATATATTCAAAGCCACCTACAAAAATATAGGAACACAACGGAATTAATTCAGGATAATATTACGTTTGAGCTTACAACTGATGACTATCAAAATGAATTTAAGCTATATACACAGTAGCGAAGTCAATCCCGGGATCCCAGGATCCCAAAAATCCGGATGATTTAAGCCTCTTTAAATCCCGGGATTGTCTTTCAGGATCCCGGGATTTTTAAGTAAAAAATTTATATTACAACCCTGTAGTTCGGCTGGTGGCAGCATATCCCATTAGACATGCCATTTCTCAAACCTTTACAGGTATGGCAAAATGGGACAGGAGAATTGTAAGGCCCATAGTAATGCACGTTGGGTCCGTTCGCCCCTGCCAATGACATCGATGTGTTAAAAGGACGTACAAGATAAGGGGCGAGGGGCATGCCCCTACCACTGGGGGTACATGAATTCTCATACCAAGTAGTAGGTCCAAGTTTCAACTCGGAACTACTGGGAAATATTCATGTAAATGCAAACATTTCATTTTAAGTTGATATGCATATAGATGTGTGTGAATCACGAAGAGTGTGAATCACTGAAGCAAAGGCTTTGCAAAGTTTTAGAAGAATTGCAACGTCGGGAAGTAAGCTATGTATTTCAAAATTGTCAGATATTCTGACTTCAGAAATAATTTTTTTTTTGTAGTGAGGGCAATCGTGATCGAAACTTACAAATTGCTTCCGATTATCTACAACTAGCATAGAATCAGAACGGTGCTTCTCATCAGCGGGTTATATTTGCAATAATATCCGAACAAAACTCTCTAATAAAAAATAAAACACGTTGATCAGCTTAATGATTACTTTAAAAATAATTAAAACAAAAAATTCAATTTCGAAAAGTCTTTTGCAAAATTAATATGCCTTAAACACAAAAAAGCATGAAAAAAGTGTAACATCTATATAGTAGCACCCAAAACTGTTATTTTTTTTATATATTTTTTCTTTAACACTTTCAATGGCTAGGGTAAACTAAGAACAAAATAATTTTTTTGAGGTAATTTCTTATCATTTAGGACCTTAAAAGATGAAAAAACATACATTTGATATTAATCTGCGGTACTTACGTTTATGGTACAAGGTTTGTACAAAGAAAATATTATTTTGCTCCTGGTCAGCAAAAAGTCTTTTTTTAATCCCTTTAAGGTTTTTTAACCCTTTAGATCTTTGTTTCTAAAACCCTCTTAATATTATTATCATTAAAGTTAAAAATTATAAAAACACATACATTTGATTTTTGTCCGGTGGCCGAAAAATTTATTTGCTTTTCTTTGGCACAAAACCGAAAATCCAACTGACTTTTATGTTAAATACCTCTCTAAATTCATTTTTATCACATTGGTTCTTTTTTTTTCATAGAACCAAGCAAGTTGATTTAAACAAAAGGTTTGCAAAATAAATACATATAAAAATTACTTTCTGATGTGTCCAATATATTGGGCAAATCCACTGAAAGGTTTATGTTTATAAAATTTGCTTGTCATTAATATAATTGAAGTTTTGTGTTTATTAACAATAAGGGTATTCAGAATTGTGTGGTATAATTGCATTGTGTTTTTTTTTCCATAGTTGAAAATCCCAATTATGAGCACGCTTTAAAATAGAATTTGTTGTTGGGAACCTCCCACTATACCTTTTTGTTACTATGCACATAAATTAACTATCCAATTTAATATATGGCATAAAAAGTTTAACTTGCATTTTGAGCTTCTTCCATTTTTTGCAATTAGAAAATAACTGGCAACCAATCAGTTGTTTATGGAACCTTAAAAACCACGTTCGCTAAACATATCACTGGGCTGCTTTAAAATGACCACACTTTTGCTTTTTAGAGATTTCATGTAAAACAACAAAAAATATAAAAATTGCTCGGTAAAGTGTGGTATCAATACCACGAGATTATTCAACTACAGTGAAAACAACGCAACTGTGAATACCCTTAATGAGTTTTGTTTTGTTTTTGTTACTTTATAAATGAATTAATTTACATTTTTTAGTTTCAAGTAATGCATAACAAATAATTGTTTTAAAAACGTTTTTAATTATTTACTTCTTAAAACTTTCAATCCCGAATTAAACCCGGGATCCCGGGATTGAGATTTTCAATCCTGATAATCCCAGGATCGAGAAAAGCTTCAGGGATTGGACTCCCTAATACACAGGCTAATTCAAATAGTAATAAAATTAAATTAAAACTTAAGACGACACAGATAATTTTAAAACGTATTTAAATACCAGATATAAAAAAATTCTTAATATAATTTGCTGATTTTGTTACGAAATTGAACTTTTTTCACAAAAACACTGTGAATCTATTTTTCCCCGTTTTTAAGAGAATTAATCCCGTTTTCCCTTTTTTGTTGAAAATTCCCGCAAAACTTGGAAAATTCCCTTTTATGGCAATACTGCACACAAGCAGCATAAAGCTTTATCTCTTTTCCACTGTTATGGTGTTTCTTATTGTTTCTACTGCGGTGTCGGATAGCTTTGCACATTTATACTCTCCCATATAGAGTATGTATTAATGAGCGCTTATAAGAGCACACTGAAAACAACCCAGTGGTAAATGGACACATGACGTAACCAAGTTTTTCTTGGTACACCTGTTGCACACCTGTACACAATTCTGAATTAAATTTGTTCAGGCAAAGCCTGTTTTTTTTTATTTTACACATTAAACCGCTTTTTGCAGAATTCTTTTGAGACTTGATTTTTTTTCTGCTCTGATTTATATTGCAAAATTAAATAAATGTGTAGTGGATGGACTGTCAAAAGCAAACATACCGACAGACGGATAATGTGGAATACAGGTAAATAGACCGACATGTAAAAATGCAGACGAATAGTTAAAAAAAAAAACAAATGTTTTAAAACAGGAAAAAAATTGACATGAATTTACAGTAAGGTGGAGCGAAAATTATTTGTTTTTTGCAAATTTTATTTTGACCGGCCGCGGCAAAGTGGAGAATGAATGTAAAACTTATTATAAAGTGTGTGCGCATTAGTTTATAGGTATTGCTAAGAAAGTACTTCTAGATTTGGTGTCACGGAATTCATTAGTCAAATCTTTAAACTAAAATTATTGGAACAATTAATAACCCAAAACTATTTATTTTAAAACATGGTTTTAGAAAATTATAAATCTTTCAGAAACTTTTTATTCGTGTTATACAAAATGAAAATGTTGTTTTTATATGAAAGGAAAATAGATTCCTGAGTCAAAATATTTTTGGGATATGGTATATCTATTCTTTTATTTAAAAGAGACTTACAAAATTTTAAGCCAGACCAGATCGATAACCGCTGAACCGATTATTTTTTGATAATTCTTTATATTAATTCATTGATTACAATTAAATAATTTTGGTAACTCTTTGTTTGCCAGTTAACTTTTCCCATCTTGAGATTGTGCTAGTCTATATATCTATACTATAATATTAAAAGCGTTTTGACACTGCACAGATTTTTGACAATCACGTGAGAACCACTGAACTGTCTTTGACAATATAGGTACCAAACGATTTATTATTTCAACTTAATCGTGGTCGTACAAGACTTAAATTTAGTAATTTTATTTGTATGGCTACTTTCAGCTGCTAGAAATGCTATATTTAAAATGGGTTTGGTCGTTTAATACTACGTTTAAATTGAGCCAAATGACTCATTTGAAATCAGCGGTTTAAAAATGCTTACATCGGGGGTTTTTTTTGCGAAAGTATCTCATTTCGTTTGACAACTGCTTCTTTGTTTTGAATGAAGATACTATTTTTTTACGTTTTACAGAAGATGTGTCCTTATATCGGTGGTATCAAAAAATCTGAGCGATTCTTGACTGCTCTATCTATAAAAGTGAAAATATCAATCCCACGTTGAGTATACCCTTTGCCTTGCGCACATTGAACGTGATGTACAGAGCTACCATGCCTATTATAAACTTACTTATTGAAGATATAAACAATTTCAAACCTGATGAAAACTTTCAATGCATACTCTCGACAGTGACAGAGATTCAGAAAATACTTCAACTTGCCGAACCTGTTCGTAGATGACGGCCGGCAGTAGTCGGTGAAGAAGGTTCACTGTTATTGTTTAATACATGCTTTGACGCTGTTATCAATGAATTGAAAGCACGTTTTACAAAAATTAACGATACTTTGATTGCGGCATATTCTATCGAAAAACTGAGCTGTTAATCATTGCAACCACATTTCAAACCTTTCGAATTGCCGGAAAAATGGGAGATTCGATCAGCAAAATCATTTTTCGAACGGCAAAAAATTAATGCATGTTTTTTTACCTAGACTGAAATTTTTATTCAATCAGGTTGCGAGTAATTTTGTAAAAAAATACAAATACAAAATACGATACAAGCTCATGCATAAATGATATTGTCTTCAATACAAATGATAATCATTTTTCTACTCAAAATATATATTGTGGTTCGAACTGTGAGATTTATTCTGAAACAAAAAATATTTCAAAGTGATATAACTAATTTTAAAGCTATTATTTAAAAATTGTACATTACATTTCGTGAAGCTCTGTAAAAAAATTAATTCTTGTAACGAAATTTTGAAATCTATAACAAATTTTGGACAAATTAAAAATGTGCTTTATAATTCCATGCTTGCCAATATTTTTAGAATAGCGAAAGGAATCTTATGCATTCCACATTCATCTGCCAATGTCGAGCGCATCTTTTCCGTTCAAAAGTTAATAAAACAGAATGTTGAAATTGTTTAGTGATAGATACCTGTTCTGCACTTTTGCAGACCAGAGATTTAATTAAGTCTAAGTATAAAATTGGCCATGACCTAACAAAACAAAATCTGCCAACTGAAAATCCAGCAGAGGACTAATTTAATATCATATTATTTAATGTATCATATCGTCCCTTACCTCTCGTAGTATCGTATCTGATTTTACTACACTTTGCAGGAGAGCATTTTTAAAATTTTGAATGGTTTTAAGTGTACTTTGAATGATTTAAGAGTTATCTTAAACTTTAAGGTTCATATTAATGTCAAATTTGAGAGAGAAAAGAACACTTAAAATCTCTCCAAATCTTTAAAATAGTCCCCTGCAAAATGTAGTAAAATCAGATACGATTTTTACGTTACGTCCCTTGCCTACGTGAGGTAAGGGACGGTATCATTTATAATATTATTTATCATATACAAACATTGCTATTTTTTAATAGGATATGAGGAAAATCATTAAATATTTTTTGGATATTTTGGATTTTAAAACCCTTTGTTTATTGTTTTTTGTTATTTTTTTATATAATTAACTGAAATATATATGTGCCTAGGCAACAACCCTAAAGCTTATTTAATAATATTAATAAAAAGAACTCTCGCGTCCAATAAGTCTTTTCTGAAGAGTAAAAAAAGTCCCCTCCAAAATGCTCAAATATCATCACTGTTCTGAAGTAGTTAATTGATGTTTCCAAATTTCGATTATCAAAAAACTATTCATGTATTGCTGAACTTAAAGGGACAGAATGGTTTCCGAGGACAAAAAAAATTCCAAATTTTTTTCCTCAGTTTTGAGTGAATATAATTACTCAATTTTTTTACATATTAAAGAGATATTTTTAGAGAGTATATAGAAAAAAATTATTAATGGTATTCCTGTAATGCTTCTTAAACTGCTAAAACCTCTTAAACTGCTTAAATTTAAGCAATTGGGGGATTTTAAGCAAATTTTGTATAGGGCATTTTTTACAAGGTTTAAGCTACAATTTCTATGCGTACATTATGTAAACATGTTTGCTTAAACTATCAGCTGTCAAACTAGAAACGATTCTATTATGTGCTCAATTTATAAGATTGCTTTAAATATTTAATTAATTTTTTCTTTTCACTTTGCTTAGGAGTCATAAATGTTTAAATTGTATGTTGTTCAATTTATAACATCAGCTGTTATTGACATATACGCGGAAAATTTAATATAATGACAAAGAGTGCATAGCCTTAACAATAGCTCTGAAGTTTACATGTTTACGAAATGGAAAATTTAAATTTTTAAGGGAATACCATTATTACTATACTTTCAATTACTTTTCAAACTTTAAACGCGATTTTCTCAAAACTACTTATATGAAGCCGGTTTGTGATATATTTCAATAAGTACTGCACCTATATTAATGAACTTTTGCAGACATCTTTTATATGATAAATACTTGCAGATCGGTTTTATAACTTACTGGCAATAATAGACTAACTTTTTATGTGAAATTGGTATCTCTAAATTCCAAGCCATGTCAAAAATCGAAAATCGTGTAGTTTTCAATATAATTTTTTTCCTTCACATAATATATTAAATAAATCATTTTGATGTTTTGATTTCAGATAACACTATAAAGCCAGCTCATACGCATCGCACGACGCTTTTTTAAATGCCTTCGATCTATCGCCACCACGAGATAAAGACAGAATTTTTATTATATAAAAATTGACACATAGATAGCACTTTAATGTGTACAAAATAATTGAGTAATTATATTCACTTAGAACTGAGAAAAAAATCGAAAAAAATTGTTTTTTTCGACCTCGGAATCCATCATGCAACTTAATATTGTTAAGATTTTATGAAGACAAAAAGCGAATAGTGCAACTTTTTTGATAAAACCTACTGATCTCTTATTTATATTATATATAATATTAAACGATATAAATTAATCTGATATTTAATATTTTTAAACTATATAAAATATTAAATTTTTATTTAAAATTAAGTATGATTTAAACTATCAAACATTTAGAATTTGTATTTAAATCATATAAAATCAATACAATATTAAACTTAATAAAAACTTTAATGAAAAATATAGATTTTTGGCGATGTACACTTTTTTTTTGTAAATTTTTTGATTGCATATAAAGAAAAAACTCTTGATGCTTGTTTATGCTTAGACTTTGAGTTCTAGATACGGGGCTGCTCCGATCCATAAAAAAGTGTGAAGAAATAGTTTTTAAGAGTCCCTCTTTCTTTTGAGTCGGTGTCCGGCGAAATCTAAATCTAATAAAAAAATATAAAAATATATGCTTCAAATAAAACTCAAATTTTTAAGAATTTTAGAAAATTTACAGAAAATCCTAAACTTTTATTATCTGTTAATACTGCTTTTTGACAAGTACTCACGTTGAGAGTATTTTAGTAACGTAAGCAAAGTAATTGTGGACGACGACGGAAGGAAAGAATACATCACGATTAAGGCGAAGGCTCCGTTTCACATAAAGAAGCTATTAATAGCAAGGCTGTAACGGATTTTTTTAGGTTTGTTCACGGAAAAAAGTACCTCTTTGCCGACCATACATTATTTTTTGTTAATAGCCCGCGTTAGCCTTTCATGTTGTCGTCACATCGTTTGTCACCAAAAGTGACCACATTGGTCAAATTGTTGAACCAACAATTGGCAAAATCAAAATTTTTATTATCAAACGATCAGATAAAGGATTTGAGGCATGCTAACAAGGCTAGTGACCTTTTTCTAAAAGACACAATATCGATAACTCTTGTTAAATTGCAATCAAACGGCAACGTAGTCGACTATTGGTCTCAGCCAATCACGACACGACAACACATATCCAAGCCACATTATGTTAATAGCGAAGCTAAAGACATCTGGCGGACAGGTCGCAAAACACCCTTAAAGTGGCCAATGATTTGGGCATTACATGTAGTAAGTGCAAAAAGTCGTGTGAACCCGCCTTTCATAACCCAAAAAAGTGCATGAGGTGGCCACACTGCACCTCTGACAAAAGAAAGAAAGAAGCTGAACCACCATTTTGGCTTAATTGTGAAAAGATTCTGCAGCTGGAAAAAAGTGCGCTCGCAAAAAATAAAAATTAACTAAAACAAATAAGAAAAGTGCTTGCTTGCAAAATAAGACTTGCTTTTCAGCACAGTCCTCAGCAATAGCAAGTTAAGCGCATGTAAAATTCTGCGCTGGAACGATCGCATAACTTGCTCTACTTCCAGGTAAGCGTACACCACACTCTGCACTTAAAAAAAATTGCCCGCTTAAATTCGTGTCACCCCAATTTAGGTAGCACAAACTTTTGCACTATAGCGCAAGCAACCCAGTGTGCACTTTGAAGCACCCACTTTGCCGTGCACTTTGGAGCACCCACTTCACTGTGCACTCCAGCGCTGCATATTTTCAAGCAACCCAGTGTGCCGTCGAGCAACTCACTTTGCTGTGCACTCCAGCGCTGCATATTTGCAAGCAACCCAGTGTGCCGTCGAGCAACTCACTTTGCTGTGCACTCCAGCGCTGCATATTTTCGATCACTCGCTTTGCTGTGTTACTCCAGCCGGTTCTACATTGAGCGGTGTGCATGCTACTTACCGCGCAGACCCGACAAAATTATTGGTGGCATCATCATCGTCTGTCTGTCTTCGGCACCGTCACTTCCGACTTCACATTCGCTGCACCGCATCACCAACATCCCCGTCTAACTTGACAGATTCATCGAATCAGATCACCCCGGGATAAAACCTACTGCCAGCTTCACCACTTTGAAGAGGTCAACGAATTAGCGAGTTACAAAGGTCGGTCAATTTTAAGTAAATATAATTATTATTCTTATTTTTAAAATTAAAACTATAAATTCTAAAGCATACATTTTGCCATGAAAGATTAATGAACCTTTGATTTTTAAAATGCTAACAATTTTTTTTTTGCTGTTTGAATTGCAAGTAAAAATTAATTAAGAATTGCAAGTAAATTTTGACTTACCTGCTTAAAAAAATTACTTACCTTTAAATTTATACTTACCTTTAAATTTATACTTACCTTTAAATTTATACTTACCTTAATTCCTAACTTACCTTATTTACTCCGTTGAACTTAAAACATATGGGAATTGACTTTTTATAAACAAAAGAAAAAAAAGAGAATTTATTTTTATAATATATAAGAAGAACAACCAAAATGTAACATAAAGGGCGCCCCTATGAAAATAACCGTATTAAAATAACCATGTATATACCTTTAAGCAATCAAGCAGACAAAACAAAATCTTAACTTAATCTAAATGTAAGCTTAATACATCTCTTTGTTTCTTTTTTTTTTTGTATTAATAATCGTTTTCAAATGTTTAATAAGCTACGGATCTATCAAATGAATTGCTGAGTTTTTTAATAAAAGAGGAATGCTAATAATGATGAAATGTAGTTATACTTAAGGCGTTTTTAGTTTTTTTTTCATGAAGGGGCAACCACGTAAATAAGAGTATATCAGTTGCCACAGGCGTTCTGGTGATGGAGCCAGTGGGTGGGAAAAGTGTACTCCAGGGTAATGCAACATCTCGTTACCCTAACTTGGAGATATGTGAAAAATTTATTGTTATCTTGCAGATACAGATTTTTTTATGTATCTGTCGTTTCGGTTTAGTTCCTTGTTCTCCAAAAATCAATGGCAATTTTAGTCGGCATGATGATTTTTGTTTATGTTCATGCTTATACTGGGTACTTAGGTAAAAGAACCTCGCCATACCCGACTGACGCTAGCCGCAGACCAACTAGCATGCCATTTATATCTAAGGCCCAGATCGTAGCGGCACTTTTTGAGTGTCGACCTTTCAGTTGCAAGGAGCATGTAACAAGGCATAGAATATACTGAGAAGAGAAAGATTGCTTAGGATAACGATTGCATATGAGGGGTACTATTGTCTCGGAGAAAATGCGAACCGGATAAAACAAGCACGAATCAGTACTACTAAAGCAACAAAAGAAGCAAAACCAGCTCGTTAGCTGGAAAAAATAAACAAAAATAATTAATTACTGAGAAGGAAAGGCTTATACGAAACCAAAATGGGAGACTAAACGTTAGTTTACACAACTAATGAAAAATGCATAAATTTCTTTCTTTCGCTGTGCGCGATCAAAGAATAAACGCGTTTTTCTCGGAACTACTTTTTTATGTATTCGATTTATATAGTATTTCGAGCCTGATTTTTGAAATTTTGATTTAAAATTTTTTTAAAAATAAACAATAAATAAAATGTATGACGTAGATTAGGTATATAGTCGGTCGTGCACCATTACCGGCGTTTCCGCGGGGGCCTATATGTCTATTGCGAGTCCCTTTTTATTATTTGTGGTACCATGTTAACCATTTTTTTGATTATTTCTCAAACCAGCTTGTGCTCTTTATGAACTTTCAGATGTCTACCAGTGATATATTTGCTAAATCTTATTGGTCTTTGAAAAATATGTTCCCCATATATTGAAGTCGACGATTCTGTAGACTAGACATTTGCATAGAAGGTGATTTATTGTTTCTGTTTCTTCCAGATCCTTGGAGCTCCGACAGAAGTCTGGGGCTGTTATGTACATTCTATTTGCCATTACCCTAATGGGGCTATGGCCTTTTAGAACTCCAACAAGAATCCGGATTTCTCGTTTGGCCAAAAGCAGAAGGCTTTCGGTTCTCTTCTCACTAAGTTCCGGCCAGAGCCTTCGAGATATGTTTTAGTCACCTCTGAATGCCCAGTTAGTGTTAGCAATATCTCTGGCTTGAAGGTCTATACTCCATTTGACGACGCTTATTGGCCTATTTATGGCGTAAAACATATACTTTCTTAAACTGCTATAAATTACAAAATTTTTTGAAATAAAAAATTCCGGCTCGAGATACTAAATATAACTACAGCTTAACTTTACAAGAAATTTTGAAATTTTGCAAATCGATCAACATCTTTTTTTTTTAGACTAAACCAACGCTCTGGGGATGCCCCTATAAATGTACAAGCATTGTGTTGATTCGGAAGATAGGTGATAGTTAGTTGGAGGGTGGATAGGTGGAGTAGTGTTCGTGAAGATTTTTTTTAAGCTTGCACAGCTCAAAACTGCCGGAAAACACGCTCGCAGGGAGACTATTCCACAACCTTGCCGTGCGACTAAAAAACGAACTATCTCGGTAATGCGAGTTTCTCTTGGAAATCGAAGCAATAGTAAAGGGGTGGGCTTGAACAGCTGCCCGCATGGACCTGCAAAATACACGAGCTGGTGGAGTCAGGCCATGTAACTCCCTTGAACACTTCCCATGGTAGCACCTATACAGAAGGCTAAGGCAACCAACATTGCGTCGATGCCCAAGAGAGTTGAGAGAGGTTGAAACATTTTCATCCTCTATCAAATATATCGCACGACGTTGAATTCGACCCAGAAGCTCCAAATAAGATCTTGAAGCACCTACCCAAATGTGCGAATTGCACTCCATTTTCGGTCTAATATATGAGGTGTAGATCATGCGAAGATCAGCTGAAGTGAAATATTTTTTGCACCATTTTAAAAAACCTAGGCACTTACCAGCTTCTTTCGACACATCGAAAATATGATCATTCCAACCAAGATCAGTTTGGATCGATATGCCCAGAACTTCAAGAGTGGCTGATTCCACAAGATCCACACCATGCATATTGAGGGGAGCTAAGGAGGAATCCATCCGCTTGTGGGTTAACAGGCAGCGCTGATTCTTGCTTGCATTGAACTCTACTCTATTAGCAAGACCCCACTCAAATATTTTTTGTAGAGCATTTAAGAGTGTGTCATTCATATTTTGCTTTTTTCTTTCAATCTCCATAGAGCTTGGGCGTTTTTTAAATGAATATGAATGACAAATGCTGCTGTCGTTCGCAAAAGAATTTATTGGGTTATGCGTCAACGTCAGAAGGTCGTTGATAAAAACCAGAAACAAGGTTAGCGATAGAACTGAACCCTGCGGTACTCCTGCGTTAATGGCGTACTCCTCGGACGAAATACCGTCAACCTTGACTCGAATCGTTCTGTCCTTGAGGAAACATGTGATCCATCGAGCAACGCTCCCACCAAAACCATATGCTACAAGTTTCGACACGAGCGCTTTATGCCACACTCGGTCAAATGCTTTTGAAATATCTAGAGCTACAACCCTGCTCTCGCCGAAAAAATTAACGCATTGATTCCATTCTTCGGTTAAGAACGCCATAAGATCACCAGTAGAGCGAGCCCTACGGAAACCATATTGACGATCACTAAACAGTTGGTTGAGCTCCAGATTGTTCATGGTGTTAAAGTTTATTATGCTTTCCATAGCTTTGGAAAGCGTAGAGCATATTGCAATGGGTCGGTAGTTTGCAGGGTTCGTGGCATCGCCCTTTTTTGGTACCGGCTGGACATTTGCCACCTTGCAACAAGATGGAAATATTCTTGTTCTGTAAGAGATGTTGGAAAGGTTTCGTAAAGGCCGAGCCAGCGAAGAAGCACACATTTTAAGCACAATTGGCGGTATGCCATCAGAGCCAGAGGCTTTTTTTGCGTTTAGATTTGTAAGGACCCTTTAACTGCTCTCGTTCGAACATAGATCTCCTGCATTGCAGAGTATCCGCCCTAAACAAAGAGGAGAGTGCTATCTGGGAGAGTGAAATTTTGGGCAAAAAATCTAGCCAATAGCTCCGCTTTATCAGCCGGGTCAGTGAAGATTTGGTCATCTTTAAAAAGAGTTGAAGTCGATGACGATGTCTGGTTCTTCACTCTTTTAACAAAGGACCAAACATTTTTGCTCCCTTTTAAGCAGAGAAAAACCTGTTCTCGAATGCGAGCTTCGTGCAGAAATTTTTCGTGTTTTAAAATTGCATTACAGCGATTCCTTGCCTCAATGCGAAGTCTTTTGGTATAAGTATTCTTGATAGAACGCCAATTCTGAAAGGCTTCCTCTTTGGGCCTGACTGCAATTCTGAAAGTCTCATTAAACCATGAGTGATCTTTTGGTTTAATGCTTCTCATCTAATTGAGAATGAAAGACCGCATACCCAATAAAATAATTTCTTGTACCATGACAGCCGCGGCATTCACATTTCTATCAGCGAAACATAATTTCCAATTGAAGCTGAGATAAAAATTATTTAACGCAGTCTAATTTGCCTTTCCATAAAACCATGCAGTCCTCTTCGGGGCTTTAGGCGTAGAGATGCAGGGGTTAGAATATGGAAAAATAGCGGAGATGCTACAATGGTCCGAGTTACCAAGAGGTGCGATGACAATCACATCATATTTTTCATGATACGAAGTCAGAAAAAGGTCAAAGATGTTATGGCTATGCATATCACTTTGAGGAAAAAAAGTGGGTTCCTTCACTAGTTGAATCAATTGTTTCGATTCAGCAAATAGCTCAACATATTGCACAACAGTTGACAGTAGGCCCAAATGACGTAACCAAGCCGGGTTGTGGATTGAAATCGCCTGCTACAACGATCTCACAATCAGAAAACAACCCCAAAATATGCGTAATTGAATCAGAGAGAGTCTAGTTTGTTAAAAGTGGGCTCCCTCACTAGACTCGGACTTCTATAGATAAAACAAAAATGTAACAAGTGCGAGCGCAGCATGAACCTAACCCACAATGAGATAAACTCTGGATCGGTCACGTTCAGACTTCTCTCACACTGGTATGCTACATACGTTCTTATAAAAAGCGCGATGCCCCTATGCAAAGAAAACAATGGCAGTAAGCGGTACCCAGGTATATGAAAATCCAGTGGATCTGCATCCTCGGCCACCTGGGTCTCGTCTAGTGCCATTATTTGAGGCCTATAAAGAGTACAATGTACATATACCGAAAAAATTCGCTTTCAGTCCACGAATATTGCAGAAATCTATGCGAAAATGACCCGACATTATCGCATAATGCAAAAATCAAACAAATAAGGGCATATAATGTAATTTTTACTAGATATATATTGCCGACCGTGGAGCAACTTTTTTGAATCGAAGCTTTTTACGCCTCGTTTTGTGATTTGCTTGAGTGAAATTTCAAAAACGACACCTTTTTTATACATACACCTTTTTCTTAGAATTGTTGTGGTTTTTTCTACTAACGTCTATAACAACAAAAGTATATAAAATTTAAAATATTCCTTTGTAAGCGTGAGAATCGAACTCGCACCGTTTCGATCGAGAGTTCTACACACTGCCCACTACTCCAAAACCCTTTGTGTTATGATGTGATTCATTCAATGTTAAGTATTAACTGAAGCTATGTTGCAGTAGATGACAGGAATTTATTAAAAGGATTAGCTATCCTGCATATTCTATTGTAAATACGTGAAGCTATGATGCTGCAGATCACAATAATCGATCAAAAGCATTGTGTATTAGGGGGTTTCGGACTAACATACATGTAGGATTTTTTTTAATTTCACATTCTGAGAGGTCTCAAAACTTTCATAGGGTGATCAAGATCTCGCAAAAAAGTTTTTAGAAAAAATAAGGATCTCTTCCTCTCCCGCAAGGGCAAAGTTGTTTTTTGAGAAAAACCGTAAAAATCACGATCTCGAAATGCTTTAATTTTTGTAAGAAAAACTACATGTGTCTTAAGGCAAAAGTAAACACAGACTTTAACTAACAATATTTTGGCAAACACGATGCCACTCTTGGTTTTTACCTACAGTATCCTGTGTGAAGGATATTCGAATCTAAAGGTACACTCGAGATGGCACAAAACTTTTAACTGTTTTCTGATTGTCTAAATATTGGTTATATTGATTACAGTGTTAACGCTTTTCTAAAATTTGGAGAACTAATAATTTGCATATTTTTCGCAAATGCATTTTCTTGTTTTGGAGAAATATATACTTGAATGCAATTTCTTAACTTTTTCAAAAAACTTAATGTAAGGTTTTATGTCTCGAGCAGCCGTGGTTTTTACCGATTGGTACCACCCCGTTCCCCCTCCCTGGCCATGTGTTTATGTCGGGGACAAGGTATTTTAATGAGTTATATTATAAAGCAAATCTAACACGGACCTATAACAAATATAATGGATAAAACCAGGAGTGAACCAGTTGAAACTAAAATTATTTAAAGAATAAAAAATATTTCAAGACTGAACACCTAATTTTACTGTAAACAGAGAAAAAGTTGAAGATACGAATTTTCTTCATTTGCCAAAAATCTAGCAAAGATTCGCAAAAGTGCGCAGGTTTTTCTGAAAGAAGACATTCTTATAACAAAAATGGTGTATCAATTTTTTTTTTTTTAAAAAAGGGGCGTAGGGGCATTCGTTTAGTAGCAAAAGATCTTTTAAAAAATGTAAAATTTTCTATAAAAAACGCCATCAAAAATATAGTTATAAGCAATTAATAGATGTATTTCAATAATAGTTCAGTTGCATTGTTTATAGCACAGAAGAAAATAAAAAAGGCTTATTTTTTAAGTAAAAAGACTTAAATCAAAAATTTTAATGAAATCAAGACAATTTTTAAACTTTTGCCAAAATACGCAAAAATGTACTAGAAGATGTCTCCATACCGAACATATATTAATTAAGTTGAAATTCAAAAATTGGTTTTTGGCCAAATTCTGAGAACGCTGGTCCACTGTGCATCCCTACTAAAAAATTATTTCTTTTAGCGGATTATGGGAGCTGCTGGTCGTATGTAATTTATATTGATATCATTTTAAAGTCAAAATTATAAGCATTCAACCATTCAAACATCTTCAGTTTTCAGGTATAAATTTTATTTCTACCGTGTAACACACATTTTTTTGTTTTGTTTTTATTTGCTTAACTTCAGTTTTAGTTATAATAAAATTGGTAGTATCTGCCTTTCAATTTTTTTTACGATTTGTTATGTGTTATTGATTTTTAAAGCCGAAGAAAGATGTATTCATTCTATTTGCCACGAGCACACTATTTTTTTTTTATAAACATACACATACATTATAAAACATTTCAGATATTTTTTGACATATTGACATTTTTTTTTTTTGAAGGAGCTGCTTTTCCTTCGGCTGTCATTCAATTTTTATTATATTATATTTTTACTCTTTGTTACATCATGTGTAAAGTCATATTAAATTGAGTAATTTCTATGAAAATGCTTTCTTGACACATTTTACATGTCATTCTTGCATAAATGTAAAGAATTTTTTCCTTTAAATTTTTTGAGGCGGAATTTCGAATATTGCGTGAAAATAAGAGCAGATAATTGTTTTAACTTGCTACAAACTACAGGTGTATCCGGCATTCATGCTCTCAACAAGACTTTTTGCCATGTTATCATTCATTCATTCATTCATTCATTCATTAAAAGGAAGACACAACAATTATGATAGCACGTGTGTATGCAATAATATTTGTTTTTATGTCAGGTGATGCAAACATACGCTTGTCGACATTCTGACACTTTGAACAAAAGATTATTTAATTAAGTTTAATATAATAGAGTTGAAATTTCAATAAACCGTCTGCTACAATTTTTCAAAATAACTTTGCATATTGTATTGTAAATTTTGCTTCTTAAAGTACTTTTATGCGTGCTATAGAGTTTTGCTGGTTCTTTTATGCAAGACTTCCTTAAAATAGTTCTTTACATAAAAATTATTAAAAATTTAAAATTTTTTTGTCGGCCTTTGTAGTCAAGTGAAGAGTGCGCTAGACTATCAACTTAGAAGTCCCTGGTTCGAATCCGGGTTAGCGCATGGTTCTTTTTACTTTCTTTGTTTTGGCTACATTTAAGAATTATTTAAAACAAAAATTGTAGAAAATGTGGAATTAAAGGACAGGAACACCTAAGGGCTGGAAATGCTTGCCGAGGTTAAGGCATAACACTAGCCTCGGTTAAAAGCAATTCAAATTGTCTTTCACGGTTGTTTCGCCTAATCAATAATTCACGCATGGTTCCAATCAATTCATCTTAAATAAATCTATCCCTATCCTTTCAGGTCAAATACCAAACCTTGTTTGTATAAGGCGCATGCCTTAGTTCTTTGATCTTAAAAAAAAATATTCCTTCTTCTTAAAAAGTTGCTGCATAACTGCGCACGTACTATAAATGTGTTTTCAATGTTGAAATATTCGCTTAATCTACAATCTTAAAATTGATTCCTGAAATTAATTGTTAGCACAAATTTCATATCATATAACTTTAAATTATATCTAACCTTGATTAAACTTTTATATTGGATTTATCTTGTACTTGCTATGCTTACACGTATCTCACTTGACTTGTTATCCCATTTCTTTAACTTCTTACATAAACTTAAAAATACTGCGGAGAAAATGTTGGTTCCGCAAAACAGAGCAATAATCCGTATTCATGTTGAGAACTTTATTAATAAATATTGGTAAAGAATATGCCATGTTGTTTACTTCTGCATATCTCTTAACAGCTGGTGAAGTACTAGATTTGCTGAAGTTTAAGGCTGAGATAATAAGACAAATTTGTATGGTTAAAGATATTCAGATGCGAGCAATTTATCCCTCAGTAAAGGATTTAAAATAAATGTCGGCTATTAAAAAGAGTTTTATGGTATTCAAACTTTTAAGGATTCATTGTGAGAATAAACACAATTAGTCATTGAGATGGAAAGAGTTCATCATTAATAGTTTTCTTTTAACTTTATTCCAGCTCGTTGTGCTTAATACTGACACATCTAAAGAAAGGGAAGAGTCTGAATTGCCCCATTTCATCTCCATGAAATAATTAAAGACGCTGATTTGGCAGCAAGTTAAAATTAAAGGAAATAATTTTCTGTTATTTTTTAAAATCGAATACAATTTACTGCTTTTAATCACTACCATTAAAACTTGCAATGCAAGCAAAAAAAAACGCCCATTCGTTTTTAGAAGCTTGCTAACCATTCAAAGGTTCAGGTATCAGCCACTACTTGTGTAGAAATTCTCAAATGTTTTTCCAAGAATGCACAGTGTTTTTTGTTCTGCAACAAGTCTTTGAAGCTTCTTTTTTCTTCTTAAAAAACCAACTACGAGTTTGTATCGAACATTTTTTTAAGTTCACTGCACTTGTTGAGTCTCAATTTATTCAATTATTTTCGTTGTCAAATTTTTCTTCTTTATTCAGCTACAAAAATAAAAATATAAAATAATTACATGGAACTTTATAAAATGAAAATTCTGCTCTGTAAACTTTTCCTTTAATGTTTTTCATCAAATGATATAAATATGGCTAATAAGAAACCATAAATGCCAGTCATACAATTCAAAATGCCTACTCGAGTTGCGGAAAAATTTAACTTAACCCCTCTCCGGATCAAAAATAATTTAAAGTGATATATATATGTATTTGAAACGTTGTATATAATCAAGTCGAAAAAAATTACTTATTTTACCAGTCCCAGATATTCATTTGTATATTTTAATTTCATTTAAATCTATAAAAGTCTATATATCTATAAAAATCTATAAAAAAACAAGTCGACACCCACCATCTTTTTGTCGACTACAAAGCCGCCTTTGATAGCCCAATAAGGAAGCACCTGTACTCCACCATGTCTGAATTTGGTATTCCTGCAAAACTAATACGACTTTGCAGGATGACACTGAGCAACACCAGCAGCGCAGTTAAAATCGGTAAGGACCTCTTCCCACCATTTATTACCAAACGAGGTTTCAGACAAGGTGATTCCTTATCGTGCGACTTTTTCAACCTAGTGATCATCCGAGCTGCTGATCTGAGTAGTGGCAAAATATTTAGAGTGTTATGCTGCTTGCGTATGCTCATTGGCCATGATACGCGCGAAGTCAGTGCAGCATTTTCCAGATTAGAAAGAGAGTCAAGTCGAATGGGTCTGGCAGTGAATGTAGATAAGACGAAATACTTAGTGTCAACAAACAAACAGTCCCAGCGTCTTGGAACCCACGTTACCGTTGACAATACCTCCTTTGAGGTTGTGAAGAACTTCGTTTATCTGGGATCCAGCATTAATTCAACCAACGACATCAGCATTGAGATCAAACGAAGAATAACTCTTGCCAATAGGTGTTACTTTGGGCTCAGTAGGCAATTGAGAAGCAGAGCCCTCTCTCGACGAACGAAAATCACGCTCTATAAATCGCTCATCATGCCCGTCCTACTTTACGCATCACAAACCTGGACGCTGAGCAGTTTAGATAAAAAGACTTTAGGAGCATTCGAAAGAAAGATTCTTCGTAAGATCTACGGACCAATCTGCGTCAATGACGAGTACCGAATACGGTGGAATGATGAACTGTATGAGCTGTACGGTGACATCGACATAGTCAAGCGCATTAAAATCGAGCGGCTTCGCTGGCTTGGTCATGTTCAGCGCATGAAAGACGCTCCAGTGAAGAAAACATTCGATTCGCTACCCAGCGGCGGTCAACGCAGAAGAGGACGACCGCATCTTCGTTGGAAAGACCAAGTAGAGGACAACCTGACGAAGCTTAGAATTTCCAACTGGCGCCAGCAAGCGAAATATAGAAATGGCTGGCGCAAATTCTTAGATGAGGCCAAGACCGACATACGGTTGTAGCGCCAACTAAGTAAGTAACTAAGTAAGTAAATCTATAAAAGCTTATTTTAAGCAAAAAAATATGTATATAAATAATCTATATACAGGGTCTGCCATCTAACTTTTTTTTCAACTTGTGCTTATTTCGTAAATGGTAACACTTAGCTCATGTTTGATTTGACAGATAATTAGTTTCATCCTTCCGCTGAACGAATATGGTTGTGTATATGCTTGAACAACGCTGGGAAATATTGCGACATTACTTTGAAAATCATGGTAAAGTTGCAGAATGTGTGCGAAAATTGCGTACGGATTTTGGAAGAAGAAAAGCACCGTCAGCTCCATATGTTCGTTATCTTGTGAAAAAAGTGAAATAAACTGGCATCCTCATCGATAAACCAAAGCGTGAAAAGCCAAAAGCAGTGCGTACACCCGAGAATATTGCTGCTGTGGCAGAAAGTGTGCATGAAGCGCCATCAACATCAATTCACCGTCGTTCTCAACAATTGAACATTTCGGAGACATCATTGAGACGAATTTTGCATAAAGACCTTGGTATGACGCCATAAAAAGTCCAATTGGTTCAGGAGTTGAAGCCAACTGACCATCCAATGCGTTTTCGCTTCGCTAAGTGGGCCTGCGATCGACTTACAGAAGGTGCCGATTTTGCCAAAAAAAAATCATCTTTTCAGGTAAAGCTCATTTTGATCTTGGCGGGTATGTAAACAAGCAGAATTGTCGCATTTGGGGCACAAAAAACCCGCACGCATACATTGAAAAGCCGCTGCATCCAAAACTAGTCACTGCTTGGTGCGGATATTGGTCCAGAGGCATAATTGGACCATTTTTCTTCGAAAATAAGCAAGGAGTGGCCGTTACAGTCAATAACTATGTCCGTTACTCGGAGCTGCGATTTGACACCGTTGGACTATTATTTGTAGGGTACCCTCAAAGATAAGTGTTACGCCGACAAGCCAGAGACAATTGACGCTTTAAAGGACAATATTCGTGAAGCCATTGGTGAAATACAGCTCCACACAATCACTTTCACTGACGTTTCATCACTTGCAAGCGGTTGGACCGAATTAGTTGACTTTCTTTTTGTTGTGTTCTTTGTTGTAAGGACAAGGTTTGCAAAAAAAGAAAAATTGGATAAGCTATGTGCAAAATTTGGAAAATTGCAAAAACCCGAAGAAGCTTTTTGTATGAAGTTTTTTTATTTTTTATGGGAAATGTCACACACCTCCGGAAATTCTTTGCTAATTGCTTTGATATTTGGCTGAAAGGTAGATTTCCACTCAAACAAGGTCAAAAGGGGAAAAGTGGGTGTGGCTCCACCCATAGAGCTAGCATTTGCGATATCGAATAGCTTTGGACTTATAGGCCGCACAGCCTAGGAATTCAGTATTCGACCACGATTTACACATGCCGTTTCACTGATAAAATTTTATGGGCGTTAAACAAGGGGTCGTGGAACCTCCCACATGGCCCAAATTTTCAATAGCGAATTGATTTAGAGCAGTGTTTGGCAAACACGAGCGCACTCGCCCAAACATAATGTATGCTTGTGTTCGTTTGCTGAGAGATAGACTGAACGCTGCTAAGCCTTACACCTGAGCTATACAGTATTTCTCTGCTACGCCGCATCGTTTGTGTGCTTTTCCGATCATTTCTGTGTGAAAAAACGATTTGTGCCGAGCACGCGTGCCTATGGCGTGCCAAACACTGATTTAGAGCAATAGGTCGCACAGCCTAGGAATTCAGTATTCAACCTCAACTTAAACATGCCGTTTCACTAAAAACATTTTATAAGCGTTTGACAAGGAGGCGTGACACCAATCATACAACCAAAATTTGCGATATCAAATTGATTTAGAGTAATAGGTTGCACAGCCTCGGAATTCCGTATTCGACCACGATTTGCATATGCCGTTTCACTGATCAAATGTTATGAGCATTAAACAAGCGAGCGTGGAACCTCCTACTCAGCCCAAATATGCAATTTTTTTTGTTGTGTTCATTATTGTAAGGACCAGGTTTGTAAAAAAATTAAAATTGGAAAAGTTGAGTGCACAATTTGGAAAATTGCAAAAAATCCGAAGAAGCTTTTTGTATGAAAATTGTGTATATTTTATGGAAAATATCACACACCTCCGGAAATTCTTTACCAATTGCTTCGATATTTGGCAGGGAGGTAGACTTCGACTCGAGCCAGGTTTAAAGATTCATTTTTTTTCGCTCCCATTCAAACTCCCTACTAAAGGTGTGGAAACAGAAGAGCGTAAATGAGTTTTTGACTTTGATTGAATCCAAATACTGTCACGATTCTTTCACTGAACTTTTTTTATGCAAATAAAAAACCAATGGACCGTTTCAGCCCTTGAAATAACTTTGACCGATATATATTTGCCGGGTCAGCTAGGTACAGCTGCATCCGAGATTCGTCCCGAAAAATTCCTTGGACAGAACTGCGACACACAACTTTCAGTCTCAAATTTAATATTCTACTTTCGAATTATACTTACGATCGATTTTTTCCATGTTTAGATGGCAAAACAAAGAATGCCATGTCAGCTTGTATATATATAATACAAAAATAATAAGGAAACGGGCGTGATAGTAGTGAAATTAAATTTTATATAATTTGAATAAATACAATTAGGATTTCATTCAGTTATGGGTAATTTGATTACAATATGAACAGCAAAAATGTCTATTGCTATAGTTTGTTTGCAAACTAAATTTTTTGTTTATGAGTCAAATTTAATATTTTCAAATACTATCAAATTTTGTGATTGGGGGGATTTTTTAGAAAACTTTGTTTAGTATTAAGACAAGGTGGCAACGCCGTGCAAAGATTTTTCATTGCGAACATAGTCCTTGCCATGACTGTTTCAACGATATAAAAAACTTAATAATCCGTCAAAACATAAAAGAGTTATAGACTTGGACCCAGAGTGCAGTATAGGAGATGGGCACCTAACAATCAATTAACAAGTGTCCTTGGTAAAGAGTGGAATACGATTGGAGGTGATGTTTTTAAAAATTTGATTTCATTCATGACAAAAAATCTGCAGACAGTCATAAAATAAAATTGATTGGCAACAAAATATTAAATTCTTAGCCTTAGCATCGAATTTCCAATCATTTTATAGGTTTTTTCTTGATTTAATTTTGTTTTACCGTTATGTTCTAATTTTTTAATTATGTTTTTGTTTAATTTTGTTCACTAATAAATAACGTTTTGAAATAATATTTACTCCAAGTTCTTCTTACATTTTCATTTCTGAAACCAATGAGAAAGTGCTTAGTGCCCGACTTTCGTTGTGAGCCACTCTATATATTTTCTCTGTTTCTATTTGAACCGTTAGCCAAAGCTATTTTATCTTGTTTTATAGCTTTTCTGTATTTTATTATTTTTGCTTATTTAAAGCTTATCTTGCATCAAATAAGTTTCTGTTTTTACCAGAATCTCTATAATTCTAATAAACCAGCAATTTTCATAAAAAAAATGCTAAACAAACAGGAACAAACTAGCTAAAACAAGCTGTGGCTATGATTGGATTCAATCCAGGCGCGTTTTTATGGTAACTGTATTTATGCCAACTCAGTGGCTGACAGCGATAATATGGTTGCCACTTATTATTAATAATATTATTTTGTTTGTTTGTTTGTTTGTTTTTTGTTTGTTTTTTCTTGCCGCTGTTTATTATAATTAATTTTTTTGTTGAAATTTGCGGTGCACAGCTTGTTCTAGTTGGTTAAGCTGATTGGAATAAATTACAACAACAGCGACGAGAGAACCAATTACAACAACACGAGTATTACAGTAACAAAATTGTATTATCAGTAATCGATAATAAAAAAATTAATTTATTTGCAAATAATTTATTTCGGACATAAAAAATCCACTCAAAAAATCTATCAAATTTATTTGATGGGTGAGCCCTAGTTTTTTTTTTCTACTAATTATTTTGCTTTCACTTTGTTTGCCTTCAAATGACAAAAATCGTGTTAGTAGAGATTGTGAGCGTATATTTATCAAGCATTAAATTACCAGCGCACGTGAAGAACACACTTTGTGTGTTTTGGCGGACGCTGCCACCAATTTGGCATTTATGTGTTATTGTTCTATTCCGAAAGGATTTTCAAAAATAGAGCTTATCGAGCATTGAACGCTTATCAGAACAGCAGCTAGAACCACAATATTAACAAAAACGAACCAGAATCAATCTTGCAAATGACGTCATTCGAGTGTGGGTGTGTTTGTTTTTATCTTGCTTTGCTTCATCGGGCTTTTGTAATATAAGAAGAGCAAAAATTTCCATAGTTTATTGTTTGGTTTTGGTTTTATTTTTGTTGTATTTATTTATTTTGCTCTTTTAACCCGCAATTCTTTAAGTTTTGCTGTTCAAGAGCGTCATGAAGCGAATCCCCTGTTGCTTGGCGACATTAAAAAAAAAATAAGAAAAAAAAACAATATAAAAATACACCCAACCCTAACAACGTTGTGGTTGAAGGATTATTTATGCCACTTGTTGCTGCTTGTTTCACGTACTACTTCTGAGACGACACTTCTCTGGCGTGTCATCCGTCACCCACGCTGTCAACGCTTCCTCAGCTACTTGGCGTTAACTCGTCAATCTTGGCCTTCTTGCTTCATGGGCTTCAATGTGAAGATAAACACAACCAACCACAAAATATTAGATTAAAGATGGAGAAACCTTGTTGCTTAAACAATCTGCTTTATGAATACGACGAACTTTTGCTGGTGTGTGTGTGTGTGGTTTGCGTGGATGTGTGCGCACGTTTTGTTTTATATGGGAATATTTTTGTTGCGTGCTTATCAAACCCTTCGTCTTTTAAACCAATACATTTTTGCCTTCATACATAAGTTATTATTTTATTTTTTATTTTTTTTTTTTTTTAAATGTGCGCTTATGTGTGAGTTTGTGTGCATGATTTTTATGTGTTAGTAAAGATGAATATGCTAATATTTGCAAACAGTTTTTTATCATTTATTCAATCGAAATAAATTTGACGGTGTTTTAAGTTTTTAAAAAATTGGTTAAAACTTATGTTGTTGTTGTTGTTTTGTATTAGTAGTTGCTCTTCTTACTATTTTTGTTTTCGAATTATTAAGCACTTAATAATATTTTTTTGTTGTTTCCCAAAAGATGTTCTAACTATGGAAAACATTTTCTAAAGTTGCTAGCATTATTTCTGTGTCGATAAGCAATAATCGCTTAATTCGACTTAAGATGGAAATGAGTTATTGATGTAGCTATTTTCCACGCATAAAGCACTATAAGCACACAAAGCATGGAGTTTCTAGCATGACCTTAGCCAAAGTTATGACACAAAAACAAAAGACGACTTTATAAAACTTATACGGCGATTGAAAACTTTGAAGCAAGATTTCTCGAAACCTTGAAATCAGCCTAAAGTTTTTATTGCTCATCGACACAGATATCTGAGGATTTTTTCTTTTCTTAATTCTTCATATCTTGCTTCAGCTTTTAATAATTTATCTATCCAAAAAATCAATCAATATCTTTTGCAGGTGAGACCTTAAATAGAACAGATAATTTTACATAAGTTTTATTTAATCTTGCCCGATTTTCTAATTTAACCCATTAAAGTTACAAATATTCTTTTTGCTGAATAAATGCACAACTGAAGTTAAAAACAAGGGTTTTGAGCGTTAATGAAACGTTAATTTGTTTTTTACCAAATTGCACTGTACATTAGAGTGATCCTTAGCTATATGGTAAAACATTTTTTATAAGATTTTGACCGTAACTCCAGCCTAAAATATGAGGAATAGTACAGTTACACGTCTGCAAAAAAATAAAGTTCTTCAGATTAAGGAAAGGCGTGGCTCATCCGCCCTGAAGTTGCTCAGTTCATCAAGTTGTTAGCAAACAATATAATTTGAAAATATGTGTAATGCTATGTTTTTATTAGGCCTAATAACATTTTGTGTGTTCAATAAATCCATACATGGCCGCCCACGAGGTGGGTATGTTGGGGGTCCAACACCCCTATACCCCTCATTGAGGTCAAAAATTCGCAGTAATTTCAATTTCTCTTAGTAAATGTTCAGAAAATTTTCTTTAGAACTCCCCTAAAAAACATTGTGCCTGTGTAAGACCGTAGATGTGAGTTAGGGGGTTCAAACTCAAATTTATTAAACCTTTTAAGCATTTCTTGCCAAGTATGTCGACATGAGAAAAATAAATAAAAATAACATTAAACATAACAAAAATAATATAAACATAAAGAATTTAAACTGTGGTTTATTTGAACATAACAGACATATACTTTAATTTTATTTAAATAGATAATTCTTTTATTTGTATTTATTATATTTTTTTTTCTTCTTTTTAAGAGGTTTAATTTGAAAGAGTTTCTTTGGTACAGTCTGGATATCGCTTACGAAAATCTAATACTATTCGTATTATGAATTGCTTTTCTTCTTCATTGCGTGGCAAGACACTGTTGTAATCTTCGATGAGTTTGACTGCTCGTTTTGCCGAGTCATTTACGAACCCTTAGTTTGCTTACTATATCGAGTCCAATATTGTAGAAAGCATTATTTAACCATTCTGCCGGATCTATTTCCAAAAAATCTGTTGGAATTGAAAATCTTCTAAAAAATGTTGTTGATTTTTGCGAAATAAAATCGTCTATATTTTTATCATGAGAAATATCAATATCATTAGAAAGAATGCTTAACTTCTTGACTTCAGTACTACAATCTCTTTCAAGTGACATTACGATACGGAATTTTTCCTCATTAGAAATGTTTGGGTCGGAAAAAGCAACTGCTGAACTTTCTGGCGCCAAATACCACAAATGGTAAAAAAAATTTACTAGCAGTTTCTGACTAATGCGTTCATCGATTTCTTCGTAGGCATATAATGTTTTTCATTATTTTTTTATTATAAAGATACAAATATCTCGAATACCATTCTCTTCGGCTTTGGTTAATAAAAATTCGTTCCGCAGCAAGAAAATTTTTAAGGAATAAATCGCTTTTGACATCCAACGAGTGTGAGAAAATGCTCCTGGTGCTCGGAACGAAAATTGTGCAACATTTCCACCAAGAAAAACCACGGCCAACTGTATGAATTCCTTATAATCGTTTCTTGGTTGTTTTAAGATTAAATTTCGTGTTAAAAATTTAATAATTTCAGTAACGTTGCCAAGTGAGCCATTAACTATTTTATCTTCAATTCTAATCATAAAATTTGATTTATTAATTGTACTCCAGGCTTTCTTAAATCGTTTAAATAAAAGTACACCAGGTCCAGAAGATATTTCCATTTTTATTTCGAAAACGCTTCGCAAAAGTATCTCATAAATGTGGTGCCATGGTAAATAAGAGAGATATTTCCCGATTTTTCCCTCTAAGGTTATGGCGGCTCCTTGTAAGTGCCCCAAATTTGATGCTGTCGTTTCGCAACAAAGCGCTTCTATTTTTGCAACGAGCTTCCATTCTTCCAGTAAGTCATAGACTGCAATATTGTTTTCCTGTGCCTGAAGAAATCACAGGAATACCAAGCAGTTGATCAACGCCATTGAATGATATCACTACAGGAAGTCGATCGACATGATCTATACTCGTTAAAGTTGGTAGGATCTTACCATCCCAATGTACAGTAATTGCACCAAGTTCTTTTTGTTTAAAAGTATTGCGAATTTTTTGAGCTGCTTCAGCTCTCAATTCCGAACGCCAGCGTCGAATAGAAGACCCTTTTTATTATCAAATTGCTTACGTCATGGCCAAGTGCTTGGGCAACCGATATAATTATTCGCACAGAGTCATGATCGCATACTGCACATGCATCTAATACAGCCACAACTTTTGGTGTAATAAAACTTCGCTGAGCTCGACTTTTCTTTGGTCTGCTTGGACCTGCTTCTTCTTCAGATTCCTCAAAAATATTTGTATAAGGGTGCTCGGTTATTTCCTCATCCTCATAAAATGCTCGTGTTGATGACTCCACCAACTCATCTACAAAGATTGTTAGGAATAATCACTGCTGAGGACAATATTAAAACGCAAACTTACTTTCTAAACTCATTGTGTTTCAAACATCTTTGGTTTTCTTCTTCTCGGCGAAGATTTTTTTCTTATTTCTTTATCTAATAAGACTCGGTCAAAGCCTATCATTGACCCAGATTATCCCTTTTTTCTTTGATTTAAAAGGAACATTTTGTCTTCCTTATTAGATATCATATTCAACGCATTAGCATGATCAACATCAAATAAGCTGTAAAGTTTTTCAGAAAAATCACTTTCTCGTGACTCTTATTTTAAAACGCATTTGTCTGCATTTCTTGTTAGAACTCGAGCTTTGTTCCAAAAAACTTCGACTTCTTTTATCACTAATGCATATTCATAACAAAAAAGCACAAACTTTCTTCAATGTTATTAAAATCGTCGTTCCAATTAAGGAACGTAGAATTAAACAATTTAGTCAACTATACTCATAGCTTTGGCAAATAAACATTTCATGAGCACTTCATAAATACTCCATTAGATATTTTAACTGCGTGTGGCACTAATATGATTAGCGCGAGTTATAACTTTGGCACCAAACTGAAAATGTAAGGGAAACGTGACTCTGCACATACTTTTCAAATATCTGGCCTGCCAACATTAAAATTAACAGAAATCATGGTGACCTAACCTACACATCTCTTTCCTATCTAATAAAAAAAGCTACTATTTATATTGCATGTAAAAAATGTCATTTTTAGAAGTGATTTTTTTTTAAATTACAATTTTCGAACAAATTTCGAATTACCATTTCGATCTAATTGCCAGAATTTATGGAATTGGACATCAATTCCTTTTTACGTACACTCCAACAAAAATCCTCGGGAATTTTCAGCAATTATTTCTGCTAACAGATTTTCTTAGCTTATATACATAGTTTTATTTTAGAGAACAAAATATTTAACGCTAGAAATGCGTAAAAACTATATCCTACAATTCCCAGAAGGAAATTGTCCGAGTACTGTGTAATCTCTTGCATGGTTTCGTACATCACTTCCGTAGCACTACTTTTGTGTACGAAAACAAAAGTATATGCAGCAATCTACTGCTAGATACTCGAGGTATGCTGAATCTAAGCACAAAGATTCAGTTTACTGCTTTCTCGCAAATTCTGAACGTGAAAAAAGAAGTAGCAGAAAAAAATAAGCAATAAAAAAAGCATGATTCCGTTATTTAAGTTTTATTTTTTCCCTTGCAAATAAAAGTTATTTTTTGAGTTTAATTTTAAAAAAAAATTTTTTTTTTGAGTCACATATGACTTTTATTTCTTTAATCCAAATATTTGTAATTGTTTTTCCTTTCATTCAAAACCATTTAAAAAAGCCGTATTCAGTTTTTATTCAGATATAGCTCGGATCCATGTTTTTTCGCATACAATGTTATCGATAAATTTGTAAAGTTAACTTAATTTCCGAAACCTTGCAGTATTCACTGAAGATTGCATCTCTGCTTTCAGCAACGGATATCAGGTGGATGCTATTTACACAGATTTTTCTAAGGCCTTTGATAAGGTATCTCATAAATTCTTGGTTTCAAAACTATCAAACATGGATTTTCACTCCATTTTTTTGAAATGGTTAAGGTCTTATTTAATTGGAAGAGTTAGCTATGTTCTAATTGACAATGTAAGATCTGCCCCTTATGTTGCCTCTTCTGGTGTTCCACAAGGCAGCATTCTTGGTCCTCTATTTTTAATTTTATTCATCAATGATATTGGTAGCTGTTTTTCAAATGTCAGCTACCTACTATATGCGGATGATCTAAAATTGTATTCTACTATTGAAAATATATCTGATGAACATGATCTACAACAATAATTGTCAAATATATCTGCATGGTGTTCTAAAAACCGCCTTTCATTAAATATAAAAAAGTGTTTTCATATCTCATTTTCAATAACTCAAAATCCCATTAACACCACATATTCTATTGATAGCCACATTTTAAAATCTGTCGATGAAATATCTGATTTGGGTGTGATTTTCGATATTAAGTTTTCTTTTGTTAGCCATATTAATTTTATTATACCTAAAGCATATGCGATGTATGCTTTTGTTCGTCGCAATAGTTCAGCTTTTTTCTGCTTTTGTGAGATCTAAGCTTGAATATGAAGCTTACAATATAAAAGTGATATTATAGTTCTTCTACTTTGTAGCGATTTCAAACCAATATATAAGCACCGAGCACTATATGAGGGGGCTGGATCAAAATGTAAGTCTTAGAAATTATGATCTTTTTTTTATTAAAATGCTCAGAACAAACTATGCGATTAATGCTCCTTTGAAAAGGACTCTCATAGAATATAATATGCTCTCTAACAATATTGCTATTGATTTTGCCATGACGAAGCAGGCGTTAAGAGTCCTAATAGATAGTTTCTATAGATGAATATACTATATTATAATATTAGCAAATACTCGCTGCTTCGTCTGCGATAAAAATATTAAATACCATGTAAATATTTTAAATCTTAAAATTTAAGTATTTAGTTATATTGAATCAAACTCTAAATAAAAAAATTCTTGTGTTTGTTTTGTTTGATTATGAAAAAATGGTATAAATTTTAAAAAATTACTTTATTTAATTTGAATATTTTATTTAAACTGTAATTGTTATGATGACATAAATTTACCTGGCTTTCTTTTTTTTAACTTTTTACATATATTCTGAAAATAAATATATTCTTAAATTTAAAAAAAAGACCGTTATAATGACATCCAACTATGGCGATATCTCAAAAACTATAGACATTCTAAATGCACAACAATGCATTTTTGTATGGACAGTCGTTTATTAATAAAATTAACGGTAAAAATTAAAATCTTTTCTTTTCGGAAATATTTTGTACGGATATTAGGTATGTTTTAAGAAACTTGTTATTATGACATTAAAATCATTTCGATATCTCAAAACTAAAGATTTTCTCAGTATAAGTCATTTTCTTTAGCCTCAGAATGAGAAAAAACGATTGAATTTTCATGTTTTGACTTAGCAAGCAAACATTTCCGCCATTTTCAAATCGATTTTCATTAAATTTTCTTTGTTTGAAAGTTGAATTAAGTAAATTGGGAAAATGAGAAAAGGTTTACTGTTACCTCACCAATACAATGTTTTATGTTGTTTTCTAAATACCAAATAAATATATACCTCTAAATATCCAACTAGTACTCAAAAATAGGCCAAGAGTTACTTTTGTTGTACATATTTTTTTTTCATTTTAAATTTTTTTTTTTAATTTTTATTTTCCTTATTCTTTCATATAACATAATTTATCTGCAAAAATTAATCTTTTTTGACACAAACAGTGTCTATCATTAAAAATCATTGGCCACCTATCCCATCTATGATTTTTTGATGAAAAATAATTTGCCTAAAATGGTTTTGTTATATTTTTTGCAATGTTCTACATCTTCAAAATTAATTTATGTGAAAAACATTTTCAAATAAAGCTTAAAAAATAATTCTGTGAAAAATATTTCAAATATTTCAAACTATTCTAAAGTTATATACATAAATCTATGTTTTAATCTATTTCCTTATTTATATATTCATAGTTAACATTATAGTTATAGTAAACTTTGTCCTGACCCAATTCAATGAAATTTTTATGATCGTTTTGTGAATTTGTAAAAGTGTAAATTGACCTTCAAACAAAACACATGCTAGACGTTTCCGTTTGAAACATCAGTGCACGACGATCAGAATTTTCTGATATATACAGCATTCTTATTGATGTATAGTATTGCCCGGCAGACGTTGTCCTGCCGCAGACCACCTTACTGCTATATACGAATTTTCATGCTGTTCGGAAAAAAAAAATGTATATATTCGCCATTTTTAGTACATTTGCCGAAAGTAGCCGAATGAACTAAATTATCAAATTGTAGTCTAATATGACCAAAACCGTTCGAAATATACCATTTTCGTTTAATTCTGGTCGGTAATCGGGGTGTGGCTAAATTTTTTCACTTAAACCATCTCATACTTGAAACAAAAGAATGCCAGAATTTCAGCTCAATTGAGCTTAAACCTAGTGCGCTTTGCTTTACTCCAAGCTTATCCCCCGAAAAGTGGACTTAACTAAAGTGGGTCATGCCGATTTTTAGTAAAGTTAGCGAACGTAACCATACAACGTAGATTACCAAATTCTAGTCTCATACGACCAAAATTGTCTGAAATATAGCATTTTTTGCAAAAAGTGGGCATGAAAAGTTGACGTGGCAAATCTAACAAAGCATCTTACGACTAAGTTGAATTAACAAATCGTTTGATACCTATATCGTATTAATCGGTTGAGTGGTTCTTGCGTGATTGTCAAACATCTGTGCAGTGTCACAACGCTTTTATATATTTGTATAGATAGACTAACACAATCTCAAGTGGGAAAAAGCTGGCTGGCAAGGCTGCAAAACATACTTAATGCTTATAACTAAATTCTGGCAACTCCCTTCAAGAAATTTGCAAAGAAAATTAATCACTGTATGAAAGCAAGAATCTCCCTGAAAGTAAAGCTGGATTCACTGATCACCTTCAGCATGTTTTGCAATTTTTTTTATATGAAGTTTTCGCTCGGAGAGAAAAATTTCTGCACGCTCTCAACTTGATTAACATTATTTTAAATCACACAAAAACATTCTGAAGGTTATCAGTGAATCCATCTTAACTACACAACATGGCTGCCGTGTTATATTGAGAGAAGCTCTCCCGACAAAGAGAGAAAAGCTTTGTTTGCTGTTATATGGTGCTGCTGGTTGAATGAAGGCATCAAATAAAATGCGTGATTTTGTAATAATTAAAGAATAAATTGTTCGAAAACCTTGGTAAGCTATAACAATCTATATTATCATAGGAATCGAATAAAAAAAGAATTATCAAAATCGGTTCAGCGGTTACCGAGCTTATTCTGGACCAATTTCGTGAGTCTCCTTTTATATAATAGTATAGATATTATGCATAGAATATTATTTTCTAATCTTAAATTATTATCAAAAATTGTTAATCTTAATTTTATAAAAGTGGTTTTCCTAAAAATTTTGTAGTTTATATATTTTAAGTGGCTTAGCCAAATATTTTGTAGTCAGTAAGGAACCTGTTCCATTGATGAATAAATAAATAAATAAATAAATAAATAAATACTAAGCCCAACAGGCCAAAATTCAGAATAATATTATAACAAGCTTATCAACATAAGCCTTAAACTTGAAAAAAGCTGGAGAAACTTTTGAAAAACACTATCGCAGCAATCGTAGAAAAATCAAAACGGAACTCTCGTGATAATGTTACTCAGGCAAAATTTGTATAAGCTTTTTCTTGTAATTGTAGAATAAGCTTACAAAAATAATACTTTATTAACACATGTTAAGAAAAGCTTATTATTATCAATAGTTTTGTAAGCTTTTTCTGGCAATTGTAGCAAAAGCTTAAAAAGTAATATTTTATAAACACATTCATATTGTATAGATGTGGACTGAGATTTAAGAATGCTGCACTTTAGAGCAGAGTTGTAAGTTTTTTTAATTTACTCTTTTAGTTTTTTTAACTTACTTACAACAATTTCAATATTTCGTTCTCGCAGCGCACACTCAAAGTGGTGGCGAGTTTTTTGTTGTAGCATTTTCAATATCACTTGTCTTGAATAATTTTATTTTTTGATTTACTGACTGCGTGTAACATTTCGGCCTCGTCGGATGCTGGAAACCTATTTTTGCAATTTTTTTTTAAAGAGACATTAGTTAAGTGTGCTCATGTTATTTTTCTTGTTTTTTTTTAGATTCAACTAATTTTTTTTCGTTCAATTTATTACATACATTTCAGTTGAACTATGTAGTTTGAAAATTCTTAAAAGATTAAGGCAAAGTATATGGTTCATTTATATAAATGTAATACGTTATATAAAAAAAATTTTTGTTGAATCGAGTCAGCTTAAAATGAGTTGTAATACATAATAGGGGCTTAAAATTTGGTTATTTAGTTTGTATGGTTATTGTTGGCAACTGTAGTACTAAAAATGCTGAAAATATAACATTTTTTTCCGATTAACATGACCATTTGTATAAGCAGTAAGGCGGTCTGTGGCAGGATATCGTCTGCCCGGGAACACTAGTTTATAATATTTATTAAGTGTGTTTAGCGAAGACTATGTGTATGATAAAAAACATTAGTTAACTTACATTCGGTGAAAAAAAATATCATAAACATTGCTGAAGCGTATTGCCCAGCGTACTTAAAGCTTTGTCCTCAGCTTTATAAGTTTTTCTTTAATTAATTTTTTAATTTTATATTAATTTATTATTATTCATTAATTCAATTAAAGAAATTTGATTTTAAATTCTAAGAATTCCCATCTAAGAAATGTTCAAATTCTTTGATAATTTTTAAATTTTTTAAACTATTATTAAAAAAACTAACCAAAATTATTAAAATTATATATTTTTTAACCAATGTACTAGTTTCACTGCACGCAAAATAAAAACAATATCTTTTATGTGACAGAAAAGAACATAGCTTAAGATTATGTTGCATAAAAAACATTTTTCTCAATAATATTTCATATTGTATTGTGATATATAAGTGCTTATTAAGCATACTTGAAAATCAGTTATAAATATCAAGCGTTTCTCTAATACAATTGAGATTTTATTATGATTTCTCATTTTAACAAGCTTGTTAAAAGTGGTATTATGAAAAGCTGAAAACTCTTTGTTTATACATTTTAGTCTTCTTCTCAAGTGCAACTGCCTTTAGCTTTCTGGAAGGCCGGTTGGGAATGAATAGTAATGTAGCTCAGATTGATACTTTTCCGCACACAATTGCATCGATTCAGTAGTAAGATATACTTATGTTTCTAGACACTAACTGAATAGTATTGTAGCTTGGATTGATAATTTTCAGCACCAGCTACATGAAGAAAGTAGTAAGTCTGCTTACTTTCCCATTCACTGACGGATGCAAGAAGTAGCTAGACTTGATACTTTGCCGCAGGCAATGTGTGTCGATAATTCATTGATTCTGAGGCGACCAAGTTCTGTGTGAAGTAGGGAAAAGTTCTATTAGAACTTTAAGCACTTCGTGCTTCATAGTGTTTAACACAGCATTGATACCGTAGGTAGCAAATTTCCTTCTGGGTTATTGCTCTTGCACTCTCATTAAAAAATGCTCTCCTTAAGTTATCTCTATCACTCTTGTCTTCGCTCAAGGCTCATTTATAAGGTTGTGGCACTTGGGAGCGAGCTCGGTCCAACTGTCAGAATGGATGAAAAAAAATCAAGAAAATGTATGCATAGAACAAAGCAAAGCACAGTGACAATTTAGGCAAAGGCGGAAAAAAGAGTACATTTATCTTAAGTGCCAGAACCTTATAAATGAACCTTGTCTTTGCTTATCAAAACCAGCTAGACAGAGTTCGGACCAGGGCTGCCAACTCATTTTTTGGTTTTCCCAGCAGTGGTTCTTAAAATTACCCGATTTTTCATAAAATTCCTCTCAAAAGAATTTTAATTAATTTACTTATAGATTTTTTAGTTGAACATAACAATAAATAATGTAAAGATCGTATAAATATTATAAAACACTATTAAAACAAAACACTATACATTTAAGAAATAATAACTATCAAGAAAAAAATGTGTTTTCGAGTCGCGACTTCCAATTTTGAAGCTATAATATGTAGATAACCCGATTCCAAAGCATGTTAAGGGTGGTTCTAAGGTAACAATTTTTTAAAAATCTTCTTCAGTATAATCTTGCAAAGCAATAACATTTTTTAAAAATGAACAACTTATGCTTTAAAATGACGTATTTTTCAGTTTTTATTTTATAACTGGCTGAAACCCGGCGCATTGCTGCCACTCTCCCTTGTCAAACGCCCATAAAATGTTATCAGTTAAGCAGCATGTCTAAATTGAGGTCGAATACTGAATTCCGAGACTGTGCGACCTATATCCACAAAGCTATTCGATATAACAAATTTGGGTTGTATGGGAAGTGCCACGCCCTCTTGATCACCGCTCATAGAATGTAATAAATTCAACTGTGCGACATATAACTCCAAAACTATTCGATAGCACAAATTTGGGTTGTATGGGAGGTGCCACTCCCCTTTTCCCTACGCCCATAAAATTTTACCAATGAAACTGCATGTGTAAATTGAGGTCGAATACTGGATTTCGAGGCTGAGTTACCTATTTCTCCAAAGCTGTTCGATATCGAAAATTTGGGTTAAGTCGGAGGTGTCACGCCCCCCGACAAACTCTAAAAAATTTTATCAGTAAATCAGCATGCGTAAATTTTGGTCGAATACTGAATTCCGACGCTGTGCGACCTTGAACTCCAAAGCTATTCGATATCACAAATTTTCGTTGTCTGGGAGGTGCCACTCCTCCTTGATCAACGCTCATAAAATGTAATCAAGGAAACTCCATGTGCACATTGAGGTCTAATACTGAATTCAAAAACTGTGCGACCTATAACCCCAAAGCTATTTGATATCTCTAACTTGGGTTAAATAGGAGGTTTCACGCCCCTTGTCGTACTACCATAAAATGTAATTAAAGAAACTGCATCTATAAATTGAGGTCAAATACTGAATTCTGACGCTGTGTGACCTAAAACTTCAATGGTTTTTGATATCGCAAATTTACGTTAAATGGAAGGTGCCACGCCCCTATTACCAATGAACATAAAATTAAAACAATGAAACTGCATGAGTACATTGAGGTCGAATACTGAATTCCGGCGTTGTGCGACCTATAACTCCAAAGCTATTTGATAGCACAAAGTTGGGTTTTATGGAAAGTGCCACTCCCCTTTACCCTACGCCCATAAAATGTAAGTAATGAAAGTGCATGTATTAATTTAGGTCGAATACCGAATTCTTACGCTGTCAACCTATAACTTCAAAGCAATTCGATATCGCAAATTTGGGTTGTAAAAGAGATGTCACGCCCCCCTGTCCAACGCCCATAAAATAAAATCACTGAAACTGCATGTGTAAATTGAGGTCAAAAACTGAATTCCAAAGCTGTGCGGCGTATAACTTCAAAGCTATTCGATATCGCAAATTTGGGTTGTATGGGAGGTGCTCCTCCCCCTTGTCCAACTCCCATAAAATTTAATCACTGAAACGGTACGTCTAAATTGTGGTCGAATACCGAATTTCTAAGCTGTGCGACCCATAACTCTAAAACTATTCGATAACACAAATTTTTTATATATTTGTGGGAGGTAAAAGGGGACATGGCATTTCTTCTTAAACCATCTCGTACTCAAAGCAAAGCCACTTACAAAATTTGAGCTCAATCGGACCAATAGTTTCGAAGTATTTTGATATTTCCTTAAAAGTAGGCGTAGATAAAGTGTGACCAAGCACGTTTTTATTTAAGTTAATGACAGTTATCATACGAACTTATATAAAAATTTTAATTTAAGACGACCAAAACCGTCTAAAATATAGCATTTTTACTGATTTGCGGGCGATAAAAGGGGGTGTGGCATTATTTTTTCCTAAACCTTTACGTAGCAGTTACGAACAAACCCGTAGAAGGAAGTATCCAATTTGGTCCAGTCGTTTTCAGGTTTTAAGCATCCGAACAAATCACAATTCGTTTTTATATATACAGATATTGGTTTGTGGGTGGTAAAAGTGGACGTGAAAACATTTATGTATCGTGACTGCCTCTTGGAGCACCTACACAGCAAGTTTCACTATAAAACTGTGTAGAACTCCGGAATTGCCATGATTTAAGTGCAAAAGTGAACTATATATTGCGACCACGCCTATTTTTTGTTACTGACAGTTACCATCTGAACAAAATTATTTAATCTTACTTTTTTACGATCGAAACCGTCTGATATATATCCTTTATTTAGTTTATTTGGTCGATAGCGCAAATTTGGCTTGTATGGGAGGTACCACACCCCCTCGTCCAATCGTTACCAATCGGTTCAGCGGTTTTGGAGTCTATACATGATATAGTCACATACGCACATACCCACATACATCAACTTTTATATATATAGATGTACCACAATTTTGAAGCTTAATTCTGTTTTGGTTTTGAGGCCTTATTTCCTAGGATGCATTATCACATAGAAAATAAGTAATTGAAAAAACTGCAAATAATTTAAATTCAAATTATTAAAGTTTATAATTTTAAAAGCAACCAATTTCGGGAAGAAAAATTTCCGTATCTTTATTTTTAATTTTCTTATTTTGCCTATAGATTTTTTTATCAAACCCATCCACCCTCTTTCCCATGGCAAAACCTGGCAACGGCTTTATCCATCAAAAAGGTCTAACTCGCAAAAAAATCTTTAAAAAAAGTCTATATTCACAGTTAATTTGTTGTATGATAAAAAGTAATTTTCTAAATTGTATTTATTTATTTCTTTACTACGCAAACGAAAAGCCCAAAAAATGTTTATTTTTTTGGTACTGAAGCAGCTTTAAACCTTAAAATTTCGAACACAAATGTGATGGAAGAAGCAAAATAGAAACAAACAAATTAACTTTTACATAATGAGAATGTTTTTATAAAATGAAAACAAATGACTTTGGTAAGAAATATTATGTATTTGCTAACCAAAATAAACATAAACTTATGTTTCCATGGCATAGTCCCTAATGCACACATAACTTAATATTATGGCGGAAAAAATAAAAATAGAAAGGAAACCAGTTGTTTAATTGATGGAAGATGGATGGAGCATCATTAAAAAATATTAAATTTTTCTTGCCGAAATGTTAGTAAAAATTTAAAGAAAAAAATTTATGACACAAAATGTTACAATTATTTTTTCATATTACGTAGAGCTATGATGGAGTCTTCTTGTTCAGGGATCTCATCACGTAACTTTTAAAACGCCTATCGTTTGAACGATACTATCCGACGATATCATTTTTAGTTTGCTTCATATAAGTCCATCGCTATCGTCTCGTCTATCGTTGAGTTTTCTAAAGTTTGAAAGCCACTGCAAAACATATATTCAGTGCCAAAAATGACATTTACTTTTATGTTTAATTTGTATAGGGTTTTGTTTGCTTCAAAAATGAAAATTTAAGAACAAATGTAAGAATATTTAATAAGTCATTTTGATAATAATGTTTTGAAAATATAATTTTTGGCAGCGAAACCTAAGTAAATAGAAATATTGCTAAACTGTATTGATGAACATCCGCAGCTGGCCAACAATTACATCGCAAACACAGAGGAGGAACGACATTCCATCAATTTGTTATGGACCACTTTAACAAGCAAGCGCTCAAAACATTTCAAAATTATTATTATTATTATTTTCAACCAGAAAAATAGCCAAACGATACCAAATTAGCTAGCGCGCCAAGCAATCGTTTCGACGATATCATTTCACAGTTGTTTGCCATACATGAAGCAGGCAAAACGATATCGTTTAGACGATACATAAAGTTAAAGGTTACGTGATGTTAAAGTATCGTTGAAACGATACGAGTATCATCAAACGATTCTCGTCATACGTGATAAGAGCCCAGGTATTTAAACAACACAAACACAATTTTTTTTTTTTTTTTTTGTTAATTATGATTCTATACATTTATACTGTTTTATTTTAAAGTTTCATAAAAAAGGAGTATTTTTGCGATATTAATATACGGTTAAAAATTATTGAAAAAATTTTAGTCCAGCTTAAATACTACTGCATATTTTTTAACCTTGAAGTTTAAAATTTTAACTTTCACATATACTAATCCACAATTTAAACTTTTCCGTACTAAAATTTAAACCATAGAAATATTGCAATGCTCAAACTCAATAGAAAGGCTATTAGATTCATAGGCTTGTCTATTGCTTTTGTTTCGTATAGTGCAATAGCCCATTAGTTAATGTAGTGAGCTTGCAAACTGGATGTCCCTGGTGCAAATCTCACTGTGTTTTTTTTTTATATTTCAATCCAAGCTTGTACTAAATTTTAAACCGAAGCTGTATTAAAACGATTTTGTAATCTTTTGCAAATACTAGATTCGAAACCAAAGCTGGTGTGGTCATATAAGGGTGTTTTTTATAGAGTAATACAACTTTGAGTTGGCATCACTACTTTATTTGACCACCCATTTAACAGTTGATTGTTGTTTGTTGTTAAATTTACTTTGACATTTTATTATGGATCAACCAACACCAGAACAACGCGTGCAAATTGTGGAAATTTTTAATCAAAATAATGGTTCTGTTCGTCAAACTTATTCTTCGTCCATTTTTTTTTTTCTAGTATACCTTCAACAGTTTATCTTTTTTTATTTATTTACTTGATTACTAAACCTTAACAGGTTTTATAGCAAATTTAAAATTATAAAATAAGATACTTAATACAATTCAAAAATATAAAGTATGATTTTGAATGAAATAATGTATTTTTAACAAACTAAAAAGTTTTAGTAAATTGCTTAAAGTATATAATTTTATTAAAGTATAAAAAATAATAGAAAAACAGTTAAGTCAAAATCGATAAAATCAGACAGCATAGCAGGGTTGCGTATTCAAGACAAACAAGGTCAAGTTAGCAACAATTTTTGTATACGGCGGAGTCGTGCGACAAACAAGGTCTCATACCCAATAAAACACCACTCCAATAGGTATATATATAATATATATCGTTCTGTCTCCCTGAAGCCGGTGAAATCCTGGCTTGACAGGGTGGTTACTCGACAAACTAGGTCAACTTCACCAAACCAATTTTCATAAAATAAAGAAAACCAGTTGCGAACGCAGGCACCAAGACAAACTAGGTCTTATCGGCCACTCATATTAATATATTACAAATCGATCTAACGTAGTGTTTCAAGAGGTAAAAAGACACCAAGACACCACGGTACCGTCGACAAGTGTAGTTACAATCATCATGAAGATATGAGGCAACTGAAGATCCCAGGTTTAGGTCCATTCAGATTACTTATATGTTTATCCACCAAAATTTTCCATTTTACGCTTAGGTCCATTTATCCATTTAGATTGTTATATTAATGTGTTTACAAATCACCAGATGCATCAGATATAAGTTTGAAGAACTTTACATAATCAACGACGGTACTGCAAGTAATCTATAATTTTATATTTGATTGAGTCCATGGATTCACTTAAGGATATAACATCAGATACAAAATTAAAATCACCGCAAGCGCTTCTAAGAGGTTCATTTTGCAAATAATTAGTTCTACAAAAGTTCATGTGGAGTAACTCAAAAGATCTTCTAGGACGAAGAGGAATATTAAAATATATTTTACTCAATAAATATGGACTGTTTACATAGCCATGTAAAAGTTTTATAATCCAACAAGCATTTATCATAATTCTCCGATTTTTTAAAGAAGGAAGATTTAAGAGTTGTAACCGATATTCATAAGGTGGTAAGTGAAAATCAGTATTACAATAAAGATAGCTTAAGCAAAACAAAAGAAATTGTTTCTGCACTGATTCAATGTCGTCTATGTAACAACCGTATCGTGGGCACCAAACAACTGAAGCGTATGCTAAGATAGGCCGCACTAGGGAAGTGAATAAGGTTTTCGTTATGAAAGGATCATTAAACTCTTTTGCCCAACGTTTAATAAATCCTAAAGTACTATTTGCTCTATTTATTATTTTATTTACATGAATATTAAAGCGTAGTTTAGGATCCATTGTAACTCCAAGATCATTGAAACTATCTAAGGACTCCAATGGATAACCACAAATTTTGAAGGTACATTTAATTGGTGGTTTGCGCGAGAAAGACATATGCTTGCATTTCTTCATGTTGAGGTTCATACGGTTCGTTTTGCACCAGTTATGAAGATGATCTATGTCGGCTTGCAAAAATACAGCGTCATTATCATTTTTAAAAGAAAGGAAGATTTTGACGTCGTCAGCAAACATTAAGATGCTGGAATGCATTATGACAGATGGCAAATCGTTTATAAAAAGTAGAAACAGAAGAGGCCCAAGATGACTTCCTTGAGGTACTCCTGAAGTAACAGGAAACTCGTGTGATTTCTTGAGCTTAAAAAGAACAGATTGTGTTCTTTTGCTTAAGTAAGATTCAATCCACTTTTCCAACGGCATAGGAAATCCAACAAGATGTAATTTTAAGATCAGTAGTTTGTGATTTACAACGTCAAAAGCTTTGCTAAAATCCGTGTAAATAACATCAGTCTGCATGCCTTTTCCAAAGTTTTCTATAGTTTTTGATGTAAATTCGAGAAGGTTAGTAACAGTGGATTTTCCAGAAAGGAATCCATGTTGGAAAGGAGACATTAAAGATTTAACGCTATGCGATAGTCGTGATGTAACAATTGCCTCTAAAAGTTTAGGCAAAGCGCTCAATTTTGCGATGCCACGGTAGTTATCAATTAAAGACCTATTTCCGGATTTATGCAGCGGAATGATAAATTAATGCTTCCAGGCTGCAGGAAAATAGCAGGATTTTAATGATGAAGTAAATAGTAAAGAGATTGGAGTTACTAATTCTTCACAGCAGTATTTTAATATACACGAAGGTATGTTATCAGGACCACTTTTATATGATGTTTAAATATTTTTTAAAAATGATAAGACTGTGTTAGTGTCAATTATTGGGAAATATATATCCCCAGATTGAATATTGAAAGGATAACTTAAATAATCATAAGACGATGATGAATAATTCGACTTGAAAAAGTCAGCAAAAAGATTGCAAATACTATTATCATTATCAGACTCAACCGAATTATACTTCATAAAAGAAGGATAGGAATCAATCTTGCGTTTTGTGTTAACAAAGTTCCAGAAGGATTTAGCATCAGATTTGATGTTTAATTTTACTTTTGTTAAGTAGGTATTATAGGATTGTTTGCATAACTGTTGATAACTGTATTTAATCGAGGTATAGCATCCAAAATCACATATGTTATGTGTTTTTTGATATTTTTTATAGTATTTAGATTTCAAATTCCTCATTTTTCTTAATTCATTTGTATACCATACCGGACCCGATGTCAAGGAGGCTTTCCTTTGCGGAACAGCTTTAAGAAAACAATCATTGAGCGTTCTATTAAACGCATATACCGCATCATCAAGACTCTGAGAAGATAAACTATTTGTATTAATATTTAGAATAGAATTCCAGTTTATATTAGACAAGTTATTCTTCAAAATCACGTAGTTTGTTTTTTTAAAGTTAAACTCAATAGGTGGTTGAGAATCAGAATACTGCGCAGATGGTTTTGGAAAATTTAAAAAAATTTCTAATGTTGGATGATGAGAATCTTCGGGTGTAACCAGAGGATCTGATTTAGACACAGAAGCGATATTGCTGTCATCAAAAAACACCAGATCAAGCAAACGATTATTTTTGTTAAAAATGCAGTTAAGTTGGAATAGCCCTTGGATTGAGAGCTCGTTTAAAAAGTAATTATCGGATGAACTTTCAGACGAAGGTAAAAATATTTCAGGAATTTCAGAACAGCAGTTCCAAGAAACGTTTGGCAGGTTAAAATCTCCAGTTATTAAAATATGATCATTAGATTGCAGTTTTGAGCAAACTTTACTAATAGAAGCCAAATGTTTGCTATAAACTTCTAAGGTAGAAAGGGGAGGAATATATGAGCATGTAATAAAAAGGCTCAAGGAACCAAACTTAACATGAACACAACAGAATTCAATGTCCAAGGATTCTGGAATTAATAACTCTTCAGAGAAATGTGTCGCTTTGACTGCAATCAACACACCCCCACCTTTAGAGCAGATACCAGGAATGGAGTTTCTATCTTTGCGGTATATGTTAAATTTGTTGCACAGAATTTCAGTATTTAGAGTGTTAGGTTTCAGCCAAGTCTCACTTAAAGCTATTATATTAAAGTGATGGTTGTGACTCAAAATTAATAAATTATTTAGTTTTGTGTTAATGCCACGAACGTTTTGGTAAAGGATAAGGAACTGAGAGCAACAATCTAGTTTTTTTGATTCTTGTTAAAAACCGAAAAAGTAGCCAAGGAAGTTGTAGGCCGAAACTTTTGATCCAATACCTTGTTAAAAAGATCACCAGGCAAAGATATTTTAAAAGAGGACGTAATTCGCTCGTATGAAAAATTGAATTTGTAAACAGAGATATTTTTATTTACAACATTTAGCTTAGAGTTTATATAGAATAACACGTCTTCACCGGATGTATCAGCTGCAAAACGAGAAACAAATATAGATTTTGCAGGCTCAATAATCACAAGTTCTTTATGAACAGGGGCTTTGATACTGCTGTTCGATATTTGTTTCGGTATCGCTCCTGTAGAAACCGGAGTAATTTGAGAAGGTGCAGGGACCACATTTGAGGAAATACAAGTTTCAGCGTAAGTTTTTTTTGTGGCAGAAACGCGAGGAGAATCAGCATTTTCCTCTATGATTTTTATTGCTTCAACAGAAAGTGAAATCTGATCAGCTGACGAAGCGACCTTAGTTGGTGCGATATTATCAGTAATTTGATCAGTATTGACAGCTCCAATTGATTGATCTTCAAGCTGTATGTTCACATTAGGGAAAACAGTTAAAGTAGAAGGTAGAACAGTATTATTATTGGGCGATGGCATGGCTATATCAGTAGTTTTAGCTGAACTACGAAGATTTTTGTTTGAACGTTTACGTTTTGGAGAATTGTAAGCTTCGTCCATAATTTTAAACTTTTTAAACAAATCTTCGTATTCACTCAGTCTATCTTGTGCTACCTTTAGATCCTTAGCCACCTCCAAAAAACCTTTCTGAGATTGTCTAATAAGTTTAAAGATCTCAACGTTTGTGAACCTGCAATCTTCACATGACCAACGAAGTCCCTTACTTTCGTTGAGTGCATCGAAGATCCTCGCAGTCAACGCTGCACACTTGATATAAAAAAATGAATCACACAACCAGCAAGTAACCAGCCGGTCTGATTCACCTTTTACAGCGCAGTTTCGGAAATTGCAGATCATTTTCAGTTTAATAGTAAGTTTTGCAATATAGATGAAAGTAAAAGGAGAAAAATGAACTTAAATGCTTTTAATGAAAAACAGTTTATTTTGTTTAAAGACACTGTAATGTAGAAACTTTGCAGCCCTGATTTTGTAGAACCAACGAATTGAAAGTTTAATAACCACTAGAGTTTTTGCAGTAGCGTTAAAACAGATGTAAAAAGAAAATACGATAATTTGCTCTATAGAAACCTGTTTGCGCTAAAAACAAAACAGGAAGAAGGAAAGAAGCAAATTATAAACAAATATACATATATATATATATATTTATATTGAAAATTAAATTAAATAACAAGTATTTTAAAAGGATGTAATCCACGTTATCACGCTTCAAGATGCATGAGCACGCCGATCAAAGCTGTTTATTTTTATTTATATATATTTATGGCGTACATAATGGTCCTTCAGAGCTGCTAATTCGAAGAACAATAGATCGTTTTTGGACCACATTTACTGTTACTGATAATGTGCATCCCGTGAGATGCCGAACAGTGCGCACTGAAGAATCCGTAGCCGCTGTACAGGAAAGCATTGAAGATGATCCTAATCAATCAATTCGTCACCGTTCTCAGCAACTGGAATTGAGTCCTTCCACTTTATGGAAGATTTTACGAAAAGATCTTGGCTTAAAACCTGTCAAGATTCAACTTGTGCAGGAATTAAAGCCAAACGACCATCGCATGCGCCGCCAATTCGGCGAATGGGCTGAAGCACAAATTGATATTGATTTTGAATTTCCATGGAAAATTTTATTTTCCGATGAAGCCCATTTTTGATTGAATGTGTACGTAAATAAACAGAATTGTAATATTTGGAGTAACGAGAATCTACAAGTTTTTGTCGAAACACAGAAAATTACTGTTTGGTGCGCTTTATGGGCTGGCGGAGTCATTGGCCCATATGTCTTCAAAAACGATGATGGTCAGAATGTTACTGTCAATGGTGAACGGTACAGGAACATGATTAGAAGTTTTTTCATACCTCAATTAGCTGACACTAATATTGCTGATATGTGGTTCCAACAGGACGGAGCCACATGCCACACAGCGGGCGCTACAATTGATTTACTCAAGGAAGCTTTTGACGAAAAAATAATTTCACGAAATAGCCCAATTAATTGGCCCCCAAGATCGCGTGATTTAACCCCATTGGATTATTTTCTTTGAGGTTATGCAAAGTCACTTGGCTACGTCGCTAAACCACAATTAATTGAACACCTGGAAATCAACATTCGAAAAATTATCGGCGAGATACGGCCGCAAATGCTGCGAAAAGTTTGTGAAAATTGGTTTTCCAGATTGCGCCTTGTACACGCCAGCCGTATCGGCTACATGGCCAAAATTATATTTAAGCATTAGTGTCGTAAAATTTTCTATCAAATAAAACCCGTTTTATTGATATTAAAAATATCTTACTATGTTTTATTATGATTTAAACTTGTAGCACTCTATAAAAAACACCCTTTATATTATTTAATTGAGAAAAATAATAACAAATAATAACTAAAAACTAAATACAAGGAATAAACATATATTTTTGTTGTGTTTTATTTTTGCTCCCCATTTCACTTCTTCCTTGTTTTCGTTATCCGCTATTTTTTTTCTTTTCGTTACAAAAAGCGTCATATTCAGTGAACCTTTCCTCAATTAAAGTAAATAATTTAATTATCCCTTTCAATGGCTAAACTAAGAACAAAATCATTTTCTGAGGTAATATTCCTATCATTAAAGTCCTAAAAAGATAAAAAACATACCTTTGATTTTTACCTTCGCTACTTAAGTTTTGCAAGCTTGTACGAAGAAATATTCTTTTGCTCAACCCTTTGTTTCATGTTTGGAAAACCTCTTAATATTCTTTTCATTAAAGACACAAAAAAATAAATAAATTAAATTTCTGCCCGGTTGATTTCTTCTTATAAAATAGGCTTTTCTTTTTTGCTTTTCTTCAGCAAAAAACCGAAAATTCAACTGACTTAAATGTCATATATCCCTCTTAATTTATTTTGATCATGTTGGTTCATCTTTTTTCCATAGAACCAAACAATTTGATTTAAAAATGTGTTTTAAAATAAATATTAAAATTACTTTCTGACGTGTCTAATATAAAGGGCAAATCCACTGAAAGGGTTAATAAAATAATAATTTAGGCTTTTTAGAAATAAAATGAAGCGGATGAATGCGTTAAGCTATAAAATAAAATGAGATTTGTTAAGTTTTAACATTTATTTTCTCATTTTGGTTATAGTAGCATGGAGAAAACTGTTTGCTAAATTTGTATTGTATTTGAATATCAGCCACTTCAAAATTATGCTAAATTTCAGCAAAAACTATTCAAAATTTGCTATTTCAAATTATAATAATTAAGCAAATATTTGCTTGAATTAAGTAGAAATTTTCTATTCCAATTTATAATAACTAAGCAAATATTTGCTTGAATTAAGTAAAAATTTGCTTTTGCAGTTTATAATAACTAAGCAAATATTTGCTTGAATCAAGTAAAAATTTGCTTTTCAGTTTATAATAACTTAGCAAAATTTTGCTTGAATTTATTTAATCATACTTTCCATGCAAAGTAGTTTAATCAAAATTTTGCTTTTCTCTAAATTCACGAGAAGTGATTGCAATTCAGCAATCTTTTTCTAAAATCACATTGTGATTGAGCAAAGTTTTTCTGATTTGCTTTTAAGCAAAACATTTGCTTGACTCAGGCAAATTAATTTTCTCCGTGAATGCATAACTGGTCTGTCCAGCTTTCTGAAGAGTACACGTAAAATCAACAAATTTGTTTATGTTTGTTAACTATTGTAATTACAATACTTTGTTTTTGTATATGTACAAAGCTTGTTTTGTGCAATAACGAAAGTGATGCACATTGAAGTATTTAATCCGATAAAGGATACACAGCTATCCACAGCGATGCTTACATTTTGTATGGGAAATTTGCTGTCTTCTCATTTGATTGTATAAACTTTCAAACAAAATACTAAAAATCAAAACTTATGTGCTGAATAATTTCAAGTCACTTTATTTATTTTGGTAAAACTTTACAGTTTTGATAAAGTAACTTTGTATGGGAGGTAAGCGTGATTTTCACTCAAATTTTCATACTTATAGTGAATATTATATATCAAAATTCATATGCAACATTTCAAGTGCATACATAAAGTTTCGTGGAATTTAAATAGATTTTACCGTTTTGAAAAATGAACTTTGTATGGAAGGTAGGTATTTTCAAATCTTATCTTCAATTTTTAGATAAAAGCTTTAGTACCAAATCTCGTTACGATAGCTTAAAAATTAAAGCTATAATCAAGTCGAAAGACAGATAGACAGTTTTTGTTCCTATTTGGACATTTTTTAACTAAAACAAGAGCCAAAATTTCCCTCTGTCTTTTAAGTGGAATGATACCCCTTCTGAGGGTTCAATACCCCACTGTGCGCCGTCGAAAATCATCATCAGGGAAAATTTAAAAACATATACAATAATTTTTAACAATTCTCTTGAACAATTTTACTTAAAATTTAATTAATGAAAATATTTTAACATTAAAAAACATTTAACAACTAAGAACGACATAAAATATTCATATCACAGTTTTAAATAATCAAACAACAGCTTTAATTAACAAATTCTTCTGCCGTCAGGTTTTTAATTATTATTTTAACATATTTTCTGCATATGTGTGCTCATCTGTTTGTGTCTGTTTTGAAGTTCCCAACGGGCCGGCATGTCAGAAGCTTCCTTCAGGAGCAAAAAGTCAGCACTTTTTTTTGTTGTTGTGCAAATAAACAGTACATTAAGAGCGCTCAGTAACGGACACAAGAAAAAACGAACAAAAGAAAAATCGAATAAAAAAAAACCGAACCAAAAAAAAACCGAACCGAAAAAAAACGCGGCATGCAAATAATCAGTGGTTTGATACAATATCGCAAAATTCAATTGAAACTATTGCTGTAGTTATTGTTTCAGTAAAAATGTAGATTTTTCGCTAATGCATTCAAAATAACAACGAACTGCTGACCCAAAGCTTTCCAATGCAGGCCTTTTGAAGCAGTATCGACGGTTGCAAATTCTAACCCTTATTTTTGATGAAATAAAAAAATTTCTCTCTCTCTTTCCCCTCTCAGCAAGTCTCTTTTTGAGGTAGGCAAAATCAAAAAGAATTCGATGAACTGCTGACACAAAGCTTTGCACGGGAGGCCTTTTGAAGGTATTCATAGTCAGCTAAATTGCAGTGCTCTTTTTCAATGACATGCAATGTTAAAATTACAATGGTGTGTCATACGTTGGGTCAGCGCTTTCAGCTGACTTGTAAGCACAAAGCAAAAGGCCTTTCGGAGTGCTTTTTATCCCGATGGGTTCCGTCTCTTTTCTTCTGGCATGGTAAAAGAATACAGGTAGATGCACCAGGTGAGAGCATACTGCCAGAAATGTCAAAACGAAGCAAAACTTTTTATTTATTTGGTTTTGTTTCCATTCGCAACACAGCTGAATTTGACAGACATGTCAGTATGAAAAGAGAGCACAGTCAGCACTGCTGCTACCTGTATCCTTATATCATATCTTCTGGTAAGTTTATGTTGTGGTGCGTTTCTAATGTATACCGTCCTTAGTAATTATTCTCTTATTGTAAAATCTTTACAGTGTCAAAATTAGGAGTGTGTGTATGTTCCGCACAGTATACTGTACCCAACGGTCCGGCATGCCAGCAGCTTCCTACAGGAGCAAAAAGTCAGCACTTTTTTTTGTTGTTGTGCAAATGAACAGTACATTAAGAGCGCTCAGTAACGGACACAAGAAAAAACAAACAAAGGAAAAAACGAATAAAAAAAACCAAACCGAAAAAAAACGCGGCATGCAAATAATCAGTTGTTTGATACAATTGCGCGTGTGAGGCATCGCAAAATTCAATTGAAACCATTGCTGTAGTTATTGTTTCAGTGAAAATGTAGATTTTTTGCTAGTTAAAAATAAAATATAAATTATGGTTCGTATAAAAATAAAAATAAAAACGGACTGCTGACCCAAAGCTTTCCAATGGAGGCCTTTTGAAGCAGTATCGGCGGTTGCAAATTCTAACCCTTATTTTCGATGAAACAAAAAATTTCTCTCTCTCCCTCTCAACAAGTCTCTTTTTGAGGTAGGCAAAATCAAAAAGAATTCGATAAAATGCTGACACAAAGCTTTGCACGGAAGGCCTTTTGAAGCAATTCATAGTCAGCTAAATTGAAGTTCTCTTTTTCAATTACATGCAATGTTAAAATTACAGTGGTGTCTCAAATGTTGGGTCAGTGCTTTCAGCTAAATTGCAAGCAATCAAAAATCGGCGTTTTTCCCCGATCTAAAAGTCTGGTCCAAAAGTCTGCAAATTTTTGGGCCTGATCGAAGCGAAGAAATTCTTAAGCGCTGATTATAATAGACGGAATGGAACGGAGTCAAGTGTCACTGTAGCGGGACGAAACGGTTCCAAACGGAGTGGAGATTATAATAGTAACGAAAGAGGAGTTAATTTTTTTCTACAATATATTTTATTACAAAACAAATTCCATCAATTCTTCTTTTCTTATTATTTTAAAACATGAATTCAATCAAATTTTATCAAAAATACGGAAACAAAACAAATGCAGAATAAAATTAATAGTAGCATCTGTAAACATAAAGTTTTTGCTCAAAACGTAACGGAACGCAGCGGAAAAATCAAAAATCTATAGATCTTAACGTCACATGCCGCTCAGTTCCGTCTTATTATAATCGAACTCATAAGAAACTCATGCAATAGATTGTAAAGTGACATTTCTCAACATTCTATAACGTTCCATTCCGTCTATTATAATCAGCCCTTTATCCGTAGCTTGTTTTTGTTATTCCAACCAGTAGAGTAGTTCGGGTTGCTGGCACCTGGGGCAGAGAAATGATTTTGCACCCCCAAAGAGTTGGTCCTCATATTTTTCTAAAATCTCTACACAAAAAATACAAATATTTAAATACATATAAAAGAGTGGAATCGGCTAAAGTGATAGTTGATAGTTATAAATTATAATCATCACTATTGCTCTACGTAAGGTAATTATAAAATTGACAATGGCTTTAAGCTATCGGTTTTATGTGGCAGCTTTTTAGTAGTTTTCATATTTTTTCAACATTTTAATTTTGTACTTTAAAATAAGTGGCAAAATAAAAAAAAAACAATAATTATGTGAAATAAATAATTTTAAGTGTACTTCTGCGTGTTTTGTATTAATATTTTTCAGTGTACATATTAAAGTGAAATATATACTTCATTGCAATTTTTGAAAGATAGAAATGCAGAAAATAATAATTTTAAAAATACTAGTCCTTAGAATAAAGGGAAGAAATAATCTAAGAAACAAAGGGAATATTTTTAAGTTTTGTGAATTTAAGTAAAATTATTAGGTAATATGCGATGGTGGCAGAGCGCCAATAATTTTCTTAGTTTCTAGTAAGAGCTCACATGGCATAACAAACTAGGGCAGAATCCTCTGATTGTACCGATTCTTGTCATTAAAAAAACTACTTGATTTTTATAAAATGGAACTAACATAGAAAGTTTTCGCGAATTTTATTTTCTAAACCGATTGAAAGCGGAAATGTTTTGCTTATTTAGGCTTACACGGTTAAAAAACTTAGACTAAATTTTAAAATTTTTTGGATTACAAAACCAACAAAAGATTACTTTTTAATCCAAGAAAAAGTTTCAAATCCAAAAAAGATTAGTTTTTAAACGCAAAAAGTTTAAAAAAGCAATATAAATATCAACTTAATTAAAAAAAAATTCTGACCAATTCATGATTTGATGTTCTGGTCCAACACCTTATCACTCGTCCAACTCAGTTGTTAAGGAAGTTACGCTTATTTTGAATCATTACAAATGCAAGCAAGCTTGCAGTAATAAGGCCTACGGAAACGTAGGTTCGAGACCCAGCTAAATTAAATAAAAATTAAAAATGTTCTGACCAGTTCGTGATTTGAACACACGTCTTCTAATGTTCTGGTCCAACACCTTATCCTCTCATCTAATTCAGTTGCTAAAAAATTTACGCTTATTTTACATCATTACGAATGCAAACAAGTTCCTTTCAGGAAAGTGGGACGTTTGAGACCCAGCTAAATTAAACTTGAGTTGAAATTAAAAAAAGTACTTTTTGATTAAAAATTTTTTTAAACCAAAGTTTGGATTACAAAGTAGTCAAAATTTTTTAAATGTGTAGGAGACCCAAAAACTTTTTATAAAAATAAGAAAAAAATATTCGCGTCCGAGCCTAAGTTCTAAAGTAAAATTATTCTGAAATAACGTTTAATTTTCCGAAGAATCAAAAGTACTGAGAAGTATTTAAAATATTTCGTGATCGATTTACACAGAGCAAAGAAAAGTTGATAGTCAAAAAATACTTTTAAAAGTGACACTCAAAAACCGACTGCCAACTATCACCTTAGCCCCTCTACGACGAGTGACAATCTTGAAGCGATGTAGGGGCTTAAGCTGCAATGACGCAATGCTGCCGGCGGGAGCAGATCCTCCCTGTAGGGCATAACCCTACAGCTTTGCGGAGCCTACAGTCTTGGTCTTGTGTCGAACTAAAAGTTACTCCCCCCTAATCCAGGGTGTCATGCGTACCGTGCCCATTGGATGGTTTGCAGTCAGGGGGTATACCGACTGTATTGGAATGGCGCCTTCACGATAACAGGCCGCCTCGTGAAGTAACTGTGGCCTTACCATGGTATGCGTGTTCTGGCATGGTCGACCACCCTTTCCCAGCCATAACAAATAGACTGCGACGTTTTTGTCCTCGGACACGAGCTACCGTTCGAACCAAAGAATATGAGTACAACCAAAAAACAAAAACACAACAAACAAGAAGACTTGCGGGAAATCACTGCAAGCAGAGCAGCAGACCTTATGGAACAGAGATTCCAAGGAGAAGGTCAAAAGCAGGGCACCAAAGTTAGGAGTAATCCTCCTCCGCCAACCAGAACTCAAGTCAATAGGACTTCACGCAGAAGTGATCAGGTGGAGCATAAAATCCATAAAGATGATCACAGACTCTGCAGAACACAGATCAGGGGGAACTCGTACGGCAGAGATCGAGTGGAGCATAACATCCACAACGATCAAAGGCCTAGTTCGAGCCACCAAAGGAATACTTCGAGCCCTAGGAGATTACATCCTGTCACAATGCCCCCGGAAAAACACCGGGAAGATATGACATCGGCTCCGAAAAGAATCCCAAGTACGGAAACTGCGTCCACGTCCAAGGAAGCAGCACAGAAAAGGGAAACAAAAGAAGGGCACACACACAAGCCCTTCCATAGTAGACGTCGCCTTGTCCATCTTCCTCAGCGTGGGGAGCCAGGAGGACTAGACGACCCACTAAGAGTTGGTCTAAGTGGAGCGGGCTTAAGATGGTATCTGCGCTACCTGGAACAGGGCATGGCACCCGAAGTAGCTCGTGAAAAAGCGTTGGAGCATTGGGGAATCACCGGCTTACCAGAGACAACGAAGAGGAGTTGTAATGAGATAACGCCTCCTCAATGCCCAGAGAGCAAGAAGATAAAAATAGCTCCTGGGAGTCAGAACCTGGGGCTAAGTTACCCAAACCAGAACCACTGAAAAAGAGGACCAGCTATGCCAGCATAACAAAAGGCATACAAATTGCGGTCCTACCCAAAGAATACCCCCGGCAAATGCTAAGTCCGGATGAGCTCTCGGAGCTAGAAGAAGTCATACGGAGCGAAGTAGTGAAGGGCTGGTCCACTAAGCTACAGTTTGAGGGAATTCACTTCCGACCGGGCATGTTACTGGTTGACTGTTCGAATCCCTCAACAGCAGAATGGCTGCGAGCATCAGCACCAAAGCTCGAGCACTGGAAAGGACTAGAACTGATGGCTTGCCTAGGGAAGGAGGTTCCAAAAGGGCATACTATTAGGATGTTCTTGCCAAGAAGCTCAAGTACGGAGATCAGTAGATCGATGGGACTAATTGCCCCCCAGAACGATGGTCTCAATACGAAGTATTGGAAGATACTGAGCTCTAAGAATGAGGGAAGTGGGCACATGCTTACGTTCTCAATAGATAGGGAGTCACTTGAAACTATCAAGTCACGGGTCTCAACTATCAGCTTCCGCTTTGGAACCATCCCGGTGTTGGGCACAAAATCGCCCCAACGACCAAACCGTCCACAGCTGCAACGTCGACAGCAGTAACAGAAACTAAGTCTGTAACTCCCAATGAAGGGAAATACGCAACGGCACCAACACAAATAACTGGTGAAGTTGTCACGGAGAAGTTCGCCTCCGTCTCGTTCATCACCGCAACACCTTCAATCGGAGATCAGGCAGAGGGCATGAATCTCGCCGCTCTCTCGATTGATGGTAGTAAAAGCGAACCTTCAACTGAGGTAGGAGCAACGCTGCCTGAAAAAGATTGGGGCAGCAGCGCGGTGCTATGACGATCGGCACAGAAACCAGCACGAAATTTGCCCAGGTAAACCTCCACCATGCAAAAGCTGCTTCAGCAGTTATTGCTCGGAGGTTTACCACAGAACAACTGGGCTTCGTGCTGATCCAAGAACCCTGGTGCTACAGGGGAAAAGTCAGTGGCCTCTACTGCAGAGAGGGTCATGTAACTTGGGACCACAGAACAATCAATCCCAGAGCATGCATCCTAATGCAGAAAAATATTAATTATATTTGCCTTTCAGAATTTATAACGCGCGACCTAACAGTAATCGAGACTAACATCGAAACTGATGGCAAGCACCGCGCCATAGTGATCGCATCCGCATACTTTCCTGGGGACGATCTAAACATCCCCCCAGCGGAGATAAAACGGCTAGTGGAGCACTGCAGGAAAGAGCAAATTCCACTAATCATCGGCTGTGACGCGAACGCACACCATACAATTTGGGGAAGCACCGACGTCAACACCAGAGGTGAGTACCTTTTAGAATTTCTTTTAAGTAGTAACCTAGACTTTTACAATGTGGGGGTAACACATACTTTTGTCACTAGGGCTAGAGAAGAGGTCTTAGATCTCACCATAGGAAGCCCAGAGGTTGGGGATATGATTAGGCAATGGAGGGTATCAACGGAACCTTCAATGTCTGACCATAGAATAATAGAGTTTAGACTTGGGGCAAAATGTCAACAGATAGAACCCAAAAGAACCCAAGAAATACCAGTTGGGACAACTACACCAACACCCTGAAAGAAAACCTACAGAGCGTAAAAGCTAGGAGTAGAATTAGTAACATCCTAGAACTTGAATGCTATGTAGAGCAGGTAAACAATGCAGTATATAACGCCTACGAATCTAGATGCTCAACAGGGCACAAGGCAAGAACAAAACATACTCCTTAGTGGAGCGCCGAGTTAACCAGACTCCGAAAGAAGGTGCGATGCAGTTTTAATGCCGCAAAGCGCAACGGAGAATGGCACAACTACACGGAGACTCTGACGGAGTACAATAAAGAAATCAGGAAAGCCAAAAGACAAAGCTTTAGAACTTTCTGCGAAGACATTTCTTCCACGCCAGCCGCAGCCAGGATACACAAAGCAATGGCTAAAGGCAAAGTGGAGACAAGAATGTCACTTCTATTGCCAGACGGAAGCTATACGCTTAGAGAAGAGCAACGATCCAGTCACCTTCTAGAAACTCATTTCCCGGGCAGCACAGTGGTAACTGAGTATGAGACAGCTGACAGGCAGATTACTCCAAATCAAGAAGAATGGAAACTCGCAACGAGCATTTGTACTAAGGCTCGTCTAGATTGGGCACTCAGAACCTTTCAACCATTCAAATCAGCAGGTGTAGACGGCATCTTTCCTGCACTTCTACACAAAGGGGCAGAAACTATATTGCCTCACCTAGTCAAAATAACTAGAAGCAGCCTTGCGCTGGGCTATATCCCAAGGAAATGGAGAAGGGCGATAGTCACCTTCATACCAAAAGTAGGGAAAATAGACTACACGCTATCAAAGTCGTTTAGACCCATTAGCCTTACCTCATTTGTACTTAAAACAATGGAAAAGTTAATAGATAACTATTTGAGAACTGAGATTCTGGAGAAGGCACCAATGCACCCATGTCAACACGCGTATAGGGCGGGTAGATCTACAGAATCTGCTCTATACCAGTTGGCTAGTAACATCCAGTCAGCTTTCAAAAACAAAGAAACCGTACTCTGTGACTTTCTAGACATAGTTAATCACTTTGATAATACTTCTCACGAGGCTGTGAAGAAGTCTTTACACAAAAAAAGGAGTAAATGATACACAAGATGGATATGCCAAATGCTTAGCACTAGAACTGTAGAAACAAAAGTGGGAAACACCACTATAAGAATAAAAACAACAAAAGGCTGCCCACAAGGCGAAGTCCTTTCTCCACTGCTGTGGAGTCTTGTTGTGGACGAATTATTAACGATGCTAACCGAGAATGGAATAAAATGTCAGGGTTACGCAGACGACATCACCTTAATAGCGAGAGGGAAGTTCGAGGATACACTCTGTAACCTGATACAGAGAGGACTGTCAGTAACAAAGGAGTGGTGCAACACGGTGGGATTAAGTATCAACCCAGCGAAAACCACCATAGTACCTTTTACTAACAAAAGAGGCCTGCCAAACCTCCGAACAATGAGAATGGATGGCACTGAAATTCCCTTCAAAGGAGAAGTAAAGTATCTGGGACTTACACTAGATTCAAAGCTTCTCTGGAGAAGACATGCAGAGGTAACTACAAATAAAGCAACGCGCGCACTCATGGTATGTAGGAGCCTGTCGGGGAAAAGCTGGGGTTGTAACCCAACAATTCTCCGCTGGATGTATACCATGATGGTGAGACCCATCCTCACCTATGGTGCAATAGCATGGGCTGAGAGAACCAAGCTAACCACAATGAGGAATATGCTAGCAAAGGTGCAGAGACTGGCCTGTGTATACATCACAGGGGCCATGAGGACATGCCCTACAGCAGCACTAGACGTAATTCTGGACCTAACACCCTTACACCTTGTCATAGAGGGAGTAGCCAAGCGAACTCTGTTGGGCATTGCAAAGGAGGGGACAGGTTTAGGTAAAACTATCAGCAGTAGAGAGAAGGAGGATATTGCAAAGCACACTCCCTACATCGATCTACCAAGAGACGATATAGTAAAAAGGTATAACTTCGAAAAACACTTCGGAATTAAGCTTAGTACCAAGAAAGAGTGGGACAGCGAGATGATATCGCAAGTTAAGAAACCACACAGTATAGCATGGTATACAGATGGGTCCAAGACATTGGAAGGTATAGGCGCAGGGGTGCACGGGCCAAGAACCAAGCACTTTGAACCTATGGGGACAACACCCATTATCTTCCAAGCGAAAATCCTAGCAATACAGTTGTGTGCACAATTCAATCTGGACCGTAAATACAAAGGTCAGGATATAGTTGTGATGTCAGACAGCCAAGCAGTAATCAAAGCATTAGTTTCCTGTGAGATATCATCGAGAATAACATGGGAATGCCTAACAAAACTCAACGAGCTAGGCAAGAATAACACTGTTACTATACTTTGGGTCCCAGGACACAAAGGAATACAGGGTAACGAAGAAGCCGATAGTCTAGCGCGACAGGGTGCAGCCACAAAATTTATAGGACCAGAACCATTCTGCGGATTTGGCAAACATTCTATAAAAGAAGAACTAAGAAGGGAGGAGAGGCATAAACGTTCAAACCTTTGGAAAAGCCTCCCAAAGCTAAGACAATCCAAATTGCTCCTCAGAGGACACTGTAAACTCTAATACCACCTGATGAAATTGGGCATAGAGACCGATAGTAACTGCCGTTTCTGTGAAGAAGCAAAAGAGACTCCAATACACCTACTTACAAACTGCGAAGCCGTGGCTCGCAGACGTAAACTAGTACTGGGGAACTATGAGCTGAGTCTAGAGCAGGTTTCATCCCTTGAACCTAAGAATATTCTCAAATTCATTAGAGAAATAGGGCTGGATGAAATTCTGTAATCCGCAAACCCAGCGGAGCTTTGAGAAGGAGGTACAATAGATCTCATTTAGGTCGCAGTACGCATCTCCACCACACAACATTAACATTAACATCACCTTAGCCGATTTCACTCGTACTTTTCTTAATTTTTTATTGTTATAATAATTTTGTTAAGCTGCATCGAGTATATTTAACTTTAAGAACATCGAATCGGCGTCTGAAACATTATATAAAAATTATTTATTGATATTCTTTCATTAAATCAAACTTTTAGGTACCATAGATTTAAAATATCTTCTTTCTTGCTTACAGAGATAAAAACTTTTCAATAACTTCATCAAAATCAATTTTCCTGTCTTAAATCAATGAACCTCTTCAGCTTCAATTGATAACATTGAGAGGTCTGTAGGCTTTTCTTACCCTATTGTAGACCGAAAATAATTTTTTATTAATTTAAGTTTGGAAAAACTTCTTTCGCATGAATAAACAAATCATTTAAAAATATTTTAAACCAAGTTTAAAATTCGGCAAAGACTCTAGGAACCCCCATTCATAAATAAACTTTTAAAAATATATTGGCGTCCAGTTTGTATATGTTTCGAAAGCAATGTCTACAGCTTTAAGATGTCTCTTTAGCCTTGGCATATCAATCGTTAACTCTTCTTAATTGACCTAACAATGGACTGTGACCAATCTATGTACTAAGATCTGCAGTTCATTTTCAGAAGCAGCAAGCTTGACGGCAGGCAATACATTTTGAATGTCTTGTATTGATTTTGTTCTGCTTTGAAGTTCCAAATGAAACCTATCCAGACACTCTTTGATTTACTATTAATATCGCATGCTTTACGGGCCTCTTCCAAAAAACCATTACATACTTTTAGTAGCTGTTTAGTTACATAAAAGCATTCATATAGCAAAACTTTATACTAACTGAAAAAATTCTTATATAAAATAAAATATATAAAATAAATTAAAATTTTTAATTAATCTCAATGATGGTCGCAACCCTCACCAATCATTAAATTTTAAATTTTTTAATTGATACGAACGCATTGTAAGTAATGCTATGAGGTATTTTTTGCACCGTTCTGCAATGTAAATGTGCAGTCAATGCAATAACTTCAATTAAAGGTATTGAAAGAAAATAATAATTAGATATTAAAATATGCGCTCATATCAAAAGAAAGTTTATATTAATACAAATAATTGTACATTATAATACAGATTTATGTTGAAAAAATGTGTCTGTAAATTTTGCACCCCAACTGGCAAAGGACGTCAGCAGGATTTGTTCTAGGGGGAGCCAAAGGCATAATTGAAAATAAACATAAACAAAATGTAACCTATATAATGCTATTTACTACGATTATTGGTACTAATTTTGTGAATATGCTATATAAGTGGACACACTTGATCAAATGACGGGCAATTAAAGCGAGTCCATAATAAGCAAAAGATGGCCTCTAAGATTTTTTTATGGGATGTTGGATCAGGGGGTCTTAATGCAAATATCCTTTATAATTTTCATTTGACAAAAGAAAGAAAGCTGGAAAGAAAACTATTTCTAAAGGAACTTGCCTTAAGGAGCGGTTAAAGCATCCCAAATTACCCATTACCATAAGAGAACAAATTCGTTACTAATAAAGGAGCCATTACAAAGAAGTATTAAGACAATTAAATTTGAAAATAATTGAAGATGGGCTTTATGAAAATCCGAGAAAACTGTTTATCGTTGCTCCTATTGCTCCGTTGCTACAATTTAAACTTAAAATTTCATGAAATATTATAATTTATAAATTAAAAAAGTTTAATACTGTAAAATGCATATATTTTTTGAATAAACTCGTTTTTTGCTTTAAAAAATGTGAATTTATAAAACTATTTATTTTTTTAATTTTACCAATTTTTCAGATTGCAAAATAACTATGCTTTCTTAAACGCAGCCAAATCTGGGTAAGTTTTTTCGAAATTCATATAAATGAATAGTAAATCCCTAAACTATTTTTTCATAGCCCGAGAAATGATTTTTTTAAGTTTAACTCTTAAAATGCTGGTTTTTCGGTGTTCTTATATTACTGGCGAGTCGCTGTTGAAATATTTTTGAACAAAACCTTCAGGAATATTTTGTTGAATAGTTCCACTAAATCCCCAATTTTAAAGCGGTCGGATATTTTTGAAGGAGTACAAAATAGCCTTGGACGATTTCGAAGACGGCCGAGGGTAGTAAAAAGGTCGAAGACGGTGAAGAGTTAAGTTAATAAAAACAATGAAAATGTGAAATTTTTTGAATTAATCGGAAATAATGAAAAGTTTCATTTTTAAAATGAAAATAATCGTTTTACTATTGCATTTTTGAATGGGTATTGTTAAAAGACAAACGAAAATTTGAGAATATCATTTAAAAATTTTTTTTTAATGAAAATAAACGCTTAACTACTGCATTTTAAAATGTTCGTTTTCAAAATTAAAATAAACGTTTGAAGTGCAAATTCTGGGTTAAACGTGTTTAAAAGTGGCACGTTTCTGCAACTTTTGAAAATGTTCTTATCTCTGTGTAGTATTTCTGCCAAATATGAAGCTATGAAATATAAAGCTACTAGTATATCTCTAAATGAAGATTTTTTTATTGAAAACAAATTTATTCAGTCGTTTAAATTACGATTGTTTTTCCAATAGGACAATGAACTGATTTCTTACGAAGACGCTATTTATTAAATTTCAAATTCAAAATACATGTACAACTCATTCATAACACAACAGCAATAATGTCGATGATAAATTCAGCAATAATATGCATTTATTATCAAGAAACTGGCAAAAACTTATTCAATCGGTACTTAGTAAAAGAAGACAATAATAAAAAAACAATTTTCTTTATAGCTTAAGCTTCTAACAGTATCTCACGCCCATAAAATTATGAAGATCAACAAATATTTCTAGATTTTCGATTTATGATAAATCTCTAAAATATTTCATGCACTTGCAATCAAAAAAGCAGTAAAAAAAAGTCCTCAAAAACTGTCTATGGTATTTTTTTTTTCTTCTTTCAAAGGCAATTTATGTTGATTATTGTTTATCCTTTACAATAAATTTGAAGCATAGCAGAAAATAATAGCTCCTCAATAGCAGCAGTAGCTTTATGGGCCGAAGAAGTACTCAATTTCACTTTATATCTCATGCTATGATAAAAGTTATACCACTCAACCAGTTTGTCCTTCCATTGCCAGGGCGTTAAAAGCAACGGTAAATTTATCATAATTTTTTTTTTCGTTTTAATTTTTTTTTTCTTCCATAGCTGAATGCGAGTTAATGCTGTTTTATGTAAATTTTAGAACAATACAAAAAAAAAACCGGCTCAGAACCACTTGGGAAATACAAAGCCATAACAAATGCAACATCCATTAAAATGGAGCTAAACGAAGAGGACACAACTGAAAGGCATGAAAAAACAAAACGTACAAATATAGTAAACAGAACATTTTTGCATGCTTGCTAGTGAAAAAGTAGTTAAAAAAAAAAGAAAAATTTAAAAAAACAAAGCTAAGTTAGCGTGAGAAAAATGCTAGTGTACAATAGTTATAATCTGCAAATGTGTTGATGGTGTTGGGAAACAGAAGTGAAGTTAATGAGGGAAAGTTTAAGGAGAGAGAATATGAGTGTAGCAAAGTGCTATGGTCAAGTGTAGGTGGCTTGGCAAAAAACTTTACAAACTGTTTTACCTTTGAAAAAAAATTTGTATAAGTTTTAAGAAAACAGTTAGAAAAGTTGGAAAAACTTTGTTGCCTAAGGATAAAAAATTGTAAAACAACCGCAACTTAACCTACCTCAAACGTAGCAAAATCTCTTTTTTAAAGGATTAAAAAAAGTATTTGCATATTGGACGGGTGGGTTGACTAAAGAAAAAAGCGCTTAAGACCAAGTACATCAAAGCAAAACCTTTATTTGCCGCACTTGGAATTTCTACGCCACTCACTCGTAACATAAATAAGCTGTAAACGATTTTAATTTGACTAAAATATGTACAACCGGATGAATGTTCGGAAAGGTGGAAATAAGGAACTGCAATTGTTTTCGCTTCGCTGCTGAGCTTGCATTGTGGTGCACGCAAAAGCAAGGACTTACGATATCTATGCTTTAGTTTCCAAGGATGAAAGAATAAAGTGCTTTAAATCTAGATTGATGAAGTTGAAACATGAGCCAGTCATGAGCTTAGGATATGGCACATATCATTTCAACACACACACACATACCTGTATTCAAATATACACTCGTATAGTTAAATTTATGCACATAAGTGCCAACAGCATACACAAATATACATAGGAATAAGAAAAAAAATAAAAGGTTCACAGTTTTTGTTAAAGGATTCTTGGACCCTAGTTCGTTATCATATCCATCTTAGCCGAATTTGCTTAGGTGTTGTTATAAGAGCTTTTTTATATTTTTGGATATTTAATATCTTTTTCCATTTTATGTTTTTATTTGAGTAGCTTTATGCTGAATGTGTCTTTTTTTCTGACCACGGCAACCCGTTTGAAGATAAAAAAGTTATGCTAACAGCTTTTTAACAAGCTATTTTTGGATTTGTTCGTTTAATTTTATATTCTTTTTTCATGTTGAATAGGGCTCTTCACAAATGCTTGGCTTATTACCATTTCAATGATTTACGAGATTTAAATCACTTTTTCGCCCAATAATACAATTGGATATGAAGAATTAGAAAAAACTTTATTGTTGATAAGTGGAAAACATATTTGATAGTTTTTTATTCTAGATTAAAAAAATCGTTTAATCCTAACGTGTTAAAAGCAATGGTCACCAGATTTCAAATAAATTTTAAATGTGCTGAATAAAAAATTTGTCTGCTTTGCAACATGAAGCAATATTCTGATAAGTTGGAAGAAATTTAAAGCTTGTCATCTAGTGTTTTATGTCAAAAAACAGTCTACGTGCCAATCCGTTCGTCAAAATTAAATGTTTTATGACATAGTAAAGTCTGGCCTAGCTTGATATCATTTTAATTAGGTATTAAAAATATACAGAAGCCATTAAAACATTCTTAAAGAGTCAACATTTTTATTTTTAACGAGAACAATGAAATCAAACTTTCAAGGCTCAAGTAAATGCTATTCAAAAGTTATGAGTTACGATCAGATAAGACAAGTCTTAATTTCCTTTTAGTAGGAAAACGAAGAGGTAAAAGCAATCATTGAATTTACGAATCCGATTACTGTCACAACACACTTAAACAGCAAAAACTAGATGTAGCAATTGCTTAGCAAACACGTTAGCTGAACACATAAATTAATACGTCGAAGATGCAATAAGTTGAGTCGCTCGCTTCAATAAACTTTTCTTAAAACTATAAAAGTAAAGATATTGTGCTATGTTGTTTCAAAAAATAATGGATAATACTACGTTTTGGCATTGCTAGGGAGATGTGTGTTATGAATAAACTTACTCAATCTCATGAACATTCTTATAAAAAAAAAATTGAATTTATTTAAATTTATTGCAAGCTTATAAATTTATTTAATTTTTAGCATTTTTAACCAACGCCTTCTTGTCATGGCGACATGGAATAACCACACATCTTAATTTTTTTTAACTTTTCAGGAGAGCATTTTTGTATCAGTATAGCACCGAATCAAAATAATATATTCTCATGCTGATTTGTAAAATGTCTTACGAATTGTTAATTTTATATTCTGGTTTTAAGATTGTATCAAAATTGCTTAAACTTATGAAACATAGATTAAGATGAAATGAAGAATTCAATTTGAGCATATCTCGAGATATGCTGTTATTCCATATGACCACAGATTTATTTGTTTAAGGCAATCATACGAAAAATATGGTTACATAAAAAGTCCAATGATTTACGAACCCTGGAGAATGTACAAATCCATGCATAATTTTTTTAAGATATTTCTCTTTTAGTACTTAAAACATTTAAAGGGTGTTTTTAATAGATTGATACAAGTTTAAAACATAGTAATATATTTTAAATATCAATCAAACGGGCTTTATTGGATAGAAAATTTTATTACATTAATGCTTAAATATGATTTCGGCCATGTGGCCTCCACGGCTGGCGCGTACAAGGCGCAATCTGGAATACCAATTTTCACAAACTTTTCGCAGCATTTGCGGCCGATAACTCTTCGAATGTCGATTTCCAGCTGTTCAATTGTCTGTGGTTCATCGACGTAGACAAGTCACTTTATATAACCCCAAAGAAAATAATCCAATGGGGTTAAATCACACAATCTTGGGGGCCAATTAATTGGCCCATTTCGTGAAATTATTTTTTCGCCAAAAGTTTCCTTGAGTAAATTAATTGTAGCGCCCGCTGTGTGGCATGTGGCTCCGTCCTGTTGGAACCACATATCAGCAAGATTAATGCCAGCTAATTGAGGTACGAAAAAACTTCGAATCATGTTCCTATACCGTTCACCATTGACAGTAACATTCTGACCATCATCGTTTTTGAAGACATATGGGCCAATGACTCCGCCAGCCCATAAAGCGCACCAAACAGTAATTTTCTGTGGATGTAATGGTGTTTCGACAAAAGCTTGTGGATTCTCCTCACTCCAAATATGACAATTCTGTTTATTTACGTATTCATTCAACCAAAAATGGGCTTTATTGGAAAATAAAATTTTCCATGGGAATTCAAAATCAATAATTTTTCAAAGTCGCACACGATAGTCGTTTGGCTTTAATTCCTGCACAAGTTGAATCTTGAAAGGTTTTAAGCCAAGATCTTTTCGTAAAATCTCCCATAAAGTGGAAAGACTCAACCCCAGTTGCTGAGAACGGTGACGAATTGGTTGATTAGGATCATCTTCCATGCTTTCCTGTACAGCGGCTACAGACTCTTCAGTGCGCACTGTTCGGCGTCTCACGGAATGCACATTATCAGTAACAGTAAATGTGGTCCGAAAACGATATATTGTTCTTCGAATTAGCAGCTCTGAAGGACGATTATGTACTCCATAAAATGGACGAAGTGCACGATAAGTTTGACGAAAAAACCCATTATTTTGATTAAAAATTTCCACAATTTGCACGCGTTGTTCTGGTGTTAGTTGATTCATAATAAAATGTCAAAATAATTTAAATAAAAAACAATTATCACTTGTTAAATAAAAAATCAAATAAAGCAGTGATGCTACTTCAAAGTTGTATCACTGTATAAAAAACACCCTTTACAATTGGAAAAATAAATGTTATCATACAAGCTATGTAAATATTGTTTTGATCTTATATATTAATAGGCAAACATCAAATGTTGTCGTACACTTTTTTGATATTAATTTTAGAATAAGGGCAATGAAACTTAAATCATTTGATAGGTACTGCGCCTTTTATGTGCAGAATCATTTTAGATTTTAAATTTATGACCTCTGACCCGAAATATTAACGTTGAAAGTTTTTATTATTTTTAGTAAGGAATCTCAGGGCTATAAAGAGGTAGATTGGTGAATGAGGCATGATTACATTTTAGATTGGTGACCTTCGACCTAAAATATGAGCGTAAAAAGAGCATTTATGAAATAAAAGCTAAACTGTAACACATGGAAGAATATAATGTAAGAGGGAATTTTAGACATTAATAAGGTGTGCAAAAAATACTTCCGACATTTTGCGCCATCTCTTACGGATACCCTACAATAAGCATTTTTTTATACTTCAAGAGTGTAATGAATATATATTAAGATGGTGAAATTTCTTACGAATAGTAAATTCTGAAAAATTTCCGTAATTTTGACATAAAAATTATAGCAATATCTCGAAAACTATACATGTTCTCAGTAAACGTATTTTTGTATGAAAAGTCGTTGGTTGTGGAATATAACGGTATAGGAAAGCTTTCTTTGTAATATTTTCCACGGATATTATGTTAAAAAAATCCCCTTAAAATAACAAATTATTTAGATATCTTGCAAAGTGTATATCTTTCTATAGATAGCAAATCCATCGCCTCTGAATGAGAAAAAATCTATTGAAATGTCAAGTTTTGACTTTGCAAGCAAATATCTCAGCCATTTCATAATCGACTTTCAACAAATTTTCTTTGTCTAAAAGATCAATTCAATGACTTTGCAGAAATAAGAAAAGATATTTTCATCACTTTAATCTTTAATATTGTTTTTAAAAACCTCTTAAATATTTAGGTTATGCTCAAAAATAAGACAAACGTTTTTTGTTGTAATTTTTTCTTCTTATTACATTTATTTTTTCACACTCTTTCATATGACATATAATTTTTTTGCAAAGATTTTCTCATTTTGACACATAATTCAATAAACAGTTTCTATCATCGAAATTCATGGGCTACCCCCTATGATTTTTTTTTATGAATATTAAGTTTTTAAAATGTCGTTTTTACATTTTTTACAAAGTTCTACAGCTCAAGAAATAATTTCAGTGAAAAAAATTACCAAATATTTCAAACCACTCCAAAGTTATATACACAAATCTATGTTTCAAGCCATTTCAAATTGACGCCAAATATGCGTGGGAGAAACGTACTTCCGTGTTTCTGAACCGATTTTGATAATTTTTTTAAAGAAATTAGAGTAGGCAGAAGGAGTTTACTGAATATTTTTGTGACCTTTAGCCTGAAATATTAGCGTTTAAAGAAGATTTCTTAAGTAAAACCTAAACTCTAAAATATGGAAAAACATGGTGTTAGAGGAAATTTTCGAAATTAATACAATGAACAAAAAACATTACCCAACAATAAGTATTTTTGTATTTAACATGTGTGAATACATATTGTGATGGTAAAATTTCTTATAAATAGTAAATTCTGAAAAATTCCCTTTATTTTGACATCAAAGTTATGGCAATATCTTGAAAACTATAGCTTTTTTCAGTACAACTTGTTTTTATATGAAAAGCTCTGGTTGTGAAAAATAACGGTGTACGAAAATTTTTATGGGTACTGTTTTTAATTGATATTTTTAAAAAAATTTAGACTATTTTTATTAATTAATTATTTATTAATTATTGCGATTATTTGAAACTTAAGGTCATGCCTCAGAACTAGAAAAAAACGATTGAAATTTCAGAAGGTTGGTCGAATTTCGGCCACAGACGATACTAGTTAAGAAAAAATGGGAGTAAATAAAAAAAGAATCCTTTATACTTACTTATTTCATAAAAAGGTGATCCGTCAAGTGGGCATTTTATGTAAAATATTTTATATCTTTAAAAAAATGCATAGATTCTTATGGCTAATAACTTGTTGAATTGGAATAAGAATAGCCTTACTAATACACACAATGCATTTAATTTGTTCATAGTTCAGCAGGAAAATTAAAAAAATCAAGTTTTTTAAGCCCATTTTCCGAAATTTCGACTGCTATAACTTCTAAATCACTTGCGAGCGGATAACAATTTTTATTTCATTGCATTCTAAAAAAATGCACATAAATCACGCAAAAAAATGAAATTTTCAAATTGCTGGTCTTCTTAAATTGTGCCAAACTTTTTTTTTTTTTTAAAAATAAAATATTAAACTATACATAAACATGTTTATTTTAGCGAACAAGCGATTTTTTGTCCTTTAGGCTACACTTGAACTAAAAAAAATTGGTTCTAGTTAAGTTTTTTTTTAAATAGCAAAAAACTTTATTTATGCATAAATACACTTTTTCAATAATAATTGAAGGGCTTATTGCAAGAACATGATAAGCCACATAAAAAATATTTTTAAATAATCGACTCTAAGGTTTTGAAAAAATGTGTTTTTGTATAAAGATATGGAATTGAACACGGAAACTTTTACAAATATTTTAGATTATTATACTATTAAGAGAAATAGCCAAAATCTCTTCTGTGGTTGTTGGCAATACATTGAGTAATGCATTTTGCGTAAAAAATTGATTTTTTAGATAATGTGGCTTATCACGTTGTTGCAGTAAGCCCTTCAATTGTGAAAATTAAAAACTAAAATCGAAAATTGAAAACAGATTAAAATTTAATTTAGCTACAAAAACTTTAAAACAAACTGTTTCAAAGCAATAAGAAGCAGTAGGCTAGAAGCAAACGAAATTCAGCGAACAATAACAAGAACGAAACATAAGTAAATTTTATGTTTAACTAACTTATAAGCTAAATAGAATTTCAAAATTTTGGCTTCGTTAAAAAATAATTTTAGAAGCGTAGAACAGTTGCAAAAAAAAGAAATTTTAAATTGGTCAACCTTTTTTAGAAATATGCTTAGTTAAACATTCTGCAAACAAGCTGTTCCATGAGAGCTTCGCTCGCTCGCTCCAATAATGCAAAAGTTCTGAAAAGTGTTGCTCAACATGATCACACACGCTTCATAATTGACAACTTTAATTGCGAGCCCTTTGTACTGGGAATTTTTCAAAGGAAACGAGTTTCTTACATATTTCTGTCCAAGAAACTGCAAAAAACGAAAAACGGGTTTTTAAATTTTCTTATCAAAACCACAAATTGCAGGTCGGAGTGTTCCGCAATAGTGTGCAACTATAACAAAAGTGAAAAGTGATGTCGGGTTGAGCAAAAAATCGTTTGGGAGGCAGTGTCTGTTTTTACACCCTTAAAAGTTACAGGGTTAATTAGTATTTCAAGACTTCGATGCACATTATTGTTTTGAGTAGAAGAACTGCAGTACCCTGCCAAAAAATTAGAATAACTGTAAAATTTCAATGTATTTTTAAACACGGATTTCTTTTGCAAGCAGTTCATAAAAAACCAAGAATTTTTTATATACGGTTTTTTCGATGTGCTATAGAGAATGCCATTTTAAAGTTAGCGTTAACTGAAGTAGCATCTATTTCAAAGTCTTCTTAAATTGTAGATGAACACATCTTAATTAGTTTAGTAAATAAAAAACTGCATGTTACTGAACGAACAAAGGGACAAAGAGTTAAATTAGCTCTTGAAAACCGACGAAAACCTGCACATGAAATTGTAAAAAAAATAAAAAGCGCTGCAGTTGAAATTTCGCTTAAAAGCGCCAACGTATATTTAAAAAAAAAAAAAATTAAATATCGCCGCCCTGCAAAAAACCAAAAATTAACAAATCGCATGATTAAGCAGCAATTTGTTTGGGCTAATCTGCATCTATCATATACGCAAGCTGATTAGGACAAGGTAAGCAGTCAAGAGATTCAAGCAGCCATCTTCAAGGACATTATGGAATAAGAAGATGACGTTAATCGGATAAAAATTTCGTATTATCAATATTGAGGTTAGTACCTATAGCTTCATCTAAAAATCTTTGCAAGATAATTTTTTTTTATAAATTATTTCATTTTTAAGGATATCTTAGTACAGGAATATGTGATCAGAACAGGACGAAATTTTGTGTAGCTATATTTAATGTTTTTACTAACTAAACAATTTCTTGAGGTTTTCCAAACAAATAATTTTAAATAAATTTTCTGTTTTTAAGGACAAACCGGAGCAGCAAGGTGCAATCAGATCGAAATTAAATTTTGTTGCTTACATGTATGTTGCAGTATCTGTCGAATGTGCCCTGACCCAAATCGATGCTATGCACCTGTGAAATTTGCTCTGGCCTATTGTTCATGCATGGACATGCCCCAAAGATATATTAAAAAGTATTTTGAAATAAATTCAAAGTAAAGGTGCTTTTAAAATTGTAAAATGCATAAGTCAAGCTCATTTGTAAGACGGAGTATTGCTTAATAAAGAAATAATATTGAAGTCTTGACTCAATTCAATTTTAACCAATCATATGCAAAACTACAAAAATATTTTGGATACAAAAAATATTTACAGAGGACATTTAAATGAGATAGAAAGGTCGATATGAGTTTTTGGGTATATTATATTCTAATTTTGTTGCAAAAATTGTGTTTGAGGAAAAAACTCAAGTTCACACACTTTGATTTTATATTTTTTTATTTTTCACAAAAAAATTAGCACATAAATTAAAAAAAATAGATGTACCATTTAATTCTACAAAAAAGTCAGTTATTCGTTCAAATTCATGATATGCGAAATTCATGAAAACGAATTTTTGATCAAAATTTATATAATGACAATTTTTAAAAATAATAGTAACACGGTGTTATAGTGAAGAAAAACTTCGCATAAGACATACATATCAAAGGTTGTAGACCTGGTGGAATATAAAAGAAGTGCATAATTGGATTTTGGAGTCAACTCTTAAATTAAAATATACTGGGTGATCCAATAAGAGCTTTTTACTTTGTTTTCTAAATAAAAAACATAAAAATAAATGTATTGATGCAAATCTTTATTTAGAATGATAGCTTGGTTCCTACAACTCAATGCTTAAAAATTATTTTGTTAAAATGTTGCCCACGGCTAACTCTTAAATGGTTCATTCTGTGGGTCCAATTTTCGACAACTTTCAAATTTCGACAAAATTCGAAATTGGCGACGAATCGATTGTTCACAGTTTTCACGAACACTCTCTGCTACTGCAGCAATATTCTCAGATTACGGACACAATGCACTCTGGTTGAATGATGAATTTCCAATAGTGTAAAATTGGTTCCAAATTTTATGATGGTTTGATGGTTTGGACACTGATAACGACTATATTGCTATGTTGCTAATGATAAGTCACCATTTGTTGATTTAGTTTCATTGTATATATCTAAAGATGATGTAGTACAGGGAATTCTGAACCTTAAAACTACAGTCAGACTCTATTTTCAGGAGTATTTATTTCTGATTGGATATTGACATTCATTTCCCCAATTTAAAAATCTGGACACAAAAATAACGTTGAAAATTAAAGACCAATATCCAAGCTAACGACAGTTTTTAAACTTTTTGAATTTATTGTGTAGAGCAAAATATTTTTTGCTGTTAAGTGTGTAATCTCGCCTTCACAACAAGGTCTTGTATCTGGACGTACGATTGTAACGAACCTTACTTTATTTTCGGAATATTGCATTTCAGCTTTTCAAATGGGCTGTCAAGTAGATTTATTCTACACTGACTTTTCTAAAGCATTTGACAAAGTTTCACATGATATTTTAATAAAAAAATTAGCAAATCTTGGTTTTCATTCTAATTTATTGTAATGGTTTAGGTCTTTCCTGAGTAATATAACATGACATGTATGTATTGAAAATGAAATTTTCAGACCGTTCATTGCTTCCTCAGGGGTTCCTCAGGAAGGCATATTGGGTCCGTTACTTTTTATTCTGTTTTTTAACGATATAACTTCAATAGTAAAAAACTCTTAGCATCTGTTATACGCTGATGATTTCAAAATTGTTAGTAAAATTAATATTTTGTCTGATGCCTCGTTACTACAAGCAGAACTAAACTCCATAAATGTTTGGTGTTCTAGAAACCATTTGTATCTTAATTATGGAAAATGTATGCATTATACTTATGCTAAATCTGCATTTCCTTTAAAAACATCATACTATTTAGATAGCAATCCATTGAAATGTGTTAAAGAAATTAAAGCCCTTGGTGTAATATTTGACTCCAGATTCTCTTTTATCAGTCACCTCAATTAAATTATTCCTAAAGCATATTCGCTTCTTGCTGTAGTTCGTAGAAATGGTTCTAATTTTAATGACCCTCTTACTTTGAAAGTTCTTTATACTACTATTGTTCGTTCGAAGTTAGAATATGCTTCATTTATATAGAATCCTTTTAATGCCTCACACACTCTCCGTCTAGAGCGAATACAAAAAGCTTTTACGCGCTTTATTTTTAGTCCAAATAATTTGCAAATTCCAATTCCTTGGCAAATTAATATCGTGATCGTTCCAGTTTAATTAATTTAAAAACTCTGCAGAATAGAAGAATAATTGTGTCTCTTCTTTTCTTGTATGATATTGTTATTGGTATGGTTGACTGCCCTAAATTACTGGCATTAATTAGTTTTAATGTTCCTTCCAGATCCTTTAGACATTCTGATGTATTTTATCTAGGAACGTGTAGAATACTCTATGCCATTAACTCACCAATGATTAGGGCTATGCTAGAGTTCAATAATTTTATGCTTCATTGTAACTTTGATTTTGCAAATTCAAAGAATTCTCTCAGGAAGATTGTTGTGAATATTTTAAGATCAAATATAATTATATCTCAAATCGTAGTCTGTAAGAACTTATGTTCATTGACTGAAATAATAAAAAAAAAATAAAAAAAAAATATGTTGAAGAACTCTATTCTCTAACTGATGACTGATTTTGGTAGTAAGTTTCCATCATCTAATAAGCGTTGTTCAGGAGTAAGTCTATTCGTGATTGAGTCGTATTCAATACTGAGCACAAACGTTATATGGACATTTGACACATAACAGCTGTCAAAACAACCCAGTTGAAAAGGGGACCTCGTACTGGATCACTCTTTATATTTACACAAAAAAACCTGTTTTTGTGATATTACTGATATTACAGTTTTTGAATAAATTTAAAAATTGCAAACGTTTTCTAAACGACGAAAAGCAGACCTTCTCTATTGCATACACAACTTTATTGTGTCTAAGGCATTGGTAAAGTTACAGGTGGAAATGATAAGAACTTTCTAATTTTTTGCAATTTATAAATGCTTAAAAATGCTTGTTTAATTTTGCAACCAGCTAGCTATTGTTTATTTTAAAAGGCTAAAAAAATGTTGGTCTGAATGTAAAAAATATTAATACGGTTATTTTTTTTTTCGCCAGTGCAAAATCAAAAATTTCATTTAAGGCCTTTCTACACGCAGAGAAAAAACATAGTTGCAACAATCATGTTTTAAGAGGATCATAGCATGATTCGGATTATGATTGTTGCCAACATGTTCTTAAACATATAATATTTTCTTTGATCATGATAAAACGATTACAACAACCATATTTAGAAAAGGAACTTTTTTGTAGCAACCAAAATATTATTGAAACAATTATTATTCTCTTATTGGGTCAAAAATAGAATGATTTTGCAGCAACTATATTATGAATTTATTTTTAGGATCCAGAATATTATTGAATATTATTTATTTTCATGCACTCCAATTTCCACAGCTATTTATTAAGATATCTCCAAAGGTTTGCCATTGACTAGGTTGAACAGAAATATTAATTCAATTGAAAAATATTTTTGATAAAATTTTCTGTCCGAGCTGGGGTTTGAACCGCGGCTTTTTTGCTTACGAGCCACGCACACTAGCAGTAAGCCACAGCCGCTACTACCGCTCGCCTGACTAATGCCATTCATAAACATTGTACATTAAGTGCATTGTCACAAAAATAGCTATATTTGTGATAAACAAAGTATGGTCAGAATTGCGAAATATGTTTACGGTAAATAGAAACATGTTTGCTACAACTAAAGTCGAAAATGTCACTTTTCTGCGTGCTGTTTTAAGAATAAGACGATTTAAAACAAAACACAATAATAGAACAGTTGGCAAACGAAACAGCACATAGCCAGGAATCGATAAAACTTATTGTGTATGAATGAAGTGAAAGTTTTTCCTGCAAACTGTTCAGACACAATAAATTCTTTCGATTTTTGGTTATGTTCTGCCTCGTTTGCTAACAAGCAAAGAATATTTCAGACAAACATTCAAAATTCTAATATTTTTGTCTCTATAATAAAATTCACATTTATCATGATTGACAAAACTACAACATTTTTGTTGCAACTAATAGTTGAGGCTATATTATTACAACTATATTATTATTTTTGGTACCACCATTAGTAAATAATGACTTTATTAAGGCAAAAATTTGTGTTTGCAGAAATAATACAATAATTTTAGTAAAAAAATTATTATTGCAGTAATCATGTCTCAATCATGTCATTTCTCTGCGTGTAAAGGGTGGTTAAGAGGGCCGATGTTGAATGTGAACCACACCTAAACGTCAAGTTTTTTTCTGCATTTTATTTGACATTTCTCAATTTCAGACTAATTCAATTTGAACCATAGAAAGATACACAATCGAGCAAAGCGTATATGTTATTCAGGCTTACAAGTGAGCTATGATATATTTATTTTGTTTTGTTTTTTTTTAATATTAAAAATTGCACACTGCAATTATTTTTTAGTACAATTAAAAACTAAACGCTTTTTGGACGCGAAATTATATAAACTTTTTAAATGTATAACTAATAAAAGTGGCTTTAAAGATAAATATTCAACAAATTGAGGTTAAAATTGAAGAAATAAAAAAAAATGTGAAAGTTTTTATCGTTTCCACCTGTCACTTTTCCAATTCTTTAGTTTTCCAAAAAAGTTTTATGTACCGCAGTGAAAGTCTGCTCTTTGTCTTTTCAATTTATTCAAAAATAGCAGAGTTCAGCAATTAAATTCACACTCACCTAACAAAAATGAGTATTTTGAGGGTGGACTCAAAAAACCAAGTATGCAGTTATTTTATGTTTTTAAAGGCCTACAACTTTTTCTATGGCATATGCCAAGTTTTAAAAATTTTTATAATTTTTTACACCGTGTAATTAAGATAAGATTCAAATTTAAATAATTATTTTAAATAATGATCATCTTTGTATGTGATATAATGGAAACATAAAATTTTATATTTTGAAATATATTTTGCCATTTCATTTTTTCTACACATACTTGTTTTCTATTTTAAATGTTTAAGATTTTTGTAATATGTTTTTCACATTTGTTGAATTTTTTTTCAAAATTATTTTTCTATGGCCACTTAAATTTCAGATCAGTATAACTTTTATTTGTTGACCCGATATTGCCTACATCTTTAAGAAACTATTGAATGTAATAACAATTATCTTTTCTTCTAAAAAAAATCTAACACTACTAATATGCTATGATAACAAAACCGCTATTCCACAATGTTGGATTAGCTTACCTTATCTTGATGTGATTTGTTTTTTACCGATGCCGCTGATGATGTCCATAGTTTTATTTTTTATTTCTAAAATTCAATGTTTTGAATTTGACAAGTAAAATAATAAAAACACACACTTCTTCAGTATTTTTTTTTTAGCACTCCTTTAACACTAAAAAATTTAGTTTTTCATATTTTTACAACTTTTTTTCCTTTTGACAATTTTTTTGCAATAAATTTTTTCATAAAGTATCACTTAGTTTATAAATATTTTTTTTAAACTGAAACTTATTTTTCTTAAAAATCATATTTTACCATTAAAGCTCTGTTTATTCTAAGATATTATTTGTTCTTTTTTATCTGAGCGAACACTATCTTATCAGAACGTGAAGCCTCTGAAAACGCGTTACAACTGAATCAAAACAAACACAAAACGTTGATTATATCTGAAAGTCTTATTTTGACCAATTTGCAGCGGTTTCTATGCTGCCACGCAGCAAGTAAGGCAGACCAAAAAGTGTTCCCACAAAACTGTTCTAAAAAAAACTGTTCACATTGATTGCAAACTCAACTATATTCCTTAAATGAGATTTTCTCCGAGGAACAGTGGAAAGCTCTGCACGCTTTATTTCCATCGCCGAACGCATGTCCGTTCTCAGTTGATAACTTTGCCGAACGATTTCCACTTTGGATAAAGTTCCTGAATTATCCAAATACATTTTGTGTGTTTTTGGTTTTATGCTTGATTTTTGTAGTTGTGGCAATTAAATTTTTGCTTCTGTTTCGCACTTTAATGCCGGCTTTTATCTGAAGCAGTGCCATGCTTTTTTATTTGTTTTGATGTTTTTTTTCACATGGTGTCAATGAGTCCCACTTTTACTTTGACTTGTATGGCAAAGGTTTTTGACATGAGCCAGTCATATATTCACTTGTTATGCTTGTTGTTGCTGTTGTTGGTGCCGTCTCTTCCATCTGGTTGACTTCTGAGGTTTCATTTTGAGTAATTTTTCAGGTTGTTTTTTTTTTTTGTTTTGGTCTGCTCCTTTTTTTTCCATTTCCTTTCAATAACTGTTGCACACGTTTACTTAATTCGCTGGACTCTGTCATTATGCCATAAATAATGACCAAAGTCATTAACTCGAGTGTCAATATTTGACATTTAATGGCAATAAATCTACGTTACTCTTCTCAAATTTCTGCAGATTTTTTTTTGCCCCACAAAGCATAAGGGGTATACTAGAGTAGGTAGGGGTATAATTATTTTCTAGACCAGACAATGCTAAAGATATTTTCTTGTATTTTTTTTTCATTTGGAATCCTTTCATGTTGTCCGTACTTTATTTCTCAAGAAATAATTTGTCAACATATTTTATTTTTTCTATTTGAACTGAAAATATTTATTAGATTCATAGATTTTTAGGCAAAAAAGCAATAAGCAGTAATAATTTGCTCGTGATGATGGTTTTATGGTAAATGATGGTGGTAGATTAAGTTTTATTGTTGTTGTTCTTTTTTTTTTTGTAATAAAAAGATAACAAACATCGTGATTTATAATATATTAAAAAAAAAATTTGTACGTTGCTGCAGTTAGTTTATGTTAACTTGGGTTAGTTCGGTAAGTACGGTAGGTAAGATTGTGTTTGGTTTGGTTAATATTGGATATACAGTGGTGGTCACGAATTTAGCACACACTGTGTTAGTAACTCTAATTTGAAATTTTTTACATCTTGGCTTGAGAATTGTAATTAAATATTTTTTGTTGAGTATTGTTTATGAAGTTAATTCTATGTACCGTTAGTTGGTTTCTTAGTTATTCTTAAATTTTCTGACATATTTCAAGGAGTATGAATCAATGTGGTTTAAATGCTGGACACGAATTAAGCACAGGTTAGAATTACTGTTCCATATCGTATTTTATTTTCGTTAATTAAACTTTACTAGTAAGATGTACTAAATTTATTAAGTTTCTATTTGAGTTCTAACAAAAAATTGCAGAAAGATATGGCGAAAGGCTACTGATGTTCAGAGGCTCAGCGGCATTTGATTCAGCAAATGAAAAATGGTGGAAGCGCAGTTTCAGAGATTGCTCTGCTTCTTAGATGTTCGTGAAAGTTATTATATAACGCATTACAACATGTATAGCAATATTAGAGCATTAAAAATGTAAAATAGTGACCAAAAGCGTGAAAAACAATAGCAAGAAAGGGCCATTTGATTTATAGAGCTTCACTTAGTGATCCTTTTAAGACCTCAAATAAAATTTAAAATGAAATTTCATCAAAATATGGCATAAATGTATCCTCAAAAGGCATAAGAAGACGCTTGAATGACGCTCGCAAAAAAATATTAAATGCAGTCTTGCGTTTGCAAAAGAATATTTAAAAAGTCAACGAATTTTTGAAAAATCTGCTTACGAGGGATAAATCAAAGTTTTGCCGGTTCGCATCTGACAGCAAACAATATGTGTGGCGTCCTCAAAACATGCAACACAATTCAAAGTACAAGCTGAAGACGATTAAACAGGGTGGCTGAAATGTTATGGTATGGGCGGCGTTTTCTTGGCACGGAGTTTGTCCGATTGTTAAAATTTACCAAAAAATGGATCAGCACGCTTACAAAAACGTACTTGTCAATACCATGATACCGTTTCAAGAGGATAATTTGCCACTTTAATGGCGTTTTATGCAGGATAATGATCCAAAGCACAGTGATCACATAGTTAAGAGTTGCTTGGAAGACAAACATATTGATATTTTGAAGTGGCCATCGCAATCATCGGACTTAAACCCGATTGAGAATCTGTGGAGGGATGTCGAGCAGCAAACACTAACAGTAAAATCCAAAAATTTGCCAGATTTGTTTAGGGAAATCCAAAGGATTCGGTATAGTATTCCAAAGTACCGTTGTGAGGCTTTGGTCAAAAGTTTACCAAGGATATGAGATGCAGTAATTAAGAATAAGGGATTTCCTACGAAATATTGAATTTTATGCAATCAATTTTGATTAAATTTTTCATCCTAGACATTTTTTCGCTGGTGTGCTAAATTCATGGCCAAGTCGAAATGCTTATTTTTAATTTTTATTTGATTTTAAGTCCTATAAGAAAAAGTTTTGATATAAAAAAAATGTATCTAAGAAATAAAGAAGACATAATATATACACTAAAAAAAAGTTAATTATAAATTTACAACAAATAAATGGAAAATATAAGTATTCACTTTATTTTTTAAGTGTGCTAAATTCGTGACCACCACTGTATAGCTTATAGCCATACGTAGGTGCACTTGAAACCGGCTTCAAAACATTTGTTCATTTCACACTACACTGCACTGTCTTGCTTGCTGCAAAGAAATGCGTGTGTGACTGCAGCGAAGACAAACAGAACAAATAGCGCTATCAATACAGATCATAGAGATTGTTGTTCCAAGATATCGTTGTCAGAGAGCTCACTGCAGTCAATGCAACGAAAGCTTGTTCACTGGCAATGGATGATTTGTATTAGAGAACGAACGAATTGTATTAGCTGTCGCAAACACTAGGTAAAAATGGGTCACACATCATTTAACAGTGTTTGGAGGTTGCTGGTTTCGAATCTGAAGTCAGAATTATAAAATTAAAAATGGTGGATGGGGTTGCCACCTTATTTTTTATTTTTACGAATTCGGTGCAGGCTCGAACTAAAGGGTAAAAATAAGTTGCTGAATCCGAATCCGTTGTCATAATAAAAAAATTATGTAATCTTTTTATAATAGGGCTGCCACCAAATATGTATTTTTAAAAATTTTAAGGATCATTTAACAATTCTATCATAGCGGGAGCTCATGACCCCCAAACACTGATAAATGATGTATAAACACTTAAAAATACATGTTATTAGATGGCAACCCTATTATTTCAAAATTTTATAATTTTGAAATTCTGACAACGGATTCGGATTCAGCGACCCATTTTTACCCTTTAGTTCGCGCCAGCCCCGAATTCGTGAATATGAAAAACTTTAAGGTGCCAACCCTATACACCATTTTTAATTTTAAAATTCTGACTTCAGATTCGAAATCAGCGACCCCTAACACTGTTAAATGATGTTACTTTGACTTTTAAAAAACATATTAGATGGCAGCCCTATTATAAAAAAACTTCCATAATTTTTTTTTATTCTAACAACGGATTCGGATTTGGCGACCCATTTTTACCTAGTAAATCTTATTTAAAAAGTCTTGAAGTTGGTGTTAAAAAATGTCTAGTTAGGCGCTGACGACCGCTGATTAAAATTATCCAAATGATCCAAATGATCCAAATGCTCCAAATGATCTATTGCCATATATTGCGTTTTATTCTGATCCTACCCTTAACCCTCCGTTAGTAACGCTATTCGGAGTAACGTCAATACTAACCTGGGTGTATCCACCCATAAATTTCAATTCATGAATTTGTAAAAAAGAACGCTAAAACAGTAAAACGATTCTGCTTTTATTAATTTCGTATATTTTATTATTCTATTAAACAAAAAATTCGTCCAGTTTAATTAATATTTAATTTTGATAAAAATATATCATAATAACGCTAATTAGAGAACTAAAAAAAAACAAATATCGTAATGGTTTGAATAATTTTACATTTCGAGGTCAAATTATTTGCCACGCTCTTTGAGAGGGCCAATTGGAAAAACTAAAAGATGTATTAAAAAAAATGATCTATAAAATTTTTTTTGCAAAAAAACTTTTTAAAATAATGACCTCTAATTATTCGTTGTAATTGAAACATTAGCCTCTCATGGCACAGCAGCGCAAGCATCGTAAATAAGCGGCTAGCACATAGAATAAATGTCGATTATGCAAAACTTAGTCACATAGTCAAAATAAAATAATCAAAGGAATTCTTGGTCAAAGAATTATACAATTTCACATTTGTTTTGCCAAATCATCAAATGCATTGAGGAATACGCTGAAATCAAAATTAAATAGAACTTCTATGTTTATTTATCTAGAGATGCATTTCTGTTTTTATCTGAGCATTGCCATACATTGCCATGTTGTGCATAATCAGATACACGTAAATCCCTCTAAACAGATTTCTATGTTACTCTTGTGAAGCCATGTCTAATTGGACCATTACAAAAGTAATTGAATGATACAATAATTGCATATTATGATAAAAACCCTGATCAAATGATAAAATTTTTTGTCAAATGGCTAGTCAAATACAATAGAACAATATTGAATGTTCCGTTAAAATTACAACGAGAAATTCGACCATTTCACCTGGGCTAAATCTAAATTCACTCTGTTGAGAAAGATGAGATGAGATCTTGCAAGCACAAACACGTCCGTATTCTTAAAAAAATTTTCTATGGATTTACATAACGTGATACAATCGTCAAAGCTGTTTAAGTCGAGCAAAGGTTTAAATCTGTAATTTGAATTTCCTGTGTTGCTCAGGAGAGGTTTTTTATTTAAAACCTTTTTTTATTTTACTTGAGAAACAAATCACACGTTTATAGTAAATAATATAACATGATAACTAACGTGGGTGTAAAACACCCGAAATTCTTGTTCCTCCATTACTAACGTGGATGTAAAACACCCAGACACTTTTTGAAATGAGTAATTTTTATAATTTAGTTTAAAAAACAGTACTAAATTTTGTTTTAAAATATACCAAAATATACAAAAAGAGATTCCATTTGATGTAATTTTCGCACCATTAAACTATCAATTAATTTTTTCCATATTTTATAACTTTTGGGTGTAATCCACCCTGCGTTAGTAACGGAGGGTTAATGATTAAATTTCATTGCTTATGATGTTGACAAACAAAAACACGTCGTGCATGGATTGCCGAGAAAGAAAGTGTGTACTGCTTGTCGTTGTAGGCCTTCGTTTGGTGTTGAGCAAATCAAACTCTCAAGTACTATTAGGTGACAGTCAACTGTGAGCAAAGGGATATAATAATATAATATAAATCAGGACTTTCCATGAGGGGATAAAAAAAATATATTAGTACCAATATGATTTCAATGCAAGAGTGATAACGTCAAAATGATCCTCATAAAGGGTGATTTATTTGCTATTTGTTTTTCAGTGTAAACTTCTTGATACCTCACGCGTGATTCGTAACATGTGGGAAATCCAAAAATGCTCAGTAAGGTTTTATATTTCATCATAGATAGACTTACAAACGAACAGCGCTTGCAAATTATTGAATTTTATTATCAAAATTCGTGCTCTGTAAGAAATGTGTTTCGCAAATTACGTCCATTTTATGGGCGTCATAATGAGCCTATCGAATTGACTATTTGTGCTATTGTGACCATCATTTTCTCTTTATAGGACATTAGTTCACGAACCCGTATGCGAAGAGTGCGTGGGCTTTCAATCCCGGGTGAATCCCGATTTTGGTTTCGGGATTTGAAATTCATGATACCGGGATCTCGGGATTTTTTGGGATCCCAAAATGCTAAGATTTTAAAACAACGACATTTTACTGTATTTAAAGCAGGTACCGTTAAAAACTCTTTCTCTTAATTTCTGCGTTTTACCGAAAACAATTGCATATTTTTATCACTTTTTTTTTTAAATAGGAATCCAAACTTAATCCTTAGGGGGCGTCCATTAATTACGTGAGGCATTTAAGCAGAATCTCACTAACTCTCACGTGGGGAGAGGGGGGTTCTCGCAAAAATGATGGAATTTTTTATCAGCAAGAAACAATGTAGAATTATGAGATAACTGATTAAATTGAGTAAAGCGTGTTTCTCTACTAAAATATAATTAAATTTTACTAATATAATATTTTTCGCGGTTATGCGAGTGCAACAAAGTAGTAGTAGCTTGTCGATTGTTTTACCACCGGCTAGCTGAACACGCAATTCAACGATGGTTTCAAAGACAACGTCTTCGAAGTCTATCTTCGCCACTGGGTTTGTATGGAAAAGATTTTTTTTATAACAAGTACTTATGTATTAATCAGAGCAAATAGTTTTTAAACAGATTCTATACTATAAAAAATGCACTGACAACAATTTATTTACTGATTTTACAGCAATTAGAAAGTGAATAAAGGAATTAGAAAAACAATACTATATGATTTTATTTAGTTACTAGTATAAAAGCCTGTCCTACGATAGGTCCTTCACACACTTCGTTTTTGGAGCCCTTTGCCGAAAGCACTTTTTCTCTTTTTAAAGCTTGATTTTTTTTATGCACTTGATTTTTGCAAAATACAAATGCACCACTTTAAATAACACTTTTTATATTTAGTCAAATGTCGTTTTGCGGCTGATACAATTATATTTTTTTGTACAATCGATTCAAATCAACTCAAAAGAATTTCATTAAATTCGTCATAACTTTTTTATAAAAGAATGAAAAAAGAGGTAGTTAGATCAAAAACGTAATATTGTAAAAACCCAATATTGTCGCTGATAAGTATCAAATATATTTGCTTAGTTTCAGGCTGAACATTTTTGAGAACATTGTTTCTTGTAAAATTACTTTGCTGTCAAAAATAATTACAATTTGAGAAATACTGAGTGCGGAGCAGCAGCATGCCTTTTAAGATGCTATCTGGTGCAACATATATTCAGTTGATAGTTTCTAGGACTATCAATTGAAGGGTTGCGGGTTCGATTCTCACTACAAACTAAGAAGTATTTTTAGTTTTATATTATCTTTGCGTAACAGACGAAGCAAAAAGCAACAACAATTCTAAAAAAAAGTGTATGGAAAAAAAAGTCGTTTTTGAGATTTCACTCAAGCAAATCACAAAACGAGGCGTAAAAAGCTCAGCTTCAAAAATCAAAATATTTGTTTTATAAAGTTTACACAGTGCTTTTGATTTTTGGCATAAGACAAGTGCGACAGTTACTTTGATTCAAGCTGTATATAAAAATTACGATTTTCTGTTTTAGGTGGCTAATTTGACGAATTTTCGCTCGCTGCAGGTAAAAAACATGAATTTTTTTATTCAACAATGTGGTTTTTTTTTTCATTAGTATATTCATATATAAAAAGAAAACTATTAGAAAAATATTTTTGCTCTACTTCTCTGTCTCTACTCAACTATTTAATAGTACTTTTCCTAAGAAAATTTGTAAAACCAACAAACTAACTTGACGCTATAGTAAATAAATCAGTAAATAATATCAGTCCCTGGCTTGATTCCGCTTTGAACGGATCATCTTTGACCGTTCCATGCTATGGCATTTCGTTGCTCGTGGTTTGAATCGATTAGTTGATAAGAGCATAGAAAATAAAAAAGTTTTTATTCGCAAAATGTACCATCTTACGATTCAATCCACGCGTGCTTTTGTGTCCTTAACCCAAATATCCGCACCATTTAAGTTTACTATTCACACGATGGTACACGTTGTCTGGCTACAATACCTGTGGGCGATGTACTCTCTCCGAGTAGATCGGACTTTCCAAGTCGTCACATTGGAGCTCGTAAAACCGATGTGGTTGCAATGTTGGATACGCTCGGCTACAAGTCTCTGGCCGAACTGACTGAAGAAACTGTGCCAAAACGCATACAGTTGAACCGTGAATTGAGCCTGGATGCACCATTGAACGAAAATGAATTGATTAGACGTATCCACAATATTTCTAAACAAAATTAAATCTGGCGCTCATACGTTGACATGGGCTATCATAACTGTCATGTGCCACACTCCATACTACAAAATGTTTTCGAAAATCCCTATTTGACCACCCAATACACACCGTATCAGCCGAAAAGCGCTCAAGGTCGTTTGAAGTCGCTGCTCAACTACCAAACCCTGGTATCTGAGCTTACGGGTATGGATGTAGCAAATGCCTCTTTATTGGACGAGTGTACTTCCGCTGCCGTAGCCATGTGTCTTTACACCAGACAAAAGAAGCCCAAGAAGCTTTATCTTTCTAGCAAGGTTCCTACACAGAATTTGTCTGTGGTTCGAACAAGAGCTGAGGTCTTGGATTTGAACATCGAAATCGGGCCGATTGAGAGGGCCGATTTAGCTAGCCTTGATATTTCAGTCATACTTTTACAGTATAACGACACTTTTGGCGACGTAAAAGATTTTGAAGATATTGCTGGTTTGGCACGCAATATTGGCATTTTGGTAGTTGTCGCCACAGACCTGCTGGCCTTCACTCTGCTGCAGATTGACCTACAGATTTCGGTGCTGATATTGCCATTGGTACCTCCCAGTGCCTCTCAGCTGTGGTGGTCCTCATGCTGACTTATTTGCCTGTAAACAGAATCTGGTGCGTCTCATGCTGGGTCGCATGATTGGAGTGGCACCGCATGACTTTGCAAACACGTGAACAGCACATTCGTCGCGACAAGGCCACAAGTAATATTTGCACAGCTCATTCTCTGTTAGTCAACATGTCTGCAATGTATGCCATCTACCATGAACCCAAGGGCCTGAAAGAAATCGCCAATCGCGTTCACCATTTCACACTTGCATTGAATGCCGGCTTGCGTGGTGCCGGACATGACGTCAGCAATAAGAACTTCTGCAATACCCTGCATGTACGCCCCTCAGATAGTTTGACTATCAAGGAAATTTAATCGCGAGCCGCAGAAAAATGTATTAATTTCCGTTATTTCCCCGATGGTGCAGTCAGTTCTACTTTGGATGAAACAGTCAGACCGCAAGATATCAACGAACTGCTCTGGATTTTCAAGTGCAAGACTCTGAACGATATACTATCTGAAAATAACTTTTTGAAGAACTCCATTGAGAATTCAAAGTTCTTCCTTACTTCACCCTATCTGACACATCCAATACTTAGCTCGCATCATAGTCGCGCATGGTGCGCTACATGAAATGTCTGGAGAATAAAAATATTTATTTGGTGCACTCCATGATTTCACTGGGAGCACGTACCATGAAGCTAAATGCTACAACTGAAATGTCTTGTTTTTTTCTGTCACTTCACCGACATTCATCCGTTTGCACCCGTTGAACAAGCCAAGAGCTATCATGAGTTATTTAAGGAGCTAGAGAAGGATCTCTGCGAAATCAACAGCTACGATAATATTTCTTTCCAACTAAATTCTGGTGCACAGGGTGATTATGCTGGCCTGCGTGCTGTTCGCAGCTATCATGAAAGTCGACAGGAAAGTCAACGAAACATTTGTTTGATTCCCATTTCGGCTCATGGCACTACCACCGCTTCCGCCCAGATGGTTGGCTTGAAGGTTGTAGGATACTCACCTTTACGGTATGAATTACACAATTATATTATACTTAAATAACATTAAACAATATTATATTAAAACAAACAACAATAAGCAACATATTTAAACAAAGTAATATGTTGCACACATTTACGGTATGCATAACCTCATTTTATTTTTGTGTATAGAAATAACACTAAGAACATTGAAACAATTAAACATATGTTCATGCTCAATACTAGCATCTATTTCACTCACACACATTACATTGATATTGCTTAATTACAAACATATGATTATTATATTTTACTTTACTCCTACACTAATTAAGGAACATATGACTATGTTTAAATTTTTCTAAGTACACTAACAATTGTTAACTAGTTTTAAGACTAAGTACTGTTATGTATAGTATAAAAGGAAGAACAATTTCAAAATACAATTAATGAAGTCTTGAGCTTCCAACTAGCTGCCGACTTTAATTCACTCAAGTTTCTGAGCTTTCCAAAAGCTGCCAAACTTGTTTTAATTAAATAGCCTGAATGCACTTTTCAGTGACGGCTTAAAAATTAAAATTAAATATAGAGCCAGTGGCAAATATAAGCCGGCAACCTATTAGGCAGGTCCTAGAACTTTTTTTATAAAGCGCGAGTCCTTTTTTTTTCTTTATTAAATAAAAAAGGCGCGTACATTACAAGGTGGAGCCCATACGCATTCTTTCGGATGGCAGCATTGATATGGTGCATTTGCGAGAAAAAGCCACCGAACACGATCACGATCTATCCTGCCTGATGATTATCTATCCTTCAACCACGGGTGTTTTTGAGGAAACCGTTGCGGAGATATGCGATCTGATACACAAACATGATGGACAGGTTTACCTCTATGGTGCCAATTTGAATGCTCAAGTCGGTCTTTGCCGTTCCGGTCACTATGGAAGTGATATTTCACATTTGAATTTGCACAAGACTTTCTGCATTCCTCATGGTGGTGGTGGTCCTGGAATGGGTCCAATAGGTATAAAGGCTCATCTTGCACCCTACCTAGTAGGACATCCCATCATCAGTCCGCTCAAAAACCAATACAAATGTTTTGGTGTCGTTTCCTCAGCACCCTTTGGTAGTTCGACAATTCTACCAATATCCTGGTCCTACATTAAGCTCATGGGTAGTCGCGGTCTTAAGCGTGCAACTCAAGTTGACATACTCAATTCCAATTATATGTCGAAATGTTTGGAGGGACATTATAATACTTTATACAAGGCTGCCAATGGGCTTGTGGCCCATGAGTTTATCTTGGATGTACGCGATTTTAAGAAAACAGCTAATATTGAGTCTGTTGATATGGCCAAGCGTTTGATGGACTATGGTTTCCAGGCACCCACCATGTCCTGGCCCATGGGTGGCACATTGATAAATGAGCCCACAGAATTGGAGGATAAGGAGGAATTGGATCGGTTCTATGAAGCCATGGTTTCTATAAGCTTGGAAATTACCGAAATTGAAGCTGGACGTTTGGATAATAAAGTTAATCCGTTAAAAATGTCACCGCACACTCAAGTGCAAGTGATTTTCTATGAGTGCAACAGACCGTACAGTCGCGAAATGGCTGCGTTTTCCACATTTTTTATGCAGCCGGAGTCCAAGACATGGCCCACAGTCAGCAGAATCGATGCTGCATATGGTGACAAACATTAAATGTGCACATGTCCCCCCCATTTTACCGGGCCTATGAAATTAAGTTGATGGTTTTGAAAATTATTGAAATTTCTGTAGTAATATTTTGTTTTAAATGCAATAAAGATAATTCGTTAGTGTTACGGAGAGTAAGTATTTTTTTTTTTTTCTTAAATATTCTGGCTGTAATTACAAGGAGTTACAAAATTAAATAAGTGAAAGATTAAATAGTAAAATTTGATAGCATTTCTGTACTACCATCATAAGGAAGAGTGCAGCATCTACATATTTCAATATTCTGAACTAAACGATTTACAGTAATTTATCTAAAAATCACTGAGTAGAGTTTTTATGATTCTAAATAATTAGTTCTTCAGGATAGTAAAATCCAGTTTGTTTTAAAAATTAATGATGTTTTACCGATTTTATTAAAATTGCAAAAACTGTGGATCAAACACTGCAGTTGTCGCTTTTTTTATTGTTTTTTCTTTAAATTTAAGTTACCACATTTGTGTTGATATGACATTTCAGGCTAAAATATTAAAAATAATAATATAAATATAAAAATATTTTATTTTATTGAAGATGAAAGAAAGATGATTAAGAAAAAACAATAAAACGGATTTTGATTTTTATGCTAGATGCCGCATTCTTCCTTATGACTGCAGTGTAGTTCCCTCACTTCAAGTAATTGTTGCCGTTTTTTTAAGCAAGAAGTGAACTGGATGCTTGATATATATGTATATTAGGGCGGGCCAAATTTTTTATCGATCAAACGTATAGCAGAAACATAATCTATGATGAATTTTGAGAAAATTTCTCCAAGAAACCATAGGTCTAAAATCAACCCCAATATCGCGCATATCGAGGTCAAAATTTGTGTATGGATTTTATGGTTTTATATAAAAATACTGTAGAAAAGTCCAAAAATGGCACCGTATATCATTGATTTTGGACTTGTTGAAAAGCATATTTTGCCAACTCTCCGAATTTGAATTTATTTGAAAAATATTTTGGCTTTTAAACCAAATTTTGCCAGCCTGATATTTAAAAATTGCCAAAAATGTAAAAATCATCGTAGAAACGTTTTGATAATTTTAAATTTTACTTTTGAGTTCTTCATTTTTTCTATTTTATTACATTCTTCACATTTTAAAAAGTAAACAAAACTGGAAGTAGTAACCTATGTATTGCAAAACTGACCACATTTTTACTTAAATACTCGTTAATAAAAGTTTATAGTAAATAGTAAGCTTTTGTTTTGTTTGAAGTCTATGTATAATTGAACGATCGCATTCATAAAATAATGTGTTGTCAGAATTCTTGGCGTGATTAAGTTTTTGAAGTGAATAATTATGAAATCTCCTACAATCTTCATTGATTCCTCTGTTTTGGAAATGGACGTTTCATTTCAAATCTCAGAATCAAGTTATTTGCCATATCAAAACATCAATGATTTTGGTTCTCCAAGCGAATTAAGTGAGCTTAATTTGCCAAGTAATCGCGATATTTTAAAGTACTATTTCTTTTTAAGTAAACGTGAGAGAGAAAATAGCAAACACTTTTCTTATTCAATTTTTACCAAACAAGTCGCGAAAAGAATAATTGAAGTATGGGGCAAACTTAATATTGCAATAATTAATCCAAAAAGAGTCGCAAAAAAACTTAGTAAATTATTCAATAATTACAAAAACATTATCAAATATAAATCTAGACCCAATGTGAATGCCCCTTTCTTAAACACCATAAATGAGCTTTTTTATATTGGAAAATGTCAACGCATTACAACAACGCCTTGCAGCTGTGGGTTGATTCTGAATCATCTAAAACAATTCATGATTGATTAGCATACAAATAGAAAGCATACGATTCTCGAATTCATAACATATGTTGCAGATCAACAATCAGCACAGCCACCAACTAGTCATGATCCAACATATGACACCGACTTACCGAATATGGATACGCCAAAAAGTATGACGCCATAAATTTTGCCATGATGTGCGATAGATATGGCATATCGGATAGAGTCGCATCTTGTTTGGCTACGGCTCTTTTCAAAGACATTGGCTTCAGAGATGACCATGGCGATTATGTTATCATGGATAAAGCCAAAGTGGCTCGCGAAAAAAGAAATGTAGAGATGCAGTGCGTAGGAAACACCATGGCGATACCAATGTAATTGCTTTTTCTATTGCCAGCAAAACACTCTTCAGGATGGTTGAAGAATCTCACTTAGTAGTTGTTAAAGAGCCAAATAAAAAATTGTTGGGACCAGTGATGTTACATAAAATTTGCCTGAATACTGTACCGTACAGTAAATTTACTGTTTTTACAGTACAGTACAGTAAATTTACTGTTTTTTAAGTTAAGTAAAAAAACAATAACAAAAAATTAATCAACGTATTAAAACAAATTATAATTTAAAAAGTTACATATTAGGTTTGTAACATGGTGTAAGAAATCAAGGTGCAAGTGACGTCAACGTCGTCTGCTAAAGCTGTCAAACTTGTAAATGAGTGAAGGAGACAGAAAAGTTGATTTTGTATGGTTTGACAACTTAAGTGTTGAATTTTTACAACAAAAATTAAAATTCGCTGTCACCTTGTTTTTTACACAATAGGCTTGTAACATACATAAGACTTAATATCTTGAACATAGTTTTATTATTTCAATCACATGTAGTTTCATTTTTCAGTTTTTGTATGGTATATTTATGAACGTTTTCTTTAGATGTATAAAAAAAGTTAATGTAAGGATTTGTTGGTGTTAAAATAATTTGCATTTCCAGGCGTTGCGTGATAACATTTTTTATAAGTTGCCACAAAAACATTCAAAATTAACGAAGATATTTTGATGAAGTCTTGCTTTTTTAAGGGAATTTCGCAATGTTCCTATTTTAAAGGAATATTACTATAATAAAAAGTTAAGGTAGGTTGATGGTTGAAAAATATTTGTTCGCAAATATTATTTTTGTGTATTTTAATAAAATTACTGTGCAAAACGTTCATTTTACGGTATAAATTCATAATTACTGTATTTTACTCACTAATTACTGTTTGCCTGTACGGGGCTCAAAATTACTGTATGTGCAACATCAGTGGTTGGGACACTTAAATCTTGACGCTGAGTACTCTTGTACAAAGCAAAAACAGCTACTCGAGTTCTTTCCTACAAAAAATGTATCTCTTGACGATTTGGTTGGAATTTATTGCGATATTGCAACCGTAAATGGCATTCTACGCAGGTTCAAAATTGCTCTAGAAAAAACATTACACTGGTTTGTTTGCTAGCGGGGATTTGACAAAATTAATTGAAACCTGTGAACAGTTACAGGTAGTTTTATGCTAATTTTACAATAATTGGAACTTTGGTCATCCAGAGAATGTTTTATTGGAAATTCTCTTTGATGATAGAAAACCGGTTTGCGAAAGAGCAATCAAGAAGATTTTGTTTTATCGAGATAAGCTTTATGATCCAACAGTATTTAGGACTTATAAGTAGCATAGCATTAATTTTTATTGCTCAGTCTATGTTGATTTGATAAACATAGATGATGACCGCATTTTATCCGAACTTTCATTCACCGCAAACATTCCATACAAGAACATACTAAGTTATCTAGAGTTTGAAGATCCGCCGCTGTCAGACCCACAAATTCCATATTCCTTTTTTCAAATTTCCTTTTCAACAAGTCCAAAATCAATTATATACGCTGCCATTTTTTTAATATTCGTCATAATTTTTATATAAAACTATACAATTTTTTTTTAGTTCACAAACAAGTTTTTACCTCAATATGCGCGATATTGGGATTGATCTTAGACCTTTGGTTTCTTGGGGAAATTTTCTAAGAAATCATCATAGATTACATTTATGCTATACGCATTCTCGGTTTTTCTCATCCGAACAAATTGACCCGCCCTTATGTATATATATATATTAGGGCTATATATACATTTTGATTACTTTACAAATCTCCTAAAAAAATCTCCAACATTGGTCCAACGGTTCAAAAGTTACGGGCATTTTTGTCCAAATTTTGGACCATTTATCCATTTTTTCAGACTTCCAGAAAAAATAATGTTGTTTGTAAAGTGATCAAAATGAGCTCACCTTTCCAACGCGCCTACTGGCGATTAAACCCGATCGATAGTTTTTGAGTTATGGATGTGAACGTGTAGGTAATATTTCATACGAACGTCAATTTGGGAAAAAATCTACCAACAAAAAGTAGGGGACTCGATTTTAACGATAGAGGTATGGTTCCTTTGGCAAATTTTCATGGAATAACCCATAAAATACGGAAATCACAGGGAAATTGTCGAAAAATAAATCGACCCGCCCTAATATATATATATATATATATAGTAGACATAACTTCGGAAAAGCAGCAGGTTACAACAAAAAATATTTATTTTTATGATAAACTCAGAAGTTAATCGTTTTACTTACCGTAAATTTGTGTGAAGCAATTGCCTGTTCTTGAGTGTGAACTAGGCGTATGAGTGACATTAGATTCAAATGCTACTCATACTCAAGAATGTGAATGTTTGAGCTATATGACTATAATGAAACGTTAATACATAAAATTTATCTCGTAATTCAAAACAAATTTTAATATTTGCAGTTTAATACACTCTTCATTGGCAGAATATTATCAAAAAAAATGACTTCTTACCAACCAATATGCCGAGAAGATATTAATACCCAAAAATTACAATATTAATAAAAAATATGCTAAAATTTACCTATAATATGTAAAAACAAAAAACTAAGCAATAATTAAATCCGGATCCGGGAAGAAATCCAGCCGACTTGAAAAACCTTTATGAGAATTTATGCAAATTTTACCACACTCTTAACTCATATGAGTAGCTCATTAAATAAGCAATATTTTAAAATTCAAGAATAAATTAATGAAAAATTAAATGAATTTTCAAACTCAAACTGAGGAATAAATTCTGTAAGCACTTCTATAATATGAATCAAGCCTAGCACCAAAATAACAAGAAAAATTTAAAATTTAATCATATTAAAGTGACTAAGTATTGCATTATTACAATTATTCAAATATTCGGTATAATGTTTTGTACCGTTTAAATGCTCTAACAAATAACAATACCAAATTTTTACACAAACAAAAAAATACCAAAGGCAATTCGTATAGTAAAGCTTTCATTCGTTTTAATGGAGTTTACTGCATGAAGAAAAAAGCCCCAGGTAACTGCTGCTCAAAATTATGTCAACGCAATATGGTTGAGGCTTTTATGAAGATAATAGCGTAATAAGGAAATATTTCAAAGAGCTCAGGTGTGAGCGACTGATTTAAATTTTATTTTAACACAAAATTTCTGAATAATGTAGATGGCGGCATGAAACAATTGACAATAAAAACCAGGGAGTAAAAACAAATACGATGTCTTGAGCATAAAGATAATGTTATTGCTTTGGAGGAGGAAGAGGGGTGAAAATGGCGAAATGGACGTTGAACTGCCCTGCGCAAAAATAAAGTTTTGTAGTTTTGCTGTTTACAGCTTGAAGTAGTTTTTTGCCGAATTGCTTTGTTACTTAAAATACAACACAATTTTTATAAGAGACGCTTAAATAACACAAAATAAATTAAAAAATTTGGCAATATGAGCTTCCTCTATTGATCAATTGTTTTGTGTGTGCTATTAAATGTTTAAACACAAATGATCGAGAACGAGTTTATGAAGACGATCGGCTTACGTTCTCAAAAAACTTTAGATGGCAATTTTTACTCTCATTGGCATTGTGTGCAGAGAGGTGGCAGCCGATCAGAAATATTAATGCAATTGAAAAACATTAATTACAAAAACAAGGACAGTGGTACTATCTTTCTTATCGGTCGTGTTGAGTTAAATAAAAATCTGTGTGTGAAATTTACCAAACACCTTCAAAATCTTGGCTTAGGGTAAAAAGCTGGTTTTAAGTACCTTTGCACAGTTAGAAGCCTGTAACTTAGTTTATTATGTACCAATTTTCAGTTTCTCACCGTATTTAGAAAGAAAAAACTTAGACCTTTAAAACAATACATAAGTTTTTAAAATTGTTGCGTCTTTTTGCCCAGAAAACATAATTTTTTTGCCTTTTGCAACTTTGGTCTAAACTATGGCTGTTATAGTTATCACAGACGGATATGACTAAATTGACTCAAAAGGTAATGCTTATCAAGAATATATGTTGCATTTCATACAATATTTTGCAACAATTTTTTTTCCGTAGAAAGGGGGGAGGGGTTCATTATGGTTCATTAGTAAAAAATGTTTAATACGTAATTTTTATTTCCATATAAAACAAGAAATTTTACAAAAAAATAATTTTATTTTACGTTTTTAGTTTTAAAAAAGGCATTTTTGCAATTTAATTTTAAACTTTTTTTAATTTAAAAAAAAATTGTGTAATGAAATTAAAATAAGTACATACCTGCCGGTAAGTAAAATTTCTGGTTAGTAAAACCAGACTTTATACCGTAAAAATATTTTGCATTTGGATCGAAGACGTATATGGTGCATTTCACTGTTACGTACAGACAAGTTCAACTAATTTTACGGTTTATATTACATATAGCACTTAATTGTTTTATCAGATATACTTTTTTTCTCTAATTTAATAGATTATATACTAGTCTTTAATAGTGCGCAGAAACATTTAAAAAAAGTCATGAAATACTGAAGAAAAATGCAAACAACCCACGTCACGTACGGGACACATCAAGTCAACCAACATTCGAAATCGTTATAGTTTTATTCAGATTTCAGCGAATATATTACAGGTGCATAAAAAGTGTCTTCGAAGGAAATTATAACTAAGAATCATGCTTGCTACTAGCGAAAAAAAATATTAATTAAAACACCTATTTATAATTCAAAAACATTTTTTTATATTTGTCACGTACAGACAAGTCGTCACGTACGGGACATAGTTCAACTTAAATCTATAATATATGTAAAAATCAATAGGTAAATACAGTTTTGTCTTGGGAAAGGCAATGTTTTCTGCACTCCACAACTTTCTCCTCAGTTTTAATAAAATGGAAGTTGGAAATTCCAGTTATCGCTTTGGCATTGTCCCACGGCGATGCACTTTTAATCCTTTCATAAATTTCAGAGGATGGCACATAAATCACACGGGTTTTTGTGACTAATTGAGAAGCTAAATCAGAAAAGTCCTTGGCTGATTGGACAACAACATGTTCATTTTGGCTCATCATTTTCTCTCTTACCAGTCTTTTGATATTTCCGCCAACTCCGTCTATCACACCTTTTCCATGCGATGTAGCAAAATATTTCCAATAAAAGGGCCTTTTGTACTTTTCACTCAACATTGATGTTAGTTTAACCATATAACGGTTCTTAAATTCCGATGAAGGGCCGTCACTCCAAATAATTTCCTTGAACTAGTTTCGTGGTTTACTAAACGTAGTTTATTTTCTGAGTTTTTTTCCCATTCTTTCCATACACAGATTGTACTTAAATCCATAGAAATTAATATTTTTTTGCCATCAGAACAAGTATCACATTCATTTTTCCAGCACTTCGAATCCAAAGAAGGATCACATAAAATCATAGTCCACCAGTCGTTACAATAATTTTGTTTCAAACCTTTCAATTTGAACATAAAATTTTCATGAGTTAAACATTTGCACTGGTCTGAAGGTGTGTCTTTCATTAGCAAAACATTTTTCGGTCTTAGACTACAAAATTTTGAAAATCCAATTTCGATATTAGGAAAAAATTCTTTAAAAATGCAAAAGGCTTCTCGTAGGTACAAAGTCAAATAATTCTTTTGACACTTCTTCTTAATGCCGTTTTCCCAAACAACGATGAAATCATTTGCGCCTGGGCAGGTATACACAATATCCGGACGATAGTAAAATGCTTTCACATCGTCATAACGTGTATCGTCACCTGATGTGCTAATGTTTGGGCTTTCTGCTAGAGCAATGTTCATTTTACACGCTAGTTCTGTAACAACCGCTTATTTCTTTCTTGGTGATTGAGGCAGTGCTTTTAGAGCCTTTTGAACAGCTTTAGATAAAGTCTGTTTCGACTTGTACGGAGATTCAGTACTTACAGGAGAATCTGTAGGATTTTTAAGTTCCACCCGCTTTTTTGCCCTTTGCAATCTCTTCTTATCCCTTTCCTTAAGTGAAATTGCTTTTAACTCACCTTCAGAAAGATTTTCTGCTTTTCGTTTACGAAGCTCACTTAATCTTTTAGCCTCATAAGCGGTAAAATTAGGATCTTCCTTTTTTTTTCTTTTCTCTAAATTTTCGCATGCGGCTAGCACTGGTTGATGGTTGCTGGTCGCTCATTTTTGCGTTATTGAGATTTGCAGTACAAAAAAGGGCTTTGTTTATTACAAACGCCAGTAAAAGTTGAAGATGTCAGATAACTTATTCTTCGGCGTCACGTACAGACACTTTATTATCGCCAAGAATATATTGTAAGCAAAGCGATTTGAAACAAAATTGTTTCACCAGTTTTTAGACCGCTAAAAGTTAGCTGTTAACAGAAAAATTCAATTTGTATAGTCGACTTGTTTTACAATTATTAATAGAAAAAGGAATTAAGCGTCACGTATGGGACATCGAAACTTACCTTTCCGTTATGATTAATTTCTTATCAAAAAACACTTAACCAAAAAAATGAGTATGCAGTTAAATACAGCGGACCATACACTATAACTTAGAACAGAAATCTAGTTTCTATCTGATAAACAATAGCGGCAGCGACCTCGCAAAAAGTTGTGTAAAGACTAATGAAAAAATCCAACTTGTTGTTACTCTCAATAAATAACGGTATTTACAAAAAATGAGACATACTCACTACAACTTTTGTAAATTATTTTAGAAGAGAACATAATCTCACTATGTACGTGCAATAATATATAAAAAATGCATATTTGTAAAACAGTTCAGAGTTCCCCTTTTTCATGGAATGCTCCATATAGGTATAACATAATCAAATAATATTAACAACGAAAGCATCAACATTTTTTAATTATCCACTTCACGTGGAATGCCCCCTATGTTTCTTCGGAATATTAAGGCTTGGCTTTTTAGTTTAAATTACAATGATGTTGATTTCCTTTTCATTGTTGGTTATTAGTTAAAACCTTTTTTGAGTTTCTTTTTAAGTTTCTCTACATCCACAAAGTCCTTTAATACAACATCATTTGTAGTATATTTTTGAGTATAAAAAAGCCAAAGTATCCATCTAATTCTGACAAGTCAGATTTTTTAATGTTTGTTGGCAAATGCATTCTAATGTTAGTTATTCAAGTACCCAATAATTGAACTTTAATGAACTTTAATAAATAAATAAATAAATTGAATTAAACACTTTAATACAGGAGACGATGTCAGTCAATCAATTTAAACAAATTTAATTATCTTTGCATTTGAATGACAATGCTAATATAAAACAAAGGGATGATCCAAATTTAAGTCGATTTCATGAAAATTGCCTTTCCGTTGACGAACAGTTACGCTCCACGAAATATATGTTATTATACAACACTAAGATATTTATTATACAGCACTACTAGCCAAAAAGGCAATACATTCATTGGGTACAATCCGTCGGAATTGGACTCTACAAGATAAAAATACGCTCAAAAAAGTGGTGTACGAGATTTTTTTTTTATTTTATAGATACACATTAGTAAATGCATGGCTATTGTACAAGCATGCGGAACAACAAAGCGGTAATCATAGATATATAACATAAGCCAATTTTCGTGTGCCAGTGGCAAAAAGTTTTAGCAAAGTGGGAAAGCTATACACAAGACGTGGAAGACCTTCCGAATTATCAAAAAACCCTGAACAAAAGACGAAACATCAGAGAAGTTTTCCAGAGCCTCAAACAAAAGTTCGGTTAGACCATTTTAATCACTGCCCACAATGGAACACCAAGAGTTTTACATGCCAATTACCAGGATGCAATGGATACACTCATGTTAGCTGCTCAAAATGTCAGAACAGACTATGTTTTAATCAAATAAGATATTGCTTTCAACGATTTCATAATGAATAATTTGTTATGTGTCTAATAAATTGCATTGAGCTTTAATTAAGAAACAAAAATCCTTACAGAACAGTGTGATATTTTGTATATTTTTTTACTATCTTGTGTTTAAAAGTAAAAGCTACAACTGTCTAAGTTGTAGATGAAGGTGCATTTAAATTTTTTATTTTTATTGAATATATAAAATATTTAAAACTATCTCTTAGTTGAAGTTAATAAAAGCTTATAATTTCATATCAAACATGTAAAATAAAACGTAATGTTTAAACCATCATACAGTAATTTTTATTGCTTTTCTGCATGCAATTGCATATATGCAATGTTGCGTTACTTCGTTCCTATACTTCGGTATGTAATAAAGGTTTAAGATATCATTGATTTTTATAATCAATTGCTAAGATTTACAGACTATTTTACTTTCTCACTTAGTTAACAAATAGCAATAAATTGCTCGAAGTTTAAATGCAACAAAAATATAAATAACAAAATTTGATTGTTGTTTTTTGTTGCAAAATTTATTTAGTTCAAGTAAGTATACATTTGATAAATGTTTAAATGGTTGAGGTATTTTCGTATTTGTGAAATATTGAAAAATGTTCGGAACAAACACGCATAACGCGTGTTACAAATGGTTTTACTTTGGGACTGCAGACTGATGTTATTTATACGGACTTTAGCAAAGCCTACGAAAGTGTTAATCATAATCTTTTTTTCAAAAAACTCCATCTTATTGGGTTTCCTGTCACATTATTAAATTGGATAAATTCGTATTTATCTAGACGTACTCAAAAGGTTTTATATAAGAATTCTCTTTCAAAAAGTATTTCGGTTACTTCTGGCGTTCCTCAGGGCAGTCATCTTGGACCGGTTTTGTTTTTGCTATTCATTAATGATCTTCCTTCGGTAATAAAACACTGTAACGTCTTAATGTACGCTGACGACGTGAAACTTTTTCTTTGTTACAAATCACCCGAAGAACGGCATCTTTTACAATCTGATCTAAATAGACTTGTGGACTGGTGTAGCTTAAATATATTAAATTTCAACCTAAAAAATGTAAGCAAATGACATTCTCGCGTAGATCTGCTAATAACATAAATTACACTATAAATTACAGTAACTTAGAAATAGTTTACAGTTTTCTCGATCTTGGTGTTATTATGGATTCATTACTTCGCTTCAGACTCCACGTTAATTTGGTGATAAATAAGGCAAGTGGAGTTCTTGTTTCATTAAAAGATGGGCTAAAGAATTCAGTGATCCCTTTACTACTAAATTATTATATACTTTTCTCGTAAGGCCAATTCTTGAATATGCATCAGTTATATTTAACCCACAATATAATGTCTACATCGACGCCATAGAATCCGTTCAAAAACAGTTTTTACTTTTTGCTTTACGTCATAGTCGTTGGAATCCCAATATTATGCTTCCATCGTATGAAATACGCCTTAAAATTATTTTACTACCTTCCCTAAGAAGCAGAAGAATGATGCTTAATGTCACGTTTCTGTATTAATTACTTGAGGGCGGGATAAATTAGGAATATCTCAGCTCAGCTCTAAACTTTAACATCCCAAGGAGAGGAACTAAACAATTTCTGTTTTTCAAGTTGAGTCAGTGCAATTCTAATTACGCTCTTCATTACTCCTTTACGATGTATGTGCAGTGATTTCAATAATAACTTCAACTTGATTAATTTTCCTGATTTGGTAGGCGTCTTAAAACGGAACATTGTATTACATTTAAATCAATTTACCTTCATCCTATTATACCTAACGCAGTTTTATAACAATGTAATATCGGTAATTGAGATTGTTCTGTTTCTCCTTTTTGACTCAATATTATGTTTTATAAAGTAAGCACCATCAAATATGAATCACTTTTCAAAACTTGCTTTTTAATTATTTAATATTTTAAATTTAAATCAAATTGTGATTTACGTCCTCAAGTGGCTTCCTGATTTGAAATTAGACTGAACTCACACTAACACCTGGATTGGTGTGCCAGAGTATATCTCTTTTCCACACAATTTTATGCCTGCGTTGGCCCAATTGCATATCCAACTAATTGGGATTTTGATTTGGCGGATATGAGATTCATCTCATTTCCACGTAGGTCCTTGGGTTGGGCAATGGCCCCAAACCAGCTAAAATGAGTATAGTGTTTTGGATTGTTTTTAAAATCAGGATTTTTTTTCGAGTACCTTAAGTTGATAATCACTATAATTTAATTCGATGTTGCTTATTTCTATAGAGTGATTCCATTGCTTTTCGACAAAAAAAAAATTCAATTCTCAACCTGACCCTCTCCGATTTGGTTTAAACTTTGTGTACACGTAGTGTTGGCTACAATTTAGAAAATTTATTTGTAATTTTTATTTTTTTTGAGTAGTTTCTGAGTTACGGGTTCTCAAAAATTGAAAAACTTCGGTTTTTTTTCATGAAGACTTATTTTCATTTGATCATAACTTCGGTTAAGTTTGAGATAGAGCAACGATTTAAGATTCATATTAAAGATATTTTCAAAGGCTTATTTTGTATAATAAAATTTATAATTTTTCAAATATTAAAGTTATTTTTTTTATAAAAGTTTAAAAAAAAAATATTTTTGTGAAAGTCATTCTTAAAAATTTTGAAAAAAAAATATATATTAGTTAATGATAATTTATCTAAGTTCTCTCTAAATTTCAGCCTGGGATGACAATGGGAACACTATAAAGTAATTTTCGAAGTAAATTTACTTTAAAATTTATGCTCAACACAGCAGCTTTCGAGAAAGCAACAAGAACTGAACACACTAAAAAAATACCATATGTGTGTGTATGTGCACAGTGCAACATCGGTGCTTCGGTGTTAGCTAAGCAAAGTTGATAACCTTCTTCGAAATAAACTCTTCTAATAACAATTAAAATTAAATTTCTCACAACACATTCATGCAGCACATTTAGGAAAAAACCTACACTAATAAAAATACTAACAAAAATTTGCGAACGTCCTTAAATCCCAATAATTGCCAGCTCTGTGAGTGCAAGTGAAGTGCTTCAATATTAAACTTTGACGTCAGTGTTTTCTTCAATTTCAATTTACTTAAAATGTCTGATTTCAAAGTTTTGTGTTGCAATCCTTTTAATGAGAAAGATCACAAATTTCAAAAGAACAATTTACGATCGGTTTCTCAATGGATGGTAGAAAAAGTTCCCTTCATAACACTTGAACATAAGATATGTGACAAATGTAGAAAAAAATCTAAAAAATTGAACTTTTTCAGTTTTAATTGTTATTAGAAGAGTTTATTTCAAAGAAGGTTATCAACTTTGCTTAGCTTAGACCGAAGCACCGATGACGCACTGTGCACATACATACACATATAGTGTACTTTAGCTTGTTCAGTTCTTCCCAGTAGAAAAGTGGATCATCCTATGAGCGATCTGGGAGTGCTCCCTGAGGAGCAGTGGAGTGCTCCTTATTGATCCAAGCTAGGTGTATTTTGTGTTCTCTTTTAACATTGCATTTTCTAGGAAGTGTAGCGCTCCCTTTAACATCCCAGAGGAGCTCAAAAGGAGCGATCAATAAATGATCCAAATGGATCAGCAAAGGAACATTTAAAATATTTTTTTTTGTTTTTTTTAAAGATCAAAGAACCAACATGCGCCTTATACAAACAAGGTTTGGTCTTTGACGTGAAAGGAAATTGATAGATTAGCTAGAGGAATTGATTGGAACCATACGTGAATTATTGATTAGACGAAAAAGACGTGAAAGGCAATGCTTTCAATCGCTTTTAACCAAGGCCAGTGTGTGTTATGTCTTAACCTCGGCAAGCATTTTCAGCTCTTAGTTGTTCCTGTCCTTTAATTCCACATTTTCAGACAATTTATCTGTGGATTTTTAGTTTTCCATAAGTCTTAAATGTAGGAAAGAACAAAGAAAGTGAAAAGAACCATGCCCGAACCCGGAGTCGAACCAGGGACCTCTGGGTTGTTAGTCTAGCGCACTCTCTACCAGACTACAAAGGCGGATTTTTCACAGGAAATAATAATCGAGTTTGTTACAAAGCACATGCCTCACTTTATGTTATTTTTTTTTTTCATTGATTGCTCGCCTATTGGTTTAATAAAACAGTAAAGAAGCACAAGAGCACAACTGCTCCCTTTTTGATAGAATAAAACAACAAAAGAGCGCTATCTTGTTGCTCCTCATAGCAGCGATCGCATGTTTTTTTTACTGGGTTGTTTCTTTCTCGCAAGCTGCTGTGTTGAGTATAAATTTTAAAGTAAGTTTACTTTGAAAACTACTTTAATAGTGTTCTCATTGTCGTCCCAGGCTGAAATTTTGAGAGCACTTAGATAAATTATCATTAATTAATACATATTTTTTTCAAAATTTTTAAAAAAGACTTTCACAAAAATATTTTTTTTTAACTTTTATGCAAAAAAAATAACTTTAATATTTGAGAAATTTTAAAGTTTTATTATACAAAATAAGCCTTTTCAAAATATCTTTAATATGAATCCAAAATCGTTGCTCTATCTCAAACTTAACCGAAGTTATGATCAAATGAAAATTAGTCCTCAAGAAAAAGAACCGAATTTTTTCAATTTTTGAGTACCCTTAACTCAGTAACCACTCAAAAAAAATAAAAATTACAAATTTATTTTCTAAATTATAGCCAACACTACGTGTATACAAAGTTTAACCAAATCGGAGAGGGTCAGGTTGAGAGTGTTGTTGAAAAGCAATGTAACCACCCTATAGAATTAAATATACTTAAATACGCGTTTGATATATATTAAATTTTGTTAATTCCGCTGAAAAGCCAATTAATGTGCTTAGTGGAAAATCCTAATAGCCAATACCAACAAAGGGGGTATGTTTCAGTACGTTGGTGCATTCTGTCTGTGCCGGCTGATCCGGGCAGGATCTAGAATGTAAATCGTGCATGCGTTTAGGACGTGTACACGTATCTTTGGAAGATTTAATACCTCCGGGCGAATCCAAAAAAAAATCTGTCAAATGTTTAAGTCATTTTTTAATGATGTTTGTCACAATTATTGTTATATTTCAAAAATTTGTAAATTATGTTTGTCGTAAGCGACTTAATGTGAGGAAATTGTTTGAATGATATTTGTTTGACAATTATTTTAGTACTTACAAAAAAAAAATTTAAAATTTGTATTAAATTGAATTGCTTGGAAAAATATTGCAAAGATATTAAGCTTAAGTACGATGTAATAATTCCACAAATATTATTATATTCGAGGCTTTTATATACATACTTTTGTTTTTAATACTTTTTTTTTTTTGGTAATAAATTAAATCTTTTTTTCTTCTTAAAAATGTTTAGCTTTGAATTAAGCAATTTAAGGTTAATTCCACTTATGCATTTATACTTATATAGTATAACGATAATACTAGTTACAGCACACTACTGATGATAAATTAATAAAAATGTCACATCTACCCCATTGTAGCACTGTATTTTCAGCTGAAGCCATTGCTGTGTACGAAGCTATTACCCAGTAGGCAATTGCAGGAGTGCAAAGGCCTTCTAACAGCTTATGTTTTAAAAGACCTTCCACACTCCTTGCAAATGGGAAAATTTGTCAGGCCTTCCGCTCTTCTTGCTCAAAAGATGCCTGGCAGAAGCGCTCTTTCGAAAAGTCACGTTAGAAGGAAAAGCAATATAAATATTAACTTCAAATAAAAAACGACTATCAATTTCAGATTTGAACCATGGTTCACCGCTCATGCGGCGGTCCAACACCTTACCCACTCGTCTATCGTGGTTGTTAAAAATTGGTTGCTTATTTTGCATCAACGCAAATGAAAGTAAGCTTTCGGGAGCTTGGGCTCGAAACCCAACTCGGAAAAAAAAAATTTTTTGTTGCTTTTTTTTAATCTTCATTTTTTTGCAAACAGTTCTGTGTATTTAAAATTTTTTTTTGATTTTTTTATAAATTTTCTTCATACAAAAATATATGAAAAGACTTGGAGTTTTTCTATATAAATATTTTCATATAATATATTATGTACTGTGTTAGTTTTAGGGAGCCCGGGTTCGAGACCTAACTCGGACAAAAGTTTTTTTTTAAATCTACATTTTTTTGCAAACTGTTCTGTGTATTTAAATTTTTTTTTTTTTTTTTTTAAATTTTTTTAATATAAAATAATATGAAAAGAATCGGAAATTTCAAAAGGTAGGTCTTACAGTAGTACTCATCAATGCAGTGATCATGGAAGGTGTATTGACGCCAAACATAGCAGTGCTAGCATGCCTTCTTTTGCGGAGCACTCGCTAAAATGCCCACTGGGTAAATATACCAAGTGCAGTAAACCTGAATTCGCAATATGCTCAGACTCGCTTTCCACACTTACATCCGTTAAGAACATACACAATTATATCTTTTATATTTCACAAATTATAAATGAACTGACTGCACTATATCCCAAAATAGCAATTATATGGGTTCCTGGCCACTATCAAATTTTAGGAAATGAATTCGCATACAAGATGGCAAGACATGCCAATAAGTCTACTCTCGTAACAACACCAAACTTCAACTTTAGAGACATAAATAACTTTCTCAAGTCTCACTTTTCAAGTAAACAGAATCAATTGTTCCTAACAACTTCCATCTGGTACCGGTAGGTTACTCATGTTTTTCGCAAGGACACCTATTTATCAACGAATACAGATATGCCTGTTATGTTCCAGTCCTCTTCATCTTCAAACACAAATTATTTCTATCACACCCTTACCTCTTGCACATACCTTTGTAATGATAGACGACAAGTTCTTAATGCAACAGATACTATTATTTGCCTCTTAAATCCATCACCAAGCAATATTTACAAAATCATAAATTTCCTTAAAGCAAGCAATATATGAGCTGTTCAGAGCACAAGTGGCGTAAGTCCATTTTTAATAGTTTTGAGAAAATTGAACATTTAGAAAAATTCTTATAATAAATTCCAAGAATAAAGAACTCAGTTTTGCTTATAAGCTAGGTCAAGAGCATAAATGGAGCTATCCATATCGTACAAAATAAACTAATAGTACATAAAAATGGTGCAGAATATTGCATATTAGTAAAAACATGTGGAATTGCGCCACTGAAAATTATTTTAAATTTCTCGTTTCCGCTGTAGAAATCTAATAGGAGATATTTTTCAAGAATTTTTTGATGAGGAATGGCAGCATTTTTACCTAAAAGTTGGACAAAACCACCCCTTAGCGATTATTTGCATTATTAAGGGAGATATAAAATGAATGGACTTAAGCCACTTGTCCTCTGAAAATTTTTAAAAATTTCTCTTTGCCGCTGTAAAAATGTAATGGAAAATATTTTTAAGAATTTTTTGATGAGGAATGACAGCATTTTTACATAGAAGTTGGACAAAACTACCCATTACCGATTATCTTTATTATTAAGTGAGATATAAAATGAATGGACTTACGCCACTTGTCCTCTGAAAATTTTTTAAAATTCCCCTTTTCCACTGTAAAAATGTAATGGACTATATTTTTAAGAATTTTTACGTAGAAGTTGGAAAAAAATTCTTAAAAATATAGTCCATTACATTTTTACAGTGGAAAAGGGGAATTTTAAAAAATTTTCAGAGAACAAGTGGCGTAAGTCCATTCATTTTATATCTGACTTAATAATAAAGATAATAGCTAATGGGTAGTTTTGTCCAACTTCTATGTACAAATGCTGTCATTCCTCATCAAAAATTCTTAAAAATATTTTCCATTAAATTTATACAGCGGAAAGGAGGAATTTTAAAAAATTTTCAGAGGACAAGTGGCGTAAGTCCATTCATTTTATATCTCCCTTAATAATGGAGATAATCGCTAATGGGTAGTTTTGTGCAACTTCTATGTAAAAATGCTGTCATTCCTCATCAAAAAATTCTTAAAAATATTTTCCATTACATTTTTACAGCGGAAAGGAGGAATTTTAAAAAATTTTTAGAGGACAAGTGGCGTAAGTCCATTCATTTTGTATCTCCCTAAATAATGGAGATAATCGCTAATGGATAGTTTTGTCCAACTTCTATGTAAAAATGCTGTCATTCCTTATCAAAAAATTTCTAAAAATATTTTCCATTACATTTTTACAGCGGAAAAGAGAAATTTTTAAAAATTTTCAGAGGACAAGTGGCGTAAGTCCATTCATTTTATATCTCCCTTAATAATGCAAATAATCGCTAAGGGGTTGTTTTGTCCAACTTCTAGGTAAAAATGCTGCCATTCCTCATCAAAAAGTTCTTGAAAAATATCTCCTATTAGATTTCTACAGCGGACACGAGAAATTTAAAATAATTTTCAGTGGCGCAATTCCAAATGTTTTTACTAATATGCAATATTCTGCATCGTTTTTGTGTATTATTTAGTTTATTTTTTACGACATGGATAGCTCCAATTATGCTCTTGACCAAGCTTATAAGCAAAACTGAGTTCTTCATACTTGGAATTCATTTAAGAATTTTTCTTAACGTTCAATTTTCTCAAAACTACCAAAAATGGACTTACGCCACTTGTGCTCTGAAAAAATAATGGTATTTATCAGAGCAATAACAAAGTATTGCATTTTGTTCAGAGATTACGTAAGCTAGGAGTTTCTAGCCCGTACTAATAAATAGGTTACATTTTTCTCTTCACTTCTACGTACTTAACTCAATTTCCCTAAAAAATGGACTTACGCCACTTGTGCTCTGAACAGCTCATATATCTTCTTATTTAATAGAACTGTAGAAATAAAACCAAATAAAAATAATACTAAAAAGTTAATAAGGCAGTTGACACAACACACATTGTATAAGCTGCAGGTCTTTGCTACCATTGCTTTTTATGTATTGAGTTAATATATTTATAAATTGTGTTCAATTAGTTCAATAAATAAATAAAAATAAAAACATTAAATAACTTAAAGTTATGTGGAATATGCAAGAACTCAAGCAAAACATTTTGTAAACTGATATGAAATACTTTTGTAACGAAGTGTTTTTCCGAAGGCTGAGGTACGCTCGCCGGACCGAGGATCGTTGCAATAATTTATAAAAATCACGAACGCCAAATCAAACTCTGGGTTTTAAATTATAATCAACAATGCTTTTATTTCACAATTTAATTCCTTAACCTATCTTAAGACTAACCAATCTAGTTATTTCAATAGTTTATATTTTAATCACTCGACCATTAATTAATTAATCAAACTCTGTATGTAAAATATATTGTAATTTCAGATTAATAATTGGAATTTGTAATAATTGTAATTTGGATTATAATTAAATAAGTCTTACCCATGAATATTTTAATTTACTATATTTAAATGTGTAATGATTTTGTCCTTACGTGCAATCTCATTGATTTGGTGTACTAAAATCTTTCTAACGCACTCAGCCGGGGAAAAATGGGTTAAACAATGGAAGTTGTTCTAAGGTTGGAGTACCTGTGCGACTAGTCTCATCTTACGCAGGTACAAAATGTTAAGGAGCCCTTGTGCGAATAATTTCGTCTTACACAGGGATTTAGGAGCAGGGTGCCTGTGCGACTAGTATCATCTTACGCAGGCACTAAAAGGTTTGGTGGATATCTGGGATTATGCGGGATTTGGTGAGTGCTTGTGGCTATTGATCTATATTTAAGATAGGTTTGGGAGCACCTGTGCGACTAGTCTCATCTTACGCAGGTACAAATAGGTTGTGGCCCTTGTGCGAATTACTTCGGCTTACGCAGGGTTGTAGGAGCAGAGCACCTGTGCGACTAGTCTCATCTTACGCAGGCACCAAAAGGTTATGGGGAAATATGTGGGAAAATTAAGGATATCTGTGGTTCTTGCTACTTTAAGATAGGTTTGGGAGCACCTGTGCGACTAGTCTCATCTTACGCAGGTACAAATAGGTTGTGGCCCTTGTGCGAATTACTTCGGCTTACGCAGGGTTTAGGAACAGAGCACCTGTGCGACTAGTCTCATCTTACGCAGGCACCAAGAGGTTAGGAGGAAAGTGGGAATATGTGGGATTTTGTAGGGATTTTGTGGCTCTGAGGTCGTTTTGCAAAAGCTGTGAGGCTTACACGCAAGGAGCTGATTGTTGGTAAGTTTAGAAATTACGTTAAGGTTTTGAAAATACTTATTATTTATATAATATATTTGGTTTAATAATTATTTAAAATCAATATAATGAAGGGGTGATACTTAGAACTCCAATGATCGTTATTGTAGTGTGCGTCACGAAGTTCCGATGCGATGCTGCTACTATCGATGACGCTGTCGGCGCTGTATACTGCCGATCGTGCTGCGCTCTTGGCGGTGATTCTGCCGCTGTCGATATTGGGACGTCGTCGCTGCCGAACGTGGCTGCACTGCCAGCGCTGGCTCTCTGCTGCTGCTGACGGTGACTGCGCTGTCGGCGCTGTACTCTGCTGCTTCGAAGTGACTGAGCTGTCGGCGTTGCAGGTCCTTGCTGCACACTCGACTGCGCTCCCAAGTCTGGTCGCTGCTGCTATGGGTAGACGTCGCGATTCTGCCCTAGTCGTCAACCACTGTTGACGTAAACTTCTACTCGGCTTCGCGTTTTGGCACTGATAAAACTAAACTTCACTGATTCGTTGTTCAAGACTGACTGACTTGACTCGTTCGCGGCACAAGACTGAATGACTGAACTTCCTCCAAGTTCTCTTCTTCGAACCTCGTTGTTGAGTATCCGACTCCTCGTCTATCTCGTTCTGGCGTGTGTGGCTCCAGCCACCGTCTTCCTCTACTTGGGTTTTTTCCATTGCAGGTGTTCACTTCTAGCTAGACATCGTCCGATCGTCCCGTTAGTACATGCAAATATAAGAAAGAAACCCATTAAAGAATACATCACGCCACTTTATTAATATGCACACAATTTCTAGTGCGCAATTAATAATAACCTTGAACCTCATGACGATAAAACAACTCATGTTTGGTATCGTCACCCCAGTAGGAATGAGTGCCTACATTACCTATACCTCTGTGTAGTGTAATGCCTATGGTTTCTTGCTATAAGAAACACACTCTGGTTGTCCTATGTTAATTTATTATTTGGAGTTAAGCTTTTATCTTTATCTCATAATATATCTTACCCCACGTACTCTAAGATACCTAGCATTGATAAATAAAAGATATTTGTTCAGCTGGTGGAAACAGTTCATTATATCAACCAAATATATTTTAATAAACGAAATAAAAAATAAAAAATAATATTTATATTCTTATTACTAATAATTCATTATTCTTAAACCTAACTTAATAACTATAACTTAACCTACAACCGACGTGCCTAACTACACCTTCCGTGGGCATGTCCTCACATCCCCAATGCCTACTTGGACATTTTCCCTTACTCTAGGTCGACCTATAACCCAGCGGGAACCTGAAAAGAGAGAGATTACATTAGTATTGAACATGTAAGGGCAAAACTTCACAGTAGTTTTGGTCCTTACACTTTATTGAATATATGATATTATATTAAATTATTTACGAATAATATTTAAGCTACCTATATGCACGAAAAAGCTTATATTACAGATAATTTAAGAAGTCGTTTAACTCTGCAATAAAATTATTTGTTTTTTATTGTTCATTTATGCAAATAAATTAAAATAAATCAAGCATAAATGAAATACATCAGTAGCAAGAATAGTGAAGTCAGCACAAAGTGCGAATATTATAAATAACACAGTCTAACAACCACAATAGTTACAAACTTTGATCAACAAATCCTTGTGGAGGAGTCAAAAAAAATATACGAGTAGCGGCGTCTTAAAACATTTTATTTCGGTTTACGTTGAAATTTGGCTTTTTGCTAACATTTAAAGTAAGAAAACTGCAAAATATTTGCTTCTGACATAGCTGTTGCGTTCACAAGCCTTATGTGATCTTAAAAAAAAAAATCGAAAAGAGCACCCTAAAATGTAGGCTAAAATAATAAGTATATAAAAATATTTCTTAGAAAATTTCTCTTTAGGTGCCTTTGGACAAGAATGTCTTGCAGCGTACAGTATCTCGCAAAGGCAATGCATCAAGAAAAGCATTAAACTACAAAAAGAATAGTTAAGTACTAGTAACTTCTGACATCAACAGTCAGTCAGCAGCAAAAGTTTTTATGCCATTAGACTTCCTTCATTATCTCTGAGATATATGCCCAAAATGGTTTTGATGTGTTTTCAGATCCTTTCAGTTATTGTGATTAACTGAGTTCATTTACAATTAAAGTATAATAAAAATACAGCCATAAAAACTCATCAGCTTAAAACAGGTAGTTTTAAAAAATAATTTTATGAAAATATACGTCAAAAAATATATAACAAATAATGGTACAATTTAATAAAATTATTATTTATTTGCAAAACCTTTAATGCTAATAACGGCTTGGCAGCGATGCGTCATCTAACATAATCGACCAAATTAATAATAAATTGTTTGGATATTTTTCCACGTTAATAACATTCATTAAGGGCCGTTTATTCACTTTTTTATCTTGTTTCATTTACTTCTGAGACAGAATGTTTTTTGTATTCAATTAATAATTATTATAAAATAAGCCTCAGAGAGTAATAACTACAAAGTAAAGCTTCTCAAAAACACGAGCTGTTCGGAGTCGGCATTACTTGTTGATCTAATTCTTGATCCTTTGTGTTCAAACATTTAATAACACGCAGAACACAATCAATAGAGGATCGATCAAAGTCCTTGTAAGGGCTTGAATTGCACTTTATATCCGTAATTTAATTTCCGCTGATCGATGTCAGCTCCCAAGATTACAATCATTAGTTGGCCAAAAGAAACTTCGATGTGTAGTAATATGAAAGTGCTGTTATAATGTGCATAATTATGAGTAGTCGGTACCTACATTTTTGCATTAGTTCACAACGTGGAACTTCTACCTGCAGCTGGAGCCGTTTGTTGAAGGGAATATGAAGCTTGCCAATTTCAGTTTGGTGGTCACTCGGTTTTCAAGAAGTAGTAGTGCATAGATAGTAAATTAAGGCATTCCAAAATAAGGTATCATTTCTGATGAATCTTTTTAATTTCAGTTACTAAATTTTTGTATATGCCTTTTATGTTTAACAGCTCTACTGACTGAATTTGCATCATTGAAAGGATTGCAACAGAGCAGGTGCAAGTACTCGTGCAGCCTGCAAGCCACAAACCTCTACTTAAGTCAAAAATGAAACTTTTTTCGTTCGATTTAGTAAATATGTAAATATTAGTTTGACGAAGAGAAACGTTAAATAACACAATATATTTTAGACCACTTTTAAAAAAAAAATCAACTTATTATTTTATAAATAAAAAACGGTTAAAAACAGTTTTTTTAAAAAAGAGCTATGTCAAATTGCAAAGAGCAAACGTTCCAAAAAAATGCGTTTAAAGATTGCGCTTAAAGTAGGTTTCTAGATCCTCAAGCGGAAAAAATTTTTAACTATTTATTTTCAATCAATTTTATTATATATCACAGTCGGATTTATTTTAACATATTTAGTTAGAAGTCAACATAAAGAAAATATTTTTGTAATATTGGTTTTGTGTTTATATACAGTGTTGCGCAAAATGATAGCAACAAAATCAGTACGCTGCTACAAATTCGTGTATCTTTTTAAATATTAGGGACACACAAAATGATTATAGGAACCAAAGCATATATTCATACATTATATTAAAAACAAATCATATTCCAATTTGGTTTTGTTTCCTTTATTAAATTAAAAATTAATGTTACTGCGTTCAGTTTGTCTGAGAGCAAAACAAAATCAACATAATTAATATTTGGTGTAAGATTCATTATTTTTGATAACCGTTGCACATCTGAGCAACATCGACTCTATTAAAGTATATATGTTAGTATTAGTATATGTTCCCAATTAAGTTTCAGCGCTTCATACAGTGGAGTCTTATTGGGGAAACCTTTGACCAGAAACTTTTACCTTCAAAATCCCAAAAAGATTTTCAATGGGATTCAAGTCATTGTTACTGTGCCGGCTAATCAAGGACTTGAATCCCTTTGCCTCTTATGTAATCTCTGATGAGCTCTGAAGTGTTGATTGTTGAAGTGAACTGATCGGGCTAAAACGTTCACTGAAGCGACATATTCCACTCTGAATTTGGTCGCATCTTGCTTTCTAAAATGTCATTATATACAAATCGATCCATAATTTCATCGATTTTTTGAAATGGTTCAACTTCATTATAGGAAAAAGAAGTCCAGACCATAATGCCATCGCATCCGTGTTCAAAATTTATTTTACAGTTTCGGGCTTCAAGTCGTGTACCTGGGTGGCGCCGTACCGTGCACATCCCATTTGAATTAATCAATTTGAACTTTGATTCATCGCTAAAAAACGGTTTTCGATTGTAGAACGGTCCAATTTAGGTACTCTTTTGGAAGACTGAGTCTAAAAAACAATAAATTGCAACTAGTTGTCACAATTTCAGACAGAATTGTTTAAATTACAACACCTCACCTTGTTTTTTATGCTTAGCTGTAAGCAAAGGTTTCTCTGCCGGTCTGTAACTTCTTTAATCGTTCTCTACGGCTCGTCTTCAAACAGTGCTGTACTTGATATCTAAATCAAGTATCCAATCAACCTCTTTGGCTGTGGCAAATGCATTTCGTTTGAACACACCACAAATGTTCCTGCCATCACGCAGCGATGTTTTCCGCGGTCGCCCTCTTTAATGTACCGTTGTTACGTCATTTGTGAAGGTATATTTCTTTATTAATCTGCAAACTATTGACCGATTAATATCAAACTGTTTCACGTTAGATATTTGAGAATTTTCGTTTTTATATTCGGAATAAATTTGTAATTTAAGAGATTCACAGTATTTAAAACGTGCCATTATAAATGGAACAGTCAGTGTCACAACTAGCACAAAAAACTTAACTTAAATGTTTATGACTTACAAACAATACGTGCTTTACAATAACGGAACTTTTACCAATAATTCTTCGAACTTGAGTTCTCATTTTACATTTTTCAATTTTGTTGCTATTGTTTTGCTCACAGACAAATTGAATGTAGTCACATTAATTTTAAATTTAATAAAAAAAAAAAACAAAACCAAATTTGAATTTGATTTGTTTTATATATGATGTATGAATATATGCTTTGATTCCTATAATCATTTTTGTGTGTCCCCAATATTAAAAAAGATACACGATTTTGTTGCAGCGCACTTATTTTGTTGCTATTGTTTTGCGCAACACTGTACTAGAAGACGCCAAAGTCGATTTCTTAAAAAAAAAATTAAAATATATGGCTTACATGTTAAGAAACGAAATAAAACGAAACTAATTAAAAATTGGTCTTGCCGATTAACTCAGATTAACCGTCGACCATATTTTGAAGGACTCGAATTTATCCACTTCTGTTATCAAAATACAAAGACAAAATTCTAAACACCATTTTTTCGATTGTCAAATTTTTATTAAATTACATATGAAGCATGCTTCGTTATTAAACGAAGTGAATTAAAACATATCTTAATTCGAAACACCGTCAACTGAAAAACCCCATAATTTGTAAATTATTCTTATTATTCTGCACACATATATTTTAATAACAAAATATTTTTTGACATTGTGTTGCCTTCAACATCAACAAATTTCCATTTCATAAGTTATTAAAGTCATTTCTTTTCTCATTTCCCATCAAATATCAAAAAATTCCCTGGGATGTTTTATAACTTAAATATTTATAACTTGTCTTAACTTCAACATATAAAATTTCAACTTGAACTGAATGAATTTAAATTTTAACTTGAGAAGTTAAAATTTTAAACTTAAGTTGTACAAAAAGTCAAGTTAACTAAAGTTATTGAAACTGCTCAAGTTAGCTCGAATTATAAAAAGTGAATAAAACGGCCCTAAAACAGTTACGTTGAAAGGTCCAATACGCCAAAACCTTCTATCTAGTAGGTTCCACATGTGCTGGATTGGAAAAAGGTCAGGCGACTGGGATGGTCATTGCTTAGTTAGAAATCTTGGACTAATTTTAGTCACACTAAAATATTACTGCATTTTTTGTTAAACCTTGCGGTTTAAAATTTAAACTTTTCAAATACTAACTAGAATTTAAACCAAACGAATTATTACAGCATCCATTTTAGCTTTTTTGTTTAAATTTTAGCTTTTTGGTTTCAATTTTAGCCTTTTTGGTTTAAATTTCAGTACAATTCTGTATTAGTTTTTGTTTTTTTGAAAAAAAAAATATTTTTTTCACTTTTCTTAGCATAACTTGAAGGGACTTCAAATTTTTAAACTACTAAAGCGTTAAGAAAAAAAAAATGTTTTTTGACCCATCCTACTCGATATAGTTGTAGTTAATCAATAGTAACCTTCTAACACTAAACAGTTTTTGACTTTTACAACACTTACAACTGGTCTAGGGGCCCTCAAACGATACTACATGTCCATCCAACTTCCATCGGACATGTCCATCCGCCTTGATTTCTTGTACACGAACGATACTACATGTGTGATGACTTGACAGGTCGGATGGACATGTAGTATCGTTTGAGGGCCCCTTAAGACAGATGAAATAAGGAATTGCAATATTGTTTTAAGTTCTGTTGTGCGAAAACGTATTTCTATATATTTCATCTGAAAAAAATGCAGTGTCCGACGCGAAATAACTTTTGTTACGTTTGTGGCTTATTCGCACCAAGTAAAAATTTCAAAAATATTACTAAAACAGTGGTGAATTCGTTTCAGAAAATATTTAAGACTGCTTATGTTCCTTACTTGTGGTATACTCCGGAAGTCGTGTGCGACTATTGCTACAGAAATTTGTGCAAGTTTACTGATGGAAGGTCAACATTAAAGTACGCTGTACCAACAATTTGGCTACCACGCACGGAGCACTGCAATGAATTGTGCTACTTTTGTGTAACTTTTGCTCAAACAAAAGGGTACCAATACATTCACTGCAACAAAATTCGCTACGCTAATGTAGAATCGGTAATTCCAGCAATTCTATACTCACCAGAAAACCGTGTAGCGGCTTCAGTGGAGATTTTTGATAATGTTCCCGAAATAAGCGATGCAGAATCAACAGTTGTACCAAAACTGCTATCAACTTTTCTTCCATCGAATACGAGATGCGAGAGTCCACAATTATCGGAATTTGTGGCAACACGTCAGTGAAATTGGGACTGCAATGCCGCATTTTATAACGCAAGCCGACTTCAATGACCTCGTACGAGACGGAAATTTGTCGAGGAGAACAGCATAACTCTTTGCATCACGCTTTAAGCAGTGGAATATAGTGGCGGCTGATTTTAAAATAACAGCCGCTCGTGATCGAGGTAGCACTATTCCATATGACCAATTTTTTAGATTGCACGAAGATCGGGAAAAAAACTTGGCTTATTGTTGTGACATTGATTCGCTGTTTGCAAAAATCGGTTACCCACATATTTCAGAGGAGTGGCGACTTTTCATCGATGCATCGGTCAACAGCCTTAAAGTCGTGCTGCTTCATATCGGCAACACACATCCATCTGTCCCGATCGCATATGCCACAAACCTCAAGGAAACATACGAAGGCATGGAATTAATATTACAGTTGATAAAGTACAAAGAGCATAATTGGAAAATATGCTGCGATCTGAAAGTGGTCGGTTTACTCATGGGTGTTAAGCGTAGATTTCCAACCCACCAGTGCTTTTTGTGTACATGGGAAGGTCGAAAAAGAGATGAGCATTACACTGAATTTAAGCGAACATGCTACAAAGTAGGCGTAGAAAGTATAGAGAATCTACCATTGGTGCAGCCGTCTCAAATCATTTTGCCTCCATTACACACTAAGCTCGGTCTCGTATCAAAATTTGTTAAAAAACTGGATCGTGATGGCGAGGCCATTGCAACTTTGCGCAACATTTTCCCGAAATTGAGCGGCGCAAAGATTCATGCATGTATTTTTTTTTTTAAGAAGTCATTCAGTAACTTTATGTTTTTTAATGATTTTTTTGATTTAAGGTGTTTTCAATGGTCCGCACATAAAACAAATAATTGCAAGTTTTGAATTTTCATCAAAATTAAATGCTATGGAACAACGTGCATGAAAAGGTACAGTTGCCGTTATTGAGCAGTTTCTTGGCAACAAACGAGCTGCCAATTATAAAAATATTGTCGCAGAAATGATTTCGGCATATGGCGAAATGGGCATTTTAATGTCGCTAAAGATCCATTTTCTTCACAATCATTTAGATTTTTTCCCTGATGATTTAGGAGCTCGTAGCGATGAGCATGGCGAAAGGTTCCATCAGGACAATGCGGCTATTGAAAAGCGCTTTAAAGGAAAAGACATTACGCATATGCTTGGCGAATACTGTTGGTCTATTTGTCGCGATACTGAAGCAAATGCTTACAACCGCAAAAATAAAAGGCCTAAATTTCTTTAAAAACATTAAAATTTTTAATGTAACAATACTTTATTTTTATAAAACAAAAGTAATAAAAAAAATTTTTTTTTTTAACAAACTGAAACCTGAAACCAAACCAAACCAAACTGAAAAAAACGATAACCATTAAAACAATAAAAATATATACTTCAAACTTAAAAAAAAAAAACGATACACGTGTATTTTTATTTTTTATCCTCTTTCCGAAAAAGTAAATTTGGTTCATAGGACAGAATGTGTGTAACACGGTGTTATGTATAGGCCAATAGCCTGGTGGTTAGAGCAGTGAGTTAGAGCACAAACTGAATGTCGTGCGTTCGAATCTCGCGGTGGTTGTTATTTTATATTTTTTTTTTATATTTTAATCTAAGCCTGTAGTAAATTTTAAACCAAAGCTGTATTTTAGTATTTTTCAAATACTAGAATTGAAACCAAAGCTATTGTGGACTTATATGTAGTACAGAAAAGTTTAAATTTTAGTACAAAATTTCTAACCGTGTGTAGAAAAGTGATTCTTTCGTGAATAAAAAGCTTTATTTACCAATTTGCTGGTATGTTTTGGATCATTATCCTGTTGCAAAATAGATCCGGGTGTCGTAAAATTCTAAGCGTTAGGTGCCATCGATTCTTGCAATATCTGCTTTTACCTTTTGGAGTCCATTTCACCCCCCATCCCAACAATTGGACCAACACCGTCACGACTTAATTCTCCTAAAATTAATTATTGTTTATTTAAATTAAATTATTAATTTAAATTAAAGTGCACTTAGCTTCATTTACACCAAACCATCTCGCTACCACCGCTATATTTCACTGTTGAGAACTATTTGTATTGAGATTTGTCACGACGCACAGTGGGATTTTTTGTGCAATAAGTAATTTTTTCCACACATAAAATTTAAAAATGCAATGATGCAGTTTTGTAGAGAATTGATTCAGTATGTAGAATCCATAAATTCTATCCCAAAAATACGTTTATTTGCCTTTGAAATAATGAAGTAAAGCCACATGTAAATTTTGGTCCAAAATATTGAAAACTATTTACGCACTTCTATAGTGTATGTTAAAAAAATTATAAAGTTCGCTCATATTGTTTAAAAGATATGATAGAATAAAATTTGTTCTATAATGTGCCGTGATTGCAAACTTCCTTGGAAGAAAAAAAAGGTTGCTCGGTCGTGCTAGGTGCTCCCGCTATAATAAAATGAAAGGTATGACTCCATACTATCAATTAAAAAAAAAAAAAAGTTTAAATAATTAATAATCTTTTATGAAATCATAAAATTTGTCTCCAAATCCATGAAATTTTTATTTTTAAAAAATTACAAAAAGATATGGCATACTTTTAGGCACGTGCGTTATTATGACATTTAAAAGTACGTTCAAAGTTACAACAATAACTTATTTGGAATGGATTAAAAACAAAACCATATGATTTAACAGCTATAAAAATACAACGTCAAAATAGCAAATAGCGAAGTGAAAGAAATATCATTAAAATGAGTTTATTTTCTGTGTTACATAGTGAACTGAGTTACGAACTCATTAATTGCAATGCAAGTTTGGAATTAATAACCGATTTCATTAAATCAAAAAATGCAATGCTTTAGGATGAAGAAATCGATATAGTGAAAAGAGCAACTCAAAAGAGGTTTCTTGGTCATTTAAAAAAACGGTGGCAAGAATAGCATAAACTAAAATCCTATTTTTTTTTTAAAAATGAAGATTGGTTAAAAAGTACGTTTAAAAAGTACGTTATAAAATTTTATATGTGTAAATGTTTTTTCCTATTGTGTTTTTAGCTGTATTTAAGGTATCACTTAATAGCGAGCCTAGTTGTTAAACTAAACTAGGAAGACTAGCGAAAGATTTCGAAGATTGTCAAGTTCGCACAAAAAGGTTCAAGGCTACTGAATTAGCTTCAAAATATTCACAAGAACATTTGAATATGTCAAGTAAAGTGATGGGTGGAAATATACCAACTCGATGTTATATTCGTTCGCCGGCTGTACTAGCAATGATGATGGATGCAGAGCTTACAAAGAGTCAGTATGAAGCCATCAAAAGTTTTCTCAAAAATGAAGGATACGATATTTTGCCACCATATGCAAACGTCAAGAAAAAAAAGGCATTGCTATCCAGATGAAATTGAAATAACTGAAAAAGCTGCGTCCGTTTCCTTGCAAAGTTTAATGGATCATACGTTAAGCCGATTATTTCAAACTTTTCCGGATGAAGAATTAAATGGTATGACGGATAAATTAGAGTTTACATGGGGTTGCGATGGTTCCTCTGGACATGTTGAGTACAATCAGAGTTTAGCAGCTGATGTAAGAGATAGTTTGTTACTGGCATGTATGGTTCCGTTAAGTCTACAGACGATTTCTCAAGAAGAATATTGGCGAAATAAAAGTCCGTCATCAACAAGATTCTGCCGTCCTATCTCCTTTGAATTTACCAAAGAAACAAAAGAAAAAGTGCTAAGCCTTGTTGAAATAATTAATTTAGATATTGCTGCTTTGAAAAATACCGAATTTGTAGCATGCGGGAAGCAATTTTCGGTTAAGCATAATTTCGTGTTTACAATGTTAGATGGAAAGACAGCTCAAACGGTTACAGATACATTTTCAGCAGCTGTTTGTTACATTTGCAAAGCGAAACCTACTGAAATGAATAATCTTAATTTAGTTTCAAGCAAAGCTATTGATGGTGAAGCAATCAAAATGGGCGTTTCCTCCTTACATGCTCGCATTAAATTTATGAAGTGCATACTTCATATTGCCTGCAACAAACCATTTGAAAGATGGTCGGCGCTCAAGGACGAACACAAAAGTCTAAAACTGGAAAATAAACTTAGAATTCAGAAGGCCTTAAAGGAACAGATGGGTATACGAGTGGATGCAGTTCAACAAGGAACTGGGTCTACTAACGATGGAAATACGTCCAGGCGTTTCTTTTCTAATCCCGCACTTGTTGCCGATGTGACTGGTGTAAAGGAGCAACTAATTGATCGATTTCGCATTATACTACAAATAATAACTTGTAGCAAAAAAGTTAATTCCTTGAAGTTCAAGAATTTTGCTCAAGATACAGCAAAACTTTTTGTTGAAAAATATAGTTGGTATCATATAGCCAGTAACAGTACACAAAATACTGATACACGGAAAAGATATCATGGATGCGGCAATACTTCCTATTGGCATGCTTTCTGAAGAAGCCCAAGAAGCCAGAAATAAAGATTATAGAAATTATAGATTAAGGTTCTCCAGAAAGTGCGATAGAGTTGCAACAAATGCAGATGTTTTTCATCGACTTCTAGTATCATCAGATCCTTTTATAAGTAGCATTAGATCTCAACCCCGTAAACAGGTTCTGGAACTTGATGATTTAGTTACAGAAATGATAGATGATGAATAAAAGTCCATATTTAAATGCATGTATTGAAATTTATTTATAAAATAATTAGTTTTGGTAAAGAAACAAAAAGTTGTGGGAAAAAAATATAATATGGGTTTTATGGGCGGTGAGTGATGGGCGCTAATTGAGGTAATAAAGGCTCTGTGCCAAATTTTAAAAACTTTGGGCCAAAAATAAATTTTGGGTTGTATGGGCGGTGGGTAGTGGGAGTGGCCAATTTAGATGAAACTTTATTTTATTCTTAATTGAGGTAATAAAAGGCTATGTGCCAAATTTCAAAAACTTTGGGCCAAAAATAAACTTTGGGTTGTATGGGCGGTGGGTAGTGGGCGTGACCAATTTAGATGAAACTTTATTTTATTCATAATTGAGGTAATAAAAGCTATATGCTAAATTTCAAAAACTTTTGACCAAAAATAAACTTTGGGTTGTATGGGCGGTGGGTAGTGGGGGTGGCCAATTTAGATGAAACTTTATTTTATTCTTAATTGAGCTAACCAAAGTTTCAGAGCAAAATTTCAACATTCTAAGAGCACTCCTTATATTTTTTGCCAAACATTGTATGAACAAATCCCACTGTGCGACGTCCTGGCGGATGTCGGATATGTTAATTGCCCTCAGATGAAAATAAATTAAATTTACTCTCATCCGATCATAAAACCTTGCTCCTCCTTTACTACAATTTATATGGCGCTTTGCAAAAGTCAACCGAAAAAGCAAAAAGACTAATTTGCATTGAATCGCCTTGCAACATTAAGCGTGGTTCTTCCTGCTTTTACTTCAGCTATTGCAGCAGCACGGACATCGCTGCTTACATGATGTTTAGTGAAGGTCATATGAAAATATGTTTTATTGTTATAAAATGTTTTATTTTAAGTTAGTATGATGATTTTACTGCTTTGACGTGTTTTATTTGCGTTAAAAATTTATTTTTTATGAACTAGGTCCATTTACTAAATGGCTTTTTCTATTGCCAGATTCCAGATTCTTACAACGGACCACTTTCTCCATAGAGGTACATATTAGACAAATTCTGTCTTAACAGATTACTACACTCTAACAAAAATTCACAAGAATTAACTACAATAATTGCTGGCAACTGATTGCCTTCATTTAATGTCGTTAAATCCCATAGAGCAACATTATAAATATTTCGCGCTAGAAATGCGCGAATCCTCTTATCTACAATTATCTCTTTCGCGCTCTTGAAAAACTCATTTCTAAAGTTATTTCTTTCAATCTTGTCTTTGCTTATAAAAAAACGCTAGTAATGCGTGAAGTCACTCAAGTAAGTTTTGACTAAGGCAACAATAACAACAGCAAAAACAACTTTGTATAGAATCAATAACTCAACAGAAGGCGCTACTCTTTCTAACTTCAGTAGGCTTGAGTAATTAAGCTATGACCCATCTACTGTTTAAGTTTTATATAATTCGACACTTGTTAGAATAAACTCTTTTAAATCATATGACGTTGAAGCGGAGGTGTTGATTTAAGGTCAAGCGTAACACCCGCTCTAAGAGCGAGAACATGCTAAAGAAGCGGGAAAAGTGGAGACAATACATGAAACAAAGATATACAGATAGCTTACTCCGTGCGCAAAAAATGAAATCTTCTGCGCACTACGTCACTCGAGCTTGTCAGCTGTAACACGTGGTGCATACACACAAAAGAAAATGTGAAAAAGTAAAAAGTAAACACAAGCAGCAAGCAGCACAATTGCAAGCATTTAAGAAATATTGCATTCATTTAATTCAATTTCTAACATTGTGCACTTATAGTACGCGTAAATTATAATTTTCAATTATATTTTATGTAATTAAAATTATTACTAATGTTTTAGATGCTTTTGATGAGAATAACAACGATTTTAATTCGGGCCATAAAATGAATTTACAATTTTTTCAACAAACGAAACAACAAACGAGAAGAACAAGAAAGCAATCAAAGTGCTGTCAAACACATCAAGTAACGTAGCTATTTTTTTTTTGTGTAGGAGAATAAATGGCAGAAAACACCCCTATTATATATGCATTTCTTTTCAATAATAGTACTGAAATATAAATTTGCTTAAATTAATTTATAAATATATTTATAATGTAATTTATATTATTTCAATAAACCCAGTTTCAATAAGAAAATGTCGATATTTTTCATCGCTATAAATAAATTGTCCCCTTTAAATATATTGTGACTTCGTTTTTATTTAGCCACTTTGACAAGCTCGAACTACGTCACAACAAAGATGGTGGACATGCGCAATACTTTATCTGTAGTTCTTTGTATCATGGAGACAATATACATATTTTAGGACTCTTTGAGCGAAAACACGGTGAAAAAGCGTGAAAAGTGGAGAGAATATACATATTTCAAGACTCTCTGAGCAAAAACACGCTGTAATAGCGTGAAAAGTAGAGTAAATATACATATTTTTAAAAAAGACGCTGATTTTCTGACAGAATTGAAAAAACTTGCCGCACAGCATGATTTTTTTTTACAAAATTGCCAATAAATGTCCTGAAATTTCACAACATATATTGCAGTGCTTTTTTAATCAGTTTTTAGAGTATAGTTAAGTTTTTCAAGGAACATTTAAGAAACAAAAATATTTTAACCCTCTACGACTGCAGTTAATGGTGCTTTTTTTCCAAACCATTTTTAGAAAAGGGTTAAAAAAATAGCTTAAAAAATACGGTAGAGGGTAAAAATATTTCACAAAAATAATTGTCACATAAGAACTGTAACGTGACGTTACAAACACATATAACGACCACTGTATTAGTATATTCGTACATATTATTACATTTCCCTGCACCAACTGTAAGCATTATTCCTTACCTAGAAAAGATTAACTCTGTTACTACATTTTATTATATTATACTTACCTGTACTACACTGTGTTATCTTTAAGCATTAGTCTTTGCTTTATAAAAACATTTTTACATTTATTATTACATGTTATTCGTGTAATATACAATTAGATTATACTTTTATACTTACCTGCACTACACTGTATTATCTTTAAGCATTATTCTCTACTTCATATAAACATTTTTGCAATTATTATCACATGTTTTTAGTATAGCATACAATTAAATTACATTTATCTGTACTACATTGTATTATCTTCAAGCATTTTTATTTAATTTATATAAAAATGTTTACATATATTATTACATGTTATTAGTATAACATTCAAATTTATTACATTTACCTGTACTATACTGTATCAGCTTTAAGTTTAACATCTAATATTATATCAGCATGATAGCCGACACACATTGACTGCAACAGGCGTCCACCGACAAAACGAAAACTTGCCGTCAGAGAGAAATGTCGCAGTATTCTCGACGACTTGATTATAATGAACGCGACATTATAATCTGTTCTGTATTTCATACAAAACCAAAAACACACTCTTCTATGTTCGCTTTTTTTGTTTTTTTTTTTTTTTTTTTTTTGGATTCGCCCGGAGGTATGAAATCTTCCAAAGATACGTGTACACGTCCTAAACGCATGCACGATTTACATTCTAAAATCTGCCCGAATCAGCCGGGACAGACAGAATGCACCTACGTACTAAAACATACCCCCTATTGGCAATTAGGATTTTCCACTAAGCACATTAATTGGCTTTTCAGCGGAATTTAAAAATTGAATATATATAAAACGCGTATTTAAGTATACTTGATTCTATAGAAATAAGCAACATCGAATTAAATAATAGTAATTATCAATTTAAGGTACCCGAAAAACAATCCAAAACACTAAACTCATTTTAACTGGTTTGAGACCATTGTCCAACTCAAGGACCTACTTGGAAATGAGATAAATCTCATATCCGCCAAATCAAATTCCCAATTAGTTGGATATGCATTTTGGCCAACGCAGGCATAAACTTGTGTGGAAAAGAGATATAGTCTGGCACACCAATCCAGGTGATAGTGTGAGTTCAGTCTAATTTTAAATCAGGAAACCACGTGAGCACGTAAATCCCAATTCGATTAAAAATTAAAATATTGAATAATTAAAAGTAAGTTTTAAAAACGATTCATATTTGATGGTGCTTATTTTATAAAACAAAATATCGAGACAAAAAAGAGAAACAGAACAATCTCAATTACCAATATTACATTGTTATAAAACTGCGTTAGGTATAATAGGATGAAGTTAAATTGATTTAATTATTTAAATGTAATATTATTTTCCGTTTTAAGACGTCTACCGAATCAGAAAAATTAATCATGTTGAAGTTATCATTGAAATCGCAGTCAATTTGTATCAGTTCAATTTGAGGATCAGTCCCTGGTTCAACAACGGCGTCGGCATACTATTAGTTTTTGTGTTGTTTTGTTTTATTTCTGGTTGCAGTGACTCAATGGCGAGTTAGCTTGCTGGTTCTTCCCTTTGAGTCTCTGTGTTTATATGGCCTCACTTGCAGTGAGGATCAGTCCCTGTTTATTGTCCCTATTTATTGACTACATATTTACATGGCACGAACCCATCAGAGGTTCTTCCACCATGACTCTTGTGCTGGTTGATGTTAAAATAATAATAATAAGCATTCCTTTAGATTCTTATAGAGCACGGACACTGGCGACCATCATCTACCGACTACCGCTCTACCGATTACCAATTTACCGATTCACTCACTATCGATTTACCGAATACCGATTTTGCCATCAGCCGAACCTACAACCTTCGATAATTCGACCGCTCAAAGTCACTCGTACCTTCGCTGCTGACTTTACGCTGCATTAAGTATATTAAGAAGAAAGAATCAATAAAACTTGGAATTATAATTTTGCGGTGTCTTTTCATTTATAAAGGTTAGGAGATCCTTTAAGTGATCCTGGATCGGCTGAACTACCTCAGTCTTTGAATAAAACAGATTTCTTTGTGTTTGTGAACACAAGAACTGTGGCAATGGCTTATATTAAGTAGTTTTTTTACATTTTATGTAAGTAAATTACTGTTTTTAAAATAAATTTACTACCTGTATTAAAAATTGCTTATCTTAAAATCCTATCTTTTCTTTCTATCTTCTCTACTAAAATGCCTTCACTGAAAATTTGCTTAAAATTTCCAAAAGGCTAAAAACTTGTTGAACAGTGTAATTCAAGTAAATAAAATACTACAGACATCTTCTACTAAGTCAATAAATGAAAAATGTGCTTGATTTCTTGAAAAGGATTTGTCTGACATTGTTGTTAGTGGTGGCTAATAATAGCTTTTGTTTGTTATTTATATGCACTTTATTGAAATCAATCATGGTTGATAAATTGACCAAAGTCTAGAGTCTGCCTATACGAAAAATATGAATTGAACAACTGTTGAATTTGCCAAATGAAAAAGTTATATTTTAAAGAAGTGCATTTTAAACTATGTCTTTGATTTTTTTTTCTGCATACTCTCATGAGATTATTGACAAATTGAGTTATCTTACCATTGCAATATATTGTGAAATCTCTATTCTCTAAACTAATCATATAAACCACACAAAGACGGTAATAAAAAACTACTTTAGCTACTTCTTCACTTAAGTGTATATTCAGTGATCGGAATTGATTTACTTCCCCCCTTTCTCGCTCTTTTCCCACCGCTTTTTATGCAAGTAGGTGCGAGCATGTGTTCATCACATAAAAAAAACCATCAAACACATTTTATTATTTTACAAAAAATTTGCTTTGAAAATTTAAGCAGAGTACATATAAGAGAAAAGCTTTACAATTGAACCAAACTTTAAGTAGAAGCATTAAAGGGTTTCTAGCTAAAAATAAAATTTGAGGTCTAATTAAACGTTTAGACATGTTGTACTTAAATTGAAATTTTCTGTACTACTATAGATCCACACCAGCTTTGGTTTCAAATCTAGTATTTGCAAAATACTGAAATATGATTTTAATTAAGCTTAAGTTTTCAATTTAGTGCAGGCTTGGATTAATATATAAAGAAAAAACTCCATGAAATTCGAACCCACGACATCCAGTCTGTAAGTTTACTAGTCTAAACAATGGGCTATAGAACTATACACAACAAAAGTGATAAATAAGCATATGAACCGAATCGCCTAATATTGAGTCATAGCTTTGCCTGGCTAACTTTTTACGGGTCCAAATCCAAATTTAGTATCCAAATGTACTAGAATTTAGTCTGAGTTTTATTAAAAACAAAAAATAATACAGAATTGTACTGATATTTAAAGCAAAAAGCTTAAAAGAACGCTGTTATATTTCATTGGTTTAAATATTAATACAGTAGAGTTAAAATTATTAGTTAGTATTTGCCAAGTTTACATTTAAACGGCAAGGTTTAAAAAATACAGTTATATTTTAGCTGTACTAAAATTTAATCCAAGATTTTTAGCCGTGTAGTACACAAGTCCTAGACTACGGCCTGGTCTGGTATTCAACTGATTCCCGTTTTTTTTTTTTATTTTGTATACGATGTTCTTTTACTTCGATAGAATTATTTAACCTCATATAAGATATTAAAAGTAATTCTATGATTCTGTATTCAAGAATTCGAAAGGATGCCATTGTTAGTTTCCGTACTAACTTCAAGTTATTGTAATAGATAAGAGCATGACAGTTTGCATTTTCAAGCTTTGAAAATTTGTAAAATAACGCTTTCAAGCAACTTCAAGCTACTACAATCGAGTACGGAAACATATCTATTATTTATTCAAAGTTTCTTCCAACATTTTATTAAATAAATAAGCAGAGAAAATGAAAATTATACTTAAAGACAAACACGCGACAAATTTATACTGCCGTCATAACAAATCCAAACAAGAACAAAACACATAAGCTAGAAAAACACATGTTGTAAACGATGTCAAACGAGGTTTTAAGCTCTAGCAACAACACCTTGAAGAAAACTGCATTAAACGCACTCATGCATCTGTGTGAACAAGAGTTGTTGTTGTACATAAGTAGATAAACAACATTAAGGAACTTGCAATATTTACTACGCACCTTGGCACTAAAATGTAGGTAGGTATAAACATGCAATAACAAAAAGTACTGCAAAAGATTATTAAAAACCACAACCTAAATGAAACTATGAAATATCTTAACGATACGGATAAAAATTTTCAAAACAATCTAAAGTGAGTTTATATATAAGGCCATTAAGATGCTTGTGAAATAAATTTTAAAGCGAAGCTTTTTACGGCTCGTTCTGTTGATTTACTTTCATGAAAATTTCAAAAAATACTGCGAGCACATAGCTGTTTTATCACTTCTAAGCCAAAAGAGATCTAAAAAAACGGCAAATACAGAAATATGGGCGATACTATCTATCGTTAATAAAATATGCAATAAAAAAAAATTGACATAACTATTTTTGTAGGCACAGCGACGATATCTAAAACGCTAGCCAAAGACAAGTAAGACGCGAGAAACAATACTTTTTTCTATACAAAAGTCTATTGTTTCTCGTGTCTTGCTTGTCGTTTGTTTGCGTTTTTGATATACAAAATTCGGCAGTTGAACTCGCTGCCTTCCGATCTAAATATTTGTGCAAGACGATTAGGGACATCTATTGACGCAGTTTTAGATGATTTTGCATCTATAATAACAAATAAAAAAATGTAATAAAATGTAGAGGAATGAATCTAAACCTTTGCTTTAAATATGTTGTTATTTAATGTTGACTTTATATGATTTAAATACAAATTCTAAATGTTTGATAGTTTAAATCATACTTGATTTTAAATACAAATTCTAGTTGTTTGATAGTTTAAAATCGTTTATTGAGCTTAAGGTCAAAGTTAGAACAATTAATTGTTCTAACGAATTTTTCCAAAGAAACAACAACAACAACAAAGTTTTTTCAATATGAAAAGGAAAAAATCACTAGCTGATCTGATTGCAATTTCTACTCTGCTAAAAGCGTCATCAGAAATCTTTGTGATACCCGTGCAAGCGCGCGCTAACGCACTGCACCATCGGGGCGATGAGATTTGAAGCGTCAATTTCTCAGTTTTTCCTCCATTTCATAATGTCACATTTGTTGTTGTATTTCTGTTTTACTTTAGTTTCTATGCTTATGTTATTATATGTAGTCCAACAGCCTGCTGGAAGTCTGCACTAACAAAGCATGTTTACTGAAGTTGTTTTTAGAATTTTTGCTGATTTTGTTTTCAGCTGTTTCCGTTTGGTCGAGCTCTACCATTTGATTAAAGTTTTTTCTAAATGACCTCTATATTAATTATGTTGACTTTATATGATTTAAATACAAATTCTAAATGTTTGATAGTTTAAATCATACTTGATTTTAAATACAAATTCTAGTTGTTTGATAGTTTAAAATCGTTTATTGAGCTTAAGGTCAAAGTTAGAACAATTAATTGTTCTAACGAATTTTTCCAAAGAAACAACAACAACAACAAAGTTTTTTCAATATGAAAAGGAAAAAATCACTAGCTGATCTGATTGCAATTTCTACTCTGCTAAAAGCGTCATCAGAAATCTTTGTGATACCCGTGCAAGCGCGCGCTAACGCACTGCACCATCGGGGCGATGAGATTTGAAGCGTCAATTTCTCAGTTTTTCCTCCATTTCATAATGTCACATTTGTTGTTGTATTTCTGTTTTACTTTAGTTTCTATGCTTATGTTATTATATGTAGTCCAACAGCCTGCTGGAAGTCTGCACTAACAAAGCATGTTTACTGAAGTTGTTTTTAGAATTTTTGCTGATTCATCGCCCCGATGGTGCAGTGCGTTAGCGCGCGCTTGCACGGGTATCACAAAGATTTCTGATGACGCTTTTAGCAGAGTAGAAATTGCAATCAGATCAGCTAGTGATTTTTTCCTTTTCATATTGAAAAAACTTTGTTGTTGTTGTTGTTTCTTTGGAAAAATTCGTTAGAACAATTAATTGTTCTAACTTTGACCTTAAGCTCAATAAACGATTTTAAACTATCAAACAACTAGAATTTGTATTTAAAATCAAGTATGATTTAAACTATCAAACATTTAGAATTTGTATTTAAATCATATAAAGTCAACATAATTAATATAGAGGTCATTTAGAAAAAAGTTGTTATTTAATTTTAAAATTATTAAGTTTATTATTTTTTATATACAAAAAAATTATATTTAAAAAATAGCTTTGCTGCTCATGTATGTCCGACGACGCACAGTGTAACGAGGTCTATGGGATGAGGGACAAAAATAGAAGAAATATTCGTAGGTACATGAAATTTGGCATGTAGCATCTATATATATAAAAATGGATGTATATATGTGGGTATGTGGGTATGTGGATATGTGGGTATGTGGGTATGTGGGTATGTGGCTATATCACATATAGACTCCGAAACCGCTGAACCGATTGTTTTGAAATTTTCAGGGAAACTGAACCCACATCTTGAGAGGTTTGGTAACGATTGGACAAGGGGGCGTGGTACCTCCCATACAAGCCAAATTTGCGCTATCGACCACAAACAAAAAAAAAGTGTATATATCAGACGGTTTCGATCGTAAAAAACTAAAATTTGGCAATTTTGTTCAGATTGTTAGTGTCGGTAACTGTACAAAAAATGGGCGTGGTCAAAATATATATACGCCCATTTTTTCGAAATCATGGCAATTGCGAAGTTATAGACATTTTTATAGTGAAACTTGCTGTGTAGGTGCTCTAGGAGGCGGTCACTATATATAAATGTTTTCACGCCGACTTTTACCGCCCACAAATCAATATCTATATATATATAAAGCAAAACGATGTGTGTCTGTCTGCGTGATGTCTATAGACTACAAAACTACTGAACCGATTGACCTGAAATTTTGGCAGTCGATTTGTTTCAGGTACGAGATGGTTGAGGAAATTTTTTTTGCCACACCCCCTTTTACCTCCCCTAAATCCATAAAAATGTTATATTTCAGTCGGTTTGTGTCGTATAAGGCAAAAATTTTGAAATTTTTTATGTACACCTACTGTCGACAACTGTACTAAAAATGGGTTGCCACGACCTCTTTTACCGCCCACAAATAAATAAAAATGGTTTATTTCAGACGGTTTTGGTCATATAAGACTTAAATTTGGTACTTTGGTTTGTGTAGTTACTGACAGTAACTGTACGAAGTATTGGTTTCCACGCACCCTTTTCGCGCCCACAAATCAGTGAAAATGCTATATTTAAAGCAGTTTTGGCCGTATTAGACTAACATGTGATACCTAAGTTTGTATGATTACTTTCGGAAATTGTACTAAAAAAGGGCGTCATCGCTATACAGCCACACCCACTTTTTGAGAAATCATTAAAATTGACTACTGGGCCGATGGAGCTAAAATGTTGGCTTAGTTTGTACGGTTACTGTCAGCAACTGCACTAAAAATTGGTTTCCACGCCCCCCTTTTACCGCCCACAAACCAATGAAAACGTTTTATTTCAACGGTTTAGGTCGTAATAGACAAAAATTTGATAATTCAGTTCATATGGTTAGTCTCGACAAGTGCACTAAAAATAGGCCTGTCCCACTTTAGTTAAACACACTTTTCGGGGAGTTAGCGTCGAGTGAAGTAAAGTGCGCCCGGCTCAACCTAAATTGAGCTGAAATTTGGGCAGTCGATTTGTTTCGATTACGAGATGGCTCAAGGGAAATATTTTGCCGCACCACTGTTTACCGCTTGCAAAACAAAAAAATGCTATATTTCGCACGGTTTTGATCGTATTAGACTAAAATTTGCTTATTTAGTGCATATGGCTACTTTCGGAAGCTATACTGAAAATATTGAATATATTTGGCATTTCTGGACATTTTCGTATATGGCAGTAAGGCGATCTGTGGCAGAACAACGTCTGCCGAGGAGAGTGAGTGTTCCTGTGACGTTTGGTAACGTTTGGACGAGGGTTCGTGGTACCTCTCATACAAGCCAAATTTTCGCTATCGACACAAACCAAAAAAAGGACGTAATAAACTAAGATTTAGTAATTTTGTTCAGATGGTTACTGTCAGTTACTGTAAAAAAATGGGCGTGGTCGCAATATATATACGCCCACTTTTTCGCAATCATGGCAATTCTGGAGTTCTACACATTTTTATAGTGAAACTTGCTGTGTAGGTGCTCCAAGAAGTAGTCACGATTCATATCTTTATATATAAAAATCAATATCTTCTATATATATAAAAATGGATGTATGTATGTGGGTATGTGGGTGGGTATGTGGCTATATCACGTATAGACTCCAAAACCGCTGAACCGATCTTTATGAAATTTTCAGGGAAAATAAATCCACATCTTGAGAGTGTTCCTGTGAGGTTTGGTAACGATTGAAGAAGGGGGCGTGGTACCTCCCATACAAGCCAAATTTGCTCCATCGATCACAAACCAAAAAAAGGATATATATCAGGCGGTTTCAATCGTAAAAAACTAAGATTTGGTAATTTTGTTCAGATGGTTACTGTCGGTAACTGTACAAAAAATGGGCGTGGTCGTAAAATAAATACGCCCACTTTTTCGAAATCAAGGCAATTCCAGAGTTCTATACACTTTTACAGTGAAACTTACTGTATAGGTGCTCCAAGAGGCGGTCACTATATATAAATGTTTTCACGCCCACTTTTACCGTCCACAAATCATTGTATATATATATATAAAAAGCAAAACGATGTGTGTCTGGCTGTGTGATGTCTACAGACTCCAAAACTACTAAACCGATTGACTTGAAATTTTGGCAGCCGATTTGTTTCAGGTACGAGATGGTTGAGGGGAAAAATGTGCCACATCCCCCTTTTACCGCCACCAAATCAATAAAAATGTTATATTTCAGTCAGTTTTGGTCGTATAAGGCTAAAATTTTGCAATTTAGTATGTACGGTTACTGTCGATAACTGTACTTAAAATGGGTTTCCACGCCCCTTTTACCGCCCACAAAGAAATGAAAATGCTTTATTTCAGACGGTTTTGGTTGCATAAGACTTAAATTTGGTACTTTGGTTTGTGTAGTTACTGACAGTAACTGTACGAAAAATTAGTTTCCACGCCCCCTTTTTGCGCCCACAAATCAGTGAAAATGCTATATTTCAAGCAGTTTTGGCCGTATGAGACTAACATGGGATACCTAAGTTTGTATGGCTACTTTCGGCAACTGAACTAAAAAAAGGCGTCATCGCTATATAGCCACACCCACACCCACTTTTTATAAATCATTAAAATTGACTACTGGGTCTATTGAGCTAAAATGTTGCTTTAGTTTGTATAGTTTTAGTATGTACGGTTACTGTCAGCAACTGTACTAAAAATTGGTTTCACGCCCCCCTTTTACTGCCCACAAACCAATGAAAACGTTTTATTTCAACGATTTGTATCGTGTTGGACAAAAATTTTGTAATTCAGTTCATATGCTTACTCTCGGCAAGAGCACTAAAAATAGGTCTGTCCCACTTTAGTTAAACTCACTTTTCAGGGAGTTAGCGTCGAGTGAAGTAAAGTGCGCCAAGCTTAACCTAAATGGAGCTGAAATTTGGGCAGTCGATTTGTTTCGATTACGAGATGGTTCAAGGGAAATATTTTCCCGCACCCCTTTTTACTGCTTGCAAAACAACAAAAATGCTACATTTTGCACGATTTTGATCGTATTAGACTAAAATTTGGTTATTTAGTGCATATAGCTACTTTCGGCAGCTATACTGGAAATGGTGAATATATTTTGCATTTCTTGGCATTTTCGTATATGGCAGTAAGGTGGTCTGTGGCAGAACAATGTCTACCGAGGAGAGTGAGTGTTCCTGTTAGGTTTGGTAACGTTTGGACGAGGGGCGTGGTACCTCCCATACAAGCCAAATTTGCGCTATCGACCACAAACCAAATAAAGGATATATCAGACGGTTTCGATCGTAAAAACTAAGATTTAGTAATTTTGTTCAGATAGTTACTGTCAGTAACTGTACAAAAAATGGGCGTGGTCGCATTAAACATACGCCCACTTATTCGAAATAATGGAAATTCCGGAGTTCTACACATTTTTATAGTGAAACTTGCTGTGCAGGTGCTCCAAGAGGCAGTCACTATACATAAATGTTTTCACGCCCACTTTTACCGCCCACAAATCAATATCTGTATATATAAAAATGAATCGTGATTTGTTCGGATGCTTAAAACTTGAAAAGGACTGGACCAAATTGGATACTTCCTTTTACTGGTTTGTTCGTAACTGCTACGCAAAGGTTTAGGAAAAAAGTAATGCCACACCCTTTTTATCGCCCACAAATCAATAAAAATGCTACATTTAAGACGGTTTTGGTCATATTAAATTAAAATTTGGTAAATAAGTTTTTATGATGACGGTCATTAACTTAAATAAAAACGGGCGTTGTCACATTTCATCTACGCCTACTTTTGGAAATATCGCAATACTTCGAAACTATTGGTCCGATTGAGCTCAAAATATTGTAAGTGGCTTTGCTTTGAGTACGAGATGGTTTAAGAAGAAATGCCACACCTTATTTTACCTCCCATAAATATAAAAACAATTTGTGTTATCGATTTGCTTTAGAGTTATGGGTTGCACAGCTTAGAAATTCGGTATTCGACCACAATTTAGACGTACCGTTTTAGTGATAAAATTTTTATGGGAGTTGGACAAGGAGGAGGAGCACCTCTCATACAACCCAAATTGGTGATATCGAATAGCTTTGAAGTTATAGAAATTCAGCTTTGTAATTCAGTTTTTGACCTCAATTTACACATGCAGTTTCAATTAACCCAAATTAAAGATATCAAGCGACCTATAATCTTTGGGATTATAGGTCACACAGTTTTTGAATTCAGTATTGGACCTGAAATTTTATGGGTGTAGGGAAAAGGGGAGTGGCACCTCCCATACAACCCAAATTTGTGTTATCGAATAGTTTTGGAGTTATATGTCGAACAGTTTTGGTATTCGGTATTCGACCTCCATGAACACATGCAGTTTAATTGATTACGTTCTATGAGGGGTGATCAAGAGGGCGTGGCACTTCCTATACAACCCAAAATTGTTATATCGAATAGCTTTGTGGATATAGGTCGCACAGTCTCGGAATTCAATATTTGACCTCAATTTAGACATGCTGTTTAACTGATAACATTTTATGGGCGTTTGACAAGGGAGAGTGGCAGCAACGCGCCGGGTTTCAGCTAGTTATTTAATAAATATAAAACTCCACACAAATTTTCAGTAAGCTCAGTTACGCCCTTCTCCCACCTCCTATATAAAACTAACAATTTGTCGGCCTTTATAGTCTAGTGAAGAGTGAGCTAGAGTATCAACACAGCGGTCCCTGGTTCGAATCCGGGTTCGGGCATGGTTGTTTTCACTTTCTTTGCTCTTTCCTACATTTAAGAATTATGGAAAACTAAAAACCTACAACTAAATAGTGGGAAATGTTGAATTAAAGGACAGGAACAACTAAGAGCTGAAAATGCATGCCGAGGTTAAAACATAACACACACTGGCCTCGGTTAAAAGCGATTGAAAGCATTGTCTTTCACGGTTTTTTCGCCTAATCTATAATTCACGTATGGTTCCAATCAATTCCTCTAAATAAATCTATCTCTTTTCTTTCAGGTCAAAGACCAAACCTTGTTTGTATAAGGTGCATGCCTTGGTTCTTTGATCTTTAAAAAAAAAAAAAAAGTTTAGCAGTGAGGGGACTGCCGACCGAAGCGAAAACCTATATATAAAAAATTAGTATTCCCTGGAAGACTTCGTCCTGCCACGGACCGCTTTACTGCTTTATAAAAACTTTCACGCTAATCAGAAAAATTTTTTATATTTTCACTCTCAGACTTTAATTATATCTTTCAAAATATTTTTATTCAGATAGCATTTTTATTTTATAATTACACCAAACTATATTATTACATTTAAGTTGAATATTGCTGATATAAAAACAAAATACTAAAATACAGGGAGTACTATTGATTGAAAAATAATAATCATATAATAATAAAAATTTTCTATTTTTTTTTATATGATATTTTGTTTGATTCGTCTTGAAGTCTCTTTTAATGCCTGCATTTGAGATCTTGCTACAAGGAAAACAGAAAACATAGCAAGCAGTTTATTTTCTGCCTCCGATTCAGTTTATCCGTGCATCCGGTTCATCATTAATGCACATCATTGGCGTCGGAAGCGGGGGGGAAAGGGGGGCAGTTGCCCCGCACTATTTTAGCTAGATAAACAATTTAAAAGGAAAAGTTATTAAAAATATCAGTTTTTTTTACAACGATAATATTTTTGTATTATATATTTTCCGCTTCTTTCTCTCTTCTTCATATTTCATGTGAAGAAATTTTGGTGAACTTTTTTTGCACCACCATTTGTACTGCCCCCCCATTTGTACTGCCCCCCCAGATGAAATTCGCTTCCGACGCGCTTGATGCACATTATTTTCGTCTTTTATCATTTCATTTTATTTTAAACTATGGGTTTTAGTATAAAAAACAAAATTAAACATAAACAAAAATAGAAATTAAACTTATTATAATTAATATACACTTTAAATACGTATACATAGAATTTGTGTTTACATAAATTTCATTGAATTTCATTTACACTATTTTCACTGTTGCGTCATTAATCATTGCATTATATTCTAAAAAAGATACTATAGGCTTATGGTAGCTGAAATAAGAAACCAAAAATTTTTGGACGATGCAGTCCGAGTCATGATAAAATTTTTATTAGGTAGCTTTGACAACTAATTTTTTTTTTGTCCGAGTTGGGACGCGAACCCAGATCTCCGAAATCTAACACATTGCATGTCACATTATATGAAAACTTTTATATGGAAAAATTCGAAGTCTTTTCTATTATTCTTGTATAAAAAAATTTACAAAAAAGTTCCAAAAAAATTTTTAAATGAGCAGAAAAATTAGTAAAATAATGTAGATTTTAAATAAAATATACAAAAAAAAATTTTTTTTTGATCCGAGCTGTGTCGTGAACCCGCGCTCCCGAAAGCTTACTTTCATTTGTAATCATGCAAAATAAGCTGAAATTTGCTTACAGCTGAGGTGGACGAGAAAGTAAGATGCCAGACTGCCAGATGAGAGGACGTTGGTTCAAATCTGGAAATTATCAAAAGTTTTTTTATTTCATGTTGATATTTATATTGCTTTTCTTTCTAATGTACATTCTCAAGAAGGGCTTCTAGCAGGCTTCTTTAGAGTCGCGAGAGAGGAAGGCCTAGAAAATTTTCTCGTTTCATATAAAAAAGCTTATGGGCTTGGAAACGAGCACGGAAGGGCTAAGAAATCCATATAATGGCCTGCTAGAAGCGCTTCAAAGACCTGCTTTTGCCCAATGGGACAAAGCAAATCTACTACAACGATGAACAGAAAAGAGCAGTATCACATCGGTTGCGCAACGTTGGAGGGGATGAACGGAATTGGCTGCGGAAAATAAACAGCACTTTGCTTGCTTATTTTTTGTTTGCAATTGATGTGTGAACACTCATCAAATCGCCATCAGATCCATTCAAATTTTGTTGGTCAAATTATTTGTCAAAGCATTTGATGATAGATTTGGTGAGCGATTTGAAGTGTGAACAGCCCTATTGATGACGAGAGCTACTCGCAAAATGACGATGACGATGACGCAAACCAAAGATTTACCCTCTACCAAAATCGTTCAACGCGCCTAAAGAAGTTTTCACTTAAAAAAAAAAAATAAAAGTGCAATATCTCCAGTTGTAGAAAGTGTAGAAAAAAAACAAATCAACTTATTTTTTATGAATTTGAAAACAAAAAAGTACAATTTAAAAATTTCATCATGATTAAAAGTGCAACATCTCGATTTGTAAAAAGTATTAGAAAAAAATTAACAGCCCAATAAACGATTTTGAACTATCAAACAACTAGAATTTGTATTTAAAATCAAGTATGATTTAAACTATCACATATTTAGAATTTGACTTTAAATCATAGATAATCAACATAACAAATAACAAGGTCATATAGAAAACTTTCAATTGTAATCAGATGGTAGAGCCAGACCAAAAAAACACTGGAATAGCCTGAAGATTTTTCAGAAAATCTAAAAACAACTTCAGTAATCATGCTTTATTAGTGGTGAATTCCGACAGACTGTTGAACTCCATAATAATAACAAAAGCATAAAACTAAAATAAAGCAAAAATATAACAACAACAGGAAATATAAATGGCAGAAAAACTGAGAAATTGACACTGAAAACTCATCGCCTCTGTGGTGTAGTGTGCTAATGCGCTTGCACGGCGATCACGGCCCGGGTTCGATTAACGCCGGCATCACAAAGATTTCTGATAAAACCTGTAGCAGGACCGAAATTGCAATAAAATCAGCTAGTAACTCGAGAAACAATTTGTGTCCGTACCAAACTACTCAGGCACAAAAGTCCAGAGTATCGGACTCAATTTTATTTTAAAAAGCTACGAGTAGTAACGATTGATATTAAGCCGAATGCAAACGAGCTTTAGCAAACAGGATCGAGAAAAAATGTATATATTGTGTCAATAAGTAGCTGATATTTATCGAAACTGGCCTGAGTCTTAACTATAATGTACCCGAAACATACCCAACAAGTACCTTGAAAGTGCCCGAATCGGTCTTCGTTCGTACATTGTGCCTGCCCAAGGTGTTCCAGAAATAGCACTTCTTTCGGTGCAGAGGTCGGACATTTACCGACACGGGAACCGGACATATATCAGATACTTTATTGACACAAAATATGAAATTGTTTCTCGGGTAATGTTTTCCTTTTCATATTAAAATGTTGTTGTTGTTGTTGTTTCTTTCGAAAAACTCGTTAGAACAATTAATTGTTCTAACCTGACCTAAAGTTCAGTAGGCAATTTTAACAATCAAACAGCTAGAATTTGTATTTATATATTTGTATAAAATCAAGCATGATTTAAACCAGTGTCGGGCAGCTTTGCACACCTATACTTTCTCATCTTGAAGATGTATTAATGAGCGCTTTAAAGCTCACACTAAAAAACAAAGTAGCGCTAAAGCGCTTTTTGCAGAAATCTTACTGGGCGTTATGGAATACTTTTGCTCGGATTTGTATTGCGAAATTAAATAAATAAGTAGTGAACGGAATGTAAAAATAAAAAACACCGACAGACGGATAATGTGAAATACAGATAAACAAAAATATGTTTTCTTATTGTACTTATGTTGCTTATTGTGTTTGCCAAGGCCAAACTGACAGCGTTAGATGCTTTAATATTACGTACTTGGAAGTGATCACAATATGATATGATATGTGGACATGCCGCTTTGAAAAAGTTAATTCATTTTTCCAGCGCATGCTTCACAGTTACCTTATATTGGCCATGCAATGTATCTTAATGCCTTGCAATGCAAGCTTTTTTAATTTTACCTCTTTGATGCCGCGCCATGTAGGGATGCAAAATTGTTCTTAAAAACATCGATGTTTCAAAACATCGATGTTCACTTGACAATAATCGATGTTTAAAAACATCGTTAATAAGGCCGATATATCGATGTTTTCATTTTTGTATTGGGCCTAAAATTGGATTCTAAAAATATAAGTATTATTTTTATAGATTACATATTTTTTGTATGCACTCTATTATAAAATATGAAAGAAAGAATAATTACATACAATGTATGTACGTAGAAAAATTTACAAAAACAAAATTTGAAAAAAAGGAATCGACAAAATTTCTGTATTTTGTGTGAAAAATTTCTTTTTTTGTCATTTTTCTTTCGAAATCAAAAAAACGGGTTTTTTTTTTGTTCATACAAAACAAAGTTTTTTTATTTACGAAGTTTATTATTATTGTTTTTTTTTTCTAAATTTTGTGAGAAAAAATCTCATATTCGTTTTGTAAACTTTTTTGTGTCCGTTTTTTGAATTAAGGATTTTTTTTTTTCATATTTGCCGACCTCAAAATTAGGCTTTATAGCAAAAATGAGCATCGATGGCGTCAAACGATGTTTTTCGGTGTTAAACTTCGATAGTTTTGTTTCAATACTTATCCTTACTTTATAGCACGGGCTATCTGCTGGCATCACTTAATTGCACCAGCAAGATGGTGTCTTATACCTATAGACCACCTACCAAAATAAAATCTATATCAAATAGAAAACATATTTTCCCATTTCATAAATTTAAAACATTTATTTGTTGGAGTTTATCAATTTGGAAATTGAATTAAGGAAAATAAGCTTAGATAACCTCGTCACTAGAAGCCTGTTTCTTTCTTAAGTGATGGTTGCTCCAGCTTCCGAGAACAAGTGTTCGCTGGGTACAAATATAGCATTCCAATCTTCGCAGGTTTTGAAAATAGAGATTTCATGTCATCCCAAATTTCGATCACATCTTTTTTTATTGGGGTAATAGGAGACTACAGGTACATCTGCATTTTCGTTTTGCTTACATTTGCTATTGAATATGCATCAGAATATTTATTTTTTGTGTTATTGTCTGTTAGCTTTTTGTGGTATTTCCAGATGTCATATTGTGTCAATCAACTAAAAATGTGCAAACGATATCGATGTTTTTCCTTTTCAGACCGATGTATCGACGATGTATCGCTCATAAGAACATAGATGTTGACATCGATATTTATGAACGATATATCGTCGATGACGATACTATCGATGCATCGTTTGCATCCCTAGCGCCATGCCGTTATTTTCTAAAAATAAAAAATTTTCTCATACATCCCAGTGGGCAAGCAGGTCTTTGAAGCGCTTCTAGCAGGCCATCATATGGATTTCTTAGCCCTTCCGTGCTCGTTTCCAAGCCCATAAGCTTTTTTATATGAAACGAGAAAATTTTCTAGGCCTTCCGCTCTCGCGACTCTAAAGAAGCCTGCTGGAAGCCCTTCTTTAGAATGTACATTAGAAAGAAAAGCAATATAAATAAACTGGAAATAAAAAGACTTTTGACAAATTCCAGATTTGAACCAGCGTCCTCTCAGCTGGCGGTTTGGCATCTTACCCAATCGTCCACCTCAGTTGTTAATAAACTTCAGCTTATTTTGTATCATTACAAATGAAAGTAAGTTTTCGGGAGCGCGGGTTCACAACCCAGCTCGGCCCAAAAAAAAAATTTTTTTGTATTTTTTTAAAATCTACATTTTTTTACATATTTTTCTGTCCATTTAAAAATTTTTTTGGAATTTTTTTGTAAATTTCTTCATACAAAAATAATAGAAAAGACTTAGAATTTTTCCATATAAAAGTTTTCATATAATGTGATGTGCAATGTGTTAGATTTCGGAGACCTGGGTTCGCGTCCCAACGCGGACAAAAAAAAATAATTTTTTTTTGTTTTTTCTTAAAGATTTTATTTTTTTAATTGATCTAATCAGATATAATTTTTTAAAAATTTTTAAAAATTTTTTTTTACATAAAATAACAGGAAAAGACTCCAAACCTTCAAAAGGTAGGCCTTACAGAAGCACTCATCAATGCAGCGATCATGGAAGGTATATTGACGCCAATAAGAGCACTACTAGCATGCATTCTTTTGCGTATCGCTAGCTAAAATGCCCACTGGGATACTTCCAAAAATTTTGCATACATAAAATTTTACACAGTGTAGTCATACGTTATATCTGTGTTGAGAAGCAATAACAGCTTAAGTCTTATTTTAAAGTTTCCAGAAATCTTGCTTCAAAGTTTTCAATAGCCATATAAGTTATATGAAAGGGTATTTTCTTTTTGCGTCATATCTTTGGCTAAGGTCATGCTATAAGTTCTAGATTTTGTGTGTTCATAATGATTTATACGTGGAACACAACTAAATTAATAACTCAGTTCTGTCTTAAATCAACTTAAGCTATTATTGCTTATCGACGCAGATATAATATAATATATTCAAGAAACACGCAAGCGCAGATTTTATCTGCTTGACACTCGCTTGAACACTGAAGCTTTGATCGTTCTGTAAGTGAGATGAATACATATTTTCCATGCACAAACACAATCTCAAGTGTGTTTGCTTGTGTGTTTGCAAGTGTGAAAGCTGCCCGACACTGATTTAAACTATCAAACATTTTGAATTTGTATTTAAATCATCGAAAATCAACAAAAATATTATCTATTTTTTTTCATTAACTACATTAAAATAATTATCATATAAAACTTTCATCTATACAAAATTAAGAAAAAAAGTGCAATATCTCCAGTTGTAGAAAGTATAAAAAAGGAAATGAACTTGTTTATTTTTAACTAGTTTAGCTTAATTATCATATAATTATTTTATTCAGATTGGCCATGGTCCTTCATCCGACTCCACACAATATTGAATGAAGTTTATTAATTAAATAAATTTTTACTTTATTACATGGGTTTGTTTCGATTTTACATAAATCTGAAGAATGAAAGAAAATAACAGAAAACTATTGACTGTCATCACAATAACTCGTAGAGTCACTCGACACAAAGTCAGATAAATTGAGATCAGAAATTAAATCAACTTTGTCATCAAATGTATCATGATCTTCAATAAACTAAATGCACTGGTTTCATTATCATTTTTCCTCTTTTTTTTAATATTTTTCTACAAAAAATGTGTGATATTTTTTGTCGGCCTTTTTAGTCTAATGAAGAGTGCGCTAGACTATCAACTCAGAGGTTTCCGGTTCGAATCCGGGCGTGGTTCTTTTCTCTTTATTTGTTCTTTAATATATTTAAAAATTATTGAAATCCAAAAAATTCACAACTTAATTGTTGAAAATGTGGAATTATAGGGCATGAATAACTGAGAGCTAGAATTGCTTGCCGAGGTTAAGACATAGCACTAGCCTCGGCTATAAGCAATTCTAATTGTTTTTCACGTTTGTTCCACCTAATCTATAATACACGTATGGTTCCAATCAATTCTTCCTCTAATAATCTATCCCTTTCCTTTCAGGTCAGAGACCAAACGTTGTTTGTATAGGGCGCATGCCTTGGTTCTGTGATCTTCTATTAAAAAAAAAAAAAGAGAAAATATAAAAGTATCTGATGAAAGCAGTAACTCATGGAATAATATATCTATGATTTTAGTTAATTTTTCGAAACTATTTATGATTAGCTTCTAAAGCAATACAATTAATATTTTTACATAATTAAGCCTACAACCATCACTACAATTCTTACTCACGGGGATCTTAATGGTTGGAAATGACAGGGCAAAATTAGGGAGAGTAAATTGTAACCAAACTTATAAATTCTAGTGAATCTTGTAGTCAAAACCCTAACAAACAATTTAAGAATTACAACGATGAAACCAGATGCGTATAACTCAAACAATATTCGCCCGAGCTGAAAACGGCTTTTTCGACATCACCTAGCAAGAAGAAGATGCATAAATATTAAAAAAAAAAATAAAATTTTTACGATATTAGAAATTTCAAGTCTCTATGTATTATTGTCTTTGCACAATAAAGCCTTAAATTGAGCTCTTTTTCAGTTTTATATGTGGAATTTCACCATTTCATGTATTTTTTGGTACACAATTGGTGCTCATTTTCGTCAAAACATGCTTTAGATAAGTTGTCATAAAATAAATTGAAAGTAGTTTGAGACCAAATTTTGGGAATATGTTAAGAAAGGCATATTTTAAGACATACTGCAAAATAAAAATATACAAAAATGTTTTTATTTCGTAATTGTGCTTGAAACTTTATGAAAAATTTGTTATTTTCGTAATGCTCGTTTTTTTTTTTTTTAGATTCCCAAATTTTAAAAATGTGTTGGAAAAGAGTTTTTTAAGACACACTTAAAAATAAAAAATAAAAAAAACAAAAATGTTCTTTTTTGTTTGATTGAGTTTGAAATTTTATGAAATATTTGCTATTTTTTCCAAACATTTTCGTCAAAAAATACTCCAACATGTCATAAAATACTTTTTTTTTTACTTTCAGCTTCTCAAATTTTGAAAATGTGTTGAAAACGAGTTTTTTAAAACAAACTTTAAAATAAAAAAAAACAACAAAAATGCGCTTTTTGTTTGATTAAGTTTGAAAACTTATCAAAAATTTGTTCTTTTTTCATATAAATTTGCGCATTTTAGTCAAAGCATGCTTTAGAATAATTGTCATATAATCCTTATTGTAGTGTAGTCTTGAAACAAGTTTTGGAGGTGTGTTATGAAAGCCATACTTTAAGACATACTTAAAAAAAAAAAAAAGCAAAAATATGTTTATTCTCTAATTGTATATAGAAATTTAGGTTTTTTTTTTTTATTTCAATTTATGAGAGTGGTACATAAAAAATTTTTTTATTTAAATTTTTAAAGTTATTTTTTCTTAGCAAGAACTTGTTAAATATAATTTTGTATAAGTTTCGTATATGAATATTACTAAAGTTTTTTGGATTTTGGAAAATATTCAGTATAAAACTATGAAAACTGAAATTTCGTAAAACTTTCAAGGCAGTATATAAAGACCATTACTACCACACATGGATAGATATCAAATAATACTTTAAGATTCACAAAATTAAAACTTTTAACATTAAATTTGCATACTTACTATTACAAATTTATGACTTTTGTTCCATACCTATTTTTGTCCACCTGGTCACACTATACGACGCACCTTTGTTTTTTTTCATCAATATCTCTTTTAGATTTAACTCAAAACTAGAGAGAATTTTTCATGATTTTTGTAATATATGGTTAAATTATATGAAAATATACTGTCTGACCAGAATCATGTCGTTGTCGTGTCGGTGAGAGAGAATCGCTAAGAGTTGGCCCAGAATTGTAGCGTTGGCTTTGTCGTTTTGCTTTTATTCAATCTACCATTGTTGATTTTCTTGAACTTCCTTCAGTGTTCTCATCTTACTCCGATTGAACTAATAATTACTCCACTTCCATTATTACACTACTTTTTGCAATACTCTTCATATAAATTTACTGCATTTTCAACTGAAGGCTACTCCTATCATTATAAGAGCAAGTAGGAACACTGTTTACTCGCTTCATTGGTTGACAGATTCTTCAAATTTTGTTAAAATATGGCAACATTTTTAGAGTGAAGCTGAGAGAGCTATCAAATAAACGACAAAGTCAAAATAGAAATAGAAACATTTCTATCTTGGCGTTTTCGTTGTCGTATTCTGCCGCAATGTTCTCCCATAAGGTTTGCATTGTCTCTGCCAGCGCTCTGCCTGCCGACACGACAACGACATGATTTTGGTCAGACAGATATTCAGTACCTACATTTTGCTGCTATTATACTAATATTTAAAGACTGCCAAGACCCGAAAACAACAGGTTGGAAGAAAAGTATTGAAATCGACACCTTTTAAGCAGTAAAAGAATCAAAATTTTTACGCCATTTTAACATATAACGAAAGCGGAATGAAAACTGGATAGAGCTTTGAAGAATATTTTCACAAAGTAAAAGAAATCAATGAGCATACTAAAAAATTGTAAAATTAGTTTTCAAAATGTCATTAACAGAACTAGAACGTCCAAAACTAATTTGCGAATTTTGCAAAAATAATCCAAACAAGAAAATGAGTGAAGTCGTAAAACATTTTATTTCACTTAATTTTAAGAAGTCGACTATATATTAAATTATTCAACTATTTTATAGTAAAGCCAGTTGAACGTAAAAAAGGAAGTGGGAAAACATGCAATTTAAGCAGTAGCAAAGTTCGTTCTAAACTAAAAGCAAAAACTGTGGTCGCACAGCAAAATCTTAAAGGTACTTAGCTAGAAAGGATTAAGTGGACGATCATAACATTCAATAGAATATCTGCAAAACACAGCCATCAAGAAATATGCGAAAAAGTCGTTCCTGACTTCAAAGATAAACAAAAAACAACAGTCAAAACCTCGCTCAGGTTGCTTTCCCAGAATTCGTTTTCTGCTAATTAAAAAGTACTTTGCGTTATTAATGACGTTAAATATTTTGCTTTTAATGGTAACGAATGGACCCCAATGTTTTATTTTAAGCTTCCTGGAACAGATGTTGATGAAAGTGTGAAAAATACTCGCAAAACAAAATTCCTCAAAAAGGTGTTATTGTGGTTGGCACTTAGTGCACGTGGCCGGTGTTCATGTACCCTAATCCTACTAACACGGGTACCCGAAACGACTTTAAAGTCAAATATCTTTCAACCCAAAAAATGTACAACCTTGAGGTTCCATGACATCTTATAAATAGTCGTTTTCTATTGTTTTTTCGCATTTTTAGCATTCTAGAATTTTTGTTGGTTGTAGAGCCGATCCAAAGTTGAATATTCCTTACCCTCCTAATAAGGGTACCCGGGTACCCGTAAATTTCTTCACACATTTTGTATAAAGAATGTGATACAAAAGTAATTTTGGGTTTCTTTTAAGTCTGCTTTTTTATTCTATTATTGATTATTTATGAATTGAAGTTGTTTTAATACAAACTTTGTAGTATAATCTGGATATAAATAAATAAATAAATAAATAAACTGGCCATTTCAGCCCTTGGAAGGACTTTGACCTGGCTTCTATTGATCAATTGTGTTGTGCGTGTTATTAAATGTTTGATCACAAATGACCGAGAACTGGACCTACGTGTTTTATGCCGACTCCGAACGGCTTATATTCTCAAGAAGCTTTACATGGCAATTTTTACTCTCTGAGGTTTGCCATTGTCTGCAGAGAGGTGACGACCGAACAGAAAAATTAATTCAATTGAAAAAACTTTTCTGTCTGAGCTGGAATTGAACCCGGGCTACCGCGGTTCTTTAGCTTAGGGGCCACGCACTCTACCCACTAGGCTACGGTCGCCATCTGGATATATAAAAAGCAAAACACTCTCTTTGTCTGTTTGTGTGATGTCTATAGACTCCAAAACTACTGGGTTGATCGAGCTGAAATTTGGACAGTCTATTTGTTTCAAGTACGAGCTGGTTTAGGAAATTCTGCCACACCCACCTTTTACCGCCCACAAATCATTAAAAATGCTACATTTCAGACAGTTTGGGTCGTATTAGACTAAAATTTGGAAATTTAGTTCGTTTGGTTACTGTCGGCAATTGTATTCAAAACAGACTAACAGTTATTGCACGATTTGGGATTAACAGCCACGCAAACGAGCCTTTGATGGCAACCGACCAGTTTTCTCTCAGTTGAACGGGATGGAATTGCAGCGGATCATAAGTTCAAAAGCAGCCAGGACGTTGGTGTATCGGGTTGTTCGATTATGAGTGGCCCTTGCATATGGGTTTCATGTTTTACGTCGCCCACTCAAATCCAAATGATGCCAAAAAGCCTCAACGAGAGATTCTTTTTTTTTCCCATTTGGATGAATGTTAGAATAGACACAAAAATGCAACCAACGCAGCCACGTCGATCATGTTGTAAAAAACGTTTGGTGCTATATTTGGTGGTATGAACACACCTGGTTCATTACGTATAATCAGCGTTTGTATTTGTTGCATAAAACATTAACGTCCCCTTTTCCATTTATTGCTGGCACTCTTCGTGAGTAATTCATAATTGACAAAAAGAAATCGCTTTTCTTCTTCCTTACCTTTATCGTCTGTTAGGTGTGGTCGTAGCTCTCTTGGATGTAAGTTTTATTTTGTCACAGGGTAGCGACGAGTCTGATTCCTCTAACTCGTTGCTGATTGTCCAACATAACTTACGCGGATATATTTAGATAACCTTTTCGGCATGATAAATTGTGCAAAGAACTCGATGATGGTACATTTTTTCTGGTTATGGGGGCTTGAGTGGCGTTTGATGGCTCGGTAGCATTTTGTGTAGCAATATACGATAGCGCTGCGCTAGAAGACTTGCCTTAAGAAACTTTTATTTCGATAAAAGATGCATTTCGTTTGCGCAACATCGAAAAAATTTTATAAAATCAAACCAAAGTTAATCAAATTAACGACCCGAAACCTAAACACGAACTAACAATGCGATGAAACGACGAGGTCACACACAATTTAACATTCACAAACACACATACACAGCCGATCATTGTCCTCATATCACGCTAGATCTAAACAGAATGTTATCTATCTAAACAGATATGTTTTACATGATTTTCATCTATGATTTTCAGTGTTCCCATACAAATTACACACGGTTACCCGGGTACCCTTATTAGGAGTCAACGTATGTAATTTTTATTAGGACGGTAAGGGTTAAAGGCGGTCTGGCGGCAATCGTTAATGTATACATTAACAAATGTTTTCCAGATTTGAAGCGTTTCATTGAGAAATATAATGCAAATGATACAATTGTGTTTTGGCCTGATTTATCGTCATCTCATTACGCAAATTACCAATTGCCCCGAAAAAGATGAACACCCCTAACCAGTGTTTGGACTTTACTGGAAATGTAGTAGATTTACTGTACTTTTTAGCAAAATTGAATGTTCTACTGCGTCACTGCATGTTTTCCAAATCTACTGCGATTTATTCGTCACAAACAACCCTGCAGTGTAATCAACTAGATTTATACCAGTCAACAACTAGTTGGAAAAATCCAACAACTAGTTCGATTTATGTCCTATTCTCATAGAACCGATATTTTTTACGTGGTGATGTCATTGGAAAAGACAATTGTCTTACTATAGATAAGGTTTTAACTAGTTAACAACTCATTTTTTATGTAAAGTAAAATTCTAGTTGGGTTGTGACTAGTTTTTAACCAATATAGTAATTATCGAATTAAAACTAGTTCATAGGTTCATATTTTTTCAATAGTTCATAGGTTCAAAGAACATATATTTTTACAACAAAATATTAGCTAAAGGCAAAAGTTAAAGCTATTTGATGAAATACCATGTTTATGGTATATATATACTATGTTCTAATCTACTACAAAGTTGCAATAAAAACATTTAAAAATGAGAGTATATGTCGCATTAATATAATTCAAGATAGTTTATCAACTACATGTTTTTAAATTAGTTTTTATATGTTTTAATTTGTTTATTATTAGTTTGTTCCAATGGGGTACCCAGCTCCAACTGGTTTTGGAACTGGTTGATTTTGATAATATGTAGTATAGTTTGATTTTGGCTAGTTTTACAACTGGTTTAATGTGACTTGACAAAAACTAGTTGGGTTTAAACTACTTTTGCAACTAGTAAATCGTGACAAAATATAAACTAGTTTGTTTAGACTAGTGTAAATACTACTCATGTTTTAATGCTGACTAGTCTTACACTGCAGGGCTTACACTGCAGGGAATTTCATGGTTATTTTTGTGATATTTTTGGAATATGGGAGGGAGAGTTGTTTAAAGTGGAATTTGAACTTTTCTCCGATATTTTTCACAGGCATCTCCAATGTTTTGACATTAACAGTGTAGCTTCGATGCACCATCACTTTTCATGTGGACTTGGAGAGAAAATACGCGTTGCTTCTATTCGTGCTAAACATAGTGAAGAAAATTCAGAAAAAGTTTTCTCCTCATTTTTGGCAGTGATCATTTTGTCAGTATTTTTTGTTGGTTTTTTGTTTATCTTTATGATTTCAAAGTGATTTCTGCTGAAAATCAATGAAAAATAAATTTCTTTAAATAGATAAAAATTTATAAGTTGGAATTTTCACTTCAATTACTTTGCGCTTTCTGTGTTTTTTTTTAATATATGATAGAGTCCCACATTAGAAGGCCACAATTTTTGGAGCTGATTTTAAGCCTTTCAGATTTTTAGAAAAACACAATTAAATATTCCAATGAAACTAAAAACTCTATTTAGCAATGATATATTTGGTACTCAAAAATATTCTCATTGTTAAAAATTATGATGAAAAAAAAAAAAATGGTCCCACTATAGACAACTCTCTAAAGCATTGATGTTGATTATAAAAATGTTGTTTCAGTGGCCCATTACATATGTATACTGTGGTCTTAGCGTTAAAACAGAAGAAATTAAACTGTCAGATAAAGCTGTCATTGCAATAAAAATAATTATTTTAAAGTTTGACATAAGTTTTTGCGACTTTTTAAAGACCGTGTAATAAGAATAAGATAGGAAATATGTTTCTGCAACATGCAAATATATGGTATATAGTTAAGTATATATTTGTGAGTATATTATGTTATTAGCAGGGCTCGGATTTTGAAAAATGAAAAATTACCTAACAACTGCAGAAAATGACCTAAAAACTGGCGAGAATGACCTAAAAAACGCAAAAAATTACATAAAAAATTAACTAAAAAATAAAGCTTTAAGAATAATGTATTTTTTTGCACTTAAAATGTATTTTATATAATTTTTATACATAGCTTTACAGTTTACTACAGGATACAATTTTTAAGTTATTAAAATTTAACGAACGTCGATTGTCTGGCAAAATGTGTTTGTAAACAGAGACACTTCTTTCTACTTCTGCACTGACGAGAGGAGCATATTTAAAAGACGATATGTCATCTGATGTAAGTCCCTCTTCTAATTTCACTGCATTAAAATTTTTACCCAAAATACTTCAGCAATAGAGCATAAAAATAGAGTTAATAAAAACTAGCATATTCTGAGTCTTTATCTAACACTTGTTTCATCTTTTTACATATCCTTTCATCAGTTTCACCACACGCAGAGCTTGTTTTTCATCGCGGTCTATAAACAAAGCTACTCCTCCTTCGAGAGGTAATGTTTTTGATTGAAGAGACTTTATTGTTAAAAGAATTTGTTTAAAAATTGGCATTTTCACATTTTTTAGTACGAAAAAAAAACGTGAAAAAATTATTTTAAATTTACACTAAAATTACCTAAAAAACCGAAAAATGCTCTAAAAATGAAAAATGTCAGAAAATGACAACAAAATAACTTAAAAATCGCTCAAAATTACCTAAAATGACCAAAAAATGCCATTAAACTAATAAAAATTACCTGCAAACTAAAAATTCATTAAAAACTTTTCATATTTGGAATTTTGGAAACATAAATGGACGTTCTGAATAACCAGGAAATGTCTTCGAAGCAGCAGAAAGATGACATGACATCAAAATCCTTGCCCTGGTTATTAGTTTAAAATGTAAATACATACATAAGTAGTAAATGTACGTACGTAATTGCAAATAAAAACAAAACAAAAAACTACTGCGAAAAAATTCGTTTTCCTGCGATTTTTTTCAAAATTTACTGCGATTTACGAATTTTCATGTCAGAACCCTGCCCCTAACTTTCCACAACTTCAACCAATCGACACTCTTTAGGCCAACTTGAAAAGACACTTTTATGGAAAAGGTTTTAAGCCCAAAAGCATCGAAGCTTTAAACTTAAATATCAGGAGAGAACTATCGAAAACTTATACAATGGAAATTCTGAAGGAAATATATAAAGTACCGTTAAATATCAGGAAGGCGAACAGAAATGGCTATATTTTTTTTTAAAATAATTGTTTTAACATATGTTTTGAACCAGAGGTGTCGTGGCAGGGAGCTAAATTCCACATTCTCAAAAAAAAAATAATTAGAACTTCGATGGCGACGAAATAAATTAAAAACAACAATACACACTGTGCACACTGAGCTAATAGGGCAGTTCACGATATTGTTGCATCATTGCAAATGCAAAATAAACAGCTTTTAGTAGAGTAGCTATGACAGTTCTAATCCAAAAACGCGTGTATTTCCTTATGGGCCTCCAAATTCACAAAATTGTGGCAAACTGCGCAGTCGGCAAGTTGCTTATCAATGTTGTCCCATGTAAACGTGTTGTTGTTGTTGCTATAAATCAAAACCGCTTTAAGTTTAACATAATGAAACAGTGAAGAAGTAAAATATTTTTTATTATTTTCTATGCTTGTTTAATATAATATGTTTATGAATTTAAGTACCCACAAAAATTTCAAGTTAAAGATGATAAGTCCAAGCTTCATAGTAAGCGTAATAAGCGTGCCAAAAAACCACAAGTTTAAGATAAGGAAACAGTGTAGAAGTCTAATATTTTTTCTATGCTTGTTTAATATAATATGTTTATGAATTTAAGTCGCTACAAATTTCAAGTTAAAGATGATAAGCCCAAGCTTCATAGCAAACATTATAAACAAGACAAAAACTACATGTTCATGATAAGGGTGCAGTGTAGTTGTTAAGCATTTCAATAAATTTAATATGAGTAACCATGACCATACTCAACTATGCTGATATAAGTAAAACAAAACGAGTTGATTTATATATGAATCATTGTTGTTCTTTTATTGATTTGTTATATTTAAAGTTAAATAATTACATGTATAAAAGCAATAATTACTTACATAAAAAGTTATTGATTTAACCATTCAGCTTCGAGTATAGTTTTGCTCTATCTTCTTCTTCTGTTTCTGCATCTTTTTACTCCTTTACCTTTTATATTTAAATTATTCTTATGATTTCATGTGCTAGTAGAAACTTTATTATCCTTAAAAGAGTTATCTGAATATTTTTTAAGTTTTTAATATTGTATTATTATTAGTCGATTGAAGTATTTTTTTAAATGGGTTCGTTATTGGTTTAAAAGTCTTTTCTAATAGCTTATCATTTGCAACTACTCCGAGCTGAAGGCTTTTATACTTCTTTTTCAAAATATTTCGAGTCTTAATAAGATTTTTAACTAAATTTTCATCCATTTTGATAACCAAAACAGAAAAAGGTAAACAGACCAGAGTAATAAATTTAGTATAAATCAGTCTTAGCTGATAGTAATACACCGTAGTATTGAATAGTTTGGTTGTCGGCTATTTAATATGGAAGGCCAGTTTTGCAGTTAGCTGTTTAATAGTACAGATCAGTTTAGTAAAAGTTGATATACTAATTTTAGAATAGCAATACTGATTCTTTTATAAACTTATAAATAAGTCAAATCCTTTCCTATAGCGACCATTATTAATGGGGTCATCCTTATTAATTACTAGAAAGCAGTATTTTTCTTTCCAACATATTGAACATAACTCGTGAAATGTATTAAAAGACATATCAGACCCAACATGATCATTATAAATGTGTTTAATATTCATTTCATCTTGTTTAATTATTATAATAATATTAGCATTATCACGAATCAGGTGTTTTGGGATACGTGTGTAAGTTTGACATAAGTAAAAACTATCAACGTCTTTATGACGCCCCATGCAGAAGTATGATCGTATATGATTTTGTTTCTCGCAAGCTACATCATCGAATATAAATATTGAGTTTGGTTGTGCTTCGTTTAGAGATATGATGTCATCATTATTGGAAAATGTTGAAAATTTTATCTCCTTAATAGGTTTTATTAGCCGCTCCAAGTATTTATATTTAGGCTGCTCTGCCGACTTTGAGTATAAGTAAATATTTTTAAATTTCAGTCCATTAGGACTTTCAATAAGACTTATCATTACATTAGTTTTTCCACAATTTGAAGGTCCAACAATAAGTCCGCGAATAGAGTTCGGTAGCAATGAACTGTGTCGTATTCCATTTGATGTATTTAACTTTGAATCAATATTCTTTACGGTAATCGATTTATGTTGTTTTAAGAATCACATTATGAAAACTACTAAATGATAGCATATATAAACAGGGTATTTTATGGGTGATACTGATACTGATACTGCTGCAGCTACTGATACTGATACTGCTGCAGCTACTGATACTGATACTGCTGCAGCTACTGATACTGCTACTGATACTGCTACTGCTACTGCTACTGCTACTGATACTGCTACTGATACTGATACTGATACTGATACTGATACTGATACTGATACTGATACTGATACTGATACTGATACTGATACTGATACTGATACTGATACTGATACTGATACTGATACTGATACTGATACTGATACTGATACTGATACTGATACTGATACTGATACTGATACTGATACTGATACTGATACTGATACTGATACTGATACTGATACTGATACTGATACTGATACTGATACTGATACTGATACTGATACTGATACTGATACTGATACTGATACTGATACTGATACTGATACTGATACTGATACTGATACTGATACTGATACTGATACTGATACTGATACTGATACTGATACTGATACTGATACTGATACTGATACTGATACTCATACTGCTACTGCTACTGATACTGATACTGATACTGCTACAGCTATTGATACTGATACTGTGCAATAAACATAGCCCCCTTAGCTATCGTTCCGTCCATTCATCTTGCATGCTTATCCCCAATTTGCAACAACAACAACACACTTCAGCCACCCTACTATCAACCAACTTGACAGTTATTTAATACTAAATCGGGAAAAATATGTATAGATGCTCAGTTCATTACGAATATTAAAAAATAAAGAAAACATAATTGAATTTCATGCTACTGATACTGATACTGATACTGATACTGATACTGATACTGATACTGATACTGATACTGATACTGATACTGATACTGATACTGATACTCATACTGCTACTGCTACTGATACTGATACTGATACTGCTACAGCTATTGATACTGATACTGCGCAATATTTAATAAAAATAATATATAATTTGAAAAATCAATCTATATATATCAAAAGAAAAATAAAAAGCACTGAAAATAAAAATGAAAAATTTGCCGCAAGTAAAATAAAAAGTCTGAAAATAGACAAATGAAAATTTTAAACTGCAAATAAACAAATGAAATTTAAAACTGAAAATAAGTCAAATAAAAGTAATCTAAAATGAATAGAAAGAATCGATACTAACTTTTTCTACACGTTTTTCTTATAAAGAAATAGAAGAAATTTTTTATTTTATTTTAATTTTTTATTTATGTATGTTTTAACTAAAATTATTATAAATTTGAAATTTTTGAGAATTTCAGTCCCCCATCCTAATTCATAGATAGGAGCGGGAGGACGAAGAGTGCGGTATTCTTCACCAACTCGCCGTTCAACTTTTATTACCTCAAGGCAACACTTTTTAAGTTGCTGAGGTGTGTTGTGTCCCCGCAGTTTTTCACACTCTGCCATAAGACCTTCGTACAGGTCTTCCTCCCAGCGATTCGTTTTCATAATAGCGATATATTCATCTAAAAATGCTTGTGGATTTGATTTCCACAATCTTTTTGAAATATCTTCCTCTGCCACAATATCATCCATTTCTTTAATATGCTTTATTGTGTTGAATTTTGCATGATTTGATCCGAAACTTAACGTTTCGGATGAAATTCCAGATGATCGTGTTGGCGAAACTAGATCATCATCTACGAACTCGTACGACATATACGATCTTGGAGCTGAAAATAAAAAAGAATAAAAATAAGTGTTACAATTAACAATAAAAAAATAAATAAAAAAAATAAAAAACAATACCTCTTAAATTTTGATGGACATTGATTAGTCCTGTTTTTTTTCTGTGGAGTCTTCTCATCCACTCCTCTCTTATACTTCTGCGCTCATTTGCACGGATTTGCAGATACTACCTTTGTGCCATCTTGATTTTTTAAATAAAGTGTCTTGTACGTACGTTGTTTCGTGGGCAAAAGAACAAATATTTCATAAAACTTTCGGTTTTGGGTCCGCTTATAATGTTTGCTATGAAGCTTGGGCTTATCACCTTAAACTTGAAATTTGTAGCGACTTAAATTCATAAACATATTTTATTAAACAAGCATGGGAAAAAATAGAAAATATTTTACTTCTTCACTGTTTCCTTATCTTTAACTTGTTGTTTAGGGTCCGCTTATAAGGGGCAAACAAGTAAGCAGTAAAGTGGAATGATCGATATAATGAGAGGGAGATAGAGTATAAGGGGAGCGAGAGGGAGAGAGATGGGTTACCCACAATTTTTGTTCCATCTAGTTAGCCGGCTGTCCATCTATCAATCTGTCCATCTTCCCGTCAATCAACTCAACTAAAATTTATTAAAATGCCTAACATCTACACTTATCTTAGACTTGCAGTTTTGGCTTGCTTATTATGCTTACTATGAAGTTGAAGGCTTATCACCTTAAACTTGAAATTTTTGATTTATATGTAGCAACAACATACTTCAGCCATCCTACAAATAGTTCATATGTATACATACATATACATACACATATATTCGTCCATCCGTCCGTCCATCTGCCCATATTTCATGCTTATCTATAATTTATAACAACAACAACACGCTTGTTGTTTCAGCTACTTCAGCTTATGTATACATTAGGGCGGGTCAATTTGTATGGACGAATTTTTTGGAGGTCTGGCTCAGCGAAATTCGTAAAATACATGTAATTTCAAGACTTTTTCTCCACTACAGCATATACAAATTCTGAAAAAAAGCTGTGCGGACTTTCGTAAATAGATTTTGTTCTCAATTATAAAATATGAATGTATGAATGTATGTGTATGAATCTATTTACGAAAGTCCGCACAGCTTTTTTTCAGAATTTGTATATGCTGTAGTGGAGAAAAAGTCTTGAAATTACATGTATTTTACGAATTTCGCTGAGCCAGAATTTGACCCGCCCTAGTATACATACATATAAATACATACACATATATTCGTCCGTGCGTCCATCCATCTGCCCATATTGCATGCTTATCTCCAATTTATAACAACAACAACACGCTTCAGCTATCCTACTTCAGCTAGCTTGACCAATCATACCCCCAAGCTATCCCTCCGTCCGTACATCTTGCATGCTTATCTCCAATTTGCAACAACAACAACACGCTTCAGCCACCCTACTATCGGCCACCTTGACCGATCGTAGTGTGCACCAAACAACAACAAAATACACTACTTTCGGGCAGCGACGCCGACTGCGCAGTTTGCCACAATTTTGTGAATTTGGAGGCCCATAAGGAAATACACGCGTTTTTGGATTAGAACTGTCATAGCTACTCTACTGCTTTTACAAAAACAAAAAGCATATGTTGCAAAAGCTTTTCAATGCTCTTTGTTTTTCTAAAAGCTGTTTATTTTGCATTTACAACGATGCAACAAGATCGTGAACTGCCCTAATATGTTCCTTAAAAAAACATTGCAAAAATAGCTTTTAAGCATCTGATGTGGTCAAAGTTCAACATCAAAAAACTCCCCATGACTTTGAGTTTACGCGACGGTAAAATAAACACAGCAGCAATGAACATGGTAGCTTTCGACGCGAGCAAACAACAACAATGCCATGCACATTGACAAAAAGTCAATTTTTTGAATAACAACACACACGGAAATATTGAAGTGAGCTAGCGTGTAAATTTTCACAACATGTACCTCAGAGCAGTACTCTGTTCCGCTGCGTGAAATTATCGCAACACGTTTCTGAGCAACATTTTTTCACGACAATTTAATTGTACTGCCATGGTGTAAGAAAACTAGGTGTTAGTGAGTTTTTGGCAACACCATGAAGTTCTTTGCTTCTGTCAAAAAATTGGAAGCGAAAGAGCGGAACTGTTGATAGTTGTCAAATTGTGTTATTTTTATTAAGTTTTTTCCATCTCCTGTAAAGTAACAAAAAATGAGTTAGGGCCTTTCTATATTAAGGTAGCGATATTTTAAATGTAAATATAAAAATAGTTTCTTAACAAAATCAGTTCAATTTCTCTTAAATATAATATAAAAAGGAACATAAAAATACCAATTCTTGAAATTGAATTAAAATATTAATCTGTATTTTGGTCCATAGACAGCCTCATTTCTTCAATTTCAATTTTTCTTCTTTTTAGTAAAAGTTCTTCCTGACGCAATTTTTCCATTTGCAGGTTATGTCGTTTTTTCTCTTTATTGTTTTCTTTTAAAGAAACGTTTAAGCTTTCAATTGACTTTTGCACTTTTTTTATGTTGCTTTCCATATATTTAAGATTTTTCACAAGATTCTTGGATTCTGCCAAAGTTTCTTTAATATCTCCTGATATATTGGTTATCTCTTTGGTTTGCTCTAACATAAATTTATTTAAGTTTTCATTAGATGAAGGCTGGTATCTTCTTTTTGCGGATGTTGCAGACGCTGAAGCTTTGCTTTCTGCTTGTACATCTTCAGCAAGTATTTGCAGCTCGTAAGAGTTGCCATCAACCCCTCCAAAATCCATTGTGTTTGGAACGCCTTCAACCACAACATATAATCCGCATACTCTTGGAACGGCATCGTCTACACTGGAAATCACGAATTTGTTAAAAGGGCCGCCACCAGTGGATATATCTTCAGTCTTATTATGGGCTAACTTTATCCGAATTTCTGCCTTCCAATTCATAAAAACTTTAAAATTATATTTGATAAAGCAAAAAATATTTATTTAATAATGTTTGAAATTTACTTTCTTCCACCCAGTGGCATCCTTTTGAGGTGGACCGTGACTATTTAAGTCCTTTGCCAAAGTGTTCCATAGTGCAACTGCTGCCACTCACTCACCTTTCATAAAACCTATGGCAAGGTCTTTATGATTTTCCATAAAGGATACAAATATATTATCCTGGGCAGAATTCTTATGTTTACCCCTGCATTAAAAAATTAGATATAAGCATTTTTAACAAAATTTTTTCAATATTTTATACTCACATTTCTGTACGTAGCGGTAAATTTTATCAGTATGAAAAGTAAAGCCGGTTATATTTGAATAGTTAACTTATCCATTATTAATAATCGTTGAAAAACCGATGTTGCCACAACGAAAAATAAGTTTCTGAGTTTTTCACAAAAAATCAACTTTTTTTAATAATTCACACATCTTAAACTAGTCGGTTTGAAATCACTTTAAAATCGGTGAAAGTGATTTGTGGAACACGCCATTTCACTCGATTTTAACTTCGAAAGAAAAGTGAAATTGAAACCGAAAAAGTGAAATGTGGAACACCACGTTTCGTTTTGCAACGATTTCAATGCCAAATTCGAGTGAAAGTGAAATGCAGAACCTAGCTGATAGCCTGTCAACAACAGCTGTTAGTGAAAAAAACAAAAATTGAACAAGTGTCGAAAACTAACATTACATATTATGCACCTTCCAAAAAGACACCACCATATGCATCTGCAACTTCTTTTTTCCCTTCAACATTTTTAGCATTGGTTTTGTTTTCACTTATTGACAATGGACGATTGAAAGCGCTCTCTTTTTGAGTATATTTTTTGACAGTACATGTTTTCCATTACAACTGTCAATGCTACCTGAATAATTCTGCCATAATTTGAACATACAAAAATTTTATTTCGATATGTCAAGTCATTTTTTGCGTACAAGCTGTTTGAAGTTGACGTGTCCGCGTATTTTTTGTAATGGAAAAACAGAATATCGTGTTATGATAAAACTATTTGTCTTGGAAGGTTTATCAGCAACAGAAAATTATACAAAAATTATGAAAGTGTTAAAGGAATCTGCTCCTTAGTTTCCAAAAGTGCATTAATATCAGGTGTTCATAAATATTATTATATTTAAGGCAGAAGGTATATAAGCAGCACCAGCAGCATCAACAACAATGGCACCCAGTTGTAAAATAAATCATATGCTTCAATGGCAACACTGGCACAGGCACAAATTTAACACTATGTTTGATAAGAAATTGATTACATGGCAGGATTTTCAATCAAATCCTTACCTACATGTAATAAACCGTAAGAAAAAAATGTGTACATTGATTATTTTTTTTAATTTTTTTTCGAACTGAATACTTTGAAGGATGTTTGTTCCAAAAATGTAATTCTTAAAATTGTTGTCCCTCTGAACGCGCATCCCGTGAAACAACTGGATGAATTTTTCTTATGTCTCTCAACTTAGCATATAGGTTCCTTACGTCTCTGTTTGGAACAGAGGATACCTTTTATTACCAAAAATAGTATTCTCTCAAAATAACGGCTCTTTTGAAAAAATTTAAAAATAAAAACATTGAAAAGTGAGTTAAAATTAGAGATGCGTTTGAAGAATCTATGAAAGAGTTCATGGCTTTTAAAAGGGCTACAAACATAACAGGGTTCTGTGTTCGTTTATCTGTAATAAATGCATGAATGCATATTAAAATATGAATTTTTTTATCCAATATATATTTAAAGATAATTAAGTAATTAAATATTCGTTTAAAATTTATTTATTAATATAAGAAACATTTATTTTTCTTCAAAAATATTTTTTTTTTTATTTTTAATATGTTTTATTTAATTTTCCTTGGCTCGAAAGTTGCGTCTTAGTTATTAAAAAATGATAGCAGTACTATTGTTAGCTAAAGATTTATATTTTTACATTGATTTTATATGATTTAAATACAAATTCTAAATGTTTGATAGTTTAAATCATACTTGATTGTAAATACAAATTCTAGCTGTTTGAAAGAAACAACAACAACAAAGTTTTTTCAATATGAAAAGGAAAAAATCACTAGCTGATTTATTGCAATTTCGGTCGATTTCTCAGTTTTTCTCACATTTCACATTCTCACATTTGTTGTTGTATTTTTTGCTTTACTTTAGTCCATGCTTATGTTAAAGTATGTATTTCAAGTATGATTTAAACTATCAAACATTTAGAATTTGTATTTATTTAAATCATATAAAATCAACATAATAAATAACAAGGTCATTTAGAAAAAAATTACTTGTAATATTTTTTTAAAAAAAAGATCCAAACATTTATTTTCTTCAAAAAAACGTTAGCAACTTCACAAAAGCATTGCAAACTTGTATAGCAACTACCAAGTAAACTGTGAACCTTATTTTTGTAATAGTTTTAGCATTTTTTTTTTTTAATTCAAATCAGATTAAGTTACTAAAAAAAGTTACTACAAAATGTTGTAAAAATTTAAAATGTTTTTATTTTTGCTGCTCCTAGTAATACCTTATGTAAACGCTTCTGTTTCATATAATTTTTTTTTTCTTATTTTTTTGTTCAGACAGCAAAACACATGCAAACAGCACTAGTTCCCATTTTAATGGAAGCAAAACTTGCTTTCGCAAGAAGCTTCCTGTGGCAACGGAACTTTGCGTATATATGTGTTAGTGTGTGTTTCTCTTTGACGGAAACATTGAAAAAATATAAAAAAATGCATGTAAGAAGGACACGTGACAAGGATGCATAAGAGAACAGATATTTGTTAGTGTGCGGGGGGCATGTAGCCAGGTGAGTGTGTGTGTGTGCGTATATGTGTTGGTAAACGTTGAATCTGTAAGGAATATAATGCAATTTGCTAAATTGTTAAATAAGTTTGCAATACTCCGAGCTTATGTGTGTGTATAAATCATTTCGAAAACTAGTTTGAGAAGGACAATTTTTTGTACTGTTAAAGTTGAATTATAAGATAGAATTTGTAGTAAGAGAAGAGGCAACTTTTTGAAACTGTGGCTTATTTGTATTATAAGAGAAAACAACTTTTTTTTATTTTCTCATAAGTTATATGGTTATTACTATTTTGTAAGAAACAATTTTTTCCGTCTGAATCAACTAACAACTAACGTTCACTTAGTTAGTGTTTATTTAGTGAATTTAAAGAAACGTTTTGGTGAAGTGAAATGAAGTTTGTTGGTTTTAAGGGTTTTTTGAAGCGAAGCTTTTTTTATGCCTCGTTTTGTATTTGCATACACCTTTTTCTAAGAATTGTTGTTGCTTTTTGCTTGCGTCTATTACAACAAGAGAATAAAGAATTAAAAATATTTCTTTGTAGACAATGTGAGCGGTAAGAATCGAACTCGTGACCCCTTCGATTGATATTCATATACACTACCCACTGATCCAATACCCATTGTTGCATAGGTTGATTTATTCAAAACTAAGTATTATGTAACTGCAGCAATGTTACATCAGATAACAATCTTAATATGTACATTAGAGCAGTCCTAACAAACTTTTTTTCGAATTTAAATTCATACTGCTCGGAAAAACGTGACATTGGGCGGCAAACCGAAGCTCCAGAATTTTCACGGTGATCGCCTAATGCCTAACCCTGCCTAGTTGGGCTCAAAATTGAGAATGAAGGAAAATGGGACAAAATTTCACTATTTTTAAGGTTTTGGCGATTTTTTTGGCACTAGGCATCAATTTAGTATAAAAAAAAATATTTTAATTGTAAAGTACACATAAATTACCTTTCCAAAAACCATTATAAGTTTAAAGTCGGTTGAGATTTATGGTTTCTTTAAAATATTCAAATTTACTATGACAGCAGAAACAAGCAAAAACTACTAAAATCCATTTTTGTTATTTATTTATTCAGAATGAAATACAAAAAGAATTGCAAGAAAACTTTAATAAACATATATTCCTCTTATAGAATATCATCTCATTGAGTCCCACTTTTAATTCAAAAGATCAGATTTTTTGTGTGTTGGCCAATTGTCTTTATAATATTCTCTAACCTGCAACAAATACTGTCTCTCTTCTTCGTCTTGGGTCAGCGTACGATTGTACTCGGTAATCAATTTAACCGCTCTTTCAGCGGGATCGTTAACGACATGAATACTTTCGCAAATTAGAATTCCTTTGGCAAAGTCTTCACGATCACTCCATGTTGACGGGTCGCACTTTAAAAAATCCATTTTTATTTCCAAGCGATGAAATAATCCTTTGCTGTTAGTAGTAATGAAATCACTTAAATCTCTTCTAGCGAACGATTTAAATTCTTCAATAGAAACAACATCTCTTGTGCGACAATCTGTGTAATCTTCGTCGTCAATATGCAATGCTGTCAGCATTTTCTTCTTTGTTTCCAATGGCACTTGTTGATCAAAAAATGCAAACGCTGCCGGCTCTTCTGATAAAAATGACATATGTCTTCGGAATTTGTCAACCAAAGCAGCGGAAACTTTTGGAACTGGGTAATTAACTATTTGTTTGATGAGAGTTAAGTCTTGAAATGGGGCTTCGATCGCTTTGTCACATCGAAACCAGTATTTTATATAAATGCGAACCAAAAAGATGCATATTTCACGTAAGCCATCCAGTTCTTTTTTTGCCATTTGGAACTGATTCCGAAACAGGAACATTTTAAATGAGTAAATGGCCTTTGCCATAAAGCGAGAATGAGAAATTGCTCTAGAAGTACGAAGTTTATAAACACCACTGCCTAGAAAAAGAATTGCCAGTTCCAAGAGCTCCTTGTAGTCACCACGCGGTTGCCTATCCTGTAGATGTAAACGGCAGAAAGCTATCAGCTCTTCACATTCTTCAAAACTTATACTTTTCTTAGTTATTTCATCGCTCATTCCAGACTCATACTTGGTAATATCTATATTTTTCCATTGTTTGCCAAAACGATCAAACGCCGTTACCTCAGGTGCAGATGATATAGCGAAAAAGGCTTCAAAAATCGCACGAAGCATAAGTTCGCTAACATGTCTTCGGCATGGAAACTTCAGCAACGAGTGACCAAGAAATTCTTCTAGGCGGCCTCTGCTATTGATTCTCCAGATCCATCTTTAATTATCGGTATTCCCAATAGTTTATCATTCCTATCGGAGGTGAGTACAACAGCCAATCTGCCATGTTTTCCTCTACCAGTTAATTCTGGTAAAAGTTTGGAATCCCAATGTATGACGAATGTTCGAGGTATCTATGTTATTAAAGTTAAATTTAAAACAATATACAACTGATACTACTATCTTCTATATCTATACTACATTATATTACTTGTAAATTAATTGACTAAAAATTAAGTTTTTATTACTTCGTAGTTATCCAACATATCTTTTGCTTGTCTGGCACGAAAACTTGTCCGCATACAATGAACGGATGTGCGATTTAGAACAAGTTTGCTTACATCGTGTCCCAATGCAGCCGCCGTTGCACTAATAAATCGAATCGCCCCTGGAGTTGACATATTTTCGAAATCCATACATGCGAGCATTCTGTCATCAATAAAATGATGTTTTCCACGCATTCTTTGTTCTGTATTTTCTAATTTGGGGGCGTTGGCGAGTGCGTAATCGTCATTATTTCCACTACACTTCATTGCCTCTTCGATAAAATCATTTTCTTCGCTATGGTCAAAGTCAAAATTTTCAGTGAAATGAGATGCAGATGATCGCTCTGTGAATGACAAAATTTATAATTGGAATTAAAATATGAACACAAAATCTTGAGCAGCTATTACTATCATTGTAATTCACTGCATTGAGTAATACCTGCTTCTTGCGTCAATCGCTTTTCTTTCCGATGTTCTTCACTAGCCATTCGCTTCATTTTGCGTTGCTCTTTTAATGTGAGATTCATATCAATGCCAATCATACTCCCAACAAGTCCTGGCTCACGTTGCTTAAGAAGAAACTGCCTGTCTTCCTCGACTGTAATAAGTGTAAGTGCATCTAGATGAGCTACATCGAAAAGCGTTTCCAAATCGGCCTCGAAATTTTTCACTTTTTGTTGACATGTCCTATACTTAGATTTACTATTTTTTTGCACATTTCTTAAGTCACCGTACAATTTCTTTAGTTTCTTGAAACAATTGTCTTCACTTAAAGTGGGTAGTCGAGCCTTATTCCAAAACTGAAGTACTTCATCAATTACCAAACGAGCACTTTCATTTACTTGCAATTTATTATTGCGGATATGATAGTATAACGTTTGCAGCACTTTCCGTTTCGATGGCAGCTTCGATCCTAATATGTGTTCTTCACAATTCCCCACTAAAAACACAAAAGAATCTGAAGATCGAAGATTAATTTTTGCCTGTTTTGAAGTTGAAGCCATTCCAATTAGATTTTTTTGCTTAGATTATTTATTGCACGTATAATTTGTCGGCTGTCAAGTACTGTCATAGAATTAACCCAGCAAACTAAACGAATCGTTATAATATTTAAATGTAATCAAAAGAGCGAGCATTTCTCTTGTTAACGATAATCATTTGCGATTAACCAATGATAGCCGTCTATAACTTCAGTAATTAATGGAAATAATATTAGAATTGACTTCAAATGGCGTTAACGATATTCATTACAAGTAAAGTTAATTTAATTGAGATCTCCGTCAAATTCAACTGGCTAGTGGTTTTTAAAATCTCAACCGATTTTGAACATCTTATGCTTGTTTGAAAGGTAATTGTGTGTAATTTACGATAAAATTATGTAAAAAGGCTAATTTGATGTCTTGTGCCCTAAAAATAACCTAAAACTTAAAAATAGGAAAATTTTGGCCTACTTTCCCACTATCTCAACTTTGAGTGCAACTAGGCAGGGTAAGGCATTACGCCATCAGTATGTAAATTCTGGAGACTTGGTCTGACGTCAAGTGTCACGTTTTTCCGAGCAGTATGAATAAAAATTCGAAAAAAATTTCGGCTCCATACAACTGGAGGACAGCTCTAATGTACATAAAAGGCAAGCATGCTGCTCTGTCCTTTTATCGCTCAAACTGTCCCGAAAAATGTTCAGCCTAAAAGTATGCACAACTAAATACATAAAAGTCATTGCCATTGACATAGTGCTTTTACAATATACACTGTACTCAAAAATGTTCAGCCTGAAAGTATGCAACATAATTACAGATCATGTTGATGCTATACACGCGCAGCCTGCATTGAACTGGGTGAAAGTTATAACAAGATGCCAATTGTTTGAATGTTCACAGGCACTTAAACAATGCCTTTTTGATATATTTCATTAATGAATGATAACCGACAAAAATATATCGATGATTCTATATCAATTCGACTAATTTTGAGAAAAATCTAACCTTTGTGTTTCCGATTTTTTTTAAACATTGTAGGTTAGTAGTGCTTATAAAAATAACTTAAAAAGACTTTAAAAAAAGTAATCGTTAAAATCCCAACATAAACTTTTCTGTTAGTCTTTAAAATTAACCAAAAATTTCATGCACAAAAAAAATTTCATAAAAATGCTACAAAAAAATGCACCACCAAATAGATCTATTTAAGGTCTTTAAAACACATCCATATTTTTTTTTTAATACATGCACTAATTATATTTTTAAGATTTTTATGTATTTCACACAGTGTCTATCTTTAAAAAAAGTTTTTAATTAATAAAAAAAGTACGCAGATAGAATACTTTTCAGGAGAACTATTTATCTAGAGAGTTTCAAAACTTGCAAAAATATTGATTTCAGAAACGTGGGTTGTTTGACATGGAATAACCGTTATGTACATTGTACAACTCGATTAAGGACAACTATTAGTGAATGCCCCATACAGGAACTTTGATGTTTTTTTAAAAAAAAGTCAAGTTTCAAACGTTATAATTTTTTATCCGAATTTAGGTTTTTCAATTTTTGCACGTAATAAATAGCTAATAATTATGCCATATTCACCCGTTATGTCGTTTTTTAAAACTATGCAAATTCGGATTTTTTGGGTTTTTCAGAAAAATACCCAAAATATAACAAATATAACAAAAGAATATTAACATTTATAAGTGCCATCAAGTTCGTCACATCGGTTAAAACTACAACTTGAAAAAAAAATTAAAATTTCTGACTTTGACAGAGTGTAGTAGAATTAGGAACTTAATCTTTCCAAATACTGGTAATAGAATTCGATTAAGCGATTAATTTTACTTTTCAATCAGTGTTTTTTACGGCAATTTAATACCTTAAAAAATAAACTTGTACGATTCTATAAAAAGATACATAAAAAATGGTTTTTTGCTTTGGCGCACTCGGTTTAAGAGATATTGAACTCGAAATTTCACATTTCGGTTCCTCTTAATATCCTTCTTCATATTTACTCCCTAGTGCACGTGTCAGAAATAAGATTGCAAAAAAACTCATCTTATATATCAACATGTTAAAAAATATTGAATAAAATATTTGGAACAAAATAGTTTGTTTGTTACATCAAACACGACCGACCTCCTCCCCTAAGCATTCGGCGCATAATTACGATGAATTAGGACGATCCCTAGTTAAAATTTATTTATTTTTTTCATTTCTAATTTAGAGGGTTACAAATATAAAAAAACATTTTATTGCATTAAAAGTTGTGAAACTCAAGCAACATGAACACAGACACACAATAATGGGCGTCCACAGGCGAGAAAGGGTGGGCGCTTTTCCCCCTAGGCAGTGAATTTCTTTAAATATCTTCATATTAAATCAAAAATCCGTAAGCTACAGTTAAAAAATTTTAACGGGAAAGTCAAAAAACTATCTAAGTTGTAATTGTAATTGTATGTTGCGCTTAAACTTAGGGATTTTAGAAATTTTTTAATAAAAACGTCGTTCTTATTTGTAAAAGTGTACAATTGTGTAGGAACATGTATTTTGATAAAGTGCATCAGTAATCAATCAAAAAGTCGACTTTGAATTTATTGTAACTTTCGGCTTTTTTTACTTTATATTACGATATTTTTAAATGTTAAAATATTTTGAAAAAAAATTAAAAATACTTTTTCTAAAGTATATTTATAGATAATGCTGAGCTAAACCATGCATGCATTTTTAAATAGTATATTGTACCCGTCACAGTGATAAGTTACAATACCATTTCATTTACCCTTGTTTCACAGGCACTTTTTAATACGTATCCATACATTAAAAAAATTTTGTGTGTTAATATTACTAATAACTGCGTCCATGAATTTTATTCGTAGTTTTCAGTCACGAATAGGATTCGTAGATTGGACGTAGTTTGGTACATATTACAAAAATTTTATTCGTATTCGTACAAAAACAAATGTATATTGTACGAATACATTTGTAACATTTACCAGAGCTGTAAAAGATTTGGTCAATTTGATTTTATCGACAAAAAAGTGAATCAGTGAATAACGAAATAAGAATGCATTCAATGAATGCAAAATTGATTTATAAAACAAATTTTTTATTCACATTCATTTTTAAAAAATTTATTAATTATTCATTTCAATTATTCATTTTCGTTATTCAGAATAATGAATCATTTTTTATTCATTTGAATGATATTCACAAAGAATGCTATTTGCAAAGAATTTCAGAATTTTCAATTATTCTTTCTTTATTCATTATTCATTTTTCATTCATTATTAATTTTTTATTCATTTGTTATTCATAATAAATTTTTTTATTCATTATTTATTTGTTATTCTTTATTCATTTTTTATTCATTTTTTATTCATTTTTTATTAATGGCTTAGGACTAAAATTAATAAAAAATGAATAAAGAATAACAAATGAATAATGAATAAAAAAATGAAAAATTAATAAATAATTAATAGTGAATAAAAAATTAATAATGAAAAATAAAAATATAATGGATAAAAAATTAATAACGAATAAAAATTTAATAATGAATAAAAAGGAATAATTGAAAATTCTGAAATTCTTTGTGAATTGCATTCTTTGTGAATAGCATTCAAATGAATCAAAAAATTAATTAATTATTCTTAATAACGAAAATGAATAAATGAAATGAAAAATAAATCATTTTTGGAAAAATTAAGGTGAATTAAATTTTTTTATGAATCAATTTTGCATTCATTCAAAAGTTATTCAGTTGTACTTAAAATTCTGAATATGAATGCCGATTTTACAGCTCTGACATTTACTTATAACAAAATTAAAACATTCTATCATAGCTGGTGTTTGAACCACGGTTTTTTAGTTTACGGGCCACGTACTCTTTCAGTAGACTACGGCCCCCTTGCAATCATGTATTTCCTTATATTCGGTAATTGTTCAACAAACCAGGCTGAGAGAGTTTGGTTGTAAATTTTTTTAACTCAACTAATACTAAATAATACGAAGCCATTAGTAAATACTACGAATGCAATGGAAGAAAGTACGAAGTTATTCGTACGAGAAATTGAGGGATGATATCCCTATTAGTCGAAGATCATTCCTCGGAGCAACAGATGATAAGGGGCATTTAAGCCAATAACGCATATGAACTTGGACGATAAGCGAATTTATGTTTAAAAGTAATTAAACACAAGAAGAAAACAAAGTAAAATGAATTTAAAAAACTAAATGCTTTCCCAAAAGTCGGCTTAAAAAAATCGTTTTTCTAAAATCGTCCATAAATGATTTGGATAATTTTTTTAATTTGTTGTTAAGCTTAATAAAATTGCTAACAATCTTACAGCATTTAACTTTGAGAAAATTGCAACGATCTAGGTAAAAGCTACTGATTCAAAAGGAAAAAAAAAATTAGGAGAATAAAGTAGGCTAATTTTAAATCATGCACTAATTTCTAAAAAAAATCTGATGGCAAATTCATTTTAACAGAACGCTTTTACGTTAGAATATCTTATGGTCAAAAGTTTTTTATGACTAAAATTTCAATAGGAAACTCGATTTAAAACATTTATTTTATACTTCTTCAAATTCACGTTTTTGAACAGACGTCCGCCCATTTTGAGAATTTTCTGGATTTTTTCGCATGACGTGCTTTTATTACATCCAAGATTCAGAATTATTCATAAATTTTGAATTAAAAAAAAAACATTTTTTGAATAGTTCATACAATAGATATGATTCCAAACTCAATTTTAGTAACTTGAATGCTGCTAGAACTGATGCATGTTGGAAAAAAGAAATAATTCAGTTGATGTCCATGCGGGGAACATTTCGAGAATAGCCATTTTTTTATTTATTTATTTTATTTATTTATTTATTTATTTATTTATTGGCCAAGCAAGGCAATTTACTTATTCTAACAGGTTTGTTTATTTTTTTCTTTTTTTTTTCGTTCTCCCATTTCCTTGTTTTAGTGTTCGAAGATATGCAAATCAATGTGGGCGTAATCCGCCCACCTGATCGACATGAATTCAATAACACGTCAAAAAGAAAAGGAGAGAAAAAAGAAAAAGAAAAGGAACTTACATGCTAACATATTTTATACATAGTAATATAGCTATGAATTTTATTTGATAAGATTAGGAGAGATCTGAGAAGGGAATAGGGAATTGGACTGGCTATTTATTGTCTTAGCATTTAATTCTTAATGTCTAAAAGGACAATAAATGAAGAGCGCAAGATTATTGGGCTTTTAGTAGGGAAAAAAGATTTGGAGAGGGCATGCTTAATTATAGATTAAGATTTCAAACCTAGTTGCTTGAAGGAAGGTATTATGACGGAAATAGGGACTTGGAAAGATTTTTCTTTAAAGTTAATTTAGACATAGGGGGTGAATAGTACTCGCTGATATTATTGAATTCTCTACAGCACCTATTTATCGGCTCATTTCTTGCGTAGACAGTGTGATGTTGATATTCATTTAATAGTCGTGTATGCCGTGTACGTCTGATCGGATCATTAAATCGTATCTTGTTTGATTATACTCGCTATCAACAACACCGTTAATGATATCGAAGGTAAAACATGAACTAAGTAAAGTCCTTCTTGATGAAAGGGGTATTAAATTCAGAAGGCTAAGCCTAAAATCATAAGGTGGCAATATATTGTACTCACGGGGGTTATACGTGTCCCTAAGCGCAAAAAGCAGAAATTGCTTTTGAATAGATTCAAGTCTTTCACTGTGTGATTCGAAAGCAGGATTCCAAATAATGCATTCATATTCAAGAATAGGGCGCACTAACGCGCAGTATAAAGCTTTCGTGACCCAAACATTTTTGAACTCTTTTGCACGCCGTTTTATAAAACCGAGTAGTTTGCTGGCCCTAGATACAATTTTATCATAATGTAAGTTGAAACGCAAATTGTTGTCCAAGTCTACACCAAGATCAACAATATGGCTGACTCTTTTAAGTTCAATGCTATTGAGGAAGTAACTGTTATTTGTTATCAAATTTTTACGGGAGAAGGTTATTACGCAGCATTTCTTAACATTAAGATGTAGTTTATTTTGATTGCACCAGTGCTCAAGAGATGACAGTTTCGAATGTAAGTAAATTACATCTGTTTCCGATTTAATAACATGGTACATTTTTAGGTCGTCTGCATACATTAGATGTGGGATATCGCAAAGAATATCAGATAGGTCTGAGATAAAAATATTAAAGAGAAGTAGACCAAGGTGACTACCTTGTGGTACGCCGGATGTAACTGAAATCTGTTTGGATAAGGTACCTTGAAATTTTACGAACTGAGACCTGTCGTGGAGATAGGACTTCAGCCAACTGAGCAAAGATCCTGAGATACCAATCTTTTCCAATTTGGAAGCCAAGATATCATGATCGACTCTATCAAAAGCTTTGCTAAAGTCGGTGTATATTGCCTCCACTTGATGTCCTTTTTCCATTTTACTTAAAACATCAGAGATCATAGTCATTAGATTTGTTGTGGTTGATCTACCTTTACGGAAACCATGTTACTGTTCGTTGAGTAAAGGATTTATAATAGATGTTAGTTTTGCGCATATAATTTTTTCGAACAATTTTGGAATAGCCGATAATATGGCGATTCCTCTATAGTTTTCAACAGACCTTTTATCGCCATTTTTATGTATTGGTGTAAGGTGAGATATCTTCCAATACGATGGAAAAGATCCTTGGAGTAGAGATTTGTTAAATATTATATATAAAGGCAAGATAAGTGTGTCTAAACATCGGACTAGTAAGTGCGGGGGTAACAAGTCTGGGCCGGGTCCTTTATTTGTATCAATTTCTCTAATCGCATTAGATATCTCATCACACGTTAGTTGGATATTATTAATTATAGGGCAAATTCCTGAAAACGGAGGGGAACTATAAGTATTACTTGTGAAAACACAGAAAACTTCTTTAAAATAGTCTGCATATAAGTTGCTTATTTCATGAGGGTTGGAGGAATTGACATCACCTTTAAACATAGAAGATGGATAGCCGCTAGATTTTCGCTTCATGTTAACGAAATCAAAAAATTTTTGTGGCTCTTCGACAATTTTCTCGCCGATAAGGTTAGTGTACAACTTATACGCTTCTTCTGACTTGATAGAGAACTCTTTAGATAGCTCGTCATATCTTAGCTTCAGTTCATCGCTTACATTATCGGTGTTTTTGAGAAGTTTGTAAATTTTGTTTCTTTGGTTTCTCAAAAATCTGAGATTTTTGTCTAGCCATGGCTCCGAAAGCTTATTCTTTTTCTTTATTTTTGGCACATAATTTTCGATAGCAGTAAAAATGTGCTGATAAAATCTTGAGACAGCGCTGTCTAAATCTATGTTGGATAGAATATTATTCCAGTTTAGAGCATTTAGATAACATTTAATACTTTCGTAATCGGCGTTGAGGTAATCGTATGCAATAGAGTTATTATAAGACTGGGTAAAAGTAATGTCGTTAGCAGAGAAAGCAACTGTTAAAGCTGTATGGTGAACAGTGTTAGTAACTAAATTTTCTGCTTCAGTGCATGGACTAACCTTCACTTCATCGTACGAGTTTGTAAAGATAAGGTCCAACCATCTGCCATTTTTATTTTGTTCAGAAGAAACTTGTTGCAGATCGTTGCCATAAAATGTACTAAATAATGAGAAATCTATGGCATTAGAAAGGTTAACAGGAAGAAGATACTTGTCATTTTCATCAACGACAAAAGAGATATTTGGCCGGTTGAAGTCACCAAGAATAACAACCTTATCTTCCTCTTTAAGAGTGAATGTAAAGGAGGACAGTGTTTCACATAGCTCGTTGTATGTTGTTTCACTTGAGCCGGGAGGAATGTAGACGACACCTATGTACATAAAAAGACTATTTCCTGAACAGACTTTAATTATCAGGTGATCAAAAAGTTTATGGGTATGCGTATCTATTAACTCACTTGAAAGAGAATTGTGAGTTGCTATGAGAACGCCACCTCCTCTAGAAAGACCAGTAGAGGAGTAATCCCGATCGTTTCTGAAGACAGTCCAATTACTGTCAAGAATTTTTTCATTATTGAAGGTATCATTTAACCATGCCTCAGTGAATACTAGAACATTGAAGTGACATGATTTGGCGTCAACATAAAGTTTATTTAATTTGCTTCTCATGCCGCCGCAGTTATGGTAAAATAAATTTAAGAAATGGGAGTTAGGGACGATAATATTGTTGTTGATTTTTACGCGATTTTTGAAGAATGGAGACATGTTTAGTCCTGACGTGAGCACCATAGATATCAAGATCAGCCTTGACGTGTTCTCTCTAAGGCGAGAAAGCGCATATCTACTCTCAGTGTCTGCGCAAGAATTTAACGTTAATTTGACTCTTGGTGGTAGTAGAGGGTCTAGGAATGACTTCGGTGTATTTTTAATGTAGAGGGAGTCAGATTCAGGGTTAAGGTTAAACGAGACGCGTTTAGATTTTAATGATTTTTGAACGGAAGAGGTTAGAGGAATTGAAGTATGTTTTGGAAAAGGAGAAAATTTGGGAAAGACATTTGTTTTATAAGACCAGTTACTATCTGGCAAAGGTTTATTAGGAGCATTACTTTAATTAGACTTATAGTTAAACTTAGAAGAATAAACATTATTCGTAGGATTACTCATTATTTTAATTTTATGATGAACATTGCCATCATTAATTGATGCTTTACTTTTAATAGACTTTGAATTAAGCTTAGTGGAATTATCATTATTTACAAGCTTACTCATAGTTCAATTTATATGATGATCATCTTTATTATCACTGCTATTTCTAGGTGTCTTTAGCTTCTTCTCAGGGTTGTCTATCCACTCGGAGATTTTCCACTTACCATGCATCATTATGCCACCAGAGATATTTAGAACATCCATACATATTGAGTTGGAATGTCCAACTTAAAACTGCAGAATTTTCTGGCCTTGATGGACATTTTTATGCAGTCAGAAATTGCGAAACCAAATTTTTTCTGAAAATAATTACGCATCCAGGATACTGTAGTTTTTACTGGGAGGCCCTTAACAAAAAATGTCGTTTTTAGTCTATCATTCACACTCTTCAGCTTTTTGATGCGGTTATCCCATTCAGATGATGTCCATGATGTTCCAAACTTATGGATCAATTTGCGCGGTGAAGCCACAGGAATAGCAATAGGTGGGCCCCATTTCTTTATCAGAGAGAGACGCCAGTGGTGAGCGCAAAGAATGAACCAGTGAAGTAGGATCGGTAGCTTCTATGATTTCTTCAAAGATAGAAGAAGCGTTATGATGGGGTGATTCTGGGATGTTCTGAACTCTTTCTGGAGCATATCTGATATAATCAGTAATTTCAGCAAGCGATACCCGAAATATTTCATGATCATCACTCATTTCATTTACCTTATGGTATAAAACTTCAATTAGTGGATCTGGCTGCTGAGGTGGTGGTAAAGTTACCCTTGAATTGGATTGTATCATGGTGTCGACGTCCATTCTAAGAACAGCGAGATTTTCCGATATTTTTTGTATTGTACGTTTTTCGTTGTCAGTTGTTTTATATTTATGCGTTAAAGAGTCATTGATTTTGGTTATCGCGGTTTCAAAAGATGACACATTATTTTTTAAATCAGTTATGGTGTCCGTGACTGTTATAAGGTTACTTGATAGTTTGAATATTTTTGTATCCAGGTCAGATTTTGCGGATTCAATAAAGCTGCTGAGATCTTCGGCAGTTTTTAAGACCCCATCGACCTTAGTAACTTGCTCACTTATTTTTTTTAAACATTGTTTAGTGTCAGACCGTAGCGAGTTTGTTTTATCACTTAGGCACTTTACTGCAAGAAGGACGTGTGAGAGTGAAATATCCTTGCACTCATCGCAGTAAAATGAAAAGTTCGCAAATTATTTATTTAAATATGTGAGACTTCTCTTAGATAAGCCTATACAACAAGCGTGGAAAGATTTATCACACAGGCCCTTGCATGCCACCTTTGTTGCATTGTGGTCTCCCACGGTGCATAGAGATGAAGCTTTTTTTAATATTTAAATGCTTTTTTTTTAATTGTTTTTAGCGTAACTAGGTCAAAATCGGTAAATTGCTTTAATAATAAGTTCTAGCCGAATGTGGTGTGAATAACAGTTATTTATTGTTGTTTTATTTTTAATTTTTTTGATTATTGTTTATAGTTTATTTTTGGTGTCGCACTGGATTGTCACAAGCAAATTATTTTGCTGAATTGCAATTTGACACTTAATTTATTCTTGTGTTTTTTAATTCTTTGCGTTTTTCGCAATAATTAATTGTTGTAACTGGGTCAACAGAACTTGCACAGAGAGTTAGGGCTTTTATATTTGTTTTTGTATTAAGAACGGTGAGCGAGGTTGCGGAACTATGTAATAACACGTCCGATCGGTTTGACTTCTTGAATATCAATTTTTACCTCCTAAGTCCAAATCTGATAAATTTTCGCAATTGGTTTATGAGTGATATGCCTCCAAAATTGGAAAAAATTGTCTAAAAATCTTGCTGGTAGTATTCATTTAAAAAAAAATATTTAGACATTTTTGTATTCTTATTTGAAAACAGGAAAACTTGGGGGCTAAATAGTAAATAGTTATTTAGAGATAGAGGATACCTCACATTATTTAATTTACTAAATTACTAAGAATATTTGTTGAGGTAAAAATGTTTTTATTTACATGAAAAAAACATGATACAAGAATGATTTTTACTCCATCTTTGGAATACATATAATTTTCTTTTGTGTACAAGCGTGTTTCAACCGGCGTACCAAAAATCTCAGAAACTATAATTATATAGCTTACATTTTCTTTATGTGCATTATAGAGTCTTTTATGACTTTTCCCCCTAGAAAAAATCCTGCGGACGTCCTTGCACACAATCACAAATACAACCAGCAATTTTTACAACATCCGTTTGTGTCAGATACCCTCTCGTTATGTTATTAACAATTCTTTGAATATTTGCCAAAACTCGCATGCAGGCGAGTGTGTGTCTTTGCATATATGCCCAATGTGCAAAAAAACAGATGCAGATCCGTTTCGAACCCATTATAAGTCCGTCAGCACGAATTTCGCTTTCTTATGTTTCGACGACCCCTTTCGAACCCGTTACGAATCCGTCAGAAAAATTATCACAACATTAACATAAAAGCCTGTCTTAAATTTGATATAAAATATTTTATTTTATTTTAAGTGGATTAGAGATACGAAAAACATTTGTGTGCTTATTTTTATTTTAAACAACTTTGTTTGTTTGCACGTGCTCCCCAAGCTCTTTTTAAAATCGAATAAGACTATTTGTCAGAATTTTTAAATAATTATCATGAGTGAAAAAGTTACATGTGACTATAGGAAAGCCATACACAAGATATTTTCAAGAAGTTTTTTAATTGCGCTTGCAATGTACTTAGCTTCACAAATTGTCATATATTTCAACTTTTCAACTGGATTACGCATGCAAACTAAAGCGTTTAAATATGTAAATATTTTATTTTAATTTTTTACTTAGATGCATTTCACAGAAAATACACAAACGAGATAGTATTGATAGTGGAGGACGTGACGTTCTTCCACTAAGCACAAAATCATGAAAACGAAAAATCATGAATAAAAAATTATAAAAATAAATTTTCATTTCCTTATTTTTTTAAAACTAGCTTAAACCCGGCGCGTTGCTGCCGCGGCCCCGTTGCCAAACGCGAAAAAAATGTTATCATTGAAACTGTATAGTAAATTGTAGTCGAATACTGAATTGCACGTCTGTGCGACCTATAACTCAAAAGCTGTTGAATTTCTCAAATTAAGGTTGCTTTTAGACCCACTTGTCCAACGCCATACAAAGTTATCAGTAAAACTGCATGTGCAAATTGAGTTAAAATACTGAATTCCGAGGCTGTACGGCCTATAACTCAAAAGCTATTCGATATCGCAAATTTGGGAGATGGCGATGGAGATGCCGCGCCCCTTTGTCCAACTCCCATAAAATGTTCTCAGTGAAACGGAACGTGTAAATTGTGGTCGAATACCGAAGCTGTGCGGCCTATAACTCAAAAACTATTCGATATCGCAAATTTCGGTTGTATGGGAGGTGCCACTCCCCCTTGTTTAACTCCCATAAAATGTTCTCAGTGAAACGGAACGTGTAAATTGTGGTCCAATACCGAAGCTGTGCAGCCTATAACTCAAAAACAATTCGATAACACAAATTTCGGTTGTATTGGAGGTGCCACTCCCCCTTCTTTAACACCCATAAAATGTTATCAATGAAACGGAACGTGTAAATTGTAGTCGAATACCGAATTCTGAGGCTGCGCGGCCTATAACTCAAAAGCTATTGAATGCATGATGTTCATGAAGCAGCTGCTGCAAATCGCGAAGAATTCCTCTTCTCATTGCCGTATTGATTGTTTGGCGCTGATCAAGTTGCTGTTCCACATTGCCCATGAAGTAAATTTGAAGGATTTTATGTTGTGCGTCTTTAAGTGGAAGCAATGATTTAATTCGATGGTGAATTTGGCCTTGGATCTGTAGAGTCAATGACGAAATTAGATTCAATATTTTTTGTGCATCAAAAGAAAATGATCGGTTAATTTATTACCTTGAATGTCGGATTGAATCCACGTTCATGAATAATATCTGCTCCAAATGAAGTCATTTGAAAGCATCCGCTGTATTTCTGAGCGTTCGATAGAAAATGACGTGATTCTGGTGTTTCACCAGTAAGCAAAGAACGCAATGGCTCTGTTGGCAAGGGCAATGGTGGTAATTTAACCTTGCCACTGAGACAGCACAATCCAGGTGTTTCTCCAACGAACTTCAATGCACCGCAATGGTTGCACACAACCTCCATTGGGTGAATTTGAACGGAAGGATGCGAGCTGTAGTCAATTCTGCAATCGTAATGAAACGCTACTCGATCCAAATCAACACTTGAAGCACTTCTTTTTATACGTTGATTTAGATTATCACGTTGTTGAGTTGTCTCATTTGCCCGACGATTTCTCATTGTTAACTGAGCCGTTTCATTTGCCGCCTGTCTTTCTTCTTGTGTTTGTGATGCACGATGTCGGGCCATACTAACATGGCGCTGTTCTTGTGCGATTTCTTGTTCATCCGTCGTCAATTGATAGGCAATATTCCGAACTCTATTTGCATTTCGTGTTCGATGCGAAAGATTAGATCTTCTGGCTCGTGGCATTGTGAATTACACTGAGAAACGAACACACAAAACATGTCACTATGGTCCAGAAATCGGATTTTGCGGAATAAAGTCGAAAATTTTTTTATAAGTTTTTGTAAAAATAAATAAGCAAGATTATTAAGAAAACTTCAGAGAATATTATTCCAAAAAAAAATACTCAGGTGGCAACACCGTTTTTTATACGAGCTATGAAAGTTGACTCAAAGTTTTGCGCCATTTTCATTATGAACAGCTGTGCCAATAAGTAATAACAAAAGTCGTGTGCTTCTTGTGTCCAATTGTCTAAAAGTAAAAACTTTGCTATGAATAGTAACAATAAAGGTATTTTAATACGGAAAAAGTGAAAAATTGTATTTTATTTGTTAAGCTGTTTTTATAATTTCGTGATTTGTGTTAGTTACTTTTTTTACAAAAAATTGTGGCAAAAATTCGCGAAGTTACAGCAAAGTGAAAAGAAGTGGTTGGAGTGTGAGGCAGAATTTTTGCCACAACAACTGAAATTAAAAGGTCGCCCACAACTTCCATATCATGTAGTATGTGATCGACAAAAACGGAAAATTGCTTCTAAAGTGTCGTCACAACAACAAAACAATACTTCGTTATTGCTCCATGCAGCATCAATCTCGGCGAGAGCTGCGAATGAAAATGATCTTCGATATGTACTGAAAGAAGCAAGATCATCTCCATCTCGGCCAACCAAAATTAGGAAATTACTTTCTTCAGATGTAGGAGCCCCATTGCCATTGTCACCTGAAGAAGCTTTAGCATTTTTTTTAGAAAATGATTTAAGCAAGCAACAGTATAACAATATTCGGCAGCTTAGCAAGTCACGCAACTGTGATATATACCCCACTTACAATAAATTGCTTGAGTGTAAAATGAAATGTCGACCAGATGGAATAAAAGTAACAGAAACATCAGCATATGTCCCATTACAAAACTTGGTCGACCACACGGTAAAGAGAATCTTGTTGTATCAAGAAGATATTTTATTTCATTTAGCAGGGATCAATGAAGCTACCTTTATATTAAGTTATGGATTCGACGGTTCAAGTGGACATAGCTTGTTCTAACAAAAATTTTGCGAAAAACCTCCAGAGTCTTTCGATCAATCCTTATTCGTAACATCGATCATCCTACTAAAATTAATGGCGCCACATAATCATATAATTTGGTATAATCACGCTCCTCAATCAGTGAGATTTTGTAGGCCACTTAAAATAGAATTTGCTAAGGAAAGTAAGGATCATATCTTAAGTGAAAAAAGACGTTTAGATCTTGAAATACCGAATCTGAAACCATTGCAATATAGCTTACCAGATGGTACAAATTTTGTCATAAGTTACAACCTCAACATGACTCTGATTGATGGCAAGGTGTTAAATGTGCTGACACAAACAAAATCTACACAAGTTTGTTCAATATGCGGAGCTGGGCCCAAAAATTTTCTATCAATAATGGACTTGAAATCAGCAACATTTCAGCCTAATCAACATGCTTTAAAATACGGTGTAAGTCCATTACATGCATGGATTCATTGCTTTGAATTTGTGCTTCACCTTTCCTACAAACTTGGTTTGAAAAAGTGGCAAGTTAGAACTAAAGAAGACAAACAGCATGTTGAGGATAGGAAGCGTGAAATTCAAAATAATTTCTGGGAACAACTACATGTTGACAAACCAAAGGCAAATGGAAGCGGTAATAGAAATGACGGAAATACTGCGAGGAGAGCATTTTTTAATTCCGAATCATTTGCTTCCATTACTAAAGTTGATGTAAGCTTTCTGAAACATTTGCACATTATATTAGTAACTATTTCTTGTGAATATGAAGTAAATTCAGAACTGTTCGATAAATATTGTACGGAAACTGCTAACTTGTATTTTGAGCTTTATCCATGGAACCCAATGTCAGCTACCCTGCATAAAATTTTAGTGCATTCTTCACAAATTATAGAAGCTTCAGTGTTGCCTCTTGGAGCCTTAGGTGAAAATGCTTCCGAAGCGCGAAATAAAATATATAAAAGAGATCGAATTTTTCATGCTAGGAAGGATTCTAGATTACATTATATGGCTGATGTTTTCAATAGAGCTATGGACTCCTCTGATCCGTTGTTGTCTACCTTACGGAGGCAGTGTAAATACAACTATAAGTTACAGCTGCCACGTGAAGTTATCGCTCTTTTAAAAATGCCTAATATCACCAGTGACTGCGTACCATCTAAATCAAAGGCAGCACTAAGTGAAGCAACTTATGATTCTGATGAGGAGGAAATTGAATTGTTTTCATATTTTTTTGAATTGGAGGCTGACCACACATTGAATAACTTTGATGGTAAATTATTAATATCACGAACAAGGCCAGCAATATGTATAAGTATTATAATTTCTCTTTTCAGATTAATAGGTCCTCACCACACAGTCTCTTGTTATATTGGCTATTAAAAATAATAAATATGGTTCAAAATTCTTGTATCAACTCAATAAAAAAAGCTGTTGAAATCTTTTACAGCAGTACTATAGAAACTGCATTTGTATCTTTAAGCGCATAAAATTAAAGCGTGGTGAATAGTTTGGCTCACATTAACTTTTAATTTTGTATGGAAGCGTTACAAAAAAGTGGGCGGACCACGCCCAATTTCTTCTATAACTTTTTTTCAATTATAAATAACTCATGAAAAATTAAAACGAGTCTCGCAACTCCAACTATTAAATTATTTTTTTTTATACGAAGAAGTGGGCGAACCACGCCCATTTTTTCTATGACACGTTTTTTTTACTTATAAATACCTTATGCAAAAAACAAAATTGTTATCTCAACTCCAACTATTTTATTTTTCAAAATTTGAAATCTGGACAACACAAAACACAAAATAAACATCTTTCTTGGCAACTTACCGTTTGAAAATAGAATTCCACACCAAAATGATCAATCAGAATGAAATGAACAGCGAACTCGAATCGATTTTCAAAGTATTCCACCTAAAAATTAATTGCACAATCCGAAATTAACGTTTGGGTTGATTATCGATGAGCACGCAATAACAAAGAACATAACCATTTACAATGTGCATTTCATCAAACTGAACTCACCTCTATGAAATCACCTTTCGCTGGGAATTTTCACAATAAATCGTTTCAAAAGAATGTATTAAATCAAATTGAATTACAATAACTAACGAAAGCTGATAAAAGCTTAAGAAAATGCCAATATTTATGTTACTAAACTTAAGTCACATATGTCATTGCATCTTGCGTGGGCTGCCAACTGTGCATATGCATGCAGCTGTCAAAAGTTGATGCACACAACGCCATCTACTGGCAATACAGCATTTAAAATCATGTTCGTTTTTATGGGTTCTTGAGTTAAGATGGCGTTGTAAAATCGCTCCATACAAAATGTATGTGAAAATGAATTTTCTTCATAATTTTTTTTTCGGGAAATTTTCCACAATTTTCTTAAGTATTCTCCTTGTGCTAATCACCGAAATCGGTCCAGGCGTTCTCCAGTTATAAGCGTAGTAACTAACGTCACTTTCTTTTATATATATATAGATATTGTATAATATGTAAGAACTGAAATAACAAATGTATAAAAAAATATTTTGAATATAGCATAAGCCTCATTGTTCCGTTTAGAATCCGAACTATTAAAAAAAATGACCCCGCTGCTAATTCGCTTCATTTAAAAAAAATATTCCGAAACGGATTCGTGTATGCAATCCGTTCTGAGTCCATAACGAATCCGAAAAATTGGAAAAAGCGATTCGTAGTTTTTAGAGAAATTTCATACGAAAAAGGATCAGTTCCGGATGCGAAATGCCATCCGTTTCGAAGAAGTACTAGAAGAAGAAGTAAGTCCGTCTCGAATCCAAAGCGGATCCGTTTGGCACACTGGGTGCTGATTGTGTTTGTGTTCACTTTTGTCTGTGGTGTGTTTTCTAAGAAGTTCTAATAAATTTTTAGTATATCATCTTTATTCGCCTCTTTTTGGTTTTGTTTATATTTGTTTTCTTTTTTTTTGTATTTCCAATTTTTTAATGACAAAGTGCCTAGCATTCTTTACTCTTCAATCAGTTTTCTGCAATTAAGTTCAATCCTGAGCTTTATTTGTTGACGACGTTGACGACGTTGAATGTTGGGGGAGGGGGGGAAACACCGAATGCTGGCTATGCCATTGATACAGAAATATGAAGTAAAACATTCTAGTCATTGCTTGGTTGACATGCTAGCAATTATTTCAATCGCACTAACAGTGAACGGAATTCACTCAAATTTTACTCTGATTTCAAACAGATCGAAGCGAATAGGACCTTCAATTAACAGAATGTAGTTTGCTTCTATGGATATTTTGATTTGTTGGTAATTTTTTATTATGAAACCTAAAATCGGAAATGTTGATTAAAAAATTATTACAGGAATAAGTTTTTTCTTAATTTTTATCTTTTATCAAACAATGCTTTTATAAAATTCTTACGACTTATTCTTACGAACTGTTGCATGATAAAAATCCAATTAGAGTTACTCATGTGTACTCACGCTTACTATGCAACTCGTATGAGGAATGGGAATTTATCATTATTTTAATCGTAGGCTTATTTTTGAAAATTCTAATAAGTGCCGTCACTAAAACCACGACTGAAACTTTTGAACTAAACGTCGTATTGATGAATTAATGATGGCGTTTATAAGTTGCTTTTGTATATTTTGATTGTAAGAAAATTATATGAGGGGCTTACTGCAATAAAGTGATAAGCCACATGATCTAAAAAATCAATATTCTAAGCTGAATACATTACTCAATGCATTACCAACTGAAAAGATTTTGGCTTATTAATTTTCTAACTTATTTGTGGAAGTTTCCGTATTCAATTCCATTTCTTCATACAAAACTACATTTTTTCAAAACTTTAGAATCGATCAATTATTTCACAATTCTCATGAATTTAGCCGACTGTACAGACATCTAGCTGACTGTACAGACATTGTATGTTGAAATGTTTAAATTTAGAGAGCGTGTTAAAAAGCTGTGCTACTATTGTCTTCTTAGCCCAGAATCAAGTTGAATAAGAAAGGCAGCGTTGGAGAGATATTTTAGAAAGACTGTTCTTTATTGTAAATTTTTTAGCATCACACAATTTGGTCTCTGAAGTCCAAAGAGGTCAATATGGTCTCTTTCATAGAGAGAAATTAGTATCTGACCCAGATTCAAGTGAAACTAGCGGAAAGTTTATAGACTTAGCTCATGCAAAATTCTTATCGCTAATGCCACTTTCTGAAACTAAATAGACATACAAAAATATCGGGAAAATACATAGCTGAGAAAAATTATATTGACAAAAAGTTCAAAGTCGTAAGGAGCAGACGTAAATGGAAGAATTTTGATTACGAAGGTTTAGATGAAGCTCTTGAATTGCCTACAGAAGAAATATTTAAAATAAACTTTTATAATGTCATTATCGATACAGTGCGCGCAAGATGCCAACCTAGATTTGAGGCGCTTAAACATCATGAGAGCATATTTGGTTTTATGAATAATATAAAAAATTAAAAGAAATAAGTGATTGTGAACTTTTGAAGCAATGCAACGACTTGCAAATATCTCTAACAGTTGGAGAAACATCTGAAATTGATGGACATGAATTGCATGAAGAACTAAATATGTTTATCCATGCTTATGAAGGAAACGACGACATTATCTCGGTATTGAAATATATAAAAGAACAAACTTTAACTCAAGTGCATCCCACTATCACCAGGGGCGTAACTGGCGGGGAATAAGGGGGTCGAATACCCTCCTTACTTTTTTAGAGTCGGCCTAATTGTTATTTTTGTTTGTTTTTACTAAATTTTTTAAAACATTGCCTTTTATAAACAATAATTATGAACGCATCAAAGCCAGTCGTACTTTTTATTGCCATTTTCATAATAAAAACCAACTTTAGAAGGCTATTTCATTTTACGTCACACCCAAAACTATCTTCAGTCGGCCAATTCACTTTCAGTAGTAACTAAAACAAACTTCAGTCGGCCAACTCATTTTAAGTTGTATCAGCGTTGAATTGTTGTAAACGAATTCAGTGTTCCTTTGTGACAAAATGCAGAAAAAGTTCAGAAAAGTAGCATAAATTTTGTTTAAAAAGTACGAAAATAGTAATGTAAAAGAGAGCATCAGACCAAATGGAAAAAATGGACTATTTTTAGTCCAATTGTGCAACCGTGTCCTTAACCGAAAATATTATTTTTGTTTGACCAAAAAAATAATAATGATTTTTATTTAAGCCAAGCTGATATACCCGGTGTTACTCGAGAGTCATTTGTATAAACATTTTAATATACACTTTTCGATTAAATGTTTTTGTAAATTTTGGAATTTTGTAAAAACGTGTTGAGTTTAAGTTTGAGACCACTATAAAAATATTAGTTAAAAAATTTACCAAGCTTTTTTAACGAAGAAATAATTTTATCACTGTTTTTTCACAATCAAAAACTGTTTTTTAGTTCTAAACTGAATTTACTGGTTACTGGTAAGCATGTTACTTGCACTTCGCTAATGAAAATCATATATATAAAAATCTTCCTAAAAATTTTGAGCAGTTTTTACAGTTGGAAAATAACAATTGGAGTGTCCCTAAATTAAAAATTATTTTAAATTGAGTCTGATAGTTGATGCAATTTCTTAAATCTTCTGAATTCCTATTTTATACGAAAAATAGTACAGTCGTTTTTTAATGTAAATTAGCAAAAAGGTGTAAGTTAAGAAAGCAGTCACTTTTTAATTTTTATTATAGTATATACAGCAACCTGTAGCAATATTATCGACGTTAAAAGATCGACATAAATCTAGCTGAAAAATCTGCAAGAACAGTGCAAGAAGTGCCATTATGTTATTTGCTGCAAGTTTACGCTGTGTGCGAAAAGAACTAAGTTGAGTAACAGTTACTGACTTTTCTTAAGTATTGGAATCGTGTCGGTAATGCAGTACATATTTCTAATTTATAATATTTTCCAGCATACTTTTCAGCATACTTTCGGTTAGTACGCGATTGAACCGAAAAATTTGTTCAATGCAGCCAAGCTTACAACCATGATTAGAGAGTTAAAATGTCAAAATTTCGCTGTCTTTTATATGCAAATTTCCATGACATGGAAATTTGACTTTCAACAATATTGTTCAAATAACACATTAAACATGAAAAAATTAACTTTTACAGCATTCTTATTCACAGTCATCTTTTCGATGATATAGTGATATATATACAACATTTAAAGTACCATTGATAAAGAACTGTGTGACAACGTGTGGGTGAAACAATGGCGAGAAAAATGACAAATCAAAACAAGATTTAACAGGAGGGGGTGGGGAGGCAAAAAGTAAGTAGATATGGAAGATTTTTATATAAACCAAAATGTTTATAATTACTTTAGACACACAACTTCATTCCTAAAGATAAATTAGGACGCTCAATTTATATAGAGAATTTTAAAACAAAACTCAGTTTTATTAAATGTCTGGTATGAAAAAATAGATTTTTAGTCATAACTTTTGACTAGAAAGAGATATTGGAGTCATTTTTTCACATAAATTATTTTTGAGACTTGACTTTTTTGTAAAAAATATAAAAACAACATTTTGGAACAAATAAATTTCGTGAAAAAAATCAAAGGGGGTACCCTTGTTGTTTTGATGACAAAAACAGTAAAATAATTTTTGCGCTTAGCTGGAAGAATTTTGCAAATAAATTCATATGAAAGGTAGCCAGATGTGCAATTTTTAATTGATATCATTTTTACAACAACAACAATTTTTGAGTCATTTTTTGAGTAAAAAGTCAATATTATGGACCTTTTTTGGCATAATCATAAAATATATATACACTGACTTAACGGTACAGTTCTAACTATTTTTGTGAATTGATTTTATTGAACTTTTAAGCAAAAAAAAATTTGAATGAAATATATTAATTGACAGCGGAGATATTTGCATCGAAAGACCAAACTTTGATTTTCATGTCGTTTTTTTCTCATTCTTAGGAAACGATGTTTTATGAAAAAGTCGTTGTACTGAAAATTTCTCCAATTTTAAAGATATGTGAGTGTTTTTGATGTCAAAATAACAAAAAAATTTTAAAATTAAATACACAAAAATCTCCGATACTAAATAGTTTTATAATAACAAAATTACCATTAGTTGATAAATTTCAGAGGGGGCGGGGCAAAAACTAAGTATGTAACGTTTTAAGTTGGGATAAACTTAATATGTGTATCTAGTTTGAGCGAAATCCGTTGAGCCGTTTAGATTTGTATATAGGCCAAACAAACAAACAGAAAATTAGTTATATTACTATAGATTTAAAAGATAAAATCAGATTACTTTTTTATATCTGAGCAAAAACTTGAAAATCATAAAATAATAATTAATGCTTAAGTTTTTGGATATAGCTTAATGATAACAGTCCCTGATACAAATGCCTTGCCAAAATGTTGAAAAAATAAGTGGAATAAATCAAGCCCAAACTAACAAAGGTTTACTCAGTCGCCACGCATATTTCCCTTTTTAAAACCTAATTAATACATTTTTGTAGAACTTTTTGGGATTGAAAGTTTTATCCAGAAATACCCAACATATTTAAAGAAATTTTCGTAGCTCAAGAACTATGATGTAAAGTCTTTAATTTCATAGACTTAGCATTTTAATTTAAATAAAATTATAATAAATAAAAAAATAATGAATTTAAAGGATTTAGTCAAGCTATTGAAAAAAGGTCCGTTTTAACTTTTAAACTCGAGATGTGGGCAAAAAAACACCATTTTTAAATCTGCATTTAAAATTCATTTATTATAAAAGCATCGCTTTATGTCATTGTTGATGTTCTAAACGTAATTTCCCAAAGCTCTAAGAAAATTGACAAGTGGACGAAATGCTGCATATTCGCTATCAAACCAACTTATTTCTGTGGACTTTATTATCAGTCTTGTTTTTATGAAAAATGTGCAAGTAAATATGAAACTCCCGACTAAATCTCTTGAAGCCGTTAAACTGAATATTTAAGATGCTATGAAATTTATTTCTTGTACTCTTAAATCATTAGAAAAAATAAATTCGGACTTTGAAGATACGGATAACCTAATTAGTAGTGCTGTTGCATTGTTAAAATCTTTTAATGTTGATGCTGAAAAGGAATTCTCAATTCGCCATCGCCGCACAGTGTGCCTTTTTCAATTTTAGCGTGCCAAAATTCATATCTCGCAAAGTTGTAAAGTAGAGACTTGAAATTTGGTAATTTTGTTTTCAAGACCACAAAATGACTGTCATAAAAAGTGTCTGTGATCTGTCAACTGCGACGCTTACCACCCATACAACTGGAAAAGTATTATTGGTATAAGTTTGGATGAATGTATGCTATAATGATAAAATTTGGTATCTAAGTTTATCTTGCAACTTAAAAATTGTTGGCGAAAAATAAAATTTTTGGCGTGATCTTTCAACTGGCACGCCTACCTCGACTGTATGTAAGCCTACTTCCTATATCACCAGAAAATTCAATAAATTTAAATAAAATTCAACACAAAAAAATAAAAAAATAAATTATATATTATGTTGACTTTATATGATTTAAATACAAATTCTAAATGTTTGATAGTTTAAATCATACTTGATTTTAAATACAAATTCTAGTTGTTTGTTTTAATTGTTCTAACGAATTGTTCTAACGAAACAATTAATTGTTCTAACGAATTTTTCCAAAGAAACAACAACAACAACAAAGTTTTTCAATATGAAAGGGAAAAAATCACTAGCATTTGATTTTATTGTACAATTTCTGCGCTGCTAAACGCGTCATCAGAAATCTTTGTGATTACCCGTGCAAGCGCGCGCTAACGCACTGCACCATCGGGGTGATGAGATTTTGAAGCGTCAATTTCTCATTTTTTCCTCAATTTCATAATGTCACATTTGTTGTTGTATTTCTGTTTTACTTTAGTTTCTATGCTTATGTTATTATATGTAGTCCAACAGCCTGCTGGAAGTCTGCACTAACAAAGCATGTTTACTGAAGTTGTTTTTAGAATTTTTGCTGATTTTGTTTTCAGCTGTTTCCGTTTGGTCGAGCTCTACCATTTGATTAAAGTTTTTTCTAAATGACCTCTATATTTATTATGTTGACTTTATATGATTAAAATACAAATTCTAAATGTTTGATAGTTTAAATCATACTAAAGAAACTAAACTAAAGAAACAAAAGTAAAACAGAAATACAACAACAAATGTGACATTATGAAATTGAGGAAAAAATGAGAAATTGACGCTTCAAAATCTCATCACCCCGATGGTGCAGTGCGTTAGCGCGCGCTTGCACGGGTAATCACAAAGATTTCTGATGACGCGTTTAGTAGCGCAGAAATTGTACAATAAAATCAAATGCTAGTGATTTTTTTCCTTTCATATTGAAAAACTTTGTTGTTGTTGTTGTTTCTTTGGAAAAATTCGTTACAACAATTATTTGTTCTAACTTTGACCTTAAGCTCAATAAACGATTTTAAACTATCAAACAAGTAGAATTTGTATTTAAAATCAAGTATGATTTAAACTATCAAACATTTAGAATTTGTATTTAAATCATATAAAGTCAACATAATAAATATAGAGGTCATTTAGAAAAAACTTTAATAAATAATATATTTTTAATAAAATATCTATTTAACAAAAATATTATTCACAAAAAGATTTTTTTATTTATGTTTGTGGTAAAATATAATGTTTTTATTATTTAAAAAATAGTTTGTTGGAAATGTGTGCATAAAGAGAAATAAAAAAAAATTTAATTTCGAATTGAAAATGTATATTATAGTAAGGGACATACCTTACTCCAATACATAAATATATATATTTAACATCACCAGCAGCTTAAAGTTCTATTTTATTTGGTCATACTTTGGCTTCTCAATGTCAGATAGAACCAACTATAGGTATTTGTACTAGCTTGTTAGTTTACAATGCATTGTTTTTAAACATGTGTTCGTTTTGTTGTTGCGCACGTTTTAGAAGCAAGGTTTTAGGTTTTAGAAGCAAGCAAATTAAGCAATCATAAAATATGTCAGTGCATGAAAAGTTTTAAAAGTAGAACAATGAAATTTTATTCTTAAATATATTAAACTATCATTAGTAATTATGCTTAAATTATTGATTTTGGCTTAGTAGTTTGCACTTGCGAGGCACGAAAAGTTTAAAACCAAAAAAATGATATAAATCTGGTTCCTGAAAATTAATAATGTTGAAATTAATTTTATTTGTGCAATTTATTTATAATATTAATCTTACAAAAAATTGACTGTATCCCGTTTTTTTATACAAATCCAGTGCAAGCACAAAACATAGTAAACGCCATTTTCAGGATTTCCGTTTTATGATGAATCTTAAATACATATTTTTTTGCTCTATCTAAAATAGTCACCCTATTATCTTTACGATGTATAGTTTTTTATATATTGGACTGTCTAAACATAGTATGCACATACTATGTTTTGATTTTGTAAATTTGTTTTTGCTTATATTTTCAAAAAGGTTTACAAAACAAAGTAAGTAATTTGATAATATACAATAACAAAATATTTTACAATAGTTTTAAGAGTGATTTCCGAATTTAGAGTATTTTTGGTACTTATTAGCATTTAAGTATATTGGCTTAGACAATAATTACAAAGGGCTAAGGCGAAAAACACAAAAACTCAGTTTTCTCAAAACCATGAAAATGGAGATACTATGCTTTGTCGTTGTACTGGGAGAGTTGCATATATGAAGATTTCTTTTATTCGAGTAATTTTGCGCAATGGTTTTTTTAAAAACTTAAAAAAAGCACTTAATATTTTTTTAGTTGCACTTTCCATCATATTTACAGTATAACATTTTAGATTTTTCTTACTGAAAATTACTTTAAGTATAATTTGATGATACAAAAAATCATTATCTATAGTAATAAAACTCATTTTCTGTTTGTTTGTTTGTTTGTTTGACCTTTATACAAATCTAAACGGCTCAACGGATTTTGCTCAAACTAGGTATACATATTAAGTACATCCCAACTTAAAATGTTACATACTTAGTTTTAGCCACGCCCCCTCTGAAATTTTTCAACTAACGGTAATTTTGTTATTATAAAACTTTTTAGTATCGGAGATTTTTTTGTATTTAATTTTAAAATAATTTTGTTATTTTGACATCAAAAACATTCACATATCTTCAAAATTGGAGAAATTTTCAGTATAACGACTTTTTCATAAAACATCGTTGCCTAAGAATGAGAAAAAAACGACATGAAAATCAAAGTTTGGTCTTTCGATGCAAATATCTCCGCTGCCCATTAATATATTTCATTCAAATTTTTTTTGTTCAAAAGTTCAATAAAATCACTTCACAAAAATAGGTTGAACTGTACCGTTAAGTCAGTGTATATATGTTTTATGATTATGTCAAAAAAGGTCCAAAATATTGACTTTTTACTCAAAAAATGACTCAAAAATTGTTGTTGTTGTAAAAATGAAATCAATTAAAAACAGCAAATCGAACTACCTTTCATATGACATAGCATTTATTTGCAAAAATTCTTCCAGCTAAGCGCAAAAATTATTTTACTGTTTTTGTCATCAAAACAACAAGGGTACCCGCTTTGATTTTTTTCGCGAAATTTATTTTTTCCAAAATATTGTTTTTATATTTTTTACAAAAAATTCAAGTCTCAAAAATAATTTATGTGAAAAAATTACCCCAATATCTCTTTCCAATCAAAAGTAATGGCTAAAAATCTATTTTTTCATACAATTGACTATCTATAGTAATAAAACTCATTTTCTGTTTGTTTGTTTGTTTGTTTGACCTTTATACAAATCTAAACGGCTCAACGGATTTTGCTCAAACTAGGTATACATATTAAGTACATCCCAACTTAAAATGTTACATACTTAGTTTTTGCCACGCCCCCTCTGAAATTTTTCAACTAACGGTAATTTTGTTATTATAAAAGTTTTTACCATCGGAGATTTTTTTGTATTTAATTTTAAAAAATTTTGATATTTTGACATCAAAAACATTCACATATCTTCAAAATTGGAGAAATTTTCAGTATAACGACTTTTTCATAAAACATCGTTGCCTAAGAATGAGAAAAAAACGACATGAAAATCAAAGTTTGGTCTTTCGATGCAAATATCTCCGCTGTCCATTAATATATTTCATTCAAATTTTTTTTGTTCAAAAGTTCAATAAAATCACTTCACAAAAATAGGTTGAACTGTACCGTTAAGTCAGTGTATATATGTTTTATGATTATGTCAAAAAAGGTCCAAAATATTGACTTTTTACTCAAAAAATGACTCAAAAATTGTTGTTGTTGTAAAAATGAAATCAATTAAAAACAGCAAATCGAACTACCTTTCATATGACATAGCATTTTTTTGCAAAAATTCTTCCAGCTAAGCGCAAAAATTATTTTACTGTTTTTGTCATCAAAACAACAAGGGTACCCCCTTTGATTTTTTTCGCGAAATTTATTTTTTCCAAAATATTGTTTTTATATTTTTTACAAAAAAGTCAAGTCTCAAAAATAATTTATGTGAAAAAATTACCCCAATATCTCTTTCCAATCAAAAGTAATGGCTAAAAATCTATTTTTTCATACAATTGACTATCTATAGTAATAAAACTCATTTTCTGTTTGTTTGTTTGTTTGTTTGACCTTTATACAAATCTAAACGGCTCAACGGATTTTGCTCAAACTAGGTATACATATTAAGTACATCCCAACTTAAAATGTTACATACTTAGTTTTTGCCACGCCCCCTCTGAAATTTTTCAACTAACGGTAATTTTGTTATTATAAAACTTTTTACCATCGGAGATTTTTTTGTATTTAATTTTAAAAAAATTTTGTTATTTTGACATCAAAAACATTCACATATCTTCAAAATTGGAGAAATTTTCAGTATAACGACTTTTTCATAAAACATCATTGCCTAAGAATGAGAAAAAAACGACATGAAAATCAAAGTTTGGTCTTTCGATGCAAATATCTCCGCTGTCCATTAATATATTTCATTCAATTTTTTTTTGTTCAAAAGTTCAATAAAATCACTTCACAAAAATAGGTTGAACTGTACCGTTAAGTCAGTGTATATATGTTTTATGATTATGTCAAAAAAGATCCAAAATATTGACTTTTTACTCAAAAAATGACTCAAAAATTGTTGTTGTTGTAAAAATGAAATCAATTAAAAACAGCAAATCGAACTACCTTTCATATGACATAGCATTTATTTGCAAAAATTCTTCCAGCTAAGCGCAAAAATTATTTTACTGTTTTTGTCATCAAAACAACCCTTTGATTTTTTTCGCGAAATTTATTTTTTCCAAAATATTGTTTTTATATTTTTTACAAAAAATTCAAGTCTCAAAAATAATTTATGTGAAAAAATTACCCCAATATCTCTTTCCAATCAAAAGTAATGGCTAAAAATCTATTTTTTCATACAATTGACTATCTATAGTAATAAAACTCATTTTCTGTTTGTTTGTTTGTTTGTTTGACCTTTATACAAATCTAAACGGCTCAACGGATTTTGCTCAAACTAGGTATACATATTAAGTACATCCCAACTTAAAATGTTACATACTTAGTTTTTGCCACGCCCCCTCTGAAATTTTTCAACTAACGGTAATTTTGTTATTATAAAAGTTTTTACCATCGGAGATTTTTTTGTATTTAATTTTAAAAAAATGTTGTTATTTTGACATCAAAAACATTCACATATCTTCAAAATTGGAGAAATTTTCAGTATAACGACTTTTTCATAAAACAACATTGCCTAAGAATGAGAAAAAAACGACATGAAAATCAAAGTTTGGTCTTTCGATGCAAATATCTCCGCTGTCCATTAATATATTTCATTCAAATTTTTTTTGTTCAAAAGTTCAATAAAATCACTTCACAAAAATAGGTTGAACTGTACCGTTAAGTCAGTGTATATATGTTTTATGATTATGTCAAAAAAGGTCCAAAATATTGACTTTTTACTCAAAAAATGACTCAAAAATTGTTGTTGTTGTAAAAACGAAATCAATAAAAAATTGCACATCCGGCTACCTTTCATATGACATAGCATTTATTTGCAAAAATTCTTCCAGCTAAGCGCAAAAATTATTTTACTGTTTTTGTCATCAAAACAACAAGGGTACCCCCTTTGATTTTTTTCGCGAAATTTATTTTTTCCAAAATGTTGTTTTTATATTTTTTACAAAAAAGTCAAGTCTCAAAAATAATTTATGTGAAAAAATTACCCCAATATCTCTTTCCAATCAAAAGTTATGGCTAAAAATCTATTTTTTCATACAATTGACTATCTATAGTAATAAAACTCATTTTCTGTTTGTTTGTTTGTTTGTTTGACCTTTATACAAATCTAAACGGCTCAACGGATTTTGCTCAAACTAGGTATACATATTAAGTACATCCCAACTTAAAATGTTACATACTTAGTTTTTGCCACGCTCCCTCTGAAATTTTTCAACTAACGGTAATTTTGTTATTATAAAAGTTTTTACCATCGGAGATTTTTTTGTATTTAATTTTAAAAAATTTTGATATTTTGACATCAAAAACATTCACATATCTTCAAAATTGGAGAAATTTTCAGTATAACGACTTTTTCATAAAACATCGTTGCCTAAGAATGAGAAAAAAACGACATGAAAATCAAAGTTTGGTCTTTCGATGCAAATATCTCCGCTGTCCATTAATATATTTCATTCAAATTTTTTTTGTTCAATAGTTCAATAAAATCACTTCACAAAAATAGGTTGAACTGTACCGTTAAGTCAGTGTATATATGTTTTATGATTATGTCAAAAAAGGTCCAAAATATTGACTTTTTACTCAAAAAATGACTCAAAAATTGTTGTTGTTGTAAAAATGAAATCAATTAAAAACAGCAAATCGAACTACCTTTCATATGACATAGCATTTATTTGCAAAAATTCTTCCAGCTAAGCGCAAAAATTATTTTACTGTTGTCATCAAAACAACAAGGGTACCCCCTTTGATTTTTTTCGCGAAATTTATTTTTTCCAAAATATTGTTTTTATATTTTTTACAAAAAAGTCAAGTCTCAAAAATAATTTATGTGAAAAAATTACCCCAATATCTCTTTCCAATCAAAAGTAATGGCTAAAAATCTATTTTTTCATACAATTGACTATCTATAGTAATAAAACTCATTTTCTGTTTGTTTGTTTGTTTGTTTGACCTTTATACAAATCTAAACGGCTCAACGGATTTTGCTCAAACTAGGTATACATATTAAATACATCCCAACTTAAAATGTTACATACTTAGTTTTTGCCATGCCCCCTCTGAAATTTTTCAACTAACGGTAATTTTGTTATTATAAAAGTTTTTACCATCGGAGATTTTTTTGTATTTAATTTTAAAAAATTTTGATATTTTGACATCAAAAACATTCACATATCTTCAAAATTGGAGAAATTTTCAGTATAACGACTTTTTCATAAAACATCGTTGCCTAAGAATGAGAAAAAAACGACATGAAAATCAAAGTTTGGTCTTTCGATGCAAATATCTCCGCTGTCCATTAATATATTTCATTCAAATTTTTTTTGTTCAAAAGTTCAATAAAATCACTTCACAAAAATAGGTTGAACTGTACCGTTAAGTCAGTGTATATATGTTTTATGATTATGTCAAAAAAGGTCCAAAATATTGACTTTTTACTCAAAAAATGACTCAAAAATTGTTGTTGTTGTAAAAACGAAATCAATTAAAAATTGCACATCTGGCTACCTTTCATATGACATAGCATTTATTTGCAAAAATTCTTCCAGCTAAGCGCAAAAATTATTTTACTGTTTTTGTCATCAAAACAACAAGGGTACCCCTTTGATTTTTTTCGCGAAATTTATTTTTTCCAAAATGTTGTTTTTATATTTTTTACAAAAAAGTCAAGTCTCAAAAATAATTTATGTGAAAAAATTACCCCAATATCTCTTTCCAATCAAAAGTAATGGCTAAAAATCTATTTTTTCATACAATTGACTATCTATAGTAATAAAACTCATTTTCTGTTTGTTTGTTTGTTTGTTTGACCTTTATACAAATCTAAACGGCTCAACGGATTTTGCTCAAACTAGGTATACATATTAAGTACATCCCAACTTAAAATGTTACATACTTAGTTTTTGCCACGCCCCCTCTGAAATTTTTCAACTAACGGTAATTTTGTTATTATAAAAGTTTTTACCATCGGAGATTTTTTTGTATTTAATTTTAAAAAAATTTTGTTATTTTGACATCAAAAACATTCACATATCTTCAAAATTGGAGAAATTTTCAGTATAACGACTTTTTCATAAAACATCATTGCCTAAGAATGAGAAAAAAACGACATGAAAATCAAAGTTTGGTCTTTCGATGCAAATATCTCCGCTGTCCATTAATATATTTCATTCAAATTTTTTTTGTTCAAAAGTTCAATAAAATCACTTCACAAAAATAGGTTGAACTGTACCGTTAAGTCAGTGTATATATGTTTTATGATTATGTCAAAAAAGGTCCAAAATATTGACTTTTTACTCAAAAAATGACTCAAAAATTGTTGTTGTTGTAAAAACGAAATCAATAAAAAATTGCACATCTGGCTACCTTTCATATGACAGCATTTATTTGCAAAAATTCTTCCAGCTAAGCGCAAAAATTATTTTTCTGTTTTTGTCATCAAAACAACAAGGGTACCCCCTTTGATTTTTTTCGCGAAATTTATTTTTTCCAAAATGTTGTTTTTATATTTTTTACAAAAAAGTCAAGTCTCAAAAATAATTTATGTGAAAAAATTACCCCAATATCTCTTTCCAATCAAAAGTAATGGCTAAAAATCTATTTTTTCATACAATTGACTATCTATAGTAATAAAACTCATTTTCTGTTTGTTTGTTTGTTTGTTTGACCTTTATACAAATCTAAACGGCTCAACGGATTTTGCTCAAACTAGGTATACATATTAAGTACATCCCAACTTAAAATGTTACATACTTAGTTTTTGCCACGCCCCCTCTGAAATTTTCAACTAACGGTAATTTTGTTATTATAAAAGTTTTTACCATCGGAGATTTTTTTGTATTTAATTTTAAAAAAATTTTGATATTTTGACATCAAAAACATTCACATATCTTCAAAATTGGAGAAATTTTCAGTATAACGACTTTTTCATAAAACATCGTTGCCTAAGAATGAGAAAAAAACGACATGAAAATCAAAGTTTGGTCTTTCGATGCAAATATCTCCGCTGTCCATTAATATATTTCATTCAAATTTTTTTTGTTCAAAAGTTCAATAAAATCACTTCACAAAAATAGGTTGAACTGTACCGTTAAGTCAGTGTATATATGTTTTATGATTATGTCAAAAAAGGTCCAAAATATTGACTTTTTACTCAAAAAATGACTCAAAAATTGTTGTTGTTGTAAAAATGAAATCAATTAAAAACAGCAAATCGAACTACCTTTCATATGACATAGCATTTATTTGCAAAAATTCTTCCAGCTAAGCGCAAAAATTATTTTACTGTTTTTGTCATCAAAACAACAAGGGTACCCCCTTTGATTTTTTTCGCGAAATTTATTTTTTCCAAAATATTGTTTTTATATTTTTTACAAAAAAGTCAAGTCTCAAAAATAATTTATGTGAAAAAATTACCCCAATATCTCTTTCCAATCAAAAGTAATGGCTAAAAATCTATTTTTTCATACAATTGACTATCTATAGTAATAAAACTCATTTTCTGTTTGTTTGTTTGTTTGTTTGACCTTTATACAAATCTAAACGGCTCAACGGATTTTGCTCAAACTAGGTATACATATTAAGTACATCCCAACTTAAAATGTTACATACTTAGTTTTTGCCACGCCCCCTCTGAAATTTTTCAACTAACGGTAATTTTGTTATTATAAAACTTTTTACTATCGGAGATTTTTTTGTATTTAATTTTAAAAAAATTTTGTTATTTTGACATCAAAAACATTCACATATCTTCAAAATTGGAGAAATTTTCAGTATAACGACTTTTTCATAAAACATCGTTGCCTAAGAATGAGAAAAAAACGACATGAAAATCAAAGTTTGGTCTTTCGATGCAAATATCTCCGCTGTCCATTAATATATTTCATTCAAATTTTTTTTGTTCAAAAGTTCAATAAAATCACTTCACAAAAATAGGTTGAACTGTACCGTTAAGTCAGTGTATATATGTTTTATGATTATGTCAAAAAAGGTCCAAAATATTGACTTTTTACTCAAAAAATGACTCAAAAATTGTTGTTGTTGTAAAAACGAAATCAATAAAAAATTGCACATCTGGCTACCTTTCATATGACAGCATTTATTTGCAAAAATTCTTCCAGCTAAGCGCAAAAATTATTTTACTGTTTTTGTCATCAAAACAACAAGGGTACCCCCTTTGATTTTTTTCGCGAAATTTATTTTTTCCAAAATGTTGTTTTTATATTTTTTACAAAAAATTCAAGTCTCAAAAATAATTTATGTGAAAAAATTACCCCAATATCTCTTTCCAATCAAAAGTTATGGCTAAAAATCTATTTTTTTCATACAATTGACTATCTATAGTAATAAAACTCATTTTCTGTTTGTTTGTTTGTTTGTTTGACCTTTATACAAATCTAAACGGCTCAACGGATTTTGCTCAAACTAGGTATACATATTAAGTACATCCCAACTTAAAATGTTACATACTTAGTTTTTGCCACGCCCCCTCTGAAATTTTTCAACTAACGGTAATTTTGTTATTATAAAACTTTTTACTATCGGAGATTTTTTTGTATTTAATTTTAAAAAAATTTTGTTATTTTGACATCAAAAACATTCACATATCTTCAAAATTGGAGAAATTTTCAGTATAACGACTTTTTCATAAAACATCGTTGCCTAAGAATGAGAAAAAAACGACATGAAAATCAAAGTTTGGTCTTTCGATGCAAATATCTCCGCTGTCCATTAATATATTTCATTCAAATTTTTTTTGTTCAAAAGTTCAATAAAATCACTTCACAAAAATAGGTTGAACTGTACCGTTAAGTCAGTGTATATATGTTTTATGATTATGTCAAAAAAGGTCCAAAATATTGACTTTTTACTCAAAAAATGACTCAAAAATTGTTGTTGTTGTAAAAACGAAATCAATAAAAAATTGCACATCTGGCTACCTTTCATATGACAGCATTTATTTGCAAAAATTCTTCCAGCTAAGTGCAAAAATTATTTTACTGTTTTTGTCATCAAAACAACAAGGGTACCCCCTTTGATTTTTTTCGCGAAATTTATTTTTTCCAAAATGTTGTTTTTATATTTTTTACAAAAAATTCAAGTCGCAAAAATAATTTATGTGAAAAAATTACCCCAATATCTCTTTCCAATCAAAAGTTATGGCTAAAAATCTATTTTTTCATACAATTGACTATCTATAGTAATAAAACTCATTTTCTGTTTGTTTGTTTGTTTGTTTGACCTTTATACAAATCTAAACGGCTCAACGGATTTTGCTCAAACTAGGTATACATATTAAGTACATCCCAACTTAAAATGTTACATACTTAGTTTTTGCCACGCCCCCTCTGAAATTTTTCAACTAACGGTAATTTTGTTATTATAAAAGTTTTTACCATCGGAGATTTTTTTGTATTTAATTTTAAAAAATTTTGATATTTTGACATCAAAAACATTCACATATCTTCAAAATTGGAGAAATTTTCAGTATAACGACTTTTTCATAAAACATCGTTGCCTAAGAATGAGAAAAAAACGACATGAAAATCAAAGTTTGGTCTTTCGATGCAAATATCTCCGCTGTCCATTAATATATTTCATTCAAATTTTTTTTGTTCAAAAGTTCAATAAAATCACTTCACAAAAATAGGTTGAACTGTACCGTTAAGTCAGTGTATATATGTTTTATGATTATGTCAAAAAAGGTCCAAAATATTGACTTTTTACTCAAAAAATGACTCAAAAATTGTTGTTGTTGTAAAAACGAAATCAATAAAAAATTGCACATCTGGCTACCTTTCATATGACAGCATTTATTTGCAAAAATTCTTCCAGCTAAGCGCAAAAATTATTTTACTGTTTTTGTCATCAAAACAACAAGGGTACCCCCTTTGATTTTTTTCGCGAAATTTATTTTTTCCAAAATGTTGTTTTTATATTTTTTACAAAAAAGTCAAGTCTCAAAAATAATTTATGTGAAAAAATTACCCCAATATCTCTTTCCAATCAAAAGTAATGGCTAAAAATCTATTTTTTCATACAATTGACTATCTATAGTAATAAAACTCATTTTCTGTTTGTTTGTTTGTTTGTTTGACCTTTATACAAATCTAAACGGCTCAACGGATTTTGCTCAAACTAGGTATACATATTAAGTACATCCCAACTTAAAATGTTACATACTTAGTTTTTGCCACGCCCCCTCTGAAATTTTTCAACTAACGGTAATTTTGTTATTATAAAAGTTTTTACCATCGGAGATTTTTTTGTATTTAATTTTAAAAAATTTTGATATTTTGACATCAAAAACATTCACATATCTTCAAAATTGGAGAAATTTTCAGTATAACGACTTTTTCATAAAACATCGTTGCCTAAGAATGAGAAAAAAACGACATGAAAATCAAAGTTTGGTCTTTCGATGCAAATATCTCCGCTGTCCATTAATATATTTCATTCAAATTTTTTTTGTTCAAAAGTTCAATAAAATCACTTCACAAAAATAGGTTGAACTGTACCGTTAAGTCAGTGTATATATGTTTTATGATTATGTCAAAAAAGGTCCAAAATATTGACTTTTTACTCAAAAAATGACTCAAAAATTGTTGTTGTTGTAAAAATGAAATCAATTAAAAACAGCAAATCGAACTACCTTTCATATGACATAGCATTTATTTGCAAAAATTCTTCCAGCTAAGCGCAAAAATTATTTTACTGTTTTTTTCATCAAAACAACAAGGGTACCCCCTTTGATTTTTTTCGCGAAATTTATTTTTTCCAAAATGTTGTTTTTATATTTTTTACAAAAAAGTCAAGTCTCAAAAATAATTTATGTGAAAAAATTACCCAATATCTCTTTCCAATCAAAAGTTATGGCTAAAAATCTATTTTTTCATACAATTGACTATCTATAGTAATAAAACTCATTTTCTGTTTGTTTGTTTGTTTGTTTGTTTGACCTTTATACAAATCTAAACGGCTCAACGGATTTTGCTCAAACTAGGTATACATATTAAGTACATCCCAACTTAAAATGTTACATACTTAGTTTTTGCCACGCCCCCTCTGAAATTTTTCAACTAACGGTAATTTTGTTATTATAAAAGTTTTTACCATCGGAGATTTTTTTGTATTTAATTTTAAAAAATTTTGATATTTTGACATCAAAAACATTCACATATCTTCAAAATTGGAGAAATTTTCAGTATAACGACTTTTTCATAAAACATCGTTGCCTAAGAATGAGAAAAAAACGACATGAAAATCAAAGTTTGGTCTTTCGATGCAAATATCTCCGCTGTCCATTAATATATTTCATTCAAATTTTTTTTGTTCAAAAGTTCAATAAAATCACTTCACAAAAATAGGTTGAACTGTACCGTTAAGTCAGTGTATATATGTTTTATGATTATGTCAAAAAAGGTCCAAAATATTGACTTTTTACTCAAAAAATGACTCAAAAATTGTTGTTGTTGTAAAAATGAAATCAATTAAAAACAGCAAATCGAACTACCTTTCATATGACATAGCATTTATTTGCAAAAATTCTTCCAGCTAAGCGCAAAAATTATTTTACTGTTTTTTTCATCAAAACAACAAGGGTACCCCCTTTGATTTTTTTCGCGAAATTTATTTTTTCCAAAATGTTGTTTTTATATTTTTTACAAAAAAGTCAAGTCTCAAAAATAATTTATGTGAAAAAATTACCCAATATCTCTTTCCAATCAAAAGTTATGGCTAAAAATCTATTTTTTCATACAATTGACTATCTATAGTAATAAAACTCATTTTCTGTTTGTTTGTTTGTTTGTTTGTTTGACCTTTATACAAATCTAAACGGCTCAACGGATTTTGCTCAAACTAGGTATACATATTAAGTACATCCCAACTTAAAATGTTACATACTTAGTTTTTGCCACGCCCCCTCTGAAATTTTTCAACTAACGGTAATTTTGTTATTATAAAAGTTTTTACCATCGGAGATTTTTTTGTATTTAATTTTAAAAAAATTTTGTTATTTTGACATCAAAAACATTCACATATCTTCAAAATTGGAGAAATTTTCAGTATAACGACTTTTTCATAAAACATCATTGCCTAAGAATGAGAAAAAAACGACATGAAAATCAAAGTTTGGTCTTTCGATGCAAATATCTCCGCTGTCCATTAATATATTTCATTCAAATTTTTTTTGTTCAAAAGTTCAATAAAATCACTTCACAAAAATAGGTTGAACTGTACCGTTAAGTCAGTGTATATATGTTTTATGATTATGTCAAAAAAGGTCCAAAATATTGACTTTTTACTCAAAAAATGACTCAAAAATTGTTGTTGTTGTAAAAATGAAATCAATTAAAAACAGCAAATCGAACTACCTTTCATATGACATAGCATTTATTTGCAAAAATTCTTCCAGCTAAGCGCAAAAATTATTTTACTGTTTTTGTCATCAAAACAACAAGGGTACCCCTTTGATTTTTTTCGCGAAATTTATTTTTTCCAAAATGTTGTTTTTATATTTTTTACAAAAAAGTCAAGTCTCAAAAATAATTTATGTGAAAAAATTACCCCAATATCTCTTTCCAATCAAAAGTTATGGCTAAAAATCTATTTTTTCATACAATTGACTATCTATAGTAATAAAACTCATTTTCTGTTTGTTTGTTTGTTTGTTTGTTTGACCTTTATACAAATCTAAACAGCTCAACGGATTTTGCTCAAACTAGGTATACATATTAAGTACATCCCAACTTAAAATGTTACATACTTAGTTTTTGCCACGCCCCCTCTGAAATTTTTCAACTAACGGTAATTTTGTTATTATAAAAGTTTTTACCATCGGAGATTTTTTTGGTATTTAATTTTAAAAAAATTTTGATATTTTGACATCAAAAACATTCACATATCTTCAAAATTGGAGAAATTTTCAGTATAACGACTTTTTCATAAAACATCGTTGCCTAAGAATGAGAAAAAAACGACATGAAAATCAAAGTTTGGTCTTTCGATGCAAATATCTCCGCTGTCCATTAATATATTTCATTCAAATTTTTTTTGTTCAAAAGTTCAATAAAATTACTTCACAAAAATAGGTTGAACTGTACCGTTAAGTCAGTGTATATATGTTTTATGATTATGTCAAAAAAGGTCCAAAATATTGACTTTTTACTCAAAAAATGACTCAAAAATTGTTGTTGTTGTAAAAATGAAATCAATTAAAAACAGCAAATCGAACTACCTTTCATATGACATAGCATTTATTTGCAAAAATTCTTCCAGCTAAGCGCAAAAATTATTTTACTGTTTTTGTCATCAAAACAACAAGGGTACCCCCTTTGATTTTTTTCGCGAAATTTATTTTTTCCAAAATGTTGTTTTTATATTTTTTACAAAAAAGTCAAGTCTCAAAAATAATTTATGTGCAAAAATTACCCCAATATCTCTTTCCAATCAAAAGTTATGGCTAAAAATCTATTTTTTCATACAATTGACTATCTATAGTAATAAAACTCATTTTCTGTTTGTTTGTTTGTTTGTTTGACCTTTATACAAATCTAAACGGCTCAACGGATTTTGCTCAAACTAGGTATACATATTAAGTACATCCCAACTTAAAATGTTACATACTTAGTTTTTGCCACGCCCCCTCTGAAATTTTTCAACTAACGGTAATTTTGTTATTATAAAAGTTTTTACCATCGGAGATTTTTTTGTATTTAATTTTAAAAAATTTTGATATTTTGACATCAAAAACATTCACATATCTTCAAAATTGGAGAAATTTTCAGTATAACGACTTTTTCATAAAACATCGTTGCCTAAGAATGAGAAAAAAACGACATGAAAATCAAAGTTTGGTCTTTCGATGCAAATATCTCCGCTGTCCATTAATATATTTCATTCAAATTTTTTTTGTTCAAAAGTTCAATAAAATCACTTTACAAAAATAGGTTGAACTGTACCGTTAAGTCAGTGTATATATGTTTTATGATTATGTCAAAAAAGGTCCAAAATATTGACTTTTTACTCAAAAAATGACTCAAAAATTGTTGTTGTTGTAAAAATGAAATCAATTAAAAACAGCAAATCGAACTACCTTTCATATGACATAGCATTTATTTGCAAAAATTCTTCCAGCTAAGCGCAAAAATTATTTTACTGTTTTTGTCATCAAAACAACAAGGGTACCCCCTTTGATTTTTTTCGCGAAATTTATTTTTTCCAAAATGTTGTTTTTATATTTTTTACAAAAAAGTCAAGTCTCAAAAATAATTTATGTGAAAAAATTACCCCAATATCTCTTTCCAATCAAAAGTTATGGCTAAAAATCTATTTTTTCATACAATTGACTATCTATAGTAATAAAACTCATTTTCTGTTTGTTTGTTTGTTTGTTTGTTTGACCTTTATACAAATCTAAACGGCTCAACGGATTTTGCTCAAACTAGGTATACATATTAAGTACATCCCAACTTAAAATGTTACATACTTAGTTTTTGCCACGCCCCCTCTGAAATTTTTCAACTAACGGTAATTTTGTTATTATAAAAGTTTTTACCATCGGAGATTTTTTTGTATTTAATTTTAAAAAAATTTTGATATTTTGACATCAAAAACATTCACATATCTTCAAAATTGGAGAAATTTTCAGTATAACGACTTTTTCATAAAACATCGTTGCCTAAGAATGAGAAAAAAACGACATGAAAATCAAAGTTTGGTCTTTCGATGCAAATATCTCCGCTGTCCATTAATATATTTCATTCAAATTTTTTTTGTTCAAAAGTTCAATAAAATCACTTCACAAAAATAGGTTGAACTGTACCGTTAAGTCAGTGTATATATGTTTTATGATTATGTCAAAAAAGGTCCAAAATATTGACTTTTTACTCAAAAAATGACTCAAAAATTGTTGTTGTTGTAAAAACGAAATCAATTAAAAATTGCACATCTGGCTACCTTTCATATGACATAGCATTTATTTGCAAAAATTCTTCCAGCTAAGCGCAAAAATTATTTTACTGTTTTTGTCATCAAAACAACAAGGGTACCCCTTTGATTTTTTTCGCGAAATTTATTTTTTCCAAAATGTTGTTTTTATATTTTTTACAAAAAAGTCAAGTCTCAAAAATAATTTATGTGAAAAAATTACCCCAATATCTCTTTCCAATCAAAAGTTATGGCTAAAAATCTATTTTTTCATACAATTGACTATCTATAGTAATAAAACTCATTTTCTGTTTGTTTGTTTGTTTGTTTGACCTTTATACAAATCTAAACGGCTCAACGGATTTTGCTCAAACTAGGTATACATATTAAGTACATCCCAACTTAAAATGTTACATACTTAGTTTTTGCCACGCCCCCTCTGAAATTTTTCAACTAACGGTAATTTTGTTATTATAAAACTTTTTACTATCGGAGATTTTTTTGTATTTAATTTTAAAAAAATTTTGTTATTTTGACATCAAAAACATTCACATATCTTCAAAATTGGAGAAATTTTCAGTATAACGACTTTTTCATAAAACATCGTTGCCTAAGAATGAGAAAAAAACGACATGAAAATCAAAGTTTGGTCTTTCGATGCAAATATCTCCGCTGTCCATTAATATATTTCATTCAAATTTTTTTTGTTCAAAAGTTCAATAAAATCACTTCACAAAAATAGGTTGAACTGTACCGTTAAGTCAGTGTATATATGTTTTATGATTATGTCAAAAAAGGTCCAAAATATTGACTTTTTACTCAAAAAATGACTCAAAAATTGTTGTTGTTGTAAAAACGAAATCAATAAAAAATTGCACATCTGGCTACCTTTCATATGACAGCATTTATTTGCAAAAATTCTTCCAGCTAAGCGCAAAAATTATTTTACTGTTTTTGTCATCAAAACAACAAGGGTACCCCCTTTGATTTTTTTCGCGAAATTTATTTTTTCCAAAATGTTGTTTTTATATTTTTTACAAAAAATTCAAGTCGCAAAAATAATTTATGTGAAAAAATTACCCCAATATCTCTTTCCAATCAAAAGTTATGGCTAAAAATCTATTTTTTCATACAATTGACTATCTATAGTAATAAAACTCATTTTCTGTTTGTTTGTTTGTTTGTTTGACCTTTATACAAATCTAAACGGCTCAACGGATTTTGCTCAAACTAGGTATACATATTAAGTACATCCCAACTTAAAATGTTACATACTTAGTTTTTGCCACGCCCCCTCTGAAATTTTTCAACTAACGGTAATTTTGTTATTATAAAAGTTTTTACCATCGGAGATTTTTTTGTATTTAATTTTAAAAAATTTTGATATTTTGACATCAAAAACATTCACATATCTTCAAAATTGGAGAAATTTTCAGTATAACGACTTTTTCATAAAACATCGTTGCCTAAGAATGAGAAAAAAACGACATGAAAATCAAAGTTTGGTCTTTCGATGCAAATATCTCCGCTGTCCATTAATATATTTCATTCAAATTTTTTTTGTTCAAAAGTTCAATAAAATCACTTCACAAAAATAGGTTGAACTGTACCGTTAAGTCAGTGTATATATGTTTTATGATTATGTCAAAAAAGGTCCAAAATATTGACTTTTTACTCAAAAAATGACTCAAAAATTGTTGTTGTTGTAAAAACGAAATCAATAAAAAATTGCACATCTGGCTACCTTTCATATGACAGCATTTATTTGCAAAAATTCTTCCAGCTAAGCGCAAAAATTATTTTACTGTTTTTGTCATCAAAACAACAAGGGTACCCCCTTTGATTTTTTTCGCGAAATTTATTTTTTCCAAAATGTTGTTTTTATATTTTTTACAAAAAAGTCAAGTCTCAAAAATAATTTATGTGAAAAAATTACCCCAATATCTCTTTCCAATCAAAAGTAATGGCTAAAAATCTATTTTTTCATACAATTGACTATCTATAGTAATAAAACTCATTTTCTGTTTGTTTGTTTGTTTGTTTGTTTGACCTTTATACAAATCTAAACGGCTCAACGGATTTTGCTCAAACTAGGTATACATATTAAGTACATCCCAACTTAAAATGTTACATACTTAGTTTTTGCCACGCCCCCTCTGAAATTTTTCAACTAACGGTAATTTTGTTATTATAAAAGTTTTTACCATCGGAGATTTTTTTGTATTTAATTTTAAAAAATTTTGATATTTTGACATCAAAAACATTCACATATCTTCAAAATTGGAGAAATTTTCAGTATAACGACTTTTTCATAAAACATCGTTGCCTAAGAATGAGAAAAAAACGACATGAAAATCAAAGTTTGGTCTTTCGATGCAAATATCTCCGCTGTCCATTAATATATTTCATTCAAATTTTTTTTGTTCAAAAGTTCAATAAAATCACTTCACAAAAATAGGTTGAACTGTACCGTTAAGTCAGTGTATATATGTTTTATGATTATGTCAAAAAAGGTCCAAAATATTGACTTTTTACTCAAAAAATGACTCAAAAATTGTTGTTGTTGTAAAAATGAAATCAATTAAAAACAGCAAATCGAACTACCTTTCATATGACATAGCATTTATTTGCAAAAATTCTTCCAGCTAAGCGCAAAAATTATTTTACTGTTTTTTTCATCAAAACAACAAGGGTACCCCCTTTGATTTTTTTCGCGAAATTTATTTTTTCCAAAATGTTGTTTTTATATTTTTTACAAAAAAGTCAAGTCTCAAAAATAATTTATGTGAAAAAATTACCCAATATCTCTTTCCAATCAAAAGTTATGGCTAAAAATCTATTTTTTCATACAATTGACTATCTATAGTAATAAAACTCATTTTCTGTTTGTTTGTTTGTTTGTTTGTTTGACCTTTATACAAATCTAAACGGCTCAACGGATTTTGCTCAAAATAGGTATACATATTAAGTACATCCCAACTTAAAATGTTACATACTTAGTTTTTGCCACGCCCCCTCTGAAATTTTTCAACTAACGGTAATTTTGTTATTATAAAAGTTTTTACCATCGGAGATTTTTTTGTATTTAATTTTAAAAAAATTTTGATATTTTGACATCAAAAACATTCACATATCTTCAAAATTGGAGAAATTTTCAGTATAACGACTTTTTCATAAAACATCGTTGCCTAAGAATGAGAAAAAAACGACATGAAAATCAAAGTTTGGTCTTTCGATGCAAATATCTCCGCTGTCCATTAATATATTTCATTCAAATTTTTTTTGTTCAAAAGTTCAATAAAATCACTTCACAAAAATAGGTTGAACTGTACCGTTAAGTCAGTGTATATATGTTTTATGATTATGTCAAAAAAGGTCCAAAATATTGACTTTTTACTCAAAAAATGACTCAAAAATTGTTGTTGTTGTAAAAACGAAATCAATTAAAAATTGCACATCTGGCTACCTTTCATATGACATAGCATTTATTTGCAAAAATTCTTCCAGCTAAGCGCAAAAATTATTTTACTGTTTTTGTCATCAAAACAACAAGGGTACCCCCTTTGATTTTTTTCGCGAAATTTATTTTTTCCAAAATGTTGTTTTTATATTTTTTACAAAAAATTCAAGTCGCAAAAATAATTTATGTGAAAAAATTACCCCAATATCTCTTTCCAATCAAAAGTTATGGCTAAAAATCTATTTTTTCATACAATTGACTATCTATAGTAATAAAACTCATTTTCTGTTTGTTTGTTTGTTTGTTTGACCTTTATACAAATCTAAACGGCTCAACGGATTTTGCTCAAACTAGGTATACATATTAAGTACATCCCAACTTAAAATGTTACATACTTAGTTTTTGCCACGCCCCCTCTGAAATTTTTCAACTAACGGTAATTTTGTTATTATAAAAGTTTTTACCATCGGAGATTTTTTTGTATTTAATTTTAAAAAATTTTGATATTTTGACATCAAAAACATTCACATATCTTCAAAATTGGAGAAATTTTCAGTATAACGACTTTTTCATAAAACATCGTTGCCTAAGAATGAGAAAAAAACGACATGAAAATCAAAGTTTGGTCTTTCGATGCAAATATCTCCGCTGTCCATTAATATATTTCATTCAAATTTTTTTTGTTCAAAAGTTCAATAAAATCACTTCACAAAAATAGGTTGAACTGTACCGTTAAGTCAGTGTATATATGTTTTATGATTATGTCAAAAAAGGTCCAAAATATTGACTTTTTACTCAAAAAATGACTCAAAAATTGTTGTTGTTGTAAAAACGAAATCAATAAAAAATTGCACATCTGGCTACCTTTCATATGACAGCATTTATTTGCAAAAATTCTTCCAGCTAAGCGCAAAAATTATTTTACTGTTTTTGTCATCAAAACAACAAGGGTACCCCCTTTGATTTTTTTCGCGAAATTTATTTTTTCCAAAATGTTGTTTTTATATTTTTTACAAAAAAGTCAAGTCTCAAAAATAATTTATGTGAAAAAATTACCCCAATATCTCTTTCCAATCAAAAGTAATGGCTAAAAATCTATTTTTTCATACAATTGACTATCTATAGTAATAAAACTCATTTTCTGTTTGTTTGTTTGTTTGTTTGTTTGACCTTTATACAAATCTAAACGGCTCAACGGATTTTGCTCAAACTAGGTATACATATTAAGTACATCCCAACTTAAAATGTTACATACTTAGTTTTTGCCACGCCCCCTCTGAAATTTTTCAACTAACGGTAATTTTGTTATTATAAAAGTTTTTACCATCGGAGATTTTTTTGTATTTAATTTTAAAAAATTTTGATATTTTGACATCAAAAACATTCACATATCTTCAAAATTGGAGAAATTTTCAGTATAACGACTTTTTCATAAAACATCGTTGCCTAAGAATGAGAAAAAAACGACATGAAAATCAAAGTTTGGTCTTTCGATGCAAATATCTCCGCTGTCCATTAATATATTTCATTCAAATTTTTTTTGTTCAAAAGTTCAATAAAATCACTTCACAAAAATAGGTTGAACTGTACCGTTAAGTCAGTGTATATATGTTTTATGATTATGTCAAAAAAGGTCCAAAATATTGACTTTTTACTCAAAAAATGACTCAAAAATTGTTGTTGTTGTAAAAATGAAATCAATTAAAAACAGCAAATCGAACTACCTTTCATATGACATAGCATTTATTTGCAAAAATTCTTCCAGCTAAGCGCAAAAATTATTTTACTGTTTTTTTCATCAAAACAACAAGGGTACCCCCTTTGATTTTTTTCGCGAAATTTATTTTTTCCAAAATGTTGTTTTTATATTTTTTACAAAAAAGTCAAGTCTCAAAAATAATTTATGTGAAAAAATTACCCAATATCTCTTTCCAATCAAAAGTTATGGCTAAAAATCTATTTTTTCATACAATTGACTATCTATAGTAATAAAACTCATTTTCTGTTTGTTTGTTTGTTTGTTTGTTTGACCTTTATACAAATCTAAACGGCTCAACGGATTTTGCTCAAACTAGGTATACATATTAAGTACATCCCAACTTAAAATGTTACATACTTAGTTTTTGCCACGCCCCCTCTGAAATTTTTCAACTAACGGTAATTTTGTTATTATAAAAGTTTTTACCATCGGAGATTTTTTTGTATTTAATTTTAAAAAAATTTTGATATTTTGACATCAAAAACATTCACATATCTTCAAAATTGGAGAAATTTTCAGTATAACGACTTTTTCATAAAACATCGTTGCCTAAGAATGAGAAAAAAACGACATGAAAATCAAAGTTTGGTCTTTCGATGCAAATATCTCCGCTGTCCATTAATATATTTCATTCAAATTTTTTTTGTTCAAAAGTTCAATAAAATCACTTCACAAAAATAGGTTGAACTGTACCGTTAAGTCAGTGTATATATGTTTTATGATTATGTCAAAAAAGGTCCAAAATATTGACTTTTTACTCAAAAAATGACTCAAAAATTGTTGTTGTTGTAAAAACGAAATCAATTAAAAATTGCACATCTGGCTACCTTTCATATGACATAGCATTTATTTGCAAAAATTCTTCCAGCTAAGCGCAAAAATTATTTTACTGTTTTTGTCATCAAAACAACAAGGGTACCTCCCTTTGATTTTTTTCGCGAAATTTATTTTTTCCAAAATGTTGTTTTTATATTTTTTACAAAAAAGTCAAGTCTCAAAAATAATTTATGTGAAAAAATTACCCCAATATCTCTTTCCAATCAAAAGTTATGGCTAAAAATCTATTTTTTCATACAATTGACTATCTATAGTAATAAAACTCATTTTCTGTTTGTTTGTTTGTTTGTTTGACCTTTATACAAATCTAAACGGCTCAACGGATTTTGCTCAAACTAGGTATACATATTAAGTACATCCCAACTTAAAATGTTACATACTTAGTTTTTGCCACGCCCCCTCTGAAATTTTTCAACTAACGGTAATTTTGTTATTATAAAACTTTTTACTATCGGAGATTTTTTTGTATTTAATTTTAAAAAAATTTTGTTATTTTGACATCAAAAACATTCACATATCTTCAAAATTGGAGAAATTTTCAGTATAACGACTTTTTCATAAAACATCGTTGCCTAAGAATGAGAAAAAAACGACATGAAAATCAAAGTTTGGTCTTTCGATGCAAATATCTCCGCTGTCCATTAATATATTTCATTCAAATATTTTTTGTTCAAAAGTTCAATAAAATCACTTCACAAAAATAGGTTGAACTGTACCGTTAAGTCAGTGTATATATGTTTTATGATTATGTCAAAAAAGGTCCAAAATATTGACTTTTTACTCAAAAAATGACTCAAAAATTGTTGTTGTTGTAAAAACGAAATCAATAAAAAATTGCACATCTGGCTACCTTTCATATGACAGCATTTATTTGCAAAAATTCTTCCAGCTAAGCGCAAAAATTATTTTACTGTTTTTGTCATCAAAACAACAAGGGTACCCCCTTTGATTTTTTTCGCGAAATTTATTTTTTCCAAAATGTTGTTTTTATATTTTTTACAAAAAATTCAAGTCGCAAAAATAATTTATGTGAAAAAATTACCCCAATATCTCTTTTCAATCAAAAGTTATGGCTAAAAATCTATTTTTTCATACAATTGACTATCTATAGTAATAAAACTCATTTTCTGTTTGTTTGTTTGTTTGTTTGACCTTTATACAAATCTAAACGGCTCAACGGATTTTGCTCAAACTAGGTATACATATTAAGTACATCCCAACTTAAAATGTTACATACTTAGTTTTTGCCACGCCCCCTCTGAAATTTTTCAACTAACGGTAATTTTGTTATTATAAAAGTTTTTACCATCGGAGATTTTTTTGTATTTAATTTTAAAAAATTTTGATATTTTGACATCAAAAACATTCACATATCTTCAAAATTGGAGAAATTTTCAGTATAACGACTTTTTCATAAAACATCGTTGCCTAAGAATGAGAAAAAAACGACATAAAAATCAAAGTTTGGTCTTTCGATGCAAATATCTCCGCTGTCCATTAATATATTTCATTCAAATTTTTTTTGTTCAAAAGTTCAATAAAATCACTTCACAAAAATAGGTTGAACTGTACCGTTAAGTCAGTGTATATATGTTTTATGATTATGTCAAAAAAGGTCCAAAATATTGACTTTTTACTCAAAAAATGACTCAAAAATTGTTGTTGTTGTAAAAACGAAATCAATAAAAAATTGCACATCTGGCTACCTTTCATATGACAGCATTTATTTGCAAAAATTCTTCCAGCTAAGCGCAAAAATTATTTTACTGTTTTTGTCATCAAAACAACAAGGGTACCCCCTTTGATTTTTTTCGCGAAATTTATTTTTTCCAAAATGTTGTTTTTATATTTTTTACAAAAAAGTCAAGTCTCAAAAATAATTTATGTGAAAAAATTACCCCAATATCTCTTTCCAATCAAAAGTAATGGCTAAAAATCTATTTTTTCATACAATTGACTATCTATAGTAATAAAACTCATTTTCTGTTTGTTTGTTTGTTTGTTTGACCTTTATACAAATCTAAACGGCTCAACGGATTTTGCTCAAACTAGGTATACATATTAAGTACATCCCAACTTAAAATGTTACATACTTAGTTTTTGCCACGCCCCCTCTGAAATTTTTCAACTAACGGTAATTTTGTTATTATAAAAGTTTTTACCATCGGAGATTTTTTTGTATTTAATTTTAAAAAATTTTGATATTTTGACATCAAAAACATTCACATATCTTCAAAATTGGAGAAATTTTCAGTATAACGACTTTTTCATAAAACATCGTTGCCTAAGAATGAGAAAAAAACGACATGAAAATCAAAGTTTGGTCTTTCGATGCAAATATCTCCGCTGTCCATTAATATATTTCATTCAAATTTTTTTTGTTCAAAAGTTCAATAAAATCACTTCACAAAAATAGGTTGAACTGTACCGTTAAGTCAGTGTATATATGTTTTATGATTATGTCAAAAAAGGTCCAAAATATTGACTTTTTACTCAAAAAATGACTCAAAAATTGTTGTTGTTGTAAAAATGAAATCAATTAAAAACAGCAAATCGAACTACCTTTCATATGACATAGCATTTATTTGCAAAAATTCTTCCAGCTAAGCGCAAAAATTATTTTACTGTTTTTTTCATCAAAACAACAAGGGTACCCCCTTTGATTTTTTTCGCGAAATTTATTTTTTCCAAAATGTTGTTTTTATATTTTTTACAAAAAAGTCAAGTCTCAAAAATAATTTATGTGAAAAAATTACCCAATATCTCTTTCCAATCAAAAGTTATGGCTAAAAATCTATTTTTTCATACAATTGACTATCTATAGTAATAAAACTCATTTTCTGTTTGTTTGTTTGTTTGTTTGTTTGACCTTTATACAAATCTAAACGGCTCAACGGATTTTGCTCAAACTAGGTATACATATTAAGTACATCCCAACTTAAAATGTTACATACTTAGTTTTTGCCACGCCCCCTCTGAAATTTTTCAACTAACGGTAATTTTGTTATTATAAAAGTTTTTACCATCGGAGATTTTTTTGTATTTAATTTTAAAAAAATTTTGATATTTTGACATCAAAAACATTCACATATCTTCAAAATTGGAGAAATTTTCAGTATAACGACTTTTTCATAAAACATCGTTGCCTAAGAATGAGAAAAAAACGACATGAAAATCAAAGTTTGGTCTTTCGATGCAAATATCTCCGCTGTCCATTAATATATTTCATTCAAATTTTTTTTGTTCAAAAGTTCAATAAAATCACTTCACAAAAATAGGTTGAACTGTACCGTTAAGTCAGTGTATATATGTTTTATGATTATGTCAAAAAAGGTCCAAAATATTGACTTTTTACTCAAAAAATGACTCAAAAATTGTTGTTGTTGTAAAAACGAAATCAATTAAAAATTGCACATCTGGCTACCTTTCATATGACATAGCATTTATTTGCAAAAATTCTTCCAGCTAAGCGCAAAAATTATTTTACTGTTTTTGTCATCAAAACAACAAGGGTACCCCCTTTGATTTTTTTCGCGAAATTTATTTTTTCCAAAATGTTGTTTTTATATTTTTTACAAAAAAGTCAAGTCTCAAAAATAATTTATGTGAAAAAATTACCCCAATATCTCTTTCCAATCAAAAGTAATGGCTAAAAATCTATTTTTTCATACAATTGACTATCTATAGTAATAAAACTCATTTTCTGTTTGTTTGTTTGTTTGTTTGACCTTTATACAAATCTAAACGGCTCAACGGATTTTGCTCAAACTAGGTATACATATTAAGTACATCCCAACTTAAAATGTTACATACTTAGTTTTTGCCACGCCCCCTCTGAAATTTTTCAACTAACGGTAATTTTGTTATTATAAAAGTTTTTACCATCGGAGATTTTTTTGGTATTTAATTTTAAAAAAATTTTGATATTTTGACATCAAAAACATTCACATATCTTCAAAATTGGAGAAATTTTCAGTATAACGACTTTTTCATAAAACATCGTTGCCTAAGAATGAGAAAAAAACGACATGAAAATCAAAGTTTGGTCTTTCGATGCAAATATCTCCGCTGTCCATTAATATATTTCATTCAAATTTTTTTTGTTCAAAAGTTCAATAAAATTACTTCACAAAAATAGGTTGAACTGTACCGTTAAGTCAGTGTATATATGTTTTATGATTATGTCAAAAAAGGTCCAAAATATTGACTTTTTACTCAAAAAATGACTCAAAAATTGTTGTTGTTGTAAAAATGAAATCAATTAAAAACAGCAAATCGAACTACCTTTCATATGACATAGCATTTATTTGCAAAAATTCTTCCAGCTAAGCGCAAAAATTATTTTACTGTTTTTGTCATCAAAACAACAAGGGTACCCCCTTTGATTTTTTTCGCGAAATTTATTTTTTCCAAAATGTTGTTTTTATATTTTTTACAAAAAAGTCAAGTCTCAAAAATAATTTATGTGAAAAAATTACCCCAATATCTCTTTCCAATCAAAAGTTATGGCTAAAAATCTATTTTTTCATACAATTGACTATCTATAGTAATAAAACTCATTTTCTGTTTGTTTGTTTGTTTGTTTGACCTTTATACAAATCTAAACGGCTCAACGGATTTTGCTCAAACTAGGTATACATATTAAGTACATCCCAACTTAAAATGTTACATACTTAGTTTTTGCCACGCCCCCTCTGAAATTTTTCAACTAACGGTAATTTTGTTATTATAAAAGTTTTTACCATCGGAGATTTTTTTGTATTTAATTTTAAAAAAATTTTGATATTTTGACATCAAAAACATTCACATATCTTCAAAATTGGAGAAATTTTCAGTATAACGACTTTTTCATAAAACATCGTTGCCTAAGAATGAGAAAAAAACGACATGAAAATCAAAGTTTGGTCTTTCGATGCAAATATCTCCGCTGTCCATTAATATATTTCATTCAAATTTTTTTTGTTCAAAAGTTCAATAAAATCACTTCACAAAAATAGGTTGAACTGTACCGTTAAGTCAGTGTATATATGTTTTATGATTATGTCAAAAAAGGTCCAAAATATTGACTTTTTACTCAAAAAATGACTCAAAAATTGTTGTTGTTGTAAAAACGAAATCAATTAAAAATTGCACATCTGGCTACCTTTCATATGACATAGCATTTATTTGCAAAAATTCTTCCAGCTAAGCGCAAAAATTATTTTACTGTTTTTGTCATCAAAACAACAAGGGTACCCCTTTGATTTTTTTCGCGAAATTTATTTTTTCCAAAATGTTGTTTTTATATTTTTTACAAAAAAGTCAAGTCTCAAAAATAATTTATGTGAAAAAATTACCCCAATATCTCTTTCCAATCAAAAGTAATGGCTAAAAATCTATTTTTTCATACAATTGACTATCTATAGTAATAAAACTCATTTTCTGTTTGTTTGTTTGTTTGTTTGACCTTTATACAAATCTAAACGGCTCAACGGATTTTGCTCAAACTAGGTATACATATTAAGTACATCCCAACTTAAAATGTTACATACTTAGTTTTTGCCACGCCCCCTCTGAAATTTTTCAACTAACGGTAATTTTGTTATTATAAAAGTTTTTACCATCGGAGATTTTTTTGGTATTTAATTTTAAAAAAATTTTGATATTTTGACATCAAAAACATTCACATATCTTCAAAATTGGAGAAATTTTCAGTATAACGACTTTTTCATAAAACATCGTTGCCTAAGAATGAGAAAAAAACGACATGAAAATCAAAGTTTGGTCTTTCGATGCAAATATCTCCGCTGTCCATTAATATATTTCATTCAAATTTTTTTTGTTCAAAAGTTCAATAAAATTACTTCACAAAAATAGGTTGAACTGTACCGTTAAGTCAGTGTATATATGTTTTATGATTATGTCAAAAAAGGTCCAAAATATTGACTTTTTACTCAAAAAATGACTCAAAAATTGTTGTTGTTGTAAAAATGAAATCAATTAAAAACAGCAAATCGAACTACCTTTCATATGACATAGCATTTATTTGCAAAAATTCTTCCAGCTAAGCGCAAAAATTATTTTACTGTTTTTGTCATCAAAACAACAAGGGTACCCCCTTTGATTTTTTTCGCGAAATTTATTTTTTCCAAAATGTTGTTTTTATATTTTTTACAAAAAAGTCAAGTCTCAAAAATAATTTATGTGAAAAAATTACCCCAATATCTCTTTCCAATCAAAAGTTATGGCTAAAAATCTATTTTTTCATACAATTGACTATCTATAGTAATAAAACTCATTTTCTGTTTGTTTGTTTGTTTGTTTGACCTTTATACAAATCTAAACGGCTCAACGGATTTTGCTCAAACTAGGTATACATATTAAGTACATCCCAACTTAAAATGTTACATACTTAGTTTTTGCCACGCCCCCTCTGAAATTTTTCAACTAACGGTAATTTTGTTATTATAAAAGTTTTTACCATCGGAGATTTTTTTGTATTTAATTTTAAAAAAATTTTGATATTTTGACATCAAAAACATTCACATATCTTCAAAATTGGAGAAATTTTCAGTATAACGACTTTTTCATAAAACATCGTTGCCTAAGAATGAGAAAAAAACGACATGAAAATCAAAGTTTGGTCTTTCGATGCAAATATCTCCGCTGTCCATTAATATATTTCATTCAAATTTTTTTTGTTCAAAAGTTCAATAAAATCACTTCACAAAAATAGGTTGAACTGTACCGTTAAGTCAGTGTATATATGTTTTATGATTATGTCAAAAAAGGTCCAAAATATTGACTTTTTACTCAAAAAATGACTCAAAAATTGTTGTTGTTGTAAAAACGAAATCAATTAAAAATTGCACATCTGGCTACCTTTCATATGACATAGCATTTATTTGCAAAAATTCTTCCAGCTAAGCGCAAAAATTATTTTACTGTTTTTGTCATCAAAACAACAAGGGTACCCCCTTTGATTTTTTTCGCGAAATTTATTTTTTCCAAAATGTTGTTTTTATATTTTTTACAAAAAAGTCAAGTCTCAAAAATAATTTATGTGAAAAAATTACCCCAATATCTCTTTCCAATCAAAAGTAATGGCTAAAAATCTATTTTTTCATACAATTGACTATCTATAGTAATAAAACTCATTTTCTGTTTGTTTGTTTGTTTGTTTGACCTTTATACAAATCTAAACGGCTCAACGGATTTTGCTCAAACTAGGTATACATATTAAGTACATCCCAACTTAAAATGTTACATACTTAGTTTTTGCCACGCCCCCTCTGAAATTTTTCAACTAACGGTAATTTTGTTATTATAAAAGTTTTTACCATCGGAGATTTTTTTGGTATTTAATTTTAAAAAAATTTTGATATTTTGACATCAAAAACATTCACATATCTTCAAAATTGGAGAAATTTTCAGTATAACGACTTTTTCATAAAACATCGTTGCCTAAGAATGAGAAAAAAACGACATGAAAATCAAAGTTTGGTCTTTCGATGCAAATATCTCCGCTGTCCATTAATATATTTCATTCAAATTTTTTTTGTTCAAAAGTTCAATAAAATTACTTCACAAAAATAGGTTGAACTGTACCGTTAAGTCAGTGTATATATGTTTTATGATTATGTCAAAAAAGGTCCAAAATATTGACTTTTTACTCAAAAAATGACTCAAAAATTGTTGTTGTTGTAAAAATGAAATCAATTAAAAACAGCAAATCGAACTACCTTTCATATGACATAGCATTTATTTGCAAAAATTCTTCCAGCTAAGCGCAAAAATTATTTTACTGTTTTTGTCATCAAAACAACAAGGGTACCCCCTTTGATTTTTTTCGCGAAATTTATTTTTTCCAAAATGTTGTTTTTATATTTTTTACAAAAAAGTCAAGTCTCAAAAATAATTTATGTGAAAAAATTACCCCAATATCTCTTTCCAATCAAAAGTTATGGCTAAAAATCTATTTTTTCATACAATTGACTATCTATAGTAATAAAACTCATTTTCTGTTTGTTTGTTTGTTTGTTTGACCTTTATACAAATCTAAACGGCTCAACGGATTTTGCTCAAACTAGGTATACATATTAAGTACATCCCAACTTAAAATGTTACATACTTAGTTTTTGCCACGCCCCCTCTGAAATTTTTCAACTAACGGTAATTTTGTTATTATAAAAGTTTTTACCATCGGAGATTTTTTTGTATTTAATTTTAAAAAAATTTTGATATTTTGACATCAAAAACATTCACATATCTTCAAAATTGGAGAAATTTTCAGTATAACGACTTTTTCATAAAACATCGTTGCCTAAGAATGAGAAAAAAACGACATGAAAATCAAAGTTTGGTCTTTCGATGCAAATATCTCCGCTGTCCATTAATATATTTCATTCAAATTTTTTTTGTTCAAAAGTTCAATAAAATCACTTCACAAAAATAGGTTGAACTGTACCGTTAAGTCAGTGTATATATGTTTTATGATTATGTCAAAAAAGGTCCAAAATATTGACTTTTTACTCAAAAAATGACTCAAAAATTGTTGTTGTTGTAAAAACGAAATCAATTAAAAATTGCACATCTGGCTACCTTTCATATGACATAGCATTTATTTGCAAAAATTCTTCCAGCTAAGCGCAAAAATTATTTTACTGTTTTTGTCATCAAAACAACAAGGGTACCCCTTTGATTTTTTTCGCGAAATTTATTTTTTCCAAAATGTTGTTTTTATATTTTTTACAAAAAAGTCAAGTCTCAAAAATAATTTATGTGAAAAAATTACCCCAATATCTCTTTCCAATCAAAAGTAATGGCTAAAAATCTATTTTTTCATACAATTGACTATCTATAGTAATAAAACTCATTTTCTGTTTGTTTGTTTGTTTGTTTGACCTTTATACAAATCTAAACGGCTCAACGGATTTTGCTCAAACTAGGTATACATATTAAGTACATCCCAACTTAAAATGTTACATACTTAGTTTTTGCCACGCCCCCTCTGAAATTTTTCAACTAACGGTAATTTTGTTATTATAAAAGTTTTTACCATCGGAGATTTTTTTGGTATTTAATTTTAAAAAAATTTTGATATTTTGACATCAAAAACATTCACATATCTTCAAAATTGGAGAAATTTTCAGTATAACGACTTTTTCATAAAACATCGTTGCCTAAGAATGAGAAAAAAACGACATGAAAATCAAAGTTTGGTCTTTCGATGCAAATATCTCCGCTGTCCATTAATATATTTCATTCAAATTTTTTTTGTTCAAAAGTTCAATAAAATTACTTCACAAAAATAGGTTGAACTGTACCGTTAAGTCAGTGTATATATGTTTTATGATTATGTCAAAAAAGGTCCAAAATATTGACTTTTTACTCAAAAAATGACTCAAAAATTGTTGTTGTTGTAAAAATGAAATCAATTAAAAACAGCAAATCGAACTACCTTTCATATGACATAGCATTTATTTGCAAAAATTCTTCCAGCTAAGCGCAAAAATTATTTTACTGTTTTTGTCATCAAAACAACAAGGGTACCCCCTTTGATTTTTTTCGCGAAATTTATTTTTTCCAAAATGTTGTTTTTATATTTTTTACAAAAAAGTCAAGTCTCAAAAATAATTTATGTGAAAAAATTACCCCAATATCTCTTTCCAATCAAAAGTTATGGCTAAAAATCTATTTTTTCATACAATTGACTATCTATAGTAATAAAACTCATTTTCTGTTTGTTTGTTTGTTTGTTTGACCTTTATACAAATCTAAACGGCTCAACGGATTTTGCTCAAACTAGGTATACATATTAAGTACATCCCAACTTAAAATGTTACATACTTAGTTTTTGCCACGCCCCCTCTGAAATTTTTCAACTAACGGTAATTTTGTTATTATAAAAGTTTTTACCATCGGAGATTTTTTTGTATTTAATTTTAAAAAAATTTTGATATTTTGACATCAAAAACATTCACATATCTTCAAAATTGGAGAAATTTTCAGTATAACGACTTTTTCATAAAACATCGTTGCCTAAGAATGAGAAAAAAACGACATGAAAATCAAAGTTTGGTCTTTCGATGCAAATATCTCCGCTGTCCATTAATATATTTCATTCAAATTTTTTTTGTTCAAAAGTTCAATAAAATCACTTCACAAAAATAGGTTGAACTGTACCGTTAAGTCAGTGTATATATGTTTTATGATTATGTCAAAAAAGGTCCAAAATATTGACTTTTTACTCAAAAAATGACTCAAAAATTGTTGTTGTTGTAAAAACGAAATCAATTAAAAATTGCACATCTGGCTACCTTTCATATGACATAGCATTTATTTGCAAAAATTCTTCCAGCTAAGCGCAAAAATTATTTTACTGTTTTTGTCATCAAAACAACAAGGGTACCCCTTTGATTTTTTTCGCGAAATTTATTTTTTCCAAAATGTTGTTTTTATATTTTTTACAAAAAAGTCAAGTCTCAAAAATAATTTATGTGAAAAAATTACCCCAATATCTCTTTCCAATCAAAAGTTATGGCTAAAAATCTATTTTTTCATACCAGATTATTAATAAAACTTAGTTTTGTGTTAAAATTCTCTATATAGTTTGGACGTCCCCATATATCTCTAAGAATGCAGTTGTGTGTCTAAAGTAATTACGAACATTTTGTATTATATAAAATTTTCTGTATAGTGATAATCTACTTATATTTTGCCTCCCCACCCCCCGCCCCCCTCCTGTTAAATTTGTTTTGTTGTGAAGGCTGTATATATTCTCACTATTGTGTCACCGTTATCAATTAGTTCTTTATCAATGGTACTTTAAATGTTGTATATATATCACAATTTTATCGAAAAGATGACTGTGAATAAGAATGCTGTAAAAGTTAATATTTTCATGTAAGCAGTTTCAGCTTTATGGCGATATAAAAAAACATATGCGCATCTGGTCAGCACAATTATTTCATTAATTTTGATCTGTGCGTTTAATTCACAGATAGATGGCGCCACATGTGTAAGAGGTGTGGGTACAAACTATACGTACACCTTGCGTTGAATAGCTGAATTATGTTTTTTCAAAAGTTTCTTCAAATTTAACCCCACACGATTGGGATTACAGACAGGTGGCGCTATTTTCTGCTTACAGAAGAATATCTGATGTTCTTTTGCAGCTAGCACATAAGTTTTGCGAAATATTTTGCGAAAATGCTATTGCTACCAAACTTTTCAAAAGTAAAATAATGCAGTACTGCCAGTTTTTTTTAGAAATTTTAGTAGGTACAATCATTTTTAGCACAACGAATTTTCATAATACATTGATAGCTAATAATGAGAAAAAAAATATATGAAAATCAAAGTTTTTACTGTTAATGCCAATAACTCTGCTGTTTTTAATATATTTCATTAACATTTTTTTCGTTAAAAAGTTCAATATGTTTTTTAATATAAATCTTTGTTTAGACGTTAAAATGTCCATATCTCAAGGACGCATTGAGTCCCACCATAATTTTTATTTTGTTGAAAAGGTAATTGTGCTTGCTTTAAGATTTAGTAAATATAAAAATTCTTTTTAATTTTTAAAATCTGATTTTCGTACCGCTTCTTTGAATTCAATTAGCTCACCGCAAGAGATGAAACCACCAACAACAAAAATTTTTCTAACCTTTTTTGGATCAATGTTCGTTCAATTACCTAGCAAACGGTGGATAAATAAAATTAAATAAAATAAAATTCAAATAAAATTCAACATGTTTTTCATTATTCCCGATTTTAAAAAACATTTAATCGAGAATTGTATGTTAAAATGTTTATATAAATGACTCTCGAGTAACACCGGGTATATCAGCTAGTTTTCTATAAATTTATAAATATATTTTTTTCATTTTTTAAAAAACTTGCTTTTTTAAAATCATATTGAAATTTAACTAAGTATTTACAAAAATGAAAACATATCGCAAAATCTTTTTCACCTCAAAAGTTATGCTTGGTTAAATTTGGCATAATTTTAGTGCGTTGCATTCAATTTTTCTTCGTTTATTTAAAGTTCTAACTTTGACAAATTTTCAAAAAATATGCAAAAGTTATTTTTACTTTTAGATATTATTTTCAAATAACATTAATATATTTCTATTGAGAAAATAAGTATTTTTGTACAAATTCTACATTTTTTACAGGGACTTATGGCTCGCTAAAATTTAAAAAGACACACTGTGCGCCTTCGTCTTGCTCCGAAACGTTTGGATGATAAAAATGCCAACGCGGCTTATTTTTCGATGAACTGTTTTTATAGAAGATGATTTAAACATGTATTGGATAAGATAACCTCACTGATGCGAGATAAATTAAGCAGTTGCTTAGAAACAATAAAGCCTCTGTGTGAACTCTTTAATCTAATTCTATCTTCTACTAACTTGACCCAAAAGCGAATTCTAGAATCAATAAAATTGTTACCAAAAAATTGTTTGTTGGATTCACTTTGAAGCGGAATTTGAAGTATTCTATGATCTATGCGAAAGCGTAGAAACTCTATCGGGTACAGCTCATGTTTCAGGATCCAATACAAAATTTTTTCCTGCAGTTACAACATGTTGCGTTTGCTGTGAACAGTGCCTGGTTCTATTTCAGGAAATGAGAGAGTGTTCAGCAAATTAAAATTAGTTAAAAATTATTTAAGAATCACGCAAAGTGACTCCTTAAAAAAAAGAAGAATTAATATTTAAATGTTATACTTAAAAATTAAGTTTGTATTTTTTATTTAAACACTAGCCTCAAACATGTTTGCGCAAACATCGTGGGACTTAAAACAACACAACCAACAAGTAAGTCAGTTTAATTTTTCATAAGTTAATATAAACAAAACAACAAATTTAATAACTTACAACAACTACATTTATTTCTATGCTTTAAAATTTTGTTGCTCAGTATCAGTAATAACACTAGCGTAGAGCATTTGAAAGACAACAATTTAATTGCTTAAACTATGCTATTATCTTAATTAATAAAAACATACTTATAATTAAGAATAGTTAAATAGAAAGAAAACTAAAAGTATTCTTTTTTATCTAAATATAACTTAAATCTTAAATTTAAATCTTAATCTAAGTTCTAAGTTAAGTTCTAAGCCTAAGATACAAAACAATAACAAAAACAAAGAGAAAAATGGAAAAAAAGTAATAATTTTTTTAACAACTTTTTACTCAATTCATTCAAAATTGCAATTTCTATTTTATTGACAAAAACCGGTTTTTGTCTTTTTCTGTGCCAACTTATGTTGTAATATATTTCTTTCTCTTCTCCTTTCATTCATAAAAATAGCTAGAAATGAAACATTAAAAATAGAAATGTTTCAATTCCACCTTGTTAACACGCGCTCTTTGTTATTTTTTATTGTTATTGCGATTTTTCTTTAAGTTAAAGTAAAGATGTAGTTTTTATTGAGAGAAAAAAAATGAATAAAGCATAAATCTAAATAATTATCTTACGAGTTTGATTTTTACCCGTTAGTTGTACTTGGTTGGGTATTAGAGAGCAACATTATACTCTCAAAGCATTGGTAGGGTAGGGAAAGAGAAAAGAGACAAACTACCATATATTGTCTTCTAGTGCGTTTTGCTTTCAATGTTACCATTGTTTACCTCTTTAACTTGTTAAAATGTTAACTACAAGTTTTCTTTATAATTTCTTTTCTGAATTTGGTTCTAAAAAAAAATATCTAACTGGCTAGCTAACATAGCGTATTTTTTTTTTCTATCTGTCGGTACTAATATAGAGGCTTCTGAACTGAGGTGTAAATACATTTTTTTTTTGTGCATGATTGAAATTTTATGATCATGTGGCTATATAGGGATAAGGCAATGAGCAAGAACCACGACATAATCCGACGAGCTTAGACCTGGAATCGCTAGCATGCACACCAGCTCAGCGCTCCCTAAAGTCCGGTCCATGACAGAATGTAGTGCCGTTTCAACCGAATTCCCTTTCGTGTATGCCTGTTGGTTGGTTGATAACTGGATTGAATTGTTTCTTAGGCGCAAGTCAATCAGTTTCTCGAGCGTTTTGAGTACAAAGGAGGTCAGACTTATTGGCCTGTATGTAGTCTCTCGGATAAAGATGGCTGCTCTTACCTGCCTTCGGTAAGAATACAACCCTCGCTGTCCTCCAAGCCACAGTTACATAGTTTAGCCTGATGCATCCGTTAAATATATTCTTCAGCCAGGGACGACTCGCGATTTGGCCGCTTGCAGCATGGCAGGAATTATACCGTCAGGTCCCGTAGATTTGCATCCCGAGAACGAGTTTATAGCCCATACGATTCCGTCCGACGTTATTAAGTCGTGTGGAACCTGTAGCGGGTTTGTCCTGTGTCTTCGTGTTATAGCAGTGTTTGGAGTTTCGGTACAGCCACGGAAAAGTGCCTTTAAAAGCACCTCGAGGGATTCCTGACTGCTCTCCGTCCACTGGCCATTGTCTTTGCGTAGCTGGCTGCTTTAAGAGTATCTTACTGAGCCTTGCTGTTTCCGTAGGTTTTTCTATGCTTGAGCAAAAGTTCTTCCAAGAGTGTCTTTTTGCTCTGCATAGGTTTGTTTTAAAAAGTTTGAGCCTACATTTGTATTCCCCCCAAATTACCTCTTGTTCAGCTATTTTAGCTAGTTTAAAGAAATCTTTTAGGTCGCGTCTTTGCTCTGCAAGATCCGGACTCCACCATGATCTTACGCTTTGTTTGCGTGGGCTTACAGGAGGCATGATAGGCTTTGAGAAGATGGGCCGAGAGAATCTTCAGGGACCTCTCAATGCCCTCTTCCGTATTAATTTGTTTGGGAGCTGGTAATTTGGTCTCAATGATGCTTTTGAAGCAGTTCCAGTTAGTGTTTCTGGGGTTTCTAAAGACCTTTTGAGCTGGAGTGTAATTAAAGCTTATACTGAAGCTAATATAATTGTGGTCTGAGAATGAGGGCTGTGCTAGCACCCTCCAATTTGTGACCAGAGTTTTGTTGTCGGAGGATGTCGTTAGATCTAACACGTTCAACGAGGTGGGGCCTACATAAGTGGGCTCCTCGCCGATGTTAGCTACACTGAGTTTATGTTGTAAAATAAAGTTAAGTAGAGACTCACCTCGATCATTGATGTCTGGGCTGCCCCATACTGGGTGGGTGTGCATTGGCATCTGTTCCGATGACAACTGCTTAATTCTTCCCGCCGGCGATTGCTACCATTCTTTGTAGCTCGTCTGGTGGTGCGTCGACGTCATGCGCCATGTAGCATGCGGCGACCAGGATCGGCTCATCCGCGTCGCCCTCTAGCGCCACGACAGTGAGATCGTCAGTGCTGTAATGAGACATTAGATAAGTATAGATGCCTGTCCTTATAAGGATGGCTGTTCTGGTTCTACTTGCTTTTGTTGCGAAAAACGTGTTGAAGTTTTGTGACTTTAGGCCCGAGGCAATCCACGGCTTCTGTACTAAAGCCACATCGTAGCCTCCTTCCTCCAATACGAGAAGGAGTTCTGCGCTGGCGGTTTTGCTTTTGTGCAGGTTTATCTGAAGGACCTTCAACTGCATTAGGCTGAAGGTTCCTTTACGGGGTCAACTTTCGCGAGCGTGCCTCCGTCACCCGCATCTTCCAGACTGAGTCCTTGGGCAGCCCGGTCACGGCTTCTAGGCCGAGATCCTTTTCCACTTCTCCGGACTCTAGTATGTTGCTGTTGTTGTCCTTGGGGTGGCACTTTTTGAGGTGCAGATAAACACTACCAACGCCCCACTACCAATCTTCCCGTAACGCGCGCAGAGGATATCCACTGCTTCCTTGTTGATTTGGAGGATGTAGTGTTGCCCCCCGGTACTACCAGGTAGTGGATCAGCAACCTTCAACACCCTCCAGTCAGTTGTTGGCACGTCCGGATTTTGTTTTTGGAGAAGCTTCAGTGCGAACTCCTGTGGCACTACTCTTGGGAAGAGTACCTTCGCTTTTGGTAGGGACGGGATACTATTCCTGTCCACTACTTTCAGTTGGACACCCTCCCATAGGCCTTGGAGTGTCAGGGTTACTGCTTTCACCCAGTGCAGAGTTCATTCATCGTTACACTTCAGGATCTTAACCCCATTGAGCCAGACCGCTCCATCGAAGGTAGGCATGGGAGCGTCAGGTTGGGCTTCCAGCCTCGCGAACATCACCTCGAGAAGCTTCATCTCTACGGATTTCCATCTCTCGAGGGTTATTTTGCCTTGGGGATCACTCCGGTTGATCATTGCTACGATCTTTCCTCCTGTTTAGGCTGCGGGATTGTGTTTATGATCGGTTTCTGCTTCTGTCGTTTGCTTGCTGGAGCTCCGGCTTTCGCACTTCCCACCGATCTTTGGCGTTTTAAAACCGCCTGCTCTTCTACTTTGCTCGCGAACTGCGAAGTCGTAGGTGCAAAGCTTGGTCTGCTCGCGAAGTGTATGCGACCCTCTTCCACCTTTAGCTTAGCAAAACATTTGCTTGATTTAAGCAAAATAATTATCTCCGTGTAGTCTTAACGCTTGCAACTCTTTTTTCTCCAAATACAGGACAAATTAACAACATTTTTTAGATTTTACAGGATTTACAAGACGTCTCACAAGAAAACAGGACATTTTCGCAGGACGCAATTTAAAGTTAAAAGATTATAATTACTTGTACGTTCAAAGAATAAAAATAAGCATTTTCATTGATAATATAATCAAATTTATTATTTAGTATAGGAATTGCAGCATAAGCTTCAAATATCAATTAATAGTAGTTATTTGTATATAATATGCTGTTTTGTTAAAACAAAAATAGAATTCAATCTCCTTATTAAAATATTTCATTTTATTCAATATAACACAGGTTAGGTTAGGTTAGGTAACGGTGGCTGAGCCGATAGACGACTCGTACACTTAGGCCAATGCAGGCCCGTTGTGATACCACATGATCTCTTTAATAGAGATTTCCCTCCTCAAACCAGTTCGAGCGGATAATGAAATTGAGTATATGCTTGATTTCCAGGCATGAGACTTCGGCAAGTCCGTTTAAAAAGGGAAGGCCCAGAGTTGCCATTCTCCTTTTGGCAGCTTCTGCAGAAATCGTTTGATGCAACTCCCAACCGAAGGGCATGCGCTCCGATCAGGCAGTGACCCGTTAGGATTCGTATCATTTTTGACAGGTTTACCCTGCTTAACTCAAGCAGTGAGTTGGTGCGTTTTAAATCGTAGGTAGGCCATGTTAGCTTAGTTATCCTACATGTATCAAGGCGTTCCCAGCGTTCTTGTGCAAGACCTATGGATCTGTTCTTGCACTGGAGTTTATAGGAGGAGATTGGTATACCAATAAAGTCCTCATTTAAGAGGGTGTTAGAGGTCGTACCCTTCCTTGCCAATTCGTCGGCCAAATTGTTGCCCTCGATATCCCTGTGTCCGGGTACCCATATGAGGTGAATCCTGAGTAGCCTTGCCATCTCGTTAAGAGATTTGCGGCACTCAGTGAGAGTTTTAGAGTTGTCAATATTTGAGTTCAATGCTTTCAGTGCAGCTTGGCTATCTGAAAAGATGGAAATACTTTTTCCTTCAAGGTCTTTTTGACCTAGAATCCTAGTGGTTTCGTGAATAGCCATCATTTCCGCTTGGTAGACACTACAATAGTTAGGAAGTCTAAAGGACGCTTCGATTTCGAGATCCTGGGAGTAGATACCTCCCCCTACTTGTTCTCGAAGTTTGGATCCATCTGTGAAGATTTTTATGGCGGAGGTTTTAAGGGGGATTTTGTTTGCCCAGTCTAGCCGTGAAGGGATGAAAACTGCATAGTTCTTTTCAAGATTTAAGCACGGCACACAGTAGTCTGTTTTGTCGGGTGCAGACGAGTTCAGAATAATTGTGTGGCCGCAGTTGTTACCTATCCAATTACCAGATTCTCTAAGTCTCAGGGCTGCTGTGTTGGCACATTCCCTGGCAAAGATATCGAGAGGAGGAAGGTGAAGCATGACATTGAGGGCGCTAGTTGGTGTTGAGGACAGTGCCCCCGTAATACAAAGACCTGCGCTTCTTTGCACCTTTGCAAACTTCTGAAGTGCGGTTGCCTTATCAAGGGCCCTCCACCATACCAGTGAGCCATACATTAGTATGGGGCGGACAATTGCTGTATAAATCCAGCGTACTATTTTGGGGGAAAAACCCCACTTTTTACCTATAGCTTTTTTACAGGCAAATAGTGCTATGTTTGCCTTTTTGACACGTTCCGTAATGTTAACATTCCAGATAAGCTTCTTATCCAGGATAACTCCTAGGTATTTCGTGCTATTGCTAAAGAGCAACCTCGTGCCGTTCAGACGCGGAGGTTTTAAGTTGGGGGTTTTATATTTCCTAGTGAAAAGAATGAGGTCTGTTTTCTCGGGGTTTACACTTAAACCACACGTGGATGCCCATCTCGAGAGAATTAAGAGTGCTCTCTCCATGAGTTGACAGAGAGTCTGGGGAAACTTCCCGTTAAAAATGATTGCAATATCGTCTGCATAAGCAACAACCCTGTAGCCTTCCCCTTCCATGATGCGCAACAGCTGGTCAACCGTCACGGACCACAGAAGTGGAGACAAAACTCCTCCCTGCGGAGTGCCTCTGCTTACAAACCTACGAGTGGAGGATCCTCCCAGTTCTGAGTTCACCACCCTGCCCAAGAGCATCTGGTGTATGAAGCTCACGAGAAAATCCTCCACCCCCAGTTCCGACAATGCCGAGGTGACTGCACATGGAAGGACGTTATTGAATGCCCCTGCTATATCTAGAAAAGCAGCAAGTGCGTATTCTTTGTTCTCAAGTGATTTTTCGATGGTAGACACAAGAGAGTGCAGAGCTGTCTCTGTAGATTTGCCTTTAATGTAGGCATGTTGGGATTTTAGAAGCCTGTCAAGTTTCGGCTTAAGAAGAAGCCCAATAAGTCTCTCTAGAATTTTAACCAAAAAGGAAGAGAGGCTTATAGGTCTGAAGTCATTAGATTTAGTGTGAGAGGACTTACCCGCTTTCGGTATAAAGATAACTTTTGTCTCTCTCCAAGCTGTTGGAATATAGTTAAGGCATAGGCAACCATAGTAGATTGTCTGAAGCCAGGGTACTATTGCATTGAAGCTATAGTGGAGTTGAGCTGGTATAATGCCATCGGGACCTGGAGATTTATAAGGTTGGAATGAATAGATCGCCCATTTTAACTTCTCCTTGCTGGTCAGTTGCTCAATCTGTTGAGGCATAAGGTTGCAGGGAAGCGTTTGAAAGCTGGAAATGTCAGAGTAAACATTACCAGGAAAATGCGCATCCATGAGTATATCTAGGGTTTCGATGCATGAATCCGTCCATGTGCCATCTTCCTTTTGAAGAAAGCTTGGTACTGTCGGGGATTTTGATAGTATTTTCCTGAGCCTTGAAGCCTCGGAAGTACCCTCTATTTCTGTGCAGAAGGAGGACCAAGAGGCCCTCTTTGCTTTTCTGATTGCAGTTTTGTAAATGCCTAGTTTAGACTTATAGCTATTCCATGAGTCCTCACTATTGCTACGCCTCGCGTAGTTAAAGTCTCTACGACAGTCCTTTCTGAGAATTTCAATCTCCCGAGACCACCATACGGGTTTATGGGATTTTTTGAAAACTTTTTTCGGACATGCTCTGTTTAGTGCATCCGAGCATTTTTTTGTGAAGTCTAGAACCAGAAGGTCCAACTCTTCTTTGTTAGCAACGGGGGAAGAAGTGACTGAATTCAGTGATGTTTTAATTAGTTTATTATACCATCTCCAATTTGTCTTACGGAGATTTCTTATTTTTAGAGGCATGGATTGATTGGTTATCTTCCAGCCGAATTCTATATACCTATGGTCCGAGAACGAGTGTTCTTTTAAGACCTTCCAATAATGAATTTCTTCCGAGAAGTTTTCTGATACTAGGGTGATATCAAGAACTTCTTCTCGATTTTTGATAATAAAAGTTGGCTCATTGCCCTTGTTCATTATATTTAATTTAGTGTTTAGTAGGAAGTTAAAAAGTGACTCACCTCTGTCGTTGTTGTTAGTGCTGTTCCATTGTGAGTGGTGTGCATTTGTGTCTCCACCCAGAATGATGTGCGTGGCTGGATGAGTTCCCTGCAGGAGTTCCCGGAAAGATTGCGTGGGTATGGGCTCATCATAGGGAAAGTAAAAAGAAGCAATCCTTAGTTTATTGGGCCCCAGCTCCAGGCTAACCACTGAGAGGTCCCCGTGACTAAACTGAGGGAGAATAAAGCAATTCAAGTTAACTTTCGCTAAAATACAAGTTCGAGTTTTACCTTTGTTAGATACATAGTAATTTTTGTAGTTTGGTGTATTCAGGCCAAGGATTTTGTTGTTGTTCATCCAAGGTTCCTGAATCAGCACCAAGTCGACGTCGCCCGTTGCCAGGTGACGCTGGAGAGCAGCCGAAGCTGCTTTGCAGTGATGCAAGTTAATTTGGAGTACCCGGAACATCCTTTGGTACTCCAACAATCGTGGTATCAGCCTCTTCGTCGCTGAAGGGCTCCTCTGACGGAGCCTGCTCCTTAAGGAGATTTGTCATCGCCGTCGCTAGTTCGGACGCGGATGATAGCTCATCCTCGCTTCCAATCAGCTCGTCGATGTCGCTGGGATTCTCAATCGTGGCACTACAGACCGCACGATTTACGAGAGACACCGTGTCCGTTTTATAGATTCTTGGGTGAATCTTGCTGAACCCATAGTTTAGGGTACATTTATCTCTGTTGAGTTGCTCAATGCATTCGTTGTTGAGGATCAACAAAACCTCCATCTTGGATTTTTTGGGATTGGTTTTGGCATCCTCAGCTTTAGGCTCCAACTTCACCACCTTCCAGTTTTGGGTGGATATGGCTGGGTTGAAGACCTTCAGCATTTCCAAAATTTCCTCAGGTTCAGATGGGGTGACTGGAACCCGGACTCTGGCTCTTGGTCTAGACGGAATTTCGTCTAAATCTACCGCTTTTAGACGAGCGCCTGGGTAGACCTCACCAACTTTCCCAATCGCCGCTTTAAATAGCTCAGCGGATCGTTCATTTTCGCAGGCCATCAACTTGACATTGCCCTGAAACCATCCCGCATCCGTGCATGCTGGAGGTGGCCCAGGGTTGTCCTTCAGGACCTGCAAGGCGACCTTAGCGAGCGAAGCCTCTATCCAGCTCCATTGGTGCTTGGGTATCTTACCATCCTCGCTATTTTGGTCTATCACCCCTATGATTGTGCTATTCTTAGCAACCTCTGCGAAGGATCTTGCTCCTACACCATGGGCTTTAGCCCTCTTCTGTCGGGTCGGTCGGGTTCTGGGTAGGTTCCTCCACAGATCGGTTTCTTTTAGCGGCTGCAATTTGCCGGGGAGGCTCTAGCGTGAAGTCCGGTAAGACCTTTTTCGCCCACTCAATATCCTCCTGAATTTTTTTAATGTCACTCTTCGAGACCTGTCCCTCCTTAATAGGGTCAGTGGCCAGACGTCGAAGAATTCGGGATGCCTTTTTGCGGTCTGTGTAACCTGCTTTGAGAGGATCCCTTCTTTCATGATCGGCCGCCCTAGCACTGACCATTGGGATTACCTTAGCCCCCGATCCACTGGACGAACCCGCGTTTCCGCGTCGATTACCACCAGTGTTCGAGGAACTTGAGGGTCCAATGCCCGATGCACAGGCTTTCGATGTGCTTGCTGTTGTTGAGAGGGGTCGATGATTTTATGGTATCACTATCATCGACTGACTCTTATTTGTGATTGTGGAGCCTGGTGGTACCACAGCTCTTTCATCGGAACATAAAGTCCCTACCGGGTTTTTTGTTAGGGTTCCGGATCCCCTTTTGGGTGTTGAAGTTTTTGTTGTTGTTGTTTGAATAGTTTTTTCCATATATAAATCCCACGAGTAGCGGAGAGAGGAAGGTCGACCCAGGCAGAGATCCGCAGTACCTGGGTAGGGCTGATTAGAACCGGAGGACGCCAGGTATCCGGAGCACACCGTTCATAACACAACTATAACAAAAATAAACAAAAAAAACAAATTAGCCTTATTAAAATAGGACATTACTTTGATTTTCCTGGTACTTTTTTGCACTTTGAGCAGAACACCTCACTATCACTATTTGTTTTTCCCAGGAATGAATATTTATTTTAAGTTGATTGCTTAACACACACTTTCGTTTCGACATTTCGACAAGTTTAAAAAATGAGTTGCACACACACTTTTGCCAGGGTTGCAACAAAGGGAAAAGTGTATTAAGGTAAACTTTTGAGTTATTACTAAAAATATATTATTACTTAACAAAGTGGACTAAATTGCAAACATGAAAATAAAACTAAAACAGTACAAAATAATAAAAAGCACGATTTTGAGCCCGTTACACAGGAAGCAGGACGCAGGACTTTGTTCGAAAAAACAGGATTTTCCTGCGAAATACAAGATGAATGGGAGTGTTATGTAAGCTGCATAAACACGATAAAATAAATGTGAGCCACACACAATACAATTCAGTTGTCAACTGAGTTGGTTGCTGCTCAAATAAAAGCGTCTGTGGCTTGGTTGGTTGATTAATTATTTGATTCTTATAATAATGAATAGAGAGGTAATCATATTTTACACACGTTGCAGTAATCTAAGTCGGATCGACACAGTCCAGTTTTAATCCTTTAAAAAAAAAAAGAATATAAAGCGGACCCCATCCAAACTTAAAATTAGAGAGTATTAGAGCTTTATTAAAATAAAAACACAATAATGTAAACTTTAACTTAACTTTTCTAAAATTCTTTAAGGAATTAATTTTGGACCTTATATGCATTATTATTCATAAAAATATTCTTCATGAAATTGATTATTAAATTAAATAGTATAAATTCACAAAATAAAACATTATAAAATATATTGACTAATTTTAGCAAGAAATGCAAAGTTCAACTTTGTGCTCTCTACATATATTGGAATCGCATGTCTTGCAAGCAGTCTTGGTTATTCGTCGTTTTGTATGAGGATAATATCATGGTTAAACAAGACAAGGTAATGTTAGGGCAGAATATGCTCTCTTTCTTAGTGACCAGAACTATCAACAACAGCCTTCTTGCGAATGAAGAAGAGGTAAACAAATAAAAACTTGACTAATTTAATTGAACATTGTATGTTTATCGCCAACAACGTTTGAAAAATTACATTTTAAGTGATTCAATTATTTTTTGTTAAAACTTTGAATTTCTAACATTGTTTACATTTTGCCTATATTTACTTTCTCATCGTATTCTTATTGGTTGCAGATTTTGTATGAGATGTAAACTTTTCTTTTACAGTTTTGGTTATCAGCTCTCCGCCCCAACACTAACTTGTCTAGTTGAACCATAGACAATATCTATCTACAATATTTTCGTTTTTTGTCTTTTTTTACATTTTTGACACTTGTAATGTCATTACACGGTGCGACAGTCAAAAATAGCTGGGAAGTGTTACCATTTTCCTTGTAGGTCTTGTTGAGTATAACGAGGCTGCATACTAGAAATTCGCCAAACACCCCCAAAATATTGAGTTACCGTTAAAAAACCAGTAACTTTTGTACCTTTGTGCACTTATAAGTCTGTAACTTAGCCAATGTTTCACAGATTTTCAGTTTCTTACCGGATTTCAGAAGAAAAAACTTAGACCTTTCTAATGATATACATATTGTTTATAAAACTTGATAAATCTATGTGTATTTGTGTCCGGCAAATTAAATTTTTTTTTCAATATTTTTAATGTTTTCCAACTTTCACGATTTTTTTACACACTATTTTATAAAGACATCACACTTTCTGTAAATGTACTAAGCAAACACTTTTATAAGCATTTACGACGCAACTTTGCTTTTAAAAATCGGCTAGTGATTGACTGAGTTATTGATGAAAACAAAACTTTTGCAAAAATGCCTGCACAACGTTTTTCTTGTTCTTTTGCGCATTTTTATAGGAGCACAGATAACTTAATATGATATCTTTAAAACTATACCGATGACTGATATCTATTAAAAAGTCACAAATAAAGCAAATTTATTAGGTTTTTTCGCACATTGAATATTAGTTTCACACTATTTTTTATTAAATAGTAAATTTTTTATATGAAATGGTTTTTAAAGTGATAAAGCTGTGAGAAGCAAAACGTCAAATGAAGAAACAAAATTACATATTCCTGATATAAGTTAAGCTCTCATTGCATATTGCGGTTGCAATTCTAATTTGTTCTCATTTTTTTTTTTTAAATGCAGAATTTTTAAAAGCTTTAATTAAAAGATGGCTTTTGTTTTTGTGGACTTTTTCTCTCGCAAATTTATCAAACAGCAGGTTACGCTGGCGAACATTTTACCTACAATTTCTTTGCTTTCTATGCTCTTTGCATTCCCTTAAGTTAAGCTTTAAATAAATCGGAACATTTAAAAAATACGAAGAAGAGGAAGAAGTAAAAATTACAACAATATACAATGAGAGCTTTTTTATGTAAAAAATGGTTTGTTTCTTTATCTTCATATCTTTATAACTTTGAAATATTTTATATAAAAACTTAGGCCAGTTCAGCGATGAGCAAGGAGAACATTTTCACCAAGAAATGGCAGCAATAGAAAAACATTTTGAAGGAAAAAATAAAATTCAAATGATTTCGGAGTTTTGCTGGTCATTAAAACGCGAAGCTTATGATGCCAACTTAAAAAGAAAACGCTCAAGGAAACATTTTTGAGTTGTCATGGTGAAAATGGATTTTTCAAAATTGATAAATTTTCATGAAAAATTAATAACATTGTCAATTTTTGGCCGATTTTTAAGAACTAAATTGCATTAAAATTGTTAATTAATATTTTTAATGAATCCATACACAGTAAAAAATATGAGCACAATTTTATACTATTTTGTATACATATAAATCTAAACAAAAAATGTGATAAAATTTATACCATCATATCTTATAAATTTTTCCAGACCATTTTTCTCGTCAGACCAATTGAAACCACTTTACTTTTAAATTTCCCGATTTCGGTGAATTTTTTTCTTTCGAACCAGAATATATTTTGATTAACACATGATATCCATATGAAATTTTTAAATTATATTTGTTTTATTATTTTTATAGTACTGAGTGGTATAAAATTTATAAATTATTTGGAATAAAAAAAGTTTATACCACACAGATGTTATAAAAAAGATAAAATTTACCCTCAAATTTTTTACTGTGTACAGGTCTAGTGTATCCGTTATATAATTCAGTATATAGAAAATCCTCAAAGTTAAAATAACCAAAAAAATTTAAAAAAGTTGCATTTGCAGAGTAAATACATACAGCTTTCTCAAGTTGTCTTAAGCAGTATGCATATCGTTGTAAAGGCTTAAGTATCGTTTTTAAGGATCCGGTTAAAACAATGTAACATGTCTGACTGTCTCAACCTGGCGAGGCCAGCATAATCTTTGTGAAATCACCTCAAGTCGACTCAAACCTCCACGTGGTGTTTCCTGGGCAACGTCAAAACTGACAACCGTTAGTTTGGCGGCTAATCTGAGTGGCGGGCCTCCCTAGGCTTAAAATAGGTTGTGCGTCGGGTTTGAAGCCCACCCGTAAAAACCAATTTCAATGAAAACATACAAGAATAGAAAAAAAATTATCCCCAAATCTGATGACGACTACCGCAAACGAAAAACTGATAATGATTTACGGATATGCACCTGGAATGTCCGAACCCTTAATTGGGAAGGTGCATCTATCCAACTGACTGATGTCTTGGAAAGATACAAAGCTGATATCACTGCTATCCAAGAAATGCGATGGAAGGGACAGGGTTGCATTCGGCATGCACCCTGTGATATCTACTACAGCGGCCATGCGGAGAAGCACGAGTTTGGATGCGGATTTGTAGTTGGCAAGAGACTACGGCCCCACGTCCTGCGATTCACACCTGTGAACGAACGACTTGCCATAATCCGCATCAAGGTTAAATTCTTCAATATAAGCCTAATATGTGCGCACGCTCCGACAGAAGACAAGGACGATGAGATCAAGGAAATTTTCTATGAGCGCCTTGAAAATGCTTACGGGCGCTGCCCCCGCCACGACGTAAAAATCGTGCTTGGTGACTTCAACGCTAAGGTGGGCAAGGAAAATATTTTTGGTCCAACAGTCGGAAAGTTCAGCCTCCACGACAACACCTCCGATAACGGAATGAGGCTGATTGACTTCGCCGCAGCACGAAACATGGTCGTAAGTAGCACTAGATTCAAGCATCTCAATATTCATAAAGCCACCTGGATGTCCCCTGATCAAAAAACAAAAAATCAAATTGATCACGTTTTGATCGACGGAAGGCACTCTTCCAGTGTATTGGATGTACGCACGATCCATGGTGCAAACATTGACTCGGATCACTATCTTGTTGCAGCCAAGATCCGTACACGTCTGTGCGCAGCTAAAAATACACGCAACCCTACACAGAGAAAGCTAGACGTCGACAAGCTGCATTCGAAACAGACAGCCGATGCTTTCGCCACTCGACTCTCACTCCTGCTTCAAAGCACTCCTCCAATCGATGATATATGCGCGCAGTGGACACACATTTCCAACTCCATGCGTGCGGCTGCTGAAGAGGTGATTGGCTACCAACGCTCTCGCCGAAACCAGTGGTACGACCAGGAGTGTCGCGACGCCACTGCAGAGAAAGACGCCGCCTACAAAGCCACCCTGCAGTCGGTTGTAACGCGCGCTGCTAAGGAGCGATACAAAGAAAAGAGGAGGGAAGAGAGACATATTTTCAGGCGGAAAAAAAGAGAGGCAGAAAAGCGCGAGCAGGAGAAGATTGAGATGTATGGTGACAGGAATGAGGCCCGAAAATTTTTCGAAAAAATAAGACGCCTTGCCGATGGTTTTAAAACCGGGGCCTCTTCCTGCAACGATGAAAACGGAAATCTAGTGACAGATGTCCAGAGTACACTGACGTTATGGAGGGAACACTTCTCTAAGCTTCTAAATGGCGACGCTGACAACAATCCCGCCAATAGAGATGATATTCCGGAAACCCCAATTGTGGATGACAGCGTCGAGGTTCCGCTGCCCGACTATGATGAAGTTCTGACAGCTATTGCTCGGCTTAAAAATAACAAAGCCGCGGGAGCTGATGGCTTACCTGCTGAGCTGTTTATGAACGGAGGCGAAGCTCTACTTAAATGCATTCACGAGCTTCTATGCAGAATATGGTCGGAAGAATGCATTCCGAACGATTGGAATTTTAGTGTGCTTTGCCCAATCCACAAGAAAGGCGATCCCACTATCTGTGCCAATTACCGTGGGATAAGCCTTCTTAATATCGCATATAAGGTCCTGTCGAGCGTTTTATGTGAAAGATTGAAGCCCATTGTAAACGAACTGATCGGACCTTATCAGTGTGGCTTCAGACCTGGAAAGTCCACCATCGACCAGATTTTCACGCTACGACAAATCTTGGAGAAGACTCAAGAAAAACAAGTCGACACCCACCATCTTTTTGTCGACTACAAAGCCGCCTTCGACAGCCCAATAAGGAAGCACCTGTACTCCACCATGTCTGAATTTGGTATTCCTGCAAAACTAATACGACTTTGCAGGATGACACTGAGCAACACCAGCAGCGCAGTTAAAATCGGGAAGGACCTCTCCCCACCATTTATTACCAAACGAGGTTTCAGACAAGGTGATTCCTTATCGTGCGACTTTTTCAACCTAATGATGGAAAAGATCATCCGAGCTGCTGATCTGAGACGTAGTGGCACAATATTCTACAAGAGTGTTATGCTGCTTGCGTATGCTGATGACATCGATATCATTGGCCATAATACGCGCGAAGTCAGTGCAGCATTTTCCAGATTAGAAAGAGAGTCAAGTCGAATGGGTCTGGCAGTGAATGCAGATAAGACGAAATACTTAGTGTCAACAAACAAACAGTCCCAGCGTCTTGGAACCCACGTTACCGTTGACAATACCTCCTTCGAGGTTGTGAAGAACTTCGTCTATCTGGGATCCAGCATTAATTCAACCAACGACATCAGCATTGAGATCAAACGAAGAATAACTCTTGCCAACAGGTGTTACTTTGGGCTCAGTAGGCAATTAAGAAGCAGAGCCCTCTCTCGACGAACGAAAATCACGCTCTATAAATCGCTCATCATGCCCGTCCTACTTTACGCATCACAAACCTGGACGCTGAGCAGTTTAGATGAAAAGACTTTAGGAGCATTCGAGAGAAAGATTCTTCGTAAGATCTACGGACCAATCTGCGTCAATGGCGAGTACCGAATACGGTGGAATGATGAACTGTATGAGCTGTACGCTGACATCGACATAGTCAAGCGCATTAAAATCGAGCGGCTTCGCTGGCTTGGTCATGTTCAGCGCATGAAAGACGATGCTCCAGTGAAGAAAACATTCGATTCGGTACCCAGCGGCGGTCAACGCAGAAGAGGACGACCGCATCTTCGTTGGAAAGACCAAGTAGAGGACAACCTGACGAAGCTTGGAATTTCCAACTGGCGCCAGCAAGCGAAAGACAGAAATGGCTGGCGCAAATTCTTAGATGAGGCCAAGACCGACATACGGTTGTAGCGCCAACTAAGTAAGTAAGTAAGGTTAAATTTTTAAAGTCCGTTAACAGTCAAGTAAGTTATAGGCTAGTAAGTTGACAAAGGTAGGCAAAATTGGGTTTTTTACCTTAAGTCCAGATTTTGAGGGTGTCCGGCAAAATCCAAGTACAGAACATTCTTTAACTCGACAAGACCTACCAGAAAAATAGCATTAACTTCCAGGTATTTCAATTTTGTTAAATTTTGTCGCACTGTCATCATTAATAACATAAGGGATGTTCTCTTTTGTGCTCACTTGGAGAGTTCAGCAAACTCTTTCTTACTCAGCTTTTCAAAATCATTATTGTCGCACTCTGCTAAGACTGTTTAATTCGATAATCCTCTCTGTGAGACATTTTGAGGCTTTAATACGCAATGTAAACTAATAAAATATAGCAAAACACCATAAGCACCAAAACATAAAAAGTCACTTAGAAAGTAATCTACATCGCAGATACGTAGTGTGTTTTTAACATTGTCATAAAAAAAAACAGATGTGTCCTTGGACACACGAGAGGAGCGAAGCTTTTTCGTAGTTTCATAGATTTAATAATTTAGTTAAATTATAGAATAACTTTTAAATTCAAAAATTTTAAATAACATTAAGTTAATTAAAAAAAATACACCTTAATTACACATCAGTAAATTTTATTACATTTCCTTATTATTTTTTTTTTTATTACATGTTATATTAATTTTTAATTATTTTTGTAAATGTTTTCAGTTATTATTATGGAATATTATTTATGAAATTATGAAATATTTGGATCGCTTATCATTTGTAAATGAAATTTATCAAAAAGGAATGGTTTAGCGTGAAGGACTATCAATCGAAGAGTTGCAAGTTCGATTCTCACTTCTTATAAAATATTTTTAATCTTCTATTCTCTTGTTTTAATAGACGCAAGCAAAAAGCAGCAACAATTCTAAGAAAAAGGAGTATGGAAAAAAGCATCGTTTTTGATATTTCACTCAAGCAGATCACAAAACGAAGCGTAAAAAGCATCGCTTCAAAAACACTTGCTCTGCGCCAAGCTAAGCAATCGAATCGACGTAGATTATCTGTCTAGGGTCATCACGTATGCTTCGGTGATTTGGTGGACAAAAGTCACCTAGAAAACCATTAAGAAGAGTCTGGACAGATTCCAACGGCTGGCGTGTGTTGGAATAACAGGTGCAATACGCACCACTCCAACAAGCGCAATGGAGGTTCTGTTAGGTATGCTGCCGTTGGATTTAGAAATAAAGGAAACAGCGGCGCTGTCAGCCCTGAGGATGTTGTGAAATGCTACGTGGCATGGGGCAACGGCCCTGCATGGTCATATGCACATCCTTGATATTGCACAGAGAGATGTCAGGAAGGCATGTGTGCCTATGGGCAGAAGGCAGAGAGTAAGAATAACAGAAAAAAGCTATAAAATTCTTATAACAGATGGAGCCGTTTGTGAAGAAATCGCAAATAACGATATCAGTATATTCACAAACGGCTCTGTGTAAATGGCAGAGCCGGAGCAGGCGTTTACTCAGAAGAGTTAAACCTATCCTGTGTAGTGAGGCTAGGGAGGTTTGTGTCTTAATACCAGGCGGAAATGCTTAGCGTAGTGCATGTGCTGGACCATCTGATAGATGCTCGGATCAATGGCAAGAAAATTGTCATTGCTCTCGACAATCAGTCTGATTAGGGGTATGCAACGCACAGACACCACTTCCAGGTTGGCCATAGAATGTCTTACATAACTCAATAGGTGCGCCCAGACAGATGAGCTCACACTTATGTGGGTGAGAGGACACTGTGGCATAGAACAGAATGAAAATGCTGATACTTTAGCAAGAGAAGGATCAGCAGAAGAATTTTGTGGACCAAAACCACGTATCGCCATAGGCGACAACATGATGGCAGGCCTTATTAAACAATGGATGGACTCGGAACACCGTACAAAGTGGGAAGAAGCTGTTAATTGTAGGCAATCAAAGGCGGCCGTGAAGTGGTCTCGTAGTGAGGCAGCAAAAGTTATCCGATACAATCGAAGGGCTTTAAGCTGGCTTGCTGCACTGGTTACAGGACATGGTTCCTTCATGTACCATCTCGGGAAGATGAATCTGACCGAGGACGATGCGTGTAGGTTATGTCTTGAGGAACCGGATACGGCAGCACACATTTTGTGCCAATGTCCGGCGCTTGCAAGAATAAGATTGACCACTTTGAGACGTCCATTTGTTGGCGAAGCCGAGATTGGTCAACTGATCTACAAGGATAAGCTTGAGGTGACAAAGGTGACTTATACAATGAGCATGCTCACGTATGAGTGCTCCGAGCAGTAGCATCCTTTGTCCAATAGGGGACGAAAAAGGACCCACTGTGGTCTGCTTCGGCAAATCACCGACTTATTATATATATATATCTCTAGGGTTTAAGCAAGTATTTTTCTTCTTTTCTACTCGATGCGAAGACCCTGCAAGAGCGAGGCCCCGGGCGTTTACCCAGCTCGCCCACCCCTAAAACCGCCACTGTTTATCCATATTCATTACATATTTGTACGCAAGAGAACTTACTATTATGGTGCTAATACAATATTGTGTTTCATAAATGAAAATTGATACCATATCTATCAGTCTAGACAAAAATAATAAAACACCCTTCATATTTAAGTCTGATTCACATCTGTTTGAGATTCTTTTTTAAGAATTAGCCAAGAAATCATCATAAAATATATAGAATTTTATCTGCTAGATTGACCAAATCGCACAATGTGCATTGTCTAATATGTTTTTGTTTTTTTTTTTTGCTTTACAATGTAAGGATTTCATAGTAGAACCATAAAATAAAATTTTTTTAAATCATTAAAAGCTATTTTCAAAGGATGCAATGGAATCTTATCGGTACGATTGTTTTTTATTATGGCACTGTATCTATATGTGAAATGTATCTATATATCATAAACGACGTTATTCACTCATGTGGATTTATGAGCTTGTAATATTTGCGGAAAAGTAAAAAAGTTCAACATTGTTCGATTTGTTTCAACTGGCTGCTCACTACTTTATTGAAAAATCAATTTATTTTCAAAGCATTAAAATTGCACTAGTATTGCAGTTTTCTGTGTCATAAAGATGCCATACTCAAACAGCATTGCAATTTTATGATACTTACTTTACACATGGTGAGAGTGACCAAGGCCAGTCTATGAGCGCTAAGTTAGGAAATATTAAAATTATTTGGCAAAACTTGGTTTCTGAACACAAGGACCCTGTATTATTGTAGTTTATTCATATGTGCATTCTATGAATTTCGTAGATGCCACAAGCGTCACTTTATTGTACAAAACATAAAACTACATTAATGATAGCCACTATAAATCTTAGGATATGTCACTAATACATATCCATACAAACTCTTAGTTATGTATTATGTGGTTGAATGATGTGGATGAGAAATATTTTTTTCATTGTTAACGTAAAAGGGTTCTGAATTATCCGAAATTTTTTTAGAAATCGGTTATTCGGTTTAAAAATATTTTGAAAAATTAAAAAATCCAATATTCGAATAGCAAAGAATTAATAGTAGCTTTTTTAAAAACAAAAAAAAAATACAAACAACAGTTCATTTTATTAGAATACACGTTGTTTTTTTTATAATTTTTAAAATTTAATAAGTCATCTATACTATTATATAAAAGGAGACTCACGAAATTTGATCCAGAATAAGCTCGGTAACCGCTGAACCGATTTTGATAATTCTTTTTTTATTCGATTCCTTTGATAATATAGATTGGCACAGTTCACCAAGGTTTTTACAATACAAAAATGTATTCTCTAATTATTACAAAATCACGCATTTTATTTGATGCCTACATGCAATCAGCAGCACAATGTAACAGTAAACAAAGCTTTTCTCTCTTTGTCGCGAGAGCTTCTCTCAAAAGAACACGGCAGCCATGTTGGGTAGTGTAGTGCACATGTGGCTAGCACTAACCTACCTCAACAATAACATAAACACACAACGCTAAAAACGCTCTACGTTGGTCTCACTGCATACCTGCAGCGAAACCAAAGCATGAAGCGCAAGCAGTGACAAACTCAAGCGCTACTAGCGGCATGATTCATGTTATACATTGTGAAAACAAATCGCTGCCAAAAGTAAGTCATTGGAGTTTTTTTTTTTTTTTTTTGAGATTTGAAGTTACTCTTTACACAGAGAATTATTTGGCCAATTTAATTAAAAATTATAACGCCATCACCAATTAAACTTTATAGAATTCAAATGTTGACAAAAAACCAGATTGTGATTAACAAGCAAAATGTGTGTTAGATGATGTGTTCGTGTGCAAAATTAAAAGAGCAAAACAACAGAGACATAGAATTACAAATGTTATAGTATCCAAACAAGATGATGTGTTCATATTTCAATTTTTGCTTCTTGAAGAAAATTTACGAGTTCCTTGTAATGTGACATGTTTCTGGAAACCAGTAGATCCTCCAATTTATTGTATCTTTTAAATATTTTATAGCTTCTTCTGCTCCTTGTGTAGAGATCACATTCAAAAGTTAGATGATTGTCGTTTTCAACAACGTTGCAGTTTGCACAAATATTATTGTTTTCAGCTTTTATCATAAAAAGGTAGGGTTTGTTGAACGAGTGACCAGATATTAGCCTGTTTAATAAATTGATTTCATAGGATGAAAACTTAGCTTCAGCAAACCAGTGTTTCGCTGGTAAGTCATTGAAAATTTTAAAAAATAGTCGACCCTTGTCTCTTGATATCGATCTGAAATCGTCCTTCCATTTAGAATTGAGTGCTTTATAAATCAAATTACATGCTTCTTTCAAAGTGTATTTAAATGAAATCTCACAACCAGCATCAGCTGCATGTTTGGCAAAGAAGTCAGCTTTTTCATTTATTCGAATTCCTACATGAGCTGGAGTCCATATAAAAAACACACCTTCAACGATATTGCAATCCATAATTTCAAAAATATTATTCACCAGCGAGTTATCTGAGATTTTCTTGTTTAGAAGCAGACATGCATTTTTGCTGTCCGTGAAAATTGCCACTTTTTTGATATTCTCTTCAATAGATAGCTCTATTGCCTTTTTTGTAGCCAATAATTCTCCTGTGAGTGACGATACTTTGCCATTTACTTTAAATAGGAAATTTTTATCATCCGAAATGTTACACACTGCAATTCCTGAGGAATTTTCAAATATCGCAGCATCAGTTGCAAAAATTGTGTGCCCAGTTTCTTCAAGTATTCGACATTTTTCACAGTACATAGTTCTTAGGATTTCCACTGACGTATCTTTTTTTGGTTTCTCTGTTACGTTCAAAATAACAGTGTGTTTGCGATCTAGGCAGTTCACAGCATCCAAACTTGGAGTATTGTCAAAAATTTCTTTGAAAGCTTCATAAACATGGCTATAACTCGACTTTATTGAGCAGTTCTGAATGATTTGAGTATATAAATTAGAATTTGATATTTTTATTTTGAGAAGTTCCTTGGCCGCTAGATACATAGCTCTCTCCTGAGGAGGTAATATCAAAGCCAAAGCATAAAGAATGTGAACCGGTGTTGACGGATTTAACCCCAGACATCTTCTGATCATGCTATTTTGAAAGGTCATTATTTTTTACTTATATATTTAGGAGCATGAGCCATTGAACTTCTTGCATATTCTAGTTTTGAAAAGACAAAAGATTTAGCCATATTTAACGCTACATGGGGCATTAGACCATTTTTTACACTAGTGACCATTCTGATGGCATTTGTGGCCGATTTCGATTCTTTAATTACTCTCTCATAATGTTCTTTTACAGCCAGACTGTTTTTGATATCTCTGCCAAGAAACTTGATCGATTTGACTTCCGAGAGAAGAGAGGAATTGAGTTTTAAATTGACCTTTTTTCTTGCACCCTTGGCAACATACATAACTGACGACTTCTCATGATTTATACTCAAATTAATTCTTTTAGCACAGTTGTTAAACTCACTTACTTTGCTTTGAAGATTTGCCACACAAATATCAAAGTCCTTATGTACTGAAATTAGGATAAAGTCATCAGCAAATTGAAAAAGAGTTACATTTTCATTCTGTATGCTATGAAGAGACATGGTATACAAGTTAAACAGCGTAGGACTTAGTACACTTCCTTGAGGTAGACCATTTTTTATTTCTACTTGCTCAGATCCCATTGTAAGGCGTCTGCAGGATAAGAAGTTTAACATCCATCTTGTGAGATGCACTGGACAGTCAATATCTATCAGAATCTTTTCCATTTCTTTCAGTTTCACACAGTCATATGCCTTTGAGATGTCCATGATGACTAACACAGTTTTCAAATTGTCTGCTTTCGCCTTGGCTATAAAATGGGTTAGTTCGTTAATACATATACTTGCAGAGTGTTTTTTCCTATACGCAAAAGTCCTCAGAGGAAGAATGTTTTTTTTTGACAAAAAAGCTACTAGCCTATCCTTCACCATAATATTTATTAATTTGGCAAAAACAGAAATTAACGCAATCGGGCGAAAGTTTGTAAGACAGCTTAAGTCCTTTCCTTTCTTTGGAATAGGGCATATTTTGATGTTTCTCCAGGAATCATGAACAACACCACTGGACCAATTTATGTTTAAAGCAGCAATTAAAGATATCAACGAGACCTCAGGAAGAGCTTTAAGCATTTGATATGTCACTCTGTCGCACCCACCAGCAGAATGCTTGACTTTCCTAGATAGAATTTCTGTCAGATCTTCCATCAACAGGGGTTTAGGAGCAGATAAGTCGGAGAAACTTTGCACAGTGAGAGGGTCGCTAACCAGTACTTGTTGCTTGAGATGCATCAGAAAAGCCATGTTATTTTCATCATTCCACAAAGATTTAGTTGGTTGAAAAGACGCATTTTTACAATTTTTTACTAGTCTGAAGAATTCTTTAATGTTCATTTCTTTGTTTCGCCTTCCAATCGTCTCCTGAAACAATTTTTTCTTAGCTTTTTTTATCGCCTCTTTCCACTTCGCATTTAATTCAACCAGTTCTTCCATCGCACTGAAAAGCCTCAACGTGTTTACCTTCTTTTGAGCAGCAGTTTTTAGTCTGAAAAGCTTGTCAATTCCATCATTCCACCATTTTTTCGGCACTCTTTTCGATCCAAGTTCAATTTTGAATGTTGAATTGTCAATTTTCATTTTAAATTGTGCGTTTATTTCATCCACATTTCTTTTTAATTCAAGTGATTCAAGCTGATTCATCAATTTATTTTTTGACATGAAACTGACACCCTTACAGGAGACTTTTTTTATCTCGAAAAGAACTGGAAAATGATGACTTCCACCAATTGATGAGGAAAAGACTGACCAAGAAATGTCTAGGTTTGAATTTGTGAAAGACAAGTCGAGAACTGAACCTCTACAGCTTACATCCACCAATGATTTTTTGAAAGTGACATGACCATTTTTAAGGTTTACAAAAGCCGAAGAATCCATTAAAGCTGTTAACTTACTTCCCCTTACAGAATTCAGACTGTCACCATATTCGTTATAGCGTGCATTAAAGTCTCCACAAATAAATGCATTACTTTTCAATTCTAGAAAATCCATTAAGTGTTTCATTTCACTGACAAAAGTCGATGACCTTACAGAATGTGGAAAATAAACTGCCCCAATTGTGATATTTATAGATAAATTTCAAGTTTCAACACACAGAATATCCAATTCAGTGCGAAAATTAATTTTTTTATATTTGATATTTTTTTTAAAAAGGACTGCAACACCTCCATAGTTTTTATTTCTAGTTTTTGCAATCATGTTAAAGTTTTGAAAGTTTGAGAAGTCTTTTGTCTCGTCGATAGCAAAAATTTCAGATAGAATGCATATATCTATTTCATATTTGTTTATAAAGTATTCAAGAAAATTTTTATTTGATTTCAAACTTTGTATGTTATATTGAACAACTTTTATCATTATTCCATGAAGTTCTCAATATTTGGTACACTCATTTCAGACAATATATAAGCATCTTGTTCAATAAAAAATCTGTCAAGTTTATTTTTCAATTCTATAACACCAGGAGTTTTGTCACCTACATATATTTATGATATGTTTATTGAACATTTTGCCCACTTCATCAATAAATTTTTCATATCTGGACACAGCATGTTTATTTTCTATTCTCACATTCGAACTTGTTTCTTTTACTGGAGAAACAATCTCTTTCCACTTTTTCATAGTCTCTTCTGCATTTTTATTTTCGTTGAACTTGTTTGTGGCTAATTTGGCCACTTTCGCATATGGATATCTGGTATGAATTGTTTGTGCAGCATTCAACGCATTGTCTTTTAATGGATTTCCAGGACGCGCCTTACTCATTGGTAAAGAAGGAAAGTCAACCGGATCGAAATCATTTAACTCTGCAAATCTATTTTTAAAAATGCCATTAAATTTAGTGCGAGCCTCTTTAAAGGATAAGTTTTCAATGGTCATCACTTTTTTAATCGCAAATGCCTTCTCTCTGGCCGGGCACAATTTACTTATTGGTGAATGATCTCCTTTACAGTTTGAGCATTTTGGAACTACACAATTTTCCGTATTTTCATGAGTGCTAAAGCAGTTTCGACACGATGCCAACCTTTGCTTGCAATGCTGTGCAAAATGATTGTACCTAAAACATCTATAGCATTGAGCAAACGGTATAAAGTACTTTACAGGGATTTTCGAGTACCCATAAGTTATTTCGTTTGGAATTTCCAGCCCCTGAAAAATGACTTTGACTCTTGACGTTGGTATTTTATTAGCTGCATCTTCCATTCCTTTTCTTTCAACCCTTATCATTTTTAAAATTGGAATTTGTGAGACACAGTTCAAACGCATCTCATTCACATCGATATCAGTTGGGATGTCAAAGATAATACCCACTTTAGAGATAAAATGAAAAAGAATTTTCGCAATATATCCAGAATCTTGCAATCTCTTGTCCTTGACAAACCGATTTGCCGCTTCACCATTTTTGAAAAACACCTTGCAACGACCATATCCAATCTTCACAATCTCAATTATGTCCTTTATTTCCAATTTCATGAGTAGTTTGGAAATAGATATTGAATTTATCGGTTTTCTAATATCTCCACTAATACAGGTGTCAACATATACTACAAAAGGCCCTTTGTGTTCTTGAAAATATAAAGGAATACTCTCACCTTCATCCTTTTGAGTAACATTACTTTTTTGAGATGTTTCATCATGTTTGTTTTCCGGATCTACATGTGAGTCAATTTTTTTAATCTTTGATGATCTACTGGAGCTTCGACTTCTATCAATTTCCCGCCCCAAGGAGTCAGCAGACCCCCTAGGCCTTCTATACATTTCCGCGTAGCAACTATAACGTTTTTTCTTTTTTTCCTTCAACGTAAAAAGGTTAGGTCAAAATACAAAATGGACGACCACACGCCACGCGCAGCACACAAAGAAAAGTTTTTCGCACTCAGTAAAATATAATCAAGAAAAAGTTTCACAGTTTATCTTTTTGTCAGATTAAAGAGACAAATTATATAAGGAAAAATTTTTTTTTCCTAGTTTTATGATTGAAAAGGTAAATCAAGTGAAATCAGAAAGATGAAAACTAAAAGCTTGATTTTTTTTCAACAGGCACACTAAAAACACGATTAACGCACTCGACGCACGGAATTGCATTGGTCATTGGAGTTTGTAACCTGTAAGTGGGTTGTGATGGATATTATTACAAACAGATGTGTAAGTAAGTAAAAAGTAATAGTAAGCAGATGTGTAATAATTGTATTTAGATTTCATGACTTTTAATTGTATATGTGTAAGAACTTATTTTGAATAAATATTATTTTGAGTGAAAAGAAAATATTGTCACTTTTCACTCAATATTTTTATTATAAAAATCCGAGTTGGGGTTAAAAAAAATCAGTCTTAGAATCACATCAAGAAAAAGAAGTCTTTCTATTAACTCAAATCAAGCCTTGTGGCTTATTCAATATTTAACTACAATGAAACACTGCCTTGTGGCAGAGTATGAAATAAAGCCTTGCGGCTGAGATTGAAAGGCCTTGTGGCCAAGAATCCCCTTTGTCCCTAGATAGGGAAGTTAGGGAAAGTAAAATAAAAATTCCAACTATTATAGTAGTTTTTTTCAGTGAGATTCTTGCTGTCATACAGTGTTGATTAATTTTCTTTGCAAATTTGCAAACTCCTTTGAGCGGAGTTGCCAGAATTTAGTTATAAACATAAATTATGTTTTGCTGCCTTGCCAGCCAGCTTTTAAACACTTGAGATTGTGTTAGTCTATCTATTCGAATATATAAAAGCGTTGTGATACTGCACGGATGTTTGGCAATCACGCAGGAACCACTGAACCTATTAACACGATATAGGTATCTAACGATTTGTTATTTCAACTTAATCGTAATATGCTTAATCGTATGAGACTAGAATTTGGTAATCTACGTTGTATGGTTACTTTCGCTAACTTCACTAAAAATGGGCATGATCCACTTTAGATAAGTTCACTTTTCGGGGGATAAGCTTGGAGTAAAACAAAGCGCACTAGGTTTAAGCTAAATTTTGCTGAAACTCTGGCAGTCTATTTGTTTCGAGTACGAGATAGTTCAAGTGAAAAAATTTTGCCACACCCCCTTACCGCACACAATTAAATAAAAATGGCATATTTTGTTTTGGTTGTATTAGACTAAAATTTGATAATTTAGTTCATACGGTTACTTTCGGCAACTGTACATTTTTTTGCAAACAGCATGAAAATTTGTATATGGCAGTAAAGCGGTCTGTGGCAAGACAACGTCTGCCGGGGAATATAATAAATTAATTAGAATGCTTTATGTATCAGATGTTTCTGATCGTAATGCATTAATATTTCAAAAGGAAACGTCTGGCATGTGTTGTTTGTAGGGCAATTTACACACTTTCACAAAACGATCATAAGCAAATTCATTCAATTAAATCAGGACAGCTTCAAAAGAAGCTAGGTCAAAGTCCTTCCAAGTGCTGAAATGGCCAGTTTATTTTATTATTTTATTTTAAATGAGGACAACGTCTGTTGGGCCCACTATACATAAGGAAATTGCTTAAAACATAGATTTATGTATATTACTTTGGAATGTTTTGAAATATTTGCGAAACTGTTGTCAAAGATTTTAGATTTTAATCTGTAGAACATTGTAAAAAATATAAAAATCATATTTCAAGCAAATTAATTTTCTGCCTGCAAGCAATTTGCACACACAAGCTACCTTGCGTAAACTACCTTAGCACAAAAGTGCACTCAATAAACATTGCTGCAGACCACACTTATATTTGACATTTCAATATTCGTAAAATCTGCACTCGCACATGAACATTAAAATTTATGTAGTTAAAAGAATTGCACCATATAACTTTGCTTTTGTTTATTTAATAAATTGCATTGTTTGACTAAGGTATTATATTTGTTAAATTAAAACTGAATTTCAAATACATGGTTAATTTCTAGAATTTTTAAGCAGCCAGCTGCTAATAAATATAATTAATCGCAAACTTGCATTACTATTATTTGGGCTGCTGTAAAAACTTAGCAAATTTTGGAACATTTCTTAAAAATTCTTATATTGAATAAGTTTAAGGGATAAGGCAAAAGGCAATTTCAAGTGCAGACTATGCGAGTAAGCTGATGACGACCAGATGATGAGCTGCAAGAAGTGCGGCTGCTGGGTGCACAGCAAATGTTCCGGCGTTCCATGCACCAGCAAATGGTTGTGTGCGAATTGTTGGCAAATGCAGCAAGCGGATGCGCATACCGCAAATACGCAAGCGAATTCTCCTGAGGTAGCGGAGCCCTCGGTGGGTGATGACGATCACAACCTCACATTGCATTCTGACTCGGCAAGTAAAGGCGAAAGTGAGCAAAATGCAACGAGGCTAGAAAAACCTTGCCTCAATACACAACCGTAAACTGTCGAACACGAAGGTAAGCAAAATGGTGGCACTATCAGCAAGAAGAAACAACTTCGTTTGCGACAAATAAAGGAGGAAACACGCTTAGAAAAGGAGTTTCTACGACGTAAATACGAAATCTTGTGTGCATCGGATTCCAATAGTGACAACAAAGGTGAAAGCAAGCCTAAAAATAATGCGGAAAAACAAAGGGTAAATTCTGATATATATAGAGGTCGAACAAAAGAGCCACCACTTGTACAGCATCAGGGCGATTCAGTTGAAATTCGAACTGATACGAATGTGGCTTCAGCTACGATTCACCATGCTAATGCGTCGTTGCCCGTTCTACAATTTTCCTGGCCACGAGCCCAATAGTTCACCCGTACATTATAATGAATTTGCAAGTACACATACAGAGCGTGCTAATATATCAACAACACAATTTGTTGCGCGACAATCAGTACCAAAAGATTTGCCATCATTTGACGGTGATCCTAGAGAGTGGCCCATATTTCTCAGCTCATTTGAACAGAGCACACGCGTAGCCGGTTATACCAACGATGAAAATATGATTCGCTTGCAAAAATGCCTGCATGGTAAAGCAAGGTATGCCGTACGTAATTGCTTAATGTTACCAGAGATGGTGCCGGATGTTATCAAAACTTAAAAAATGTATTTCGATAGACCCGAACATATATTAAAAACACTCATTGAAAGAGCGCGAAAACTTCCAGCACCGAAAGGCAAATTAGAGCCTTTAATTGAATATGCATTTGCTGTCAAAAATATTTGCGCAACAATGCGAGCCAGTCAACTTACAAAATATCTAAATAAACCTTCTTTATTGCAGGAATTTGTTGAGGTGCTAAGCTCAGATTTACTGCTGAATTGGGCTTAACATTCAAAGAAGTTTGACAACCCGAATTTGCAAGATTTTTCTGAATGGCTATACGAAATAGCTGAGGCGACATGTCGAGTAACCACACCAGTTTTTACGCACGATGATGATAGAAACTCAGCGCGCAGGTCTGCCAGTCTAAATACACATTCAGCTATTGCAGACGTACCAGCAAAAGCAGCTAAAGATTGTTCAGTATGTAAGGCTGAGCACAAATTATTTAAATGCAACAAATTTCAAGAAATGCAAGTGTCTGAACGGTGGGAAACCGTTAAAAGGCTGAAGCTATGCTGACAGTGTCTACGCGCACATGGGGGCAGATGTTGGTTCAACAAAGCATGCGGCAATACCGGATGCAGTATACGACACAATAGCTTGCTCCACAATTCTGCATCCGCAACAAATACCTCACTAAGCGCTGTAAACGATGCAGTAGTTGAGTCAAATTCTGCCAATTTCGCTGCTTCGTCACCAAACGCTGTAGTCGCTAGCAATCTGGATAATCATCGCAATACTGTTGCAGAAAAAGAATAATTTTTTAGAATTCTCCCAGTGACCTTGTATGGTAAGTCAACATCAATTTCCACATTCGCCTTTATGGATGTTGGGTCTACGCTCACACTCATGGAAGAAAGCGTAGCTGATGAGATGGGCGAAAGTGGCAAGATTGAGCCGCTTTGTATCCGCTGGACTGGCGACGTCACACGCTATCATGAAAACTCAAGAACATTTGATATCAAAATATCATCAGCAATACCAGGTTCAAAAATATTCCCAATAAGAAACGTGCATACTGTTAAAAATCTTTGTATGTCTGCGGAAACTTTAATTGCACATAAAATAAAACAAAAATATCCATATTTAAATGACATTCCATTGCAATTATTTTCAGGCGCTGTGCCTACTATTATAATAGGAATTAACAATCCAAATTTAACAGTATCATTGGCTAGTAACATCCAGTCAGCTTTCAAAAACAAAGAAACCATACTCTGTGCCTTTCTAGACATAGAGGGAGCCTTTGACAATACTTCTCACGAAGCTGTGAAGAAGTCTTTACACAAAAAAGGAGTAAATGATATGCTGAGCAGATGGATATGCCAAATGCTTAGCACTAGAACTGCAGAAAGACTATAAGAACTATAAGAATCAAAACAACAAAAGGCTGCCCACAAGGCGGAGTCCTTTCTCCACTGCTGTGGAGTCTTGTTGTGGACGAATTATTAACGATGCTAACCGAGAATGGCATAAAATGTCAGGGTTACGCAGACGACATCGCCTTAATAGCGAGAGGTAAGTTCGAGGATACACTCTGTAACCTGATGCAGAGAGGACTGTCAGTAACAAAGGAGTGGTGCAACACAGTGGGATGGATGGATATCAACCCAGCTAAAACCACCATAGCACCTTTTACTAACAAAAAATAAGCCTGCCAAACCTCCGAACAACGAGAATGGATGGCACTGAAATTCCCTTCAAAGGAGAAGTAAAGTATCTGGGACTTACACTAGATTCAAAGCTTCTCTGGAAAAGACATGCAGAGGTAACTATAAACAAAGCAACGCGCGCACTCATGGTATGTAGGAGCCTGGCGGGGAAAAGCTGGGGTTGTAACCCAACAATTCTCCGCTGGATGTATACCATGATGGTGAGACCCATCCTCACCTATGGTGCAATAGCATGGGCTGAGAGAACCAAGCTAATCACAATGAGGAATATGCTAACAAAGGTGCAGAGACTGGCCTGTGTATGCATCACAGGGGCCATGAGGACATGCCCTACAGCAGCACTAGAAGTAATTCTGGACCTAACACCCTTACAACTTGTCATAGAGGGAGTAGCCAAGCGAACTCTGTTGTGCATTGCAAAAGAGGGGACAGGTTTAGGTAAAACTATCAGCAGTAGAGAGAAGGAGGATATTGCAAAGCACACTCCCTTCATCGATCTACCAAGAGACGATATAGTAAAATGGTACAACTTCGAAAAACACTTCGGAATTAAGCTTAGTACCAAGAAAGAGTGGGACAGCGAGATGATATCGCAAGTTAAGAAACCACACAGTATAGCATGGTATACAGATGGGTCCAAGACATTGGAAGGTATAGGCGCAGGGGTGCACGGGCCAAGAACCAAGCACTTTGAACCTATGGGGACAACACCCATTATCTTCCAAGCGAAAATCCTAGCAATACAGCTGTGTGCACAATTCAATCTGGACCGTAAATACAAAGGTCAGGATATAGTTGTGATGTCAGACACCCAAGCAGCAATCAAAGCATTAGTTTCCTGTGAGATATCATCGAGAATAACATGGGAATGCCTAACAAAACTCCACGAGCTAGGCAAGAATAACACTGTTACTATACTTTGGGTCCCAGGACACAAAGGAATACAGGGTAACGAAGAAGCCGATGGTCTAGCGCGACAGGGTGCAGCCACAAAATTTAAAGGTCCAGAACCATTCTGCGGATTGGGCACACATTCCATAAAAGAAGAACTAAGAAGGGAGGAGAGGCATAAACGTTCAAACCTGTGGAAAAGCCTCCCAAAACTAAGACAATCCAAATTGCTCCTCAGAGATTCTAACACTCGGAGAGCAAAATTGTGCATAAGCTTAGGCAAACCAAATCTTAGGATTCTAACGGAGTTCCTTACAGGACACTGTAAACTCAAATACCACCTAATGGAATTGGGCATAGAGACCGATAGTAACTGCCGTTTCTGTGAAGAAGCAGAGGAGACTCCAATACACCTACTTACAAACTGCGACGACGTGGCTCGCAGACGTAAACTAGCACTGGGGAATTATGAGCTGAGTCTAGAGCAGGTTCTATCCCTTGAACCTAAGAATATTCTCAAATTCATTAGAGAAATAAGGCTGGATGAAATTCTGTAATCCGTAAACCCAGCGGAGCTTTGAGAAGGAGGTACAATAGATCTCATTTAGGTCGCAGTACGCATCTCCACCACAAAAATTAACATTAACATTAACATTATCAGTATCATTGAAGGTACGTGAAGGCGGTTGGCATGAGCCTATAGCTATTAAAACAAGGCTTGGCTGGACACTCTTTAGTGGTGGTGATTCTACAGGCAAAAAGAGCAGTCTTAACATACACAAATGCAGCTGCAACAGTGATCGTGAATTGCATGAACTTATTAAAAATTATTTTTAGAGGAAAAGATTAACGCCTTTTCATCACAAAATCATTTACTATCGAAAGAAGACCAGCGAGCAATAAGCATTTTAGATAAAACATTCGAACTGAAAAATAATCGATTTGTCGTTGGCGTACTTTGGAAATCAGACTCAATAGAGCTTCCCAATAGTCTTCCGACTGCAACAAAACGAATGCAGTGCCTGAATAGAAAAATGTTAGGAGACAAAATACTAGCTGAAAATATACAGCAAGAAATCAACAGTTTAATCACGAAAGGCTAAGCGACAAAGTTGCCATTTAACGCAATCCAACAAAAAGGCCCAAAGGTATGGTATCTGCCAATATTTATTGTGCGCAACCCTCACAAACCAAATAAAATAAGGCTTATATGGTATGCAGCCACTAAAACGTCTGGATTATCGTTAAATTACTTTTTATACAAGGGACCAGACCTACTTATTTCGCTCATAAAAATATTGTTTAATTTTCGCATGGGCGCTATAGCCATTTGCGTAGATATTGCTGATATGTTTCACCGTATAGCAGTCCGAGACAAAGATTCAGAAGCACAACGTTTTCTAAGGTGGGACGCACATACAGAAAGCATTATTGTCTACAAGTTAAATGTGCTCACCTTTGGCGCATCCTTCTCGCCTTGCATAGCACATTTTGTACGAGACAAAAATGCAAAGTTATACGCCGATGAAAATCCAAGGGCCACGAAGGCAATTTGCGAACGACACTATGTAGACGATTTTATTGATTCGACCCAAGATATAGAAGAAGCTATAGCACTCGCCAAAGCAGTGCGCGACATTCACGCAAAAGGAGGATTCCACATGCGAAGTTGGTCTTCAAATGCAAAGCAAGTGCTAGAATCTTAAGGCAAAGGTGAGTCGAATACAAGCAAATGTTTTCCCTGTAACGATGGCCAAGCCCAATATGAGAAAATTTTGAGCATGTACTGGGAACCAAAAACAGATATATTTAAATATATTTTGAAATTTGTGCGTTTTTGAATCCAACACCGTGCCAACGAAAAGAGAAGGCTTGCAAGTCTTAATGACAATATTTGACCCAATGGGATTTGTTTCTTGTATCGTGTCGTATTTAAAAATTATTTTACAAGAAATATGGCGATAAGATGTAGATTGGGATCAACAAATACCAAAGGAACTTCATAAAAATGGCTCGATTGGATATCTTTCATGCCAATGATTACAAATGTCTCTATTCCTCAATGCTATTCTTTACAAATGTATGAAAAAGACTGCAACATACAGCTGCATACTTTCGTAGATGCTAGCGAGAATGCCTACGCTGGCGTGTCATATTTTCGCATACAATATCAAGATATTGTTGAGTTATAACAAAACAACGATTTATAACAAAAGTAGCGCCTTTACGGACCCTATCTATACCGCGCCTTGAATTACAGGCAGCCGTGATCGGCGGTCGACTTATGCATGCGATTTTCAAAGGCCACAACTTGAAATTTGCCAAACGGGTGATATGGAGTGATTCTAAGACCGTTTTAAGAAGATGAAATCAATTGGCTTACTAATTTTGGACTTGGACTTTACAAAAATCGTGCTACATTGATGAATGGACCGCACATGCATATATGCATATATGTCGCGTGATATTAGGCCGCAGCGAGACTTAATTGCGTTGCCCGCTTTACATATAGTTACTCGACTAATTGTTGCAAGCTACCATCAGGCTTTCTTCCATATCAATCACGAAACAGCACTAAATTAAATACAACAAATTTACCACATTCCGAAATTGCGGCCTCTATTAAAGAGCGTAAGACGCAATTGTCAAATTTGTAAAATAAATGACGCAAAACCCCAGCCACCACCGATTGCTCCGGTGCCAAGGGCACGCCTTAGCGCATTCTTCAGGCCGTTTACATATATCGGAATCGATTATTTTGGCCCAATTATTGTGACTGTGGACAGAAAAAGCAGAAAGCGTTGGAGTGTTTTGATAACATGCCTAACTGTCAGGGCTGTTCATATTGAAATAGCGCACAGCCGCAGCACGGATTCTTGCCTTATGTGCGTCAGGAATTTTATCGCCAGACGTGGTTCTCCTACCGAAATCTAGAGCGATAATGGCACTAATTTCATAGGTGCTGAAAAACTACTTAGAGATGAGCTAAAAAATGTAAATACAACGCAATTTTAGATGCAGCTTGCCTACAAAGGCATTGATTGGAAGTTTAATCCACCAGCAGCGCCCCACATGGGGGGAGCGTGGGAACGCATGGTTAAGTCGGTGAAAACCATTTTATATAAAATCTCGGTGCCGCAGCATTTCACTGATGAAAGTTTGCGAACCTCACAATGGAAGTCAAGATGATGATCAACTCCCGACCGCTTACGTTCGTCTCTCTAGACAATGAGGACCAAGAAGCACTCACTCCAAACCATTTACTCCTTGGCAGCTCCAACGGTGCGAAACCATTTTGGAATCCAGAGAACATCGACTACAAGATGTGTCTACGTCAGAGCGAAGCATTTGCCAACAGCTTTTGGCGCCGGTGGCTGACCGAAATGCTTCCCACATTTAAACGCAGGAGCAAATGGTTCCAGAAGGTGAGCCAATCGCCATAGGCGATATTGTTCTCATCGTAGATGAAAATTTTGATCGCAATTCTTGGCTTAAGGGCAAAGTCATCGACACACTTATTGCAAAAGACGGCCAAGTACGCCGAGCTAAGGTTAAAACATTAAGAGGCATACTTTAGCGGCCCGCTGTTAAGCTTGCTGTATTGGATGTCGGCAATTCAGAAGATAAGCTCTCAATCAATAGTCGCTTACCGGGGGCAGAAATATTGCCGAAAGCCACAAATGAAAAAGCCTGCAAGCAATTTGCACACACAAGCTACCTTGCGTAAACTACCTTAGCACAAAAGTGCACTCAATAAACATTGCTGCACACCACACTTATATTTGACATTTCAATATTCGTAAAATCTGCACTCGCACATGAACATTAAAATTTATGTAGTCAAAAGAATTGCACCATATAACTTTGCTTTTGTTCATATAATAAATTGAATTGTTTAGCTAAGGTACTATATTTGTTAAATTAAAATTGAATTTCAAATACGTGGTTAATTTCCAGAATTTTAAAGCAGCCAGCTACTAATAAATACAATTAATCGCAAACTTGCATTGCTATTATTTGGGCTGCTGTAAAAACTGAGCAAATTTTGGAACAATGTCATATGAAAGAGTAGGGAAAATTCAAATTTTAAAAAAAATATAGAACAAAAACAACTTTTGGCCTATTTTTGAGCACAAATTGGATATTTTAGAGGTTTTTTGAAAACAATATAAAACATTGAATTGGGGAGGTAACGGTAAGTCTTTTCTCATTTCTCCATAATCACTTAATTGAACTATCAGACAAAGAAAACTTGATGAAAATCGATTTGAAAATGACGGAGATGTTTGCTTGCTAAGTTAAAACTTGAAATTTCAATCGCTTTTTACTTATTCTGGTACGATGACCTCGCCTTAAAAATGCGTTATACTGAGAAAATCAATAGTTTTTAAGATATCGCAATAATGCTGATGTCTGATAACGGGAATTTTTTCAATATTCTATCCGTACAAAATATTTTCGAAAAAGCCTTCATTTACCGTTATTTTTTTTAATCAACGACTTTTCATACAAAAATGCGTGTACTTCCGAAATCTATAGTATTCTGTCATAATAAAGATTTTTTTAAAATTTGAGAAGAATATAAATATTTTTGTTTTGTATCTATATTACAAATTTTAAATTTTTTGCCCACATTTTTTTATAACCCTGTTATACAGAATTTTTTTAAAAGTGAAAACACAAAACAATTTAATCAATCTTAACAATTACATTTTAGATAAAGGTATTAAAATAATATTTAGTAATATTTTATATACATACAATTTTTTCATAACTAAACAAAACAAACACAATAATTTTTATATCTTGCATTTGATTTAATACAACTTAATACTTTAATTTTAAGATTTTCAATTTTATCATAGTACTAGCTGAAACCCGGCGCGTTGCTGCCACTCTCCCTATTCAAACGCCCATAAAATGTTATCAGTTAAACAGCATGTCTAAACTGAGGTCAAATACTGAATTCCGAGACTGTGCGACCTATATCCACAAAGCTATTCGATATAACAATTTTGGGCTGTATAGGAAGTGCCACGCCCTCTTGATCACCCCTCATAGAATGTAATCAAATAAACTGCATGTGTACATGGAGGTCGAATACCGAATACCAAAACTGTGCGGCATATAACTCCAAATATATTCGATAACACAAATTTGGGTTGCATGGGAGGGGCCACTCCCCTTTTCCCAACGCCCATAAAATTTTACCAATGAAACTGCATGCGTAAATTTTGGTCAAACACTGAATTCCGATGCTGTGCGACCTATAACTCCAAAGCTATTTGATAGCACAAAGTTGGATTGTATGGGAAGTGTCACTCCCCTTTTTCCTACGCCCATAAAATGTAAGAAATGAAAGTGCATGTATAAATTTAGGTCGAATACTGATTTCTTACGCTGTCAACCTATAACTTCAAAGCAATTCGATATTGCAAATTTGGGATGTAAGGGAGATGTCAGGCCTCCCTGTCCAACGCCCATAAAAAAAAATCATTCAAACTGCATGTGTAAATTGAGGTCAAAAACTGAATTCCAAAGCTGAATTCCTATAAATTCAAAGCTATTCGATATCACCAATTTGGATTGTATGAGAGGTGCCCCTCCCCCTTGTCCAACTCCCATAAAATTTCATCACTGAAACGGTACGTCTAAATTGTGGTCGAATACCGAATTTCTAAGCTGTGCAACCCATAACGCTATTCGATAACACAAATTGTTTTTATATTAATGGGAGGTAAAAGAAGGTGTGGCATTTCTTCTTAAACCATCTCGTACTCAAAGCAAAGCCACTTACAAAATTTGAGCTCAATCGGACCAATAGTTTCGGAGTATTGTGATATTTCCAAAAGTAGGCGTAGATGAAGTGTGACAACGCCCGTTTTTATTAAAGTTAGTGACAGTCATCATAAGAACTTATTTACCAAATTTTAATTTAATACGACCAAAATCCTTCTTAAATATAGCATTTTTATTGATTTGTGGGCGATAAAAGGGGTACGGCATTACTTTTTTCCTAAACCTTTGCGTAGCAGTTACGAACAAACCAGTAGAAGGAAGTATCCTATTTGGTCTAGTCGTTTTCAAGTTTTAAGCATCCGAACAAATCACGATTCATTTTTATATGTACAGATATTGATTTGTGAGCGCTAAAACTGGGCGTGAAAACATTTATGTATCGTGACTGCCTCTTGGAGCACCTACACAGCAAGTTTCAGTATAAAAATGTGTAAAACTCCGGAATTGCCATGATTTCGAAAAAGTGGGCGTATATATATTGCGACGAAAAAGTGATTTTTGTACAGTTACTGACAGTTACCATCTGAACAAAATGATAATATATTAGTTTTTACGATCGAAACCGTCTGATATATATCCCTTATTTAGTTTGTAGTCGATAGCGCAAATTTGGCTTGTATGGGAGGAACCACGCCCCCTCGTCCAAACGTTACCAAACCTCACAGGTACAATCTATCTCCTCGGCAAACGTTGTTCTGCCACAGACCGCCTTACTGCCATACACGAAAATGTCAAGAAATGTCAAATATATTCACCATTTTCAGTACAGCTGCCGAAAGTAGCCAAGTGCACTAAATAACCACATTTTAGTCTAATACGATCAAAACCGTGCGAAATATAGCATTTTTGTTGTTTTGCAAGCTGTAAAAAGGGGTGCGGTAAAATATTTCCCTTGAGCCATCTCGTAATCGAAACAAATCGACTGCCCAAATTTCAGCTCAATTTAGGTTAAGCCTGGCGCACTTTACTTCACTGGACGCTAACTCCCCGAAAAGTGAGTTTAACTAAAGTAGGGCAGGCCTATTTTTAGTGCACTTGCCGAGAGTAACCATATGTACTGAATTACAAAATTATTGTCTAATACGACCCAAACCGTTGAAATAAAACGTTTTCATTGGTTTTTGGGCGGTAAAAGGGGGGCGTGGAGACCAATTTTTAGTACAGTTGCTAACAGTAACCGTACAAACTAAGCCAACATTTTAGCTCAATCGACCCAGTAGTCAATTTTGATGGTTTCTTAAAAGATGGGTGTGGCTATATAGCGATGACGCCCTTTTTTAGTACAGTTGCCGAAAGTAACCATACAAACTTAAGTATCATATGTTAGTCTCATACGGCCAAAACTGCATGAAATATAGCATTTTCACTGATTTGTGGGCGCAAAAGGGGGCGTGGAAACCAATTTTTCGTACAGTTACTGTCAGTAACTTCACAAACCAAAGTACCAAATTTAAGTCTTATACGACCAAAACCGTCTGAAATAAACCATTTTCATTTATTTGTGGGCGGTAAAAGGGGGCGTGGAAGCCCATTTTTAGGACAGTTGTCGACAGTAACCGTACATACTAAATTACAAAATTTTAGCCATATTCGACCCAAACCGACTGAAATATAACATTTTTATTTATTTGGGGGCGGTAAAAGGGGGGTGTGGCAAATTTGTTACCTCAACCATCTCGTACCTGAAACAAATCGACTGCCAAAATTTCAGGTCAATCGGTTCAGTAGTTTTGGAGTCTATAGACATCACACAGCCAGACACACATCGTTTTGCTTTAAATATATATAGATATTGATTTGTGGGCGTTAAAAGTGGGCGTGAAAATATTTATAAATTGTGTTCGTCTCTTGGAGCACCTAAACAGCAAGTTTTACTGTAAAAATGTGCAGAACTCCGGAATTGCCATGATTTCGAAAAAGTGGGCGTATTTATATAACGACCACGCCCATTTTTGGTACAGTTACCGACAGTAACCATCTGAACAAAATCACCAAATCTTAGTTTTTTACGATTGAAACCGTGAGATATTTTTCTTTTTTTTTGTTTGTGATCGATGGAGCAAATTTGGCTTGTATGGGAGGTACCACGCCCCCTTCTCCAATCGTTACTAAACCTCACAGGAACAGTCTCAAGATGTGGCTTTATTTTCCCTGAAAATTTCATAAAGATCGGTTCAGCGGTTTTGGAGTCTATACGTGATATAGCCACATACCCACATACCCACATACCCACATACATACATCCATTTTTATATATATAGATTGATTTGTGGGCGTTAAAAGTGGGCGTGAAAATATTTATAAATTGTGTTCGTCTCTTGGAGCACCTAAACAGCAAGTTTCACTGTAAAAATGTGCAGAACTCCGGAATTGCCATGATTTCGAAAAAGTGGGCGTATTTATATAACGACCACGCCCATTTTTTGTACAGTTATCGACAGTAACCATCTGAACAAAATCACCAAATCTTAGTTTTTTACGATTGAAACCGTGAGATATTTTTCTTTTTTTTTTGTTTGTGATCAATGGAGCAAATTTGGCTTGTATGGGAGGTACCACGCCCCCTTCTCCAATCGTTACTAAACCTCACAGGAACAGTCTCAAGATGTGGCTTTATTTTCCCTGAAAATTTCATAAAGATCGGTTCAGCGGTTTTGGAGTCTATACGTGATATAGCCACATACCCACATACCCACATACCCACATACCCACATACCCACATACATACATCCATTTTTATATATATAGATTGATTTGTGGGCGTTAAAAGTGGGCGTGAAAATATTTATAAATTGTGTTCGTCTCTTGGAGTACCTAAACAGCAAGTTTCACTATAAAAATGTGCAGAACTCCGGAATTGCCATGATTTCGAAAAAGTGGGCGTATTTATATAACGACCACGCCCATTTTTTGTACAGTTACCGACAGTAACCATCTGAACAAAATCACCAAATCTTAGTTTTTTACGATTGAAACCGTGAGATATTTTTCTTTTTTTTTGTTTGTGATCGATGGAGCAAATTTGGCTTGTATGGGAGGTACCACGCCCCCTTTTCCAATCGTTACTAAACCTCACAGGAACACTCTCAAGATGTGGCTTTATTTTCCCTGAAAATTTCATAAAGATCGGTTCAGCGGTTTTGGAGTCTATACGTGATATAGCCACATACCCACATACCCACATACCCACATACATACATCCATTTTTATATATATAGAAGATTTAATACTTTTATTGCAGGCGAGGCAGCGGGTATATGCTAGTTATTAATAAAAAGCAAAATTAGGTATGTGTGTATTCCCAAAAAAATAAAATGAAAAACAGACTCGTGCTTGCAAAAAAAGTTGTAGCGATCTTTGACCGTAAAAATTAGTTTTTCTAAATATCTTGTAAACTAATGGTTCAAGAGGAAATTTTGCTACTATGATTTTGTGTAATAGCAAATTTTTCTTAAAAAGTTATTGTTAAAAATTTCTGTAGGAGCAATAGATCTTGAGATGTTCGTTTGAGAAAAAGATTTGTATTTAAATTAAGTTGCTTAATTAAGTGACTTTATTACGAGAACACCTACTTTTTTTCGAAACAATATTAAATAAGGAAATATCAAGTATAAGTCCAAATTTGTTTAACTTTAGCTCCAATGACTTGGAAGGAAAATAAGGAATACATTGAAACTAAATTAATAGTTAAACATGTATTAGTTTCTAATGATAATTACGAGGTTTAACGCGGTATCAACTAACCAAGAAGAACAAAAACAATTTATCAAGCATTCAGTGGAAAGATTTACCATCCAGCAATTTTACAAAAAAAAATTTAGAGTACATACAGTGTTGCGCAAAACAAAAGCAACAAAATAAGTGCGCTGCAAAAAAATCTTATATCTTTTTTAATATTGGGGACACACAAAAATGGTTGTAGGAATCAAAGCATATATTCATACATCATATATAAAACAAATCAAATTCAAATTTGGTTTCGTTTTTTTAATTAAATTTAAAATTTATGTGGCTACATTCAAATTGTCTGAGAGCAAAACAGACATAACAACAACAACAACCGCTTAGCGAAGCAAGTTGTTCTCTGTCATGTTGACATACTCACTGCAAAATTTTATTATTTTTTAAAGCACTTGTGAGTGTTTCTTGAAACTCGAATACTATTCTTAGGCCTTTTCCACACTTGGTCAACGCAACTCCAACTCAAGTTGCTAGCCTGTGTATTTATACCGGAACCTTCAGATTAAGCAACTTGCACGCAACAAGTTCTCGGCACATTCCCAACCTGTTCAACGCAACGCGACTTTACGCAAAATTCATCGGCAACTTGTTGCATCAGTTTGTTTGTTTTGTGAATTCAATTATTTGTAGTGCAGTAAGCTATATATTATAATTGTCTTATTGTTCTTCTTTATTTTAATGTTATAATAAGTACGTTTGCATAATGCCAATTATTTCATATATTAATGTTTTTTCAGATGTCTTACACATGTTGCATAACTTTTTACTTTGCAGTCTGAATGCATTCAGCTTATAGTTGCATTGCTTTTCAACTTTTTCGCTGTTGCGTTGAAGTTGCGTTGGAATTGCGTTGACCAATTGTGGAAAAGGCTTTACTCTTTTTGTACAATTTGTGTATATAAAATGTCACTCATACGCCACAGTGCACTTTCATATGAAATCACATTTTTAAATCGAAATGATCAAAATGACCCACACATAAAATATTTTTGGTGTTTTTGGTGAATTAGCTACGAAACATTTTTGTTTTAACGAAAAACAAAAATTCATCTCTTAATTCGATCAAGATATCTTAAGTCTTTTGGTTATGTGAATATTTTTTATAGTATGGTTTTGATATTCATCTGACACAATTAAAATTTTAATTAATAGAAAAATACTATATCTGAGATTTCGGATAATATCCGTCAAATACGAGTATTGAAAGTATCCGGTTATTCATTTCTTCGTAACAAAACATGCGATATTGTAAGGAAGACGGAAACTATTACACATCATGTCATAAAGCTAGTGCATGTATGTTTGTGTGCATGTGTGTGCATGAGCTTGCCTGCAAATTGTCTAACGTATAAATGTGTGAAAGGTCAAACATAGATAAAAACCTATAAACATAAAACAGTAGCCACTAGCTCAAACAATGCTGAATGTGTAAAATATGCTTTATATCCTCATGGAACTGATTTTGTTCTTTCTACTTAAACATTCTTCTCATTAAATAATGTGCAATGATCAGTAGTAAAAACTTAAAACAAATAGCGCAAAAATTCGCTTGAACAGTAAAGGAAAATAGTTCCAAGAACTGCATTAAAATACTTAAGCTTGTTCTAATATACACGAATAGAAATGCATTTAGAAGCACATTTTAAGCGATATAAGCATTAAATTAATGCACATTTAATGCCAACTTTAAAACTGTCTTATGCAATAGTTTAATGAATAAGATTAAATGCAAATAAAAATGCCCTGTTATGAAAAGGTATTTCTGTATTAAACTACAACCAACCGAAACTAACAATGTAAATCCTTGTAACACGTTCAAATTTATCAGCACAACAAATTTATTCTATTGCCCGCTTCTATGAGCAGCAATGAAATGCATTTTATTGCGGTATTTTCCTATTTTAAAATCAAGGTAAATTAAAAATGACTGTAATAATATATATTATTCATTGGGTTGTTTTAAGTGTGAAGGACTTACCTCACGTCTTGCCCATTGGAGAATGATATTTAAATTTTGTGAATTAAATTGACCTTTTTTTATGTTTAACTCTACGCAAAACAAATATTATTTTTGTGCACAGTGTAAAATAATAAATATTTGTTTAATCTTAATCGGTTCTTTGTGTTAATTTTACATACTTTTCAACTTCAAGCTGATATTTCTTTAATATAAGTTTATCAACTCGAGATAGAATTTTGGTTCAATGTAAAAATCCGGTTCAGGGAAATAATGCCTTACGAAATAATGCCCAAAATAAAAAATGAAATAAAGCCCAAAAATTTTGGGCATATAAAATGAAATAACGCCCGAAATAAAAAATGAAATAAAGCCCAACAAATTAAATAACGCCCAAACTGAAAATGAAATAAGACCCAAAATATTTTGAGCTTACAAAAATGAAATAGCGCTCAAAATCTTAAATGAAATAAAACCCAAAAAAATGAAATAACGCCCAAACCGAAAATAAAAAAAAAACCCAAAATCTTTTTGGAAAAAAAATTGGGAAAATTTTACCGGCTCCGCGAAATAACTCTTAATGAAAGAACTCTTAACAGCAAAACAGTAACTCGTGGAGGTGGTGTATTAATTGCCATCCGAGCACATTTTAGATATCAAGAAATATCATTACAACATGTGTCAGGTGATGTGGAGCAAATATGCGTACGTGTTGATTGTCCGGTTGCCGGCGACGTGGTTGCTGCACAATCCTTCTTAAGTATCTATATTTTTGTGTCATATATCCCACCATGCTCAAATAGTGAAATTTATACTAAGCATTTTATTAATATACTTAATGTAGTTGAACGACTTAAGGACAATGATTATCCATTAGTTCTCGGTGATTTCAACTTGGGCAATACTTTTTGGTCATACTCTAGTGAAATTATGAGTATGATTCCAAGCTCTATGAGTAATATTGTTGAAATAGAATTTTTAGACTCCGTCTTCTCGTTAGGATTGAGTCAATTAAATTCGGTTAAAAATAGTTTAAATAAAATTTTGGACTTAGTTTTTTTCTGATCGTGATCTTAATGCTAATTGTAACAAAGCTGATTCCCTTTTGTCAAATAACTTTTTGCATCATAAGGCGCTTTTAATTCAGTTGGATACGGCAAACTTAAGTATACCTGCTCTAGAAGAGGATACTTTTGTTCCTATAAGGAAAATTAAGAAGAACACCAAGCCGGAATGGTTAAGTAGAGATCTCTTAAAATTAAAAAACCGTATGAACAAATTATACAAAAAGAGTAAATTGAACATGTCCTTTCGTGAAAACTATCTTGTGGCTCGTAAACAGTATGAAACTCTGAAAATCTCCCTTTATAGAAGTTATTTCCGGGCGTTGGAATCGGATATTAAATGCAATCCTAGAGCTTTCTGGAAATTTTTTAATAAAAAGATAAGTACTAAGGGTCTTCCTAAAAATATGTATTTTAAAGATAAAACATCGAACAATATTGAGGATGCATGTAATATGTTTGCTGACTACTTCCAATCAAATTTTGTTTTAGATAATGTTCCTATACATCAAGATCGATCGCTATATAATGGAGAGCGAATCACTGATTTGGGCAGTTTAGTTCTTTTGGTAGAAGATGTTTTTAACGAGTTGTTGTCACTCGATATTAATAAGGGTGCTGGCCCTGATAATATCCCACCAATCGTCCTTCAAAAATGTGCTGCTGCACTTGCTCAGCCTCTTTCACTAATTTTTAATTTGTCCCTTGATAAAGGTATATTTTTAGAAATTTGGAAGGTTTCAATTATAGTCCCTATTCATAAATCTGGATCAAGACAAGACATTGGAAACTATAGACCAATATCTAAGTTACCATCAATTCCCAAATTGTTTGAAGCCTTGGTGAAAAAGCAGATCTATCAAGGCATTAAAAATTCGATATCTGAAAGCCAGCATGGTTTTGTCTCTGGAAAATCAACCTCTACAAACCTGGTTCTATTCACTCATTTAATAAAAAATGATTTGGAGAATGGTAAACAAATAGACGGTATTTTCACAGATTTCGCTAAAGCGTTTGATAGAGTCCAGCACTCTATTCTAATTAATAAGCTCAGTCTAATGGGTTTTCATTCTTCACTCTTGTCTTGGCTTAGTGAGTACCTTTTAGGTCGTAGCCAAAATGTATGCATTGGAAAGACGATCTCAAAAGCAATAATTAATCATTCAGGTGTGCCACAGGGTAGCCACCTTGGGCCGTTGCTATTTATTCTTTTCATCAATGATCTTCCTAATTTTATACAGTACTCAGAATGCCTTATGTATGCTTACGATGTTAAGATTTTTAAATCTGTAAGCTCTGTGATCAATGGAGTTTACACAGTGATTTAAATAGTCTGCACTCATGGTGTATGCTAAATAAACTGAATTTAAATTTATCAAAATGCAACATAATGTCATTTTATATGGTAAGATCTCCAATGTTTTTTGATTACTCAATTTTATGCAACGCCTTGATTAGAGTAGATTCTAAATCTGATCTAGGTGTACTCTGTGATAAAAAGATGTCATTTTCAGGTCATTATGACAACATAATCAGCAGGGCTAATGCTATGATGGGATTCGTTAGACGCAACACTAGAGAGTTTGCTGACCCGTATACCTTAAAGACTCTTTTCATTTCCATTATAAGATCAATACTTGAGTATGGGTGTGTAATATGGGACCCATTTTATGAGTCTCATAGTACAAGATTGGAAAAAGTCCAAAAACGTTTTACTCGTTTTGTTGTGAAAAAACTAAATTGGAATTTTATGCCAGAGTATAGCTCCCGATGTGCACTTATTTGGCTTAAATCATTGAGTTCTAGAAGAAAATATTTTCTTATAACTTTTGTTCGAGATCTTTTAATGAATAATATTAACTGTGCGCCAATCCTCGCCCGTCTCAATATTTATGCTCCGGAAAGACACTTTAGGCAAAGAGATTTTTTTTTACACTCCGCACCATAGAAATAACTATGGCCAGACTGATCCGATTTTTAACATGTGCACTGTCTATAACAGTGTAAGTGCTTGTATAGATTTCACTCAAAATAGAGAGGCATTTAAGCAAATTGTATTGAGCATTGTATAAATCCTTATTTTTATATTCTTATAATAATTCCATTATAATTATTGTATTAGTGTAATTTGTGATGTAATAAATAGACTGTTAAACATTTTTGTCGATAGTTTTTAAATAAATAAATAAATAAATTAAATAATTCCTAACGTTGAAAGATAAAATAACTTCTAATTCCTGGTGAAATTAGACCTAAAGAAAAGATAAAATAAAACCTGACATTTAGGAGTATACAACCTAAACGGTAAATAAAAGAGTATATTAAAAAAAACAATTATGGTTCTTCTGACCACGACCATAAAGCGAGCAGGGAGGGCTCCAGACCTCTAAAAATGCACACAAAACGAAAAATTAAAAAAGAAATATTGCCCCACCGCATAAAATGATATTTGGCCGATAAAATGGTTTTCCCTTGTACGGAATTTCAAAAGTACATTTCGCATAAGGGCAAATCATTATATCATAAATAAAAAAACCATTTGGGCTTTTTACGGACATGTCCTTTTTTCGTTTTATAGTACTTCTGGATATAATTCTCTTTTTAATAGGCGGCCTTCGGCCGCTGCTTAGGGATTACAACTAGTGTCCGACCGAATATTCGGTTTCGATTTCGGTTATGGCCAGTTTCGGCTAGTCGGCCTCAATATGGCCGAATAACCGAAACTAGCCGAAACTTTTGGTAAAAAAATTCCGAACATTTCAAGAATAGCGACAACTATAATTTTGAATTTTTTTTTTTTTGCAGATTATATTGATTTTGGCCTCCTTGCCACTCGCAATTGTTTTAGAAGTTATAGGCCTCCAAAGTTGGAAAAAATGGCCTACAAATCTTGCTATTTTTTAAATTTTTCAACAAAACTATACTCTATGGATTTCATAAGAAAGGTAATTTAAGTACCTATTCAACAAGGTACCAATTCAAATATGAAAATTCGTGCATAACTTTTAAAGATATAAAGATATAAACATTTATAGTGTCGTGCTTTCGTAAAAGGGAAACCACTAGTTTTCCAGACAAATTGTAAATATAATAAAAGGTATATCTTAAAAAGTTATGAATGAATTTTCATATTTGATACCTCGTTGAATAAGTACTCGCATTAACTTTCTTTTGATACCTATAACGTGAAACACTAAAAAAAAATCAGAAAGATTTGTAGCCCATTTTGCAACTTTGGAGGCTTATAACTTCTAAACTAATTGCCAGCAGCCTGAAATTAGGTTTTAGGAGGTTGAAGTCCGTTTAATTCAACAAAAAAATATTAAAAAAGAATGTTTTCGCTATTCTAGAATTATACCAAAATTTTTTGCATCAGTCATTTAATTCAAATATATAAATTTGGTTTAATAAAAATATTTACAACGCATTGTACAAAACAAAAATTATGAATTCATCTGTAATTTGATTTATCGTGTTAACGCAAAACATTTTGGTTAATTTTATGAGTTCTATCATTTTCGATATTATCATCTCTATTGCAATTACCATTAAAGTTTTAGGTATTTAAGCCAAAAATTAATAATTTAACTTCCGAACGAATTCTTTGTCTGTATAAAGGAACAGAAAATGAAATACATATTTCTATTTTTGTAATAATAAACCTTTAAGTAAAACAGAAATACTTTGCTTTGTAATTCTAAAAAAATGTACATTGTGTAATAAAAAATGTGTGTAATAAAAAATAAAATAAAAAGTAATCTCATTTATTATTATAGTAAACTTCATTTTATTATTGTAAACTTCAATATTCAAATAATACTTGTTTTGTACTAGTAGATAGTATTCTTGTTTTCTTTTAATAAAAACAATCATTTGTAAAAACTTAAATTTTCATATTAATAACCAGTTTCGGTTTCGGCCGAATATTATAAAATCGGCCAAAAATTTCGGTTTCGGTCGGACACTAATAACAACCCTCAGTAAGTCCAACACCGTCTTCGCTGTCTACAGTACTTCTGAATTGAATTTGAAATTGATCTAACATTTCGATGACAAAAAGTTCACATAAAAAGAGTAATATCTGAATAATAATGAAGTAATGCCCCAAATAGAAAAATTAAATAACGCCCAAAATAGAAAAATGAAGCCCAATTTCAATGAAATAAAGCCCAAAATTTTGGGTCTTATTTGAGTATGAATTTGTATGGTAAATTTTTGGACTTTATTTCATTTTTTTTATTTTGGGCGTTATTTCATTGCGCGTTATTTCCTTCAACCTAAAAATCATATGCAAAATTTATGTTTTCGACGTTTTTTCACGCTATGAATCGCTGCTATCGCTGCTACTCTAGAGAAAAAATTTCCCGAAAATTTGCACCCCATAATCTTGGCGTGCCTATGTCATTGTTCTTCTGCTTTATAGTTAAGTTTTGTTTCGATATTTTCTCAGGTTTTAACTTTTGTTAGCTAGCTAAGACCCAGCGCGTTACTACCACGCCCCCTTGTCCGATGCCCATAAAATGTTATGAGTGGAATAGCATGTGAATTTTGTGGTCGAATACCGAATTCCGAGGCTGTGTGATCTATAATTGCAAACCTATTTGATATAGCAAATTTTTTTTGTTTAGGAAATGCCACGCCCCCTTTTATAGTGCAAAAACCATTCTTGGTATGCGTTTAATAACTTCCTTCAGTTTCACGAAACCGAATTAATATGCTATATGATATATTTGAGGTGCCACGCCCTTTTTGCAATGAGCACTAGACTTCAAAAGAACATTCTCCAAATTTTGCTACCGTTTCGCTGAAAATGTCATATAAATTGGTTCAGCGGTTTCGGAGTCTTTACGTGATAGGCACACATACATACATTAATTTTTTTATAAAGATAGATGGGCGGAAAAAGTAGGCGTGTCAACATTTATAAATATAGTGACCACCACATGGCCCCATTGCACCTATGTTCTAATTTTGACTATCAAAACGTGAAAGTCTCAGGAATTAGCATGATTTTTAAAAAGTGGGCGTAGATATATTGCGACCATAGCAAACATATGAACTAAACTACCAAATTTTAGTTTTATCCGATCGAAACCGTCTTATATATCGAAAACCTATTAATTTGTAGGCGGTAAAATTGGGCGTGGCAACATTTATAAATAGTTTACTATCAAAATTTGTACAACTCAGGAATTGGCATGACTTCGAAAAAGTAGGCGTAGATAAAATATGACCACGCCGATTTTTAGTACAGTTACTTTATTATACAGTTACAAAATTTTAGTTTTTGCGATCAAAACCGTCCGATTTGTGGGCGATAGCGTAAATTTGGGTTGTATGAGAGGAACCACTCCCTTGTCCATTCGACAGCAGACTTCCCAGGAGCATTTTTAAAATTACCTAATCTGTGTGGATTTTTCACGACTTTTTGAGCTACATTTCGATTGCTGGATTTTTTGCAAAAACTATATCACTTAATTTTCTATGATTTGATGAATTTTTCTGAACTATTTCTGTACCATATTGGGCAAGCTGTCATTTGTAGATAAATCAATTTGTTTAATTGTATTGGAGAATGATATTTACATTTTTTGAATTAAATTGGCATATTTTTTATGTTTAACTTAACGCAAAAAAAAAATATAATTTTTGTACACAGTGTAAAAAAATTTTTATTTTTTTAATACAAACAAGTATTTACGTAAAGCAAAACCGCATTGTCATAATCAATAGTTAGCATTTGAAATTTCAATAGAATTTAAGCTATTCGAATGAAACCTGAATTTAAGTAATAGAAGATAAATTTACAGACAACAATTACTTCGTTATGCAAGGATTTCTGTATAAAAGGAATACGTTTACAGTTGATATCATATTTAGAATTTTTTTTAACTTGAAAGTAAATCAACAGGGTTCTGATTAAAACAGCATTTGTATGATGGCAAAAAATTTATCAAACTATATTCTGAAATATTTAATAAACTTGATGGATGCCACAAATTGAGGTAGGCAAAAACAAAAGCTCAGATAATAATTAAAAATAATAACATTCCATTGTTAAATCCATTTCATTGCATAACAATGAAAAGAAAATAAAAACAACAACAAGTTGTTCGAGTTCGTAAAAACTTTTAATAAAACAAGCACACAATGGAACAAAAGCTGGATCAAAATTATGGTGTCATCCAACAAGCATTGTATTTTTTATGATGTAGCGTAAGTCAGAAGCAGTATAGAAAGAAATGGTGCTTAACACAATCGATATAATTTACATTTTTTAACATCAACACGTCGACAGGGAAAACTCGCTAGGTACAGTTTTAGCTAAAGCGGGATTTTTAAGACATGTTTCATTGTCAAAAACGCTAGTGGAAATGCAGCAGTCTAGCTTTGAATTATCATTTTTACTAAAACAGCTTTTTAGATACCTAATCTCACATATTTTTCACCAGATGAAAACTTGTAAGATAAACACTGCAAAAATTACAATTTGTTTCCTTATTAATTGTGGAATACTCTAGAAGTACCGAATTAAAGTATTCTGTTACAAGATTTATTAGATCGCCTCCAAAATGTTTGCAAATTAAATAAGATATTTGTACTGTTTCAATATTATACCTATATCGCCATTTCTTAGCAAAATCCTTTTTGCTGGCGTAAATTATGAAAACTTTTAAAAATTAAGCTCTTAACCCGCCGTTAGTATGGTGGAATAAAATCACGCCATTAGTGTGGTGGAGTACGACATACCCCAAAAGTAAAAGTCGTATATTTACTACAAAAATAATTTTATCAAAAAAGTTTAGATTGCTACTGATTTCTTGATTGAATTACTGTTGAAAAAATATTTTTAGTGCGTTGCAATTTAGATGTACAAATACAAATACTACAAAGAAGATATTGCAGAAAAAAGGTCTCTCGGGTATGTTATACCCAACCACGCTAACGGCGGGTTGATTTATTTTTAAAAACATGTCATCGCTGATTAATGCCTCTGGTACAGGCAGTGAAAAGACAGCCCCGTTCAATTTGAAGGCCGCATATTCTGCCCTTGCATATAATTTAATTTAAATATATATTATAATATTGAATGCATTCACGAGCTTCTATGCAGAATATGGTCGGAAGAATGCATTCCGAACGATTGGAATCTCAGTGTGCTTTGCCCAATCCACAAGAAAGGCGATCTGTGTCAATAACCGTGGGATAAGCCTTCTTATTATCGCATATAAGGTCGAGCGTTTTATGTCAAAGATTGAAGCCCATTGCAAACGAACTGATCGGACCTTATCAGTGTGGCTTCAGACCTGGAAAGTCCAACATCGACCAGATTTTCACGCTACGACAAATCTTGGAGAAGACTCAAGAAAAACAAGTCGATACCCACCATCTTTTTGTCGACTACAAAGCAGCCTTCGACAGCCCAATAAGGAAGCACCTGTACTCCACCATGTCTGAATTTGGTATTTCTGCAAATACGACTTTGCAGGATGACACTGAGCAACACCAGCAGCGCAGTTAAAATCGAGAAGGACCTCTCCCCACCATTTGTTACCAAACGAGGTTTCAGACAAGGTGATTCCTTATCGTGCGACTTTTTCAACCTAATGATGGAAAAGATCATCCGAGCTTTTGATCTGAGATGTAGTGGCACAATATTCTACAAGAGTGTTATGCTGCTTGCGTATGCTGATGACATCGACATCATTGGCCATAATACGCGCGAAGTCAGTGCAGCATTTTCCAGATTAGAAAGAGAGTCAAGTCGAATGGGTCTGGCAGTGAATGCAGATAAGACGAAACACTTGGTGTCAACAAACAAACAGTCCCAGCGTCTTGGAACCCACGTTACAGTTGACAATACCTCCTTCGAGGTTGTGAAGGACTTCGTTTATTTGGGATCTAACATAAACTCAACCAATGACATCAGCATTGAGATCAAACGAAGAATAACTCTTGCCAACAGGTGTTACTTTGGGCTCAGTAGGCAATTGAGAAGCAGAGCCCTCTCTCGACGAACGAAAATCACGCTCTATAAATCGCTCATCATGCCCGTCCTACTTTATGCATCACAAACCTGGACGCTGAGCAGCTCAGATGAAAGGACTTTAGGAGCATTCGAGATGAGGCCAAGACCGACATACGGTTGTAGCGCCAACTAAGTATGTAAGTATATTCTGCCCTTACACCTGTGTTTCGGAGAAAAGAAGTGCGATCTACTAAAACTAGTAAATGCTAGATCTTAACCAGAAAAATGTTATCCATTGTTATACAGTTTATCAGCATCTCTAATATATTTCTGTGACCGCTTACACGGTGCTACAGTGAAAATTTACTTTTGTAAAATTTAATTTTGTTCCTGCTACAAACTTAAGGGGGAAGGATTTGCACTTCTGAAATTTTTTTTTTTTGTCTTTTCTTATAGTCTGACATATATAGTCCCGAATATAGTCTGATGACTATTTGAAATCAAACAGAGCAAAACTATTGATAAGTCTCCTTTCTTTTCCTTTCCTTTCCTTTCCTTTCCTTTAGCACTATAGCTTCGACAGCGACAATTTTAAACGCATTTTTCTCAAAACCACTTTTTAAAAGTCCGTGTGCACAGCCATTTCAAAACTACATTAATGATTTATTTGAAACTTTCTGCATATAAAACTCTTTCCTCCAAGTTTTAGATTTTTTTTTTAAATTAAGGGGTCACTTACAAAAAGGCGGTCTTACAAAAAGGCGGAATTTTTCGTGAAAAATAGGAATTTTTCACTTCAAATTGACCACCAAAAATTTTATTATTAAATAAATAATAATCAGAGAACGTTGGCGGAGGATTTAATTCTTCTTCGTCTAAATTTTAATGATTATTGATTTACACATGAAAATAGATTTGTGTATGTGGGTGTGTTTCTATATAACGCGTAAGCTCCAAAACCGCTAAACCGGTCTTTATGAAATTTTTAGTTTCAGGGAAGTCAACATCACATCTAGAGAGTGTTCCTGTGATGTTTGGTTTAGATTTGACAATAGGGCGTGGTACTTCCCATACAATCCAAATTTGCGCTATCGCCCACAAACCAATAAAATTGTATATATCAGACGGTTTTGATCGCAAAAAAACTAAAATGTAGTAAATTTGTTCAGATGGTTGCTGTCGGCAACTGTACAAAAAATGGGACCACATAGGGTCACTTTTTCGAAATCATGCCAATTCCTGAGCTGTACACGTTTTTATAGTAAAACTTGGTAAGTAGGCGCTCCAAGTGGCAGTCAATATATATATAAGTGTTTTCACGCCCACTTTAACCGCCCATAAATCAATAGATCTTCTGTATATCAGTGGATTCTGATCGTAAAATACAAAAATTTTGTATTTTTGTTTGCTCTCGACAACTTTAAAAAAATGGGCGTGGTCGCACTATCGCCCAAAATACCTTTTATATCGCCCAAAATTTAGTAAAAATGCTATATATCGGACGGTTTTTATCGTACAAGACTAAAATTTAATTATTTAGCTTATATGTCTTTACTGATTTTCACGAAATTTTAGCAAGTTAATTAATACATCCAAGGAGGGTTTTTGCATTGGAAAAATGGCGTGGCACCCATACAGTCCCATACAGTCCAAATGTTCAATATCTACTAGCTTTGGAATAAAAGGTCGCACAGCTTCCTAATTCAGAATTCGGATACAATTTACATGTGCTGTTTCACTGATGGTATTTCATTGGCGTTGGACAAGGAGGCGTGGCATCCACCATACAACCCAAATTTGTGATATCGAATAGCTTTGAATTGAAAGGTCGCACAGCTGCGGAATTCAGTATTCGAGCATCATTTAAACATGCCGTTCTACTGATAATTTTATGGGCATTATACAAGGGGGCGTGGCCCCTTCTAAACAACCCAAATTTACGATATCAAATAGCTTTGGAGTTGTAGGTCGCACAGCCTCGAAATTCGGTACTCGACCACAGTTTACGCGTGCCGTTTAACTGATAACGTTTTATAGGCGTTGAAAAAGGGTGAGTGGCACCTCCCATACAACAAAAATTTGCGATACCGAATAGCTATGGAGCTGATGTTTGCTTAGCCTCGGAATTCAGTATTCGAATTCAATGTACACATGAAGTTTCAGTGAAAACATTGTATGTCGTTAGATAAGGGGACGTGGCACATCCCATACAACCCAAATTCAAGAAATTGAATAGCTTTTGAGTTAAAGGTCGCACAGTCACTGAATTCAGTATTCGAACACAATTTAGACTAGCAGTTTTACTGATTACATTTGAAGGGCGTTTTGAAATGGGGGCATTGCAGCAACTCGCCGGGTTTCAGCTAGTATTAAATAAAAACAATGACAACAATTGACCTTAAGGCTTAAAATATATAAGCAAAGATATGTGCTGACGTTACGCTACAAAGAACAGAAGTTATTTTTGACTTGGATTACAAAATTTGCAACACTCTCTGAGTTGGGCAATACTTTTGTACACAACTTTTTTAGAAGAATTTGAATGATTTCCAAGTGATCAAAATTAAAAATCTGCTATGGTTTTTTTTTGTATAAGGCTTTTTGATCTGGCGTTACATTACTTAAATTTCCATTGTAGTTCAACGAGGTAGTTAAGTCATTAGGTAGGAAAGTTTTTATGTAATTTAGTAATTAAAATACAAATTTAATTTATTTTTCTTTCCTTACCTCAACCATTACTTCATTCCCTTGTGCAAATGGCTTCCATTTTTACTAAAACAAAAAATTTACGAAAGTTTTACTAAACATATACGAAAAAGAAAAACCACATTTGTGAAACAGTGCAGACGATTTTATCATTATGGTAAATAAATCTATGCCTAAATTTTTTAAATTAATAAAATTAAAATGTTTTTCTTAGATAATATCTTAAAATAAAAACTTTTAAACATGTTTTAATTTTTTGGTAACGGTAGATTTTTTGGTGGAAATGCCCATAAGTAGCAATCTTTAGTATAAGAAAAGGAACTATTTGAGTTTTAAGCGACCAAACCTAAAATTTTTACCTTTTTGTCATTTTTTTTTTAACTTTGACGATTTTTTACTGTAAAAGTTTTGCTTACTTTAATAGTTTTCTAAAATTGCACTTTATTAAGAATAAAATCAGTCCTTTTTTAAAAATCAAACGAGAATTGACTAAGTTATTAATTTGTTATAAATTATAAATTACCACTTCATTTACAATGGGTATTGGGAGCGTTCATGTACCACTTTGCCGATCCTCTTAATGGTATATTTATGAATTTTTTAAAATTGGTTTATTTTCTAATACGAATGACCCTTTCTCTTATATCCTTTTTTTTAAACTAACCTACTTCGGAGATAACAACCTATAACGGTAGTTTGTCGAACAGTCATGGTATAAGTTACGTGACCATAATTTTTTGATTGACTTTTCAAAACTTTTAAGCCTAAATTAATTTATAGATTTTTTTTATTATTGTTAACGATATTATCAAAAACCAATTTCAATTTTTAATTAAGTTTTTTATTATACTTTCGAGGACAAGCTGTTACGAAACCATACATAAACAATATTAATATGTAAACATTAACTGCTTTTTAAACGACTGTTAGCATGTTGTGTGTAATAATATGTTTGTTAATAATATAAGCTATAAGCCAATCGAAACTTCATTGCATTAATGCCATAAGCCTGAGTAAATGTTTTTTTCCAAGAGTAAAATAAAATAAAAATGCTCAATATATTTATTCAACAAAATATATTATATGACATAAAGAAGGGCATTAATATGTCACACAACTTGTTAAACACTCATTTAATGTATTGCATTCATTTAATTAAAATAATATATTTTTATTTCATTATAAGTGGGAATTTAACAAAAAACACGAATGATGCATTTAAGCATGCTTGTAAGCTTTAGTTGCTTAAAAGTAATAAATGTTGAGTTAAATGAGCAGTCTTAATTGTTTAACACATTTATAAAACCACAATGCGAACTTAATACACTGTAATGACACTCGATATATACTGCTCTTGGACACGTGTCAAATAAATTTGCAAAATAATAACAATAAAAATTTTTATTAAAAGAAAATAAATAAAAAATGTGAGTTTATTTTAGCAAATGAAAGTGTGAAAACCATGTGCTCATATACATAGCTTTGTTTGTTATATAAAGGACCTGCTGGTGTTGTTTTGTAGAATAGGTAGGTAGGTATGCTAAGGTTATGTAGTATATTGGCCAAGTTTTATATAGGCGACAAATTTTAAAACATTTTCTGTGTTCCTGTAATAACTATAAATATCTTACAACAAATATAAAAACAAATTTAAATTCTGTGTATAAGTTTTTTAAAGAACTTTTTTTTTCAAAGTAAATATTCGAAAAGGTGTTTGTACATTTATGATCACAACTCAAGAACGAAAATTATGTTGTAAAATGAAAACTAGCTGAGCACCATTATTGTAGAGATAGATAAAGATAACGATAAAGATAGATTTCAAATAAAAGCAGCCATTTTTGATGAACTCAAGGTAGTATCTATCTCATTTCGACAAAGAATCCAATTTTATGTTTATAAAATTTTGTTTTAAGGTATGACATGCGGTTCAAGCCCACAAAAATAACGTTTTCTACAATTGCTGTGGCTCAGTCGTTTTTCAATGTATCAACTTTCAGTTTTTTTACGTGAAAATTTTATTTATTGATTAATTTTTATTGATTTAAGAAAATATAAAGTAATATTCAAAGTTGCTTGAATCACTAAAGCCTAAAAATTATGAGTGAAAAAAATCATTTTACCACTTCTCATTTGATGATTTGTAACTTATTTTGCAAATTAGAATAATTTAAATGTGAACAACAAATTCTCAATTTTTTAAAGTGTTTTTCAATCTACAGCTAGTTTTATAGTTCATACTGTGAGATGCATGCTACATTGCTGCAACGGCAGTTGATTGGGCTGACATGCCGTCCTAGGACATGCCTACAGAAAAACGATATAAGCATGTATGGAGACGGGCATGTCTGCTGAACTTCCAACGCATGTTGCCAGCAGATATACAGCAGGACTTTTTCTGCAACTAAGTAGTATGATGGTATCTATTAGGTAGTATAGCATATAAGCTAACGCCACATATATTTAAAACTCCAAAGTACATTCCAAAGGCCCAAACTACACTGTAGCACTCAGTCTTCGTGAAACCGGGTGTCTTAGCCAAGGGAGGTGAGGCAGGCGACGTGAGATGCGCGAAATTTCACTCACAGAAAAAGCTGTAATTCAAAGTTGAAAAGAAAAAAATTTGCATATGTCACAGAATAATTATTTAACAAAGTTTTGGGTAAAATCGACCGATTATTTCATTTTTGTGATTTCATTACTTTCCTCCTCCTTTATTATTTGAATCTTTAAATTTCATGCAAATTTTAATAAATTTTATTCAGTCCCAGAAATGTGAGGTTTTAGAGTTAAAGATAAAGCCCAAGAACATTTTGGAAATTGTCAATGCAAATTTGCTCATCAACTGCGAATATTCATGAGTGTAAAAAAAATGTATGCCTTTATCTGCTATCTCAAAAATGTAGAAACAGCAGAAAGTAGAAAATAAACCACAGCTAAAACTTCCAGCAACAAAGCGCTGTCTTGACCACCACCTACAAGCAGAGGCAATGGAATACTTCAGCTTCTTGCGTTGCATCTCGTGCACCAAATGACCTATTACAAGTCAGCTGGACATGCTGACATGGACATGTCCAAGCCAAGTGCATCGGCGCAGGCCAAAGTTTGTGCACCAAAAGCTTCGTTAATATCGATAAGATCGATGTATTTTAGCTACTTGCCAGACACCTTCAGAACATTTTGTCAAAATGTCCACATACGAGAAGGCAACCGGGGCTTAAGATTATATTTCTTAAGAGCCTACTCGGAGGCAAGTATTACAGAGGCAGCGCCATTTCAAATAGTCAAAGCTGTGCCAACGGTCACCATGCCATTCTATTTGAACAACGAAGGCAAATTATCCAAGCACTCGGCTGTTGTATTTGGTCTGGCATTTTCATCGATAGCGAATTAAAAATTCCTGTTGACCCTTTTTCCAGTACTGTTGCGAGCGTAACACAAATTCATCCACACTTTCAGATTTTATATTGATCTGCCAAACTCTCGACAGTAAAAGACATTAGCAGCTTGCAACACGAATTGATAAAACCTGTCCATGGGCTATCCTATAACAAATAAATAAACTATAACATTATCATGTGCGTGCAATAAATGGCGTTAGCGAAAACACTAAACAAAAAATTAAAATTTTTCAAAATTTTGATTATTAATCAGTGCATTTAAACAAAAAATTTGATGTCGTTGAACACAAGTAGTTAATTTTTAACCTAAGCAAAATATTCACCGGATTTATTCCCTGTAATGAAAATTTAAATAAAATAAACAAACAAAATAAACAAAATAAATCTCATTTTTTTATAACTATTTTTTTATATTTAAATTAATTAATTAAAAAAAATTTCACTTGACTAGTCAAGAAAAAATACTTGACAAAAAACTAAAAACTTTTCACAAGTTTGATTATTAATCAGTTCATTTAAACAAAAAATGGTGTCGTTGAACACAAGTTGTTAGTTTTTAAAATATTTTAAAATATATTATTTTAATTTTTTTTTAAATATTTTTTTATGTTTAAAATCGTTGAACATAAGTTGCACTTATATATTAAATTAAAATAATATTTTACTAAAATGTAAGCTTTGTGTAATTTCATAAAAATATGGAAAGTTGTGGGTGGGATCTCAATAGGATAGGCCACAAATCAGTTTTTCTAGGCTGGTCACTGGACAGGTCTAACGTGATGCAGCAGATGGAAATTGAACCCTGTCAAAGACAACGCCATGCAAAAGTGACCGGTCGGTTTCATATGTTGGTGTCAGAATTGGGACAGGTCCCTATCCCTTGGGAATCTATCACGTGGTAGGCTCTGATCCGGTTACTTTTTCGTCAAAATAGGTCACCAATATACTCTTCTGGACCGGTTACTGAACCGGTCCAAGGTGATGCAGCAGGTGGCAATTGGCCCCTGTCAATGACAGCGCCATGTAAAAGTGACCGGTCGGTTTCATATGATGGTGGCAGAATTGTTATCGGTCCCTATCCCTTGAGGATCTATCACGTGATAGGTTCAGAACCGGTTCTTTTCCCAATAGGGGATGGACTGACACGCACACATAAGCGAAGTAATCATACCCTCCAGGAAATGTGAGCATTCTCGGATGTTACTAGGAAACATTCAATGGAATGTAGGAAGCATTCCCCTTTGTTGCACACTCCATTGCTTTTTTTACATAGCATGTCATTAGAGGGAAACATTCCTCTCAGCTGCGTTAAAAATTAATGTGGAAACATTCCTCTCCGCTGTCTTAAAAAGCGAATTACAAACAGTCCTCTTTACTGTTCTAAGAATTAATGTGGAAACAATCCTCTCCCTTGTTACGAAAATGCCCGGCCAGGATTCGAACCCGGGAACCAAGAGCGACAGTCAAGCGCGCTACCACTAGACTATCGAATTCTACAATAAGCGGCTAGAAAACAATGATATTAATATTTTCTATAGTCATTGCTTGACAATGAATAAAAGTTTCCAAATGCATTCTTAAAGAAGCGGTTTGAAAAAAATATAAATACAAAACTACCCTTAAGCTTCCAAAAGATACTATTTGGAAACAATATAAATACAAAACTACCCTTAAACTTTCAAAAAATACGGTGGGGAATGTTTCTTTATCACTTTTAGATGGAAGCCTTCCGATTTTTCCTGGAGGGTATTTTATTTAGGGGATGCCTGCACCAATACAATCACACATAGTTCATGTACACAAAACAAAACTGGTTTCACGCAGACTGACCAGTACAGTGTGTTTTTGAATAACTGACTGCTCACGCAGACTAAGCACTACAGTGTATTTTGGGCCAAAGGTACACGCGCATCTGCGTCTACCGGCAATACGCAGTGAACTCGAAGTTATAAAATAAAAAACAATAAAAACAGAAAAAAAACAGCAAGAACAGAAGATCAAGTTGCATTCCAATAGTTGAAGGTATAAAATTTGTTAAGTCAGTTTTTAAGTTTTCATTCAACAATAAAGTCTGACATCAGAGCTTGCTCTGATGTTGCTTTTTAAAAATAAAAGTTAATAAGTGAAAAATTTACTTATATATATCAGTATATATATACACTATATCTAGTATACATGTATACCATATATCATTATGAGTACTTCACTCACTGTTTACAACCTTACACTTCAAACATAACTTTCCAAATGAGAACATCGATAGAAAACTGTACGTTCGCAGCTCTAGAAATCAAATTTACCATTAGTTTTTTCGTCGAATTAAATTTATCCGAATTTTGCATTGCCACACATGCTATAATCATGGTATAAGGATAGAGGTAGCTGCAGCGCTGACTGTGCTCTCTCTCCATACTGCTATGTCTGTCAAATTCAGCTGTGTGGCGAATGAAAACAAAAGAAAAAAATCAAAAGTTTTGCTTCGTTTTGACATTTTCGGCAGTATGCTCTCATCTGCTCAATCTACCTGTATTCTTCTACCATGCTATATACCAGAAATGCATAGAAGAGTACAACAACGCAACAATGCAACAACAACGATACGAAATTACCAACAAACAAGACTCATTTATAATCATTGTGGCACTTGAGAGCGAGCTCGGTCGAACTGTCAGAATTTATGAAAAGAAATTAAGAAAATGAATGCTTAGAACCATGGCAGAACTAGTGAAGGTACATGCATTTCAGACTGCTCTCTTTTTCTCATAGCCAGAATTGTCAAACTCAAGCATTTTGCTATTCTTGCCTATTTTTGCTTTCTTATCGCATTCTCATCGTTTTCAGATTTTGTATAAGCTGTCAACTTCGTTTTGACAGTTTCGCCAGTCTGTCTCTCCGAAATGCATCTACCTTCTCTAATTCTTCTATGCTTAGAACAAAGAAAAGCACAGTGACAGTTCGAGCAAAGGCGGAAAATGAGTGCATTTCTCTCAAGTTCCACAACCTTATAAATTAACTTTGCCAACAAAGAAAAGAATATGAAAACAACAAGTATTCTGGCGATAGCGCACAAGTTTAAATTGTTGAATTGTTTTGATTCGGTGAATTACAACAATCATAAAAATATTGAAGTTTTTGTCACTTAAAATTAACCGGAATTTTGCATTATGCCGTGGTTATGCTAGCCAAACATGTTTGCCGAACATTTTTTGTTGTTATTGTTTTACGTATAAAATGAAAAATGAACTTTTTCTCATATTCATTTTCTCGCTCTCAGACCGAACATTTTTGATTGCCAATGCCCATATTAAACAATGTCCGTTTGCTCGGCGTACAAATAATTTTGTTGTTGCTTCCAATGTGAAACTGTCAAAAATCTCTGAGAGTACGAGCGGATGAACACTTTGTAGGGCATACAAAATATGTTCGTTTTGTACGCTGATAATATCGGCAAACATGGTACAAACAGTGTTGCTGGGTGGTGAAATTAAAGTTTTACAACGTTTTAGCTACTAAAAAGTATTTTTTTTTACTACTATTCTACTCAAACGCAATTTAAAAATAGTTGCATGAAAACCTTGTTGCATGATAAAGCAGGAAAAAAGTAATGAAATGTCAAATGTGTTCGCCGTACAATTTCTGTCGTGTGACATAGCAGCGGACAAAATGTGAAAGAGCGTAAAAAGTGTTCATTGTTCGCCGTGCCAACAGACATCGTGTAATATGGGCATAATTGAAACACCAAAAATGCCGAACTGTCCGGGTTGCCTTTAGTCATTTTACATAATAGCATCAAAAAAGTAGCAAAAAGTATTATAAATTGAAATTAATTGTGTGCTCAATTAACCCTTAACATAAACAGCAAGCTTTGTTTTGTTGAACTAATTTTAATAACAAAAAATCGTGTTAATTGTAAGTAATAAGTAATCTAATAATAAATAAACTATAGTAATCTAGTAATCTAATAATATTTTGAAAGAAAAATAACAAATTCATGAACACTAATTGCATATCAATTGAAACTAAAAAAAAAGGAAAAAGAAATAATAAATAGTTGACTACAAAAAATAATCAGCCTGACACAACTGTTGAAAACGTATTGACGTTTATCAAACATAACAACTTGTTGAGTCAAAACGAATTTTTTTTTCATGTAAAAAAATAGGGAATAAACCTTCCCACGCTTCCTTCATTCTCACAGTTCCAGTTTGCAAATGTTTTAAATTCTAATTTGTGGACCGATAATATATTCGTTTCAGAGTTTCTGCCTAAGAATACGTCTTGAAGGACGACTCAACCTGTTCGTCAAACTCAAAAAAACTGAATAGGCTATCCCTTTACTATCAAAATGTAAGGGGACTACGCTCTAAGACGCGAGACATATTTTAAATGTCTCAAAATTTGTCTGAAGATATTATCGCATTCACTGAAACGTGGTTAAATGGAAGCATTACTGACTTGGAATTGTTTGATAATAGTTTTGAAGTATATAGAAAAGACATATACGCTGGCAATACTTCTGCTGTCGGTGGTGGTGTCTTATTAGCTGTTAGGAACTCCTTCGTTAGTTCCATTATCGATATTCCCTGCTCTTCTAATATCGAACTTATATGCATTAAGGTTGTACATTGTAATTCTAATGTATATGTAGTTAATGCTTATGTTCCTCCAAAGAGCAGTGTGGAAATTTATGCAAGCCTTGCGGATTGCATAGAATACGTTATAAATATTCTTGACGTTAGTGACGACATTTTATTGTTGGGCGATTTTAATCTGCCTGACTTGAAATGGGAATCTTCAGACGATGATACATATTTTTGTGCATCTAATTCGAAGACACTTGGCGTTTGTTGATAATATATGTTCTGACTTACAACAAGTAAGTTGTATTTATAATAGTCGTGAAAGACTTCTTGACCTGGTCTTAACTACAGACTGTAACAACGTGATTGTTAAGAGGGCCCTTCATGCTCTAACTTCTGTTGATGACTAACATCCACCACTGAGCATATGGTAAAAGTCCGACAGGGAAAATATAGTGAATTCCAATTCAATAGATAAAGTTTATGAATTCGATTTCAGAAAAGCTGACTTTCTGAGGTTGAATCATTTACTTCATAGTAAACTTAATGTAATTTTAGAATATTTTAATGGTAATAATCTTGAAGATTAAATTCATTTTTTTTATATGGAATTCTTTACTATGTTTTCTGAGTCCGTGCCGTATAGCCTAAAATTTGCGAAAAATTGTGCTTACCCTTGGTACACAAGGGAATTAAAGACTCTTCGCAACAACAGGAATAAGGCATGGAAGAAATATGTCTGTAGCTTAGACTTAAATGACCTAGAAACCTACAAGCGTTTGTTTCTGGATTTTGAAAGTTGCTCAGCTACCCTATAACAAAATAATTTAGACAATATTAAGCTGAGGATATTGTCTGATCCAAAGAAATTCTGGGGTTTCATAAACACAAAAAAAAAATCTGATGGATTCCCTTCATCATTTAAGACTTCTGACGAATTTACTGACGATCCCGTTATAATTTGTGGCCTATTTGCCACTCTCTTTAAAGAGTCATTCTGTTCAGACTCTTTTAGTCCTGATGAAGATTATTTTGAATATATGAACTCTGCAACCAGGGTTTCGTTGGACCCAATATCTTTTAATTCAGAGGATATTTTAAAGTATATTGGATCGATCGAAGAAGATTTTAATGCTGGACCTGACGGAATTCCTGCCGCAGTGTTAACGCAATGTGGTTCCGTTCTAAGCCAAACACTCTCCATATTATTCAATAAATCAATTAGGCAATGTAATTTTCCACTTTTTTGGAAAAAATCTTTTATAAGTCCTATTTTTAAAAAAGGTTGTAGGAATGATGTAAACAACTATAGGCCTATCGCTAAACTCTCATCGATTCCAAAACTTTTCGAGCGGCTCCTGTATGATCGTGTGAAGATTCATTGTGGGAGGGTCATAACAACTCGTCAGCATGGATTTGTTACTGGCAGATCCACTGTGTCTAATATCCTCGATTTTACAACATTCTGCTTAAATTCAGTTTATTCAGGTAACCAGGCCGACTGAATTTACACTGATTTTAGTAAAGCATTTGATAAACTACCACACAAATTAATTATATTTAAACTAAAGTTAATGGGTTTTCCATAATTTTTTGTAAGCTGGATTCAATCGTATCTGACAGAGCGATCTTATCAAATACAATTTCGAGGCGTATTTTCAGCTGAATTTATTGCTATATCAGGTGTTCCTCAAGGTAGCCACCTTGGTCCACTTCTGTTTATTTTAGCCATTAATGATGTAACCCACATCATCAAATACTCTCATCTGCTCATTTATGCAGATGATATGAAAATATACAGAACAGCGGATTCTAAAGACAATTCAGTTCTACTCCAGTCTGATTTAAAATCCTTTGAAGTTTGGTGTTCTAAAAATAATATGTTTCTTAATCCAGATAAATGCCAAACTATGACCTTTTCGCGAAAAAGGAATAATTTCATTTTTGATTATAAGATAAAAGATACGGCTTTAAATCGTGTAAATTCTGTCAAAGATCTTGGTATATGCATGGATTCTAAGCTATCGTTTAACGTTCATACTGATTACATTTGTAAAAAAGCATCTTCTATGCTCGCGTTTATGAAACGCTGGGCCAAAGAATTTAATAGTATGATCACAACTACAACGCTGTATTATTCAATTGTCCGTCCTCACTTGGAGTATGCAAGTCAAGTTTGGTCCCCTTGTTACAATGTACATGTTGAACGTATAGAGAGAACCCAAAAACGTTTTGTTCGGTTTGCTCTAAGGGGCTTAAGTGCACCGGACACTTTAAACCTTCCTCCTTATGAGGATCGTTTAAAACTATTAAAAATGCAATCTTTGAACGAGAGTAGGAAGTCTGCAGATATCGTCTATTTGCACCAACTCATAACTGGTGTATTCGATTCACCAGAACTCCTAACTCTTATAAATTTTAACACTACCCGTAGAAGCAGTAGAAATGCTAACAATTTAATTTACTTACCTTTTAGTAGAACAAATTATATGGCTACTGCTCCTTTACATCGCATGAGTACCTTTGTTAACAACTGTAGCTTTTTTGATGTTAATTTATCGAAAGGTCAACTCAAAAGTAGATTGAAAACTAATGTATGATTGGATCTATGTAAATGCGTGGTTAGTTGTTATGTCTTGCGTTGTCCCTGAGCCCAACCCAGGTAAATTTTTCTCACTTTGGATTGTTTTGGACCACTCTTATCGATATCATTAGGGCTATTCACGGTTTGAGCGTACTTTTAACAAATCGTATTTATAGCAATTGTTATTGTTCAAACTGTGAGCACCTCGCCATGTGACTGTCGTATAAAAAAATTGTGCAACCCTGTGATGTATGTGATTATGCGGCTGTAGACAGAGCATAAGTACGAGGTACGAAAAACACGTCCAAGGGCTGCTTTTATTTCCGCGTGCCTGCGTATTTGCGTTTGTATGCAAAACAACAACGGGGCAAAATGCGCTTTCGTGGATTGTCGTACAAATAGCGGATCGTACAAATGGCGGACCAGCGTATTCGAACTGTGAATGGCCTTATTGAGATGTTTTAATGTCGTTTGGGCTGGTTCTTAAGATGATCTAATGCGGAGAAAGTGCGAAAAAGCTGTAGTAGCTGAACTCTATTGTTATTGCATGTAAATGCCCCTTTCATAACCAATCCCAATTTGAATTAATTCGCTAATTTCGTTTTACATTTTATAGTATAAATGAATAATATGTCTAAAATTGTATATAAAAATGCAAAAAGGGTTTTTCTTATTTGTGTTTTGACTTATTTTTACATAATATGCAACTGTGCAACAAGCATAACATAACCACCAAACAAACATTTCAGCGAAGAGAATAAATTAACGAAAATGAATACCAAACATGTTTGGCTAGCATAACCACGGCATTAGCAAACATGAAAGTTTTTAAAAATTTAAAAAGTAGACTTCTAAGCTTAGCATTAAAATAATAACCATCCACATTCCTTCCACCGGCAGGCCTGTTTTATTTTTTATCTGGGATATTTTGACATCCGATTTCCCATAACTCATATAATCAAATATAATATATATTTAGGAATTAATCCTGGTATGTAAGGGGAGTCCATTAATTACGTAAGGCATTTAGGGGGTGGGGGGTTAAGCAAAATCTCACTAACTCTCACGTGGGGGAGAGAGGGGGTTCTCGCAAAAATTACGTTTTTTTTATCAGCAAGAAACAGTGTAGAATTATGAGATAACTGGTTAAATTGAGTGAAACGTGTTTCTCTACTAAAATATGACTAAATTTTAAACTATAATATTTTTTGCGGTAATGAGAGTGCAACAAAGTAGCATAATAGCTCGTCGATTGTTTTACCACCTTCTAGCTGAACACGCGATTCGACGAGCGCTGCGACTTGTGATAGCGACGCATGGACAAGTCTCTACTTGTTGTGTTTACGTCCGTAAATGTTTAGTTCAGTGGTGGGCACACATGAAGCACATCCCAGTAAGTATATTCATGCATACAGCATTGATGATGTAGGCATACGTTTGATGTTTTGTATGCATGCCAGCATAAATGCAAGCTCATTTCCATTTTATATGGCGATGTCAAACAAGAGAATGTGTACTGTGTACCCGCACAATTACTATTGTTATATGCATGGGGAATTCTTAGTACTCTATGTACTCATTGTCATTAATACTGCATGCATACATTACCATTAATACTGTATGCATACATTTGCATTAATATTGTAAGAAAAAAAATTGCTATTGTCATTAATTAATCATATTATTTATTTCAGTTTTCAAAATTGTTATTTTCTGTTATATTTATTTATATTTTGTTAATAAATTATGTACAACTGCACTCCTTAAAGTTAAAATGCACAATAGGAGTTCATATTTTTTAAGCAAGACTTATATGCATACATGGTTCATGCCCAAGTACTAATACAGCATGCATATTTTAGTATGCACGCAACTGTGTACAAACAACACGCATACTCAGCGTATTTCGATAATTGTTATGCATGCATTGTCCATGCTTCTGCCTGCATACAGCATGCAGGTATACTGTATGCATGCTACTCTGGACATACTGGGTAAGGCGCCTCACGAATAAAGTTGTTCGGCACAAATCCTCAATACAATCCATGGTTTATGTTATAATCATTCCCCAAATATTTCGACTCTAGCGATAGCCATCTGTGAGCTGCAATGATTTGAAATAACCTCTAAAAATCGAGTTATTTTGTAACCATATTGGCTTGTGTAATTGTTGTAAAAATAAATTGTCAGAAATTATAGCCGTAAAAAAGGTTTTCGAATCTGCATCAAAAAATTAGAATTTTTGCATTCGGATTAAAAATAATGCTTTTTTCATGCATTTTTTCAAATTTATTTTCAATAAAATTAAAAAAACTTAATTATTTCTAATTCGATCCTCCCTTTCAAGATATAGTTGGAAAGGTTTTGAGTGCTCGCATTGATTCCTAGTATATAAAATATTTTATAATATTAATTATAAAAGAAATACTTACTGAAAAAATATCGTAAGAAATTAAAAACAAAAAATATAAAAGTAATGAAATTATTTGAACTCTGAAAGTTTTTGTATGGAAATAAAATAAAAAATATCAAAAATATGCATGAAAAATAGCGTTTTTTAATATTTTCAATTTTTGATGCAGATTGGAAGATCTTTTCTGGCCTGACAATTACTTTTTTTGCAACTATTACACCAGCCAATATGGTTACAAAATAAATCAATTTTTAGAGGTTATTTCAGACCATTCCAGCTCACGGATGGCTATCGCTAGAGTCAAAATATTTGGGGAATCATTATAACATAAACCAAGGATTGTATTGAGCATTTGTGTCGAACAACATTTTTATTTTCTATGGAGCGTGAGGCGCCTTAATACTAGGGCCACCTCCACACCCTATCACGCAGATTGATGGGCATCTGCCTATCCCAGATCCTGGTGAGCATGACGGAAAGTTATTTGCACCCTTTTTGATTCGCCACTACTTACCGATTTAACCTTTACATACCTTCATGAACTTGCCCTATGACCTCTATTGCCCCAGTGTACGTGGTGATCTAGAAAATATAATGCTGCATACATACGGTATTAACTTATTATCCATCACAAGAGCTGCAGAGCATCGGCGCGCAGTCCACCGTGCACCAGCGCGCAAAGTGGACCTTCACGGATTATCATACGTTGAGCTAATGAGCTTGTGTGCTAATGTGTAGAAACGATAACGGTGGCTAAAAGAAGCAGATGTTTTTTCCGAAAATCACATGGACATGCTGGTTTCAGTAGTCACTCTCGAGACCGCAAATGAGTCCCCATGGACTGAATTAGAATGAATATTCCTTCACCAATTTTAGAAGTTCTCATTTTAAATGAGTTACTTTTACTTAGTAAGTATTTTATTGTTCGATTTTGTCATTGTCATTTTAAACTACGATCTCAGTAGTCTTAAATTAAAGTCTCAACTAGTCCTAAATAAAAAAATTTAAATAAATTATGAGTCTTTTTAGTAAATCCAACACAATGCAGCATGAATTAACATATTTACACTGAAAACACGCATTTTGAACAATCTCACGTGAGATTAGAGCGGGGGGAGGGGTCGAGCCAAATCTCACGATATCTCACTAGGGGGAGGGGGGATTCAAAAAATCGCAAAAATCACCTCACTTAATTAAGGGCGCCTACTAAAAAGCTGTTAAAATAAAAGTTTAAATTCTCATTATTTAAAAAAATAATAATCCAACTAAATTTCACGTTGGAGCATGGTGAAAATTTTGAATATGTAATATTTTTAAACTCCTCTATATTAAAGTTGTGTCTCATTAGAACACATAAAGTTAAATCTGTGCTAAGGTCATAAGTTAAGGTCGCGGCCTATGTGTGCTGTTGCGTGTGCAAAATTTATGAATACATTGTTAGAATAGCCTGCAGTGCTGCCAGCAAATATAACAGTTACAGCATTTGATGCAGATCGATTTCAAAGAGTTTTCTCGGCCACTATTTGTTGCTTATGGCAGCATGAAAAGATTTTTCGTGTGTGTTAGAAAAAGAAGCCTTTATTAATTCCAATTGTGTGCCGAAATCAATACATAGCTGAAGGGTTACGCGGTTGCTTTGCAGATGTCTAACAATTGCAATTCACATACAAGAATGTTGAGCATTAACCCAATAAACACTAAACGAAGAACGATTCGTAAATGAGCTCGTTAACGAGTCCGAGAACTCGGACTCGCAATCTCGGACTCGTAAACGAGCTCGCTAACGAATCCGAAATCTCGCACTCGTAATCTTGGACTCGCAAACGAGCTCGAAACGAACACGAGATCTCGGATCCATACAATATTATGGAAAAAGACTTAGAATTTTTCAAAGAAGTTTCTTCATTAAAAATTATATAAAAAAACCTTAGAAATTTTTCATATAAAAATTATGAAATTTTTTTTTATTTTAATTAAAGTATTTTTACAGCAAACAATGAAAAAATGCTTTTTATTTAAAAAAACTTATATTTTCAAATAAAAAACTCGAACTCGTAAAAGAACATGAGATCTCGGATCCGTACAAGATTATGCAAAAGGACTTAGAATTATTTATATAAAAATGTGAAATTTTTTATTTGTATGAACATATTTTTTGCAGCTAAAAATGAACAATGTTTTAATTCAAATATTTTCAAAATTATATGAAAAGGCTTTGAATTTTTTCATTTAATCTTCTTAGAAAAAAATAATATGAAAAGACTTTGAATTTTTTATATGTTAACTGATGTATTTTTAGCAGCTAACAATGATAAAATAAAAGAAAAAACAACAACACACACTATATGGTAAATGGTACAACTAGACAAGGTAGTGTTAGGGCTGAATGTGCTCTCTTTCTCAGTGGCCATATCTGTCAAATTTAACCATTTTGCTGTTCTTGCCTATTTTTGTTTTCTTATCGCATTCTCATCTGTTGCAGATTTTGTGGGAGCTGTCAACTTCCTTTTGACAGTTTCGGTCACTGGCTCAACGCCCTTATACTATTTTGTCTAGTTTTACTATGATATTTACCAACAACGATAAGAAAAAACAGTAACACACACGTGCTATATTGTTTGCGGTAGTATCCTTAAATCTAAAAGAAACTTTGGAGGTTGAAGTCTAATGGTCTGGGCCGTCTTTTCCAATGAAAGAAAGTCAACTTTGTGTTTTATTCCTCTCCGAATGAACTCGAAAATGTAAATTAACATGTAAGACGATTTCTTTATTCAATTTATGGAGGATAAAATGGACGACAGTGTCATTTTTCAACAGGACAATGCGTCCATTCATGTCTGTAAGACATCCATGGCTTGGTTTGAGCAGCGAGAAATTAAAATTTTAGAGTGGCCTGCATGTAGCCCAGATCTAAGCGCCATAGAAAATCTATGGGGCATTATGGCACGGGAAGTTTAGACCGAAAAAGCAAAAGAAACCCTATTTTCTACTGTTACAGAATTTAAATTTTGAATTAAAGAAGTTTGGACTTCAATTCAAGGAACCATTCTATAACACCTTATCAATTCAGTGCCTAATAGAATACTTGAGGTGATCCAAAAAATGGTGGCATACTCATTACTAAATTTTTATAATTTAAGATTTAACTAAAGTGCGTCTGAACGAATATGCCAGTTGCTTCAAGCGTTATGTTTTAAGTTAATTAAAAAAAAATATAACAATGCTAACTAGAAGTTTCTTGTCATTATTTTGCAAAGTTTCAATTCAATTTCAATTTCAATTAAATTTATTCATCCAATATTTCTATTTAAACAGTTTTTATATACATATAATATTTATGAGATCTATCAGAGATATTACATCAAATTTAACTTATGTCTAATCAGATTAACGTTAAAATTTATACATCAGTAATAACTTCTTAAAGGTAAAAAAAATGGGATAAAACACCTTTATTTGAAAGAAAAAAAGTCATACATAACAAGATCTTTCATATTTGGTAAATTTAATGTGTACATAGTTACAAATTATGTTGTTTCTATGCAATATCTTAATATAGCATAAGAAGAGTTCAAAATTCTGGTAAAATAATTATGATTTTGTCTTCGGATGAAATCTGTGAACAATTCGTATCCCGTTTCATTATGTAGCGCTCGTGTGGAATATCTCCAGTGCCTGTTATTTATCATTTTCAAATATTTATTTTGTATGATTTTTTGTTAGATGGCATTTTGCAGATTTGTACCATACAGGAGAAGCATACGACAAAATTGGTCTTATGACACATTTGAACAGTAAGTTTTTGTTTTGAGAGTTTAGATTTGAGAATCTGTTTAACGTAGGCCATAGTGCTCTGAATGATCTTACTGCTTTTTCGCAGGATGCCTCTATATGTTTGCGGAATAAAAGCTTTTGGTCAAGTATGACACCGATATACTTTACTTCGGTTTGAGTATTTATAATGCTGTTATTAAAAGCTAGATGGCGCATTGGAAGTCTTTTTGGTGATTTATTAAATGGAAATATAATAGCTTGTGTTTTATTTTGATTAATTTGAATCTTCCATTTTGTAAAATATTTGTTGCATGACCCAATGCTTTTTTCCATTTTCTTCAAAAGTGCACTTCTTAGCTTACTTGATGTGATCAAAGCTGTATGGTCGGCATAGTAGGCTACATCCATCAACTTAGGGACCTTGAAATCTGCTGTATAGAGCACATACAATAGCGGGGAGAGTATTGAGCCCTGAGGCAAACCAGCTGGAATGCTTTTGGTAGAAGAGAGAAAGTTACCGAAGAGAAGAAAGTTAGAGATGAGAGAGATACCGAAAACGTTATGGTATGTAGGAAGTCGGATACGAGTTTGCACAGGTATTTGTGTAAATTCATGGAAGCCAGTTTGAAGATAAGACCGTTATGCCAGACTGTATCGAATGCCTTTTCTATATCCAGAAGTATAATTCCAGTTGACTTTTTGTTACGTTTGTTTTTAAGTATTTTGTTTTTAGTTCTGCTGACTTGGTGGATTGTACAATGATCTTTTTTGAAACCGAATTGCTCACTTGATACTAAGCCACGAGAAGAAACAAACTCATTGATTTGGCGAAGAATAAGTTTTTCGAAAACCTTTCCTAAATTACTTAAGAGACTTATTGCTCTATAACTACTAGGGCAAGTCTTGGGCTTGTTATGTTTATGCATAGCAATAACTCTGGCTTTTTTGAAAGCGGGTGGGAAATAATTCAATCGAATGTAACTGTTTAATAAGGCTACAAGTATTTTGACAGCTTTATCTGGAAGATTTTTTAACAAGATGTTTGGGATGTCATCTAATCCTGGAGATTTTCTATTTTTTAATTGTGATAACACGCTTGCAAGTTCATTTTTCGTAACAAATTGTATTCTATCTGTATTTGGAGGTTCAAGTTTAAGGCTTTCTGCCATTAGATTTATTTTCCTTTCATTTGGAAGGGAATAATTTATCGTTAAGTAATGAGAACGCGCGAAAGTGTTTGCTAGTATTTCAGCTTTTTCTTCGTCTGAAATAAGTTTGTTGTTTCCATCATGAAGAATTGGAATTTATTTGTTCTGTTTCCCTCTCAAGCTTTGACTGAGTTTCCAAAACCGCTTGTCCCCAGGTTTCATGCTTGTCAAGAGATTTCTCCACTTTGTATTTCTTTCAAAATTTATTCTTCTGCTAATTAAATTGTTAAGAAACTTGATACATTGTCTATAAAATAATGAAATTTGGATATCCGTTGCACGTTGTTGTTTCCTTTTAAACTTATTCCTCTGGCTTATACATTTTACGTCACGCGGTAATGAGATATAATGGGACTACATTCTTTTGGGCGTGGAAACGTCTCTTGCAGACAGAATGACATTTACGAAGGCTTCAATTTCTTTGTCGATGGCTGATTTTGAACTATATATTTCTGCAGATAAAACAGTATTACGATTAATTTCGTTTTTATAATTTCTCCAGTCGCAACGGATAAAGTTGTATTTACCGAGATCGATTTTACTGAATGTCGAACAATCTATAGTACATGCAATCGGGCGATGATTTGACGGAATTTCGTAGCCTAAAGTTTTTAGTCTCATGTTCAAAGAAGTATTACTTACGACTAAGTCAATTGTAGATGCACTGCGGTGCCTTTGGTAAGGAAATAAAGTAGGACTATCGGGGCTATAGACAAAAAAGTTACAAGATTGTTGCAATATGTTTAACTCAATACCAGCAGTATTGTTTGTGGTGCAATTCCATGCAGTATGTTTAGCATTAAGATCACCAAGTATTAGAAATTCTTTATTATCTGGAGTCAGTGCTAAGATATCATTAGAAAAGTTACTCGTATATTTTAGGGAATATGCAGTAGTTATGATGACGCGCCTTTGGTTTATCCAAACCTCAACCGACAAATTTTCTATTGTTCTTGCTTTTGTTAATGGCAGCAGTCTGTGCTTAATGGACCTATTCACCAAGAGAGCTACACCTCCGCCTCTTGACTCAGTCCTGTTTTTTCGGTAAAAATTGTGATTTTTGAAGCATGGTTTATGGTTTTCATTGAGGAATGTTTCGTTCAATGAAGCTATGTGAATATTTTGTGTTTCTAATAATTGTTCTAATTGTCTAAGATTTGAGTAGTTGGTAATACCATTTGAATTCCAATGTAAAAGCTTAAATTGTATATGGTTATTTAATGTCATAAGCAGGCTTTACCATTGAAATGACTACATACATTTTTTTGTACTTTGGATGTACATTTGCTAAGCTCATCAAGAGCAGAGATAAAAATATTAAATAGTTCGTCGATATTAAAGAGCTCGTTGCTATTATTGTTTTTCAATTGGCTAGCATAAGAGCGCCGATCTTCGTTATTGTGACCAGCGTTCGAAGTGGTGCTTCTGCTTGTAGAGGGTTCAATTAGTGGTTGCGTGATGTAAGAGTTTCTTCTCACAGTTTCGACTCTCTTAGGTTGTCTTGTAGTAGCTCTCTCTCTGATCTCGAGATAATGCGCATGAAGTGGACAATTAACGTCATCGGTTCGGTCTTTGCCGAATTTTTTGCAATTAAAACAGGAAAAGACAGCAGGTCTTTTGTCATTTTTGTTATATGGACAGACATTAGTTTGATGTTCATTTGCACATATCATGCACGCCGGTCGTCTATTACAGTGCTCCCCCCCCATGCCCATATATTAGACAGTTTCAGCATTGAGAGGGTTTGTTGTTAATTTTTATTTTTTGTTTTCGCCATGTAACAATAACATTTTTAATTGTTTTAATATTTTGCAAATAAGTGGGACTAAAATTTTTGCGTACATACTTTTGTACTTTATAGAGGGCATCATTTACTGAGCTATATCTTGTAATTACCTCAGTAACTGATGTTAGGGTGATGTTGTAACTTTTGATATCTTCGACGATGTCTTCTGTGTTTATTTTTGGCAGACCGTAGAGAAATGTTGTAAACAATCGATTTTCTTTAGAGTTGTAAGAGTGAAATTCAATTTTATTTTCTGTAAGCGCTTTCTTACAGAACTCGTATTTTTCAAGGTTTGATGGAAACACCTTAGTTCCAATTGAGGTACGTTTGTAGATACAATCGTTTCCTAAAATATGTTGTATCTCTCTGAATGGGAAGGCAATGTCAACGACAATTGGTGGTGGTTTCGGATGTCTTTCCTCTTCCACGATATTTGTCTCTTGGGATATTTCCATATCATCTTGGTCGGATAGAGCGCTGAACCTGTTATGGCGTGATGTTGATGGTCGATTTTGGTTTAATTTTTTTGAATATGTTTACCCTCTTGCTAGGAGCGAGGGACTTGGGCCCACGGCCCATATTGTCTTTTGTTATTTTATACTACGGTTAAAAATTTCACACACGTAATTTAATAGTCTAATTTGAATGATTTCGTTGAAAAAAAAAAGAACGACAGCTGAGCAATAATTATTACTAGGAGTGAAATACACAGTGTTTGGTTTTGTTCATAGAAAATTAGCATGCGACCACACGAGACGAAAGCAAGAGTAGAACTGATTATTTTGCAAAGTAAAGATTTTTCTTTAACATAAATAAAAAAAATTGGCTTAAAATATATTTTATGTGTATTTTATTATAAGTTTTTAAAAAAAAATTATATTGCGTCTAAACGAATATTCCTCAGTGTATAGTGAAACCTCCTATAACCGGTCACTGATGGTTATTGTATTTTTGTTCGGCTCTGGGAGTTTTCTGTTTGTGGGAGGGATCAAAAAGGTTATGTAGAGTGCGGTGGGGTGAAGCGATTCACCTGTGGAATTTTGACAGCGCGCTTACATATAACCAAGTGTCATATCGTCACGTGTTGCTTTCATAGCCGCACAGTTTTTCATACAGAGAAGCGTTCATACGTACATTGTGTTGCTCTTACAAAACAGTGGAAAACTTTTTTTTCCAAAAGTTTTTTGATAGAGTGAATTTATTGTGTTTTATGCCAAGTAGTCAACACAAATTTAAGGTAAATATATCAGTCGTGCAGGTTTAATGTTGTTCTTGAAGAGTATGAAGTGTTTGTGAAATATCTATCGAGTGGTTGTGTGATGCCAGCCGTGTTTTCAAAACGGCCGTAGTGGGGTGAAGCGTTTCACTGCTACTGATAATGGACAACCATATATCACACATGTCCATTAAAGTTATCGACTTGTGCGCAGCAAACGGTATCGAGGTTGTAACTCTTCCACCACATTGCAGCCGGCAAATGCAGACTTTAGATGTTTCGGTCTTCCGGCCCTTCAGGCGTGCGTTCACGCAGAAGTGTATAGAATGGTGTCAGTCGCATGTTGGCCGTGTGCTCGAAATACACCATATACCTGGCTTTGCTGATAAGGTCATGAAGCAGGTTGTGACTCAGAAGAACATAAGATCCGCATAATTTAGTTCATGTCTTAACCGAATTTCATGAAAATTTGGGAAGTTATTAAGCACATTCCAAAGAGGGTTTTTGCATAGGAAAACGTGGCGTGCCACCTTCCATACAGCTAACATTTGCGATATCGAATAGCTTTGGAGTTATAGACCGCATAGCCTCGGAATTCAGTATTATTTTTTATTGCAATAACAAAAGAGTTCAGCTACTACAGCTTTTTCGCACTTTCTCCACATTAGACTATCTTAAGAACCAACTTAATATCATTGAAATATCTCAACGATATACATAGATGAGAGTGGTCCCCAAAACAATCCAAAGTGAGAAAAACTTACCCACCCTAATATGGGTTGGGCTCAGGGACAACACAAGACATAACAACTAACCATGCGTTAACATAGATCTAATCATACATTAGTTTTCAATCTACTTTTGAGTTAACCTTTCGATAAGTTAACTTCAAAAAATCTACAGTTGTTAACAACGGTACTCATGCGATTTAAAGGAGCAGTAGCCATATAATTTGTGCTACTAAAAGGTAAGTAAATTAAATTATTAGCGTTTCTACTGCTTCTACGGTTAGTGTTAAAATTTATAAGAGTTAGGAGTTCCGGTGAATCGAACCCACTAGTTATGCGTTACGACTTCCTACTCTCATTTAAGGATTGCATTTTTATCCTTTGCAGCAATAAATTCAGCAGACAATACACCTCGAAATCGTATTTGATAAGATCGCTCTGTCAGATACGATTGAATCCAGCTTACAAAAAATTGTGAAAAACCCATTAACTTTAGTTTAAATATAATTAATTTGTGTGGTAGTTTATCAAATGCTTTACTAAAATCAGTGTAAATACAATCGACCTGGTTACCTGAATAAACTGAATTTAAGCAGAATGTTGTAAAATCGAGGAGATTAGACACAGTGGATCTGCCAGTAACAAATCCATGCTGACGAGTTGTTATGACCCTCCCACAATGAATCTTCACACGATCATACAGGAGCCGCTCGAAAAGTTTTGGAATCGATGAGAGTTCAGCGATAGGCCTTTAGTTGTTTACATCATTCCTACAACCTTTTTTAAAAATTGGACTTATAAAAAATTTTTTCCAAAAAAGTGGAAAATTACATTCCCTAATTGATTTATTGAATAATATGGAGAGTGGTTAGCTTAGAACGGAACCACATTGCGTTAACACTGCGGCAAGAATTCCGTCAGGTCCAGCAATAAAATCTTCTTCGATCGATCCAATATACTTTAAAATATCCTCTGAATTAAAAGATATTGGGTCCAACGAAACCCTGGTTGCAGAGTTCATATATTCAAAATAATCTTCATCAGGACTAAAAGAGTCTGAACAGAATGACTCTTTAAAGAGAGTGGCAAATAGGCCACAAATTATAACGGGATCGTCAGTAAATTCGTCAGAAGTCTTAAATGATGAAGGGAATCCATCAGATTTTTTTTTGTGTTTATGAAACCCCAGAATTTCTTTGGATCAGACAATATTCTCAGCTTAATATTGTCTAAATTATTTTGTTATAGGGTAGCTGAGCAACTTTCAAAATCCAGAAACAAACGCTTATAGGTTTCTAGGTCATTTAAGTCTAAGCTACAGACATATTTTTTCCATGCCCTATTCCTGTTGTTGCGAAGAGTCTGTAATTCCCTTGTGTACCAAGGGTAAGCACAATTTTTCGCAAATTTGAGGCTACAAGGCACGGACTCAGAAAACATAGTAAAGATTTCCATATAAAAAAAAATTAATTGAATCTTCAAGATTATTACCATTAAAATATTCTAAAATTACATTAAGTTTACTAGGAAGTAAATGATTCAACCTCAGAAAGTCAGCTTTTTTGAAATTGAATTCATAAACTTTATCTATTGAATTGAAATTTACTATATTTTCCCTGTCGGACTTGTGTACCATATGCTCAGTGGTGGATGGTAGTCATCAACAGAAGTTAGAGCATGAAGGGCCCTCTTAAAAATCACGTTGTTACAGTCTGTAGTTAAGACCAGGTCAAGAAGTCTTTCACGACTATTATAAATACAACTTACTTGTTGTAAGTCAGAACATATATTATCAACAAATATATGCTCTTGGCGTGTCTTCGAATTAGATGCACAAAAATATGTATCATCGTCTGAAGATTCCCATTTCAAGTCAGGCAGATTAAAATCGCCCAACAATAAAATGTCGTCACTAACGTCAAGAATATTTATAACGTATTCTATGCAATCCGCAAGGCTTGCATAAATTTCCACACTGCTCTTTGGGGGAACATAAGCATTAACTACATATACATTAGAATTACAATGCACAACCTTAATGCATATAAGTTCGATATTAGAAGAGCAGGAAATATTGATTATGGAACTAACGAAGAATTCCTAATAGCTAATAAGACACCACCACCGACAGCTGAAGTATTGCCAGCTTATTTGTCTTTTCTATATACTTCAAAACAATTATCAAACAATTCCAAGTCAGTAATGCTTCCATTTAACCACGTTTCAGTGAATGCGATAATATCTTCAGACAAATTTTTAGAGCGTAATCCCCTTACATTTTGATAGAAAAGGGATAGCCTGGTCAGTTTTTTTGAGTTTGACGAACAGGTTGAGTCGTGCTTCTAGACTTATTCTTAGGCAGAAACTCTGAAACGAATATATTATCAGTCCACAAATTAGAATTTAAAACATTTGCAAACTCTTCAGCTGGAACTGTGAGAATGAAGGAAGCGTGGGAAGGTTTATTCCCTATTTTTTTACATGAAAAAAAGTCGTTTTGACTCAACAAGTTGTTATGTTTGATAAACATCAATACGTTTTCAACAGTTGTGTCAGGCTGAAGACGTGAAATAAATAAATTTTTCCTCCTTGACACTGCCCTTAAATTTAAATGATTTCTGGGTTCAATAGGAGGTAAAACTGGACTATTAGTCAAAGGAGAAATATTAGTAGGTGACGAAGAAGAAACTGGAGTATTTTTGTTCAAAGATGCTTTGCGAAGCTTATTTTTGTTCTTCCTCTTTCTTTTTGAAATAGAATGGTCTTTTTCTGATGAAATAATAGTTTGGGTCCCGGAAGAAACAGTCTGTGACAAAGAAAGTGGGACATTTTCCGGAATAGATATTTCATCATAGACGCTGGTACTGGGTGTGGCTCTAATTTCGCTAAAAAATTTGACCACGATTTACACGTGCCGTTTTACTGATAACATTTTATGGGCTTTATACAAGGGGCCGTGGCATCTCTCACACATCCCAAATTGGCTATATCGAATAGCTTTGAAAGTAGAGGTCGTGCAGCCTCGGAATTTGGTATTCGATCACAATTTGCACGTGTCGCTTTACTAATAACATTAAATGGGCGTTCAACAAGGGAGCGTAGCACCTTTCTCACATCCCAAATTGGATATATCAAATAGCTTTGAAAGTATAGGTCGTACAGCCTTGGAATTCAGTATTCGACCTCAATTTGCAAATGCAATTTTACTGATTAAGGGCGTTGGACTAGGGGCCTGGCATCTCTCATACTGCCCAAATTTGCGATACCGAAAAGCTATGGAATAATAAGTCGCACAGCCTCGGAATTCGGTATTCGACTACATATTTTATGGCGTTTGTAAAGGGGGCGTAACACTTCCCATTTAACCCAAATTTGCAATATCGAATAGCTTTGGAGTTATAGATTGCGCAGTTTTAGAATTCAGTATTCGACCTCAAAGTACACATGCAATTTCATTGATCACATTTTATGGGCGTTGGGAAAGGAAGCGTGCCACCTCCCACACAACCTAAATTTCTGATATCGAATAGCTTTGGAGTTATAGCTCGCACAGCCTCGGAACTCAGAATTCGAACTCAATTAATGTATGCATGTTCACTGTTAACATTTTTTTGAACTTCGGCAATGTGGGCGTGGCAGCAACGCGTCAGGTTTCAGCTAATAAAATAATATAAACTGAAAATATTGAGTTTTCAGTAGTATTAAACTTTACATACGTAATGCACAATGTCAAAATGATACTAAACGTTCTTTACGTTACAAAAAAGCAAATGTGTTTGAAGGTTAATATATAATTTCAATATCTTGAAGCCGTTTAAGCTTCGACACAATTTTTCAAAAATTCGCTTATGAAATCTTTTCTTGCTAAGAGCTATAGATACAAAGATTTCCCCTTCTCACACAAGAAATAAAAGCAATTTAATCATATTTTGGCACTAATGTTTTTTGTTATGGTTACTAAAACAATTTTAAAATCAGCACCTCAAAATACTCCACACATTTATCAAATATAAGCTTAAACCATTCAGAAAACTTGATAAATGTATGCTTATATTTACAGAATAACATTTAAAATAGAATATCAATATTTTTTTCATTTATAAGATACGTCAATAATGAACATGTGTGCATTTATAAAAATCAAAAAATTTATATATATATGAATATTTTTGATATTTGTACACATAAAGAACTTAACTCACTGATTCAATAATTACTTATCGAGTACGTACAGAAAAATTTAATGGAGAAAAAAATATTTTATTTATTATGTGCAATATTGCCACCTTGTAGTACTAATTACAGTGCCTATCAACAGTTCATAAAACTGTGAGAAAAAGTGTTTAAAAGCTAGCACACAATCATTTAATGGGTCCGTCTCAAAGCAGTTCAATTAAATTTTTGTATTGTACGCACTCTTTCTCTGTCTATTACTTAACCCTTTCAGTGGATTTTACCAATATATTGGACACGTCAGAAATTAATTTTTGCTTTTATTTTGCAACGCTTTTTTTAAAATCAAATCGTTTGGTTCTATGAAAAAAAGATGTAACAATATGGAAATACTTAATTTAGAGAGATATTTGATGCAGATTGATACGCAGTTGAACTTTTGATTTTGTGCTGAAGAAAAGCAAAAGAAATTTTTTTGATCTATTTTATAAAAAAAAAGCAACGGGACAGAAAACAAATTTGTTTTTTTATCTTTTTGTGGCTTGAATGATAAAAATATTAAGAGGGTTTAAAAAAGAAGGAACTTAAGGGTTGAAAATCCTTGAAGGAATTAAGAAAAAAATTTGTGACGAACAGGGGCAACACAATTTTTTCTTTGTACAAGTTTCCAAAGCGTAAGTACTGCAGGTAAAAATCAAAGGTACGTTTTTTTCACCTCTTTAAGACCTAAATGATAGGAAAATTACCACAAAAAACTGACTTTGTTCTTAGTTTAGCCAAGCCATTGTAAGGGTTAAATAAGTATAAGAATATCGAGAAAATAGCTCTTAAATTTATTCATTCTAAAATCCGTTGTTAATGAAAACAAATACAATTATATTGATATGAGATTGTTCTTCTTAATTTTTATTTTTACTGTAATATTTTTTTTTAAAGAAAACATTGTTTATTAATTCGTAGCTACAAAATTGGCTTGTTAATGGGATTTAAATAGAATTTGTGTAGATGCAATTTCATAGATGCTCGAATTTAAATTGTTCCATTAAAAATCATAAAATAAGGCATGAGTTAGAAATGCAAATAATTTTTTTAATTATTTTTATTAATATAGCTGCTAAAAATTGCAAAAATCTTTGATATGAATCAACAATTTTAGCACTCATAAAGCACAAGAGACTAATTGGAGAACCACGCTATACAACTTAACCTTTTGAACAAAATGTCAAACAATAAAGTTCAACCAAGCAAATAACACAAAAGAAAATCAAAAAGATACATAGATAGCAATTAATTCGTCTCTTGCGGCCAGACATCTGCTGCCGCAATTCTTAGCATTTCTATGTCTACAGACCATAAATATATTCATTGTCATAACAAACTTGGCACTGAACAAAGCAATGCCCAAATCATGTTATTAAGCTTCTTTTGTTCATTTTGATTATTAGAAAACTTTAAATAATGTTGACAAAACATTTCAAGACTTGAGACTTAAGTGCAACATATATTTTTGGTGGAATTCTTTCGACACCCTCGACAGTTCAATTAACCCTTGATGCGTCCAACGACTGATTTAATTGTTTTCATTTATCTTTGTCTGCTGCATATTAACACCATCAGCAGTTCCTTTCTTATCAGATGACATCATAAAAATTCAATTTATTTTTTCGATCTTCGAAAAGTTCAACAAAGTTAAACTATCTTTGCCTTTGCATGTTACTTATATCTTTTCTTACCAAAAAGGGGGCTTTCACAGTGAAACGGCATCGTCCACTGCATTTTTCATATTCACATTTCTGCTTGATATACACATGCTTTTCCTCATTCCTTATTTAAAATTTAATATTTTTCCCTCCGAACTTGACACTTAAATTTGCGTCACACATCCAAACTCACATTAATGCTGTATTCGCCAAGAACTTAGGCTGTAACACGTTTTCAGACATTGATGGTACAAAGTTTCCAATTTAATATAAATATTGATGTAGTAACAGCCACGCAACAGGTGTAAGTGTGTATGTGTGAAGTTAAAGATAAAGGAAAAACAAACGACAAAGAAAGGAAAATCAAATTATGTAAGTATTACCAAAAAAGAGGGAAATAAATTGGCTCATATGTTGTTTTATCATGTGAAACATGTTCAAGTGTTAAGACATTGGAAATCAGTTCCCTGCAGGAAAATAAACTGATTTAAAAGGCAGTTTAAAACTACTTTTTTTCAACTACAACTAATTGAAATTCTAACCTTTTCTCTTGCCGCCAACTGACTTTATTAACATGTTGTTGTCATCGAAGTCAATTGTCAATTATCGTATTGTGCATGTGTTTTCAACTAATTTAAAATACTTTATTTTCAACTACTTTAAAAGTAATTAAAAGTACACTAGTTGTTTTAAAATACTTTCAAAGTATGTAGTTTAAAGCGAACTTATTTAAAAGTACCAGATTTTCAAATTATTTAAAATTTGTTAATTTTATGCTCCTTGGCTGAAAAGAAATTGACATGAAAAAATCTATTATCAAATTTAGAGCTGTTTTCTTTAGAGACACTGCGTGAAAGTGACGCTTTTTGTCAGCCTAGAAGGCATTTCGAACAATATTCATACTAGGGCCATTTTTGATTCTCTTACCAACCGTGGTGTACAAGCACCGGTGAGAAACTGGATAGTCTCAATGCTCAGTAACAGAATAATCCAGGCAGACCTGGGTGGCTGCCAACTCACGAGATTTGTCAGTAGGGGTACTCCGCAAAGAGGAGTGATCTCACTCCTACTTTGGCTCATCGCCATGAATGAATTTCTTAATACACTAAATTGCAATGGGGTCAAAGTGGTGGCTTATGCGGACGATGTGGTTGTTATGGTGTCAGGACTGTTCCCCTCTACGCTCAGTGAGCTATTGGAGGTTGCTTTGTGAAAACTCAGTGTCTGGGCTGCCAGGTGCGGCCTAGGAGTTAGCCCTAGCAAGACGGAACTGATGTTATTCACCACAAAAACCAAAGCGCCACAATTTGTCCTTCCAAAGCTCAACAACCAACCTCTTACACTATCCAGTAGCGCAAAATATCTACGTGTCATTCTGGATCCTAAGCTAAGCTGGAAAACTAACATCGAACAAAGGGTCAAGAAGGCCTGCATTGCCTTCTACGCCTGCAAAAAAACCTTTGGTAGAAAATGGGGTCTTCAACCAAAAATGCTCTTATGGCTATACACAGCGGTAGTGCGACCTATCTTGGCGTATGGTGCACTAGTATGGTGGCCTGCACTGAATAAAGCATACAACACAACAAAACTAGCCCGGATCCAGCGATCCGCATGCATAGGTATCACAGGGGGTATCCGCTCATGCCCCACTGATGCACTTAATGTCCTGACACATTTACTCCCCATAGATTTACACATTAAGCTTACTGTAACAAACAGTGCAGTCAGACTCAGAGAGTCGTACAACTGGCGAAATAGACCATATGGACACAGCAACATTCTTAATCCGCTACCTCGAGAACTGATTCCTGGAAAAACGGACTACGACACTCCCAAACTCGACTTCACGAAATCCTTTATAACCAAGTTTCCCACCAGGGTGGAATGGCGCAATGGGGGAATTGATCTAGCCTTCGATGTGTCCTTTTACACGGATGGCTCCAAGATGGAGTGCGGAGTGGGAGCGGGTATATACTCTGAGAAACTGGGGGTGGCGGACTCTTTTCGTCTACCAAACTCAGCCAGCGTCTTTCAGGCTGAGCTTTTTGCGATAAGAGAAGCTTGTCGCACCCTAAGGAGAGCTAACACCAACCACCTTAACGCAGCTATTCTGACGGATAGCCAAGCTGCCGTTAAATCTTTAGCTGCGATCAGTACCAACTCCAAACTGGTAAGGCAGTGTAAGGATGAACTGGCCCGGCTAAGTCACCAACTTAGCATTACCATAATCTGGGTTCCCGGCCATAGGAACATTTATGGTAATGAAAAGGCGGATGAATTGGCTAGGCGGGATTCTTCCCTTGACGTTTCCAGAGCGGAACCAGTCGAAGTTCCACTGAACACAGTCAAGGGAGGAATTCGTTCTAACTACTTAACGTTAGCCGGTCGTAGATGGAGAGAACTACCAACCTGCAACACATCAAGAAAAATATGGCCCCTTTACAACATAGGCAGAACTCAACAGATGCTCTCAAAGCCCCGGAACGACATAGCCAGATTAACGGTTATTATTACGGGTCACTGGTGCATCGGAGTTCATGCCCAGAGAATTGGACTACCTTTCAACACCCACTGTCGCAGCTGCGAAGACCCAAATGAAAAAGAAACACTAACACACTTTCTGTGCACCTGCCCGGCCCTGGCCAGGTCCAGACTAACAACGCTTGGCAGGCCCTTCCTCAGCAACCTAGAGGAACTTTCAACAACAAAAATCAACAATCTCCTAACGTTCATCAATCGCACCGGATGGTTATAACCTAGCAGTGCGCTACCCAGTCAACCAACAGAAACACGAGGTTATGGTATCAAAACGGCTCACTACAGCTACTTGGATCCTACTTGCATGTAGAATCACCATCTAAACCAACCAACCATGTCTTCTGGGTCTGTCTCTTCCATAGAACAGAAGGCGTGTAGTGAAAGGAAACAGAAAGAAAAAAATTATAAATTCTTGTAAATAAATAAAATAATTATACTCCCACGTTTAAAAAACGTAATGGGGGTATATTAATTTTGTCACTCCGTTTGTAACGCCGATAAGGAGGCTTGGCCGGTATATAAAAGTATATATATTCTTGATCAGCATCACCGCCCGAGTCGATTTAGCCATGTCCGTCTGTCCGTCTGTGTCCACGATAGCAGCCGTAATTTTTGAGCTATTATAACGAAATTCAAAATATTAGCTTTTTATAAAAATGGAGGTCAAGTTCGAATCTGAGCAAAATCGGATGAAAACCACGCCTACCTCCCATACAAAGTGACTTAACCAAAACGGTAAGATCTCTTTAAATTCCACAAAAATCAATTTAATGACTGCAAATTTCGCACAGTGTCTTAAATATTTAATATTTATTTTGAGTATTAAATTTGTAAAAATCAGATGAAAACCACGCCTACCTCCCATACAAAGTGACTTAACCAAAACGGTAAGATCTCTTTTAATTCCACAAAAATCAGTTTAATGACTTCAAATTTCGCACAGTGTCTTAAATATTTAATATTTATTTTGAGTATTAAATTTGTAAAAATCAGATGAAAACCACACCTACCTCCCATACAAAGTGACTTAACCAAAACGGGAAAATCTCTTTAAATATATTTAACAGTTTGCTTAAGACTTTATATATACTCTAATTCGGTCGTGGGGGTATTTTATCTTTGGCCCAGTCGAAGATAATTCCTTACTAGTTTTCTTTTAAATGTGTAACTTTCAAAGCTGGTTAAAAGTTTGTGAAGTCCTTAAGCCTCGTTTTACCGTGGGTGCCTTGGATGTTGTAATTGAGAATAATATATTTATTTTAAGCTTAAATTAGTTTTTGCCTGGGGCTCCCCCTCATCAGAGATTTATCTGCTTCAATCTCCGGAGAGATTATAATTTATGAAATTTTACAGATACAATTTTTCTGCATATTCGCATCCCTATTCTGGCAAATTTACAATTGTTAACCAGTGTTTTGAATATTTCTATGTGTTTGTTGCAATTTTTTGATTTAAAAAATTTTAAGCTCAAAAATAATAAATTTTCATAAAAATTGTCAACTGCTTTTGACAGTTGAAACAGTTATTGACAATTTCATTCAGAAATTTTGATTTTTGAGCTTTAAATTTTGTTTTGAAAACAACCCTGTAGTTCGGCTGGTGGCAGCACATCCCATAGGACATGCCATTTCTCAAACCTTTACAGGTATGGCCCAATGGGACAGGAGAATTGTAAGGCCCATGGTAATGCACGTTGGGTCCGTTCGCCCCTGCCAATGACATCGACGTGTTAAAAGGACGTACAAGATAAGGGGCGAGGGGCATGCCCCTACCACTGGGGGTATATGAATTCTCATACCAAGTTGTAGGTTCAAGTTTCAACTTGGAACTACTGGGAACAAACATATCCCAGTTGGACCCCAGTGGGCAAAAGCAGGTCTTTGAAGCGCTTCTAGCAGGCCATCATATGGATTTCTTAGCCCTTCCGTGCTCGTTTCCAAGCCCATAAGCTTTTTTATATGAAACAAGAAAATTTTCTAGGCCTTCTGCTCTCGCGACTCTAAAGAAGCCTGCTAGAAGCCCTTCTTTAGAATGTACATTAGAAAGAAAAGCAATATAAATAAACTTGAAATAAAAAAAAATTTTGACAAATTCCAGATTTGAACCAGCGTCCTCTCAGCTGGCGGTTTGGCATCTTACCCACTCGTCCACCTCAGTTGTTAATAACCTTCAGCTTATTTTGCATCATTACAAATGAAAGTAAGTTTTCGGGAACGCGGGTTCGCAACCCAGCTCGGCCCAAAAAAAAACATTTTTTTTTGTATTTTTTTAAAATCTACATTTTTTTACAAATTTTTCTGTCCATTTAAAAATTTTTTTGGAATTTTTTTGTAAATTTCTTCATACAAAAATAATAGAAGAGACTTAGAATTTTTCCATATAAAAGTTTTCATATAATGTGATATGCAATGTGTTAGATTTCGGAGACCTGGGTTCGCGTCCCAACGCGGACAAAAAAAAAATAATTTTTTTTTTGTTTTTTCTTAAAGATTTGATTTTTTTTAATTGATCTAATCATATATAATTTTTTAAAAATTTTATAAAAATTTTTTTTATATAAATAACAGGAAAAGACTCCAAACCTTCAAAAGGTAGGCCTTACAGAAGCACTCGTCAATGCAGCGATCATGGAAGGTATATTGACGCCAAAAAGAGCACTACTAGCATGCATTCTTTTGCGTATCGCTAGCTAAAATGCCCACTGGGACAGCTCTAACTAGTTTACTAACACAATGAAACACAATTTGGTTTTCACAAATACATTCATATGTTCCAATATTGTGTTAAACAAGGTAGGTTGTATATGTTTGAATATCATGCTCTTTTACGGTCAAAAATATATACTGAACGAGCAAAAATATATAAACAAACCAAAAAAGTGAGTCGTGCAATCAAAAGGAAGTTTACAAATTATATTAATCAAATTAAAAATTAAAAAATTTTTTCTTTACAGTAAACTAAATAGATTCCTGGGAAAATTTGGACTACCAGTGATATCAACTAAAAACCTTTTCAAATATGTACACTAGGTGTCATAAATCTACGCTCCCATTGAACAAAAACTTTTCTTTAGCTACAAAATTTCAAAAGATTTTACATTTGTTTCAATTTATTTCGACTATTTGTTGTGCACATCACTAATGATGCTGTGCACATATTTTTTCAAATTCGTTCAAAGAGCGTTGGAAATAACGGCACTGATGACGCCACAGTTTTGCAATGCAGGCTTCAAAAGTGTACGCTCATTCCTTTAAATCTGCTGTTTTGTGCTAGTTCTGTGCTAAGTGACCAAAATTTCATCTCCACTAAAGTAAAATACATATTTAGAAATTAAAAAAAAAAATTTATACAGATAAAATTTTTTGTTTCAAAAGTTTTATACAATGAATGAGAAGAGAAAAGAAACAAAGGTTGATGAAAGAAAAATAATTTTTAAACTTTGGAAAGATGGTCAAAATTATCTGCAAATAGGAAGAACTATTGGAAGAGCTTAAACATCAGTGCGAACAGTAATTCAAAACTTTGAAAAAAGCGGAATAATAACTTCCAAGCCAAGATCTGGCCGTCAAAGCAAATTAACAGATATTGAGTCTCGAAGTGAAGTGGCCCTTATTAAGAAGAATCCAAAACCAAGAGCGCTCCAAGTAACAGCTGATGTCAACCAAAAGTTTAAACAGACAATTAGTGAATCCGCAGCCAGAATAATTTTGAGAAAATCCAGCTACCACAGACATGTTGCCAGAAAAAACCTTTCATCTCCTTGGTAAAACGTATTGAATTTGCTAATAAATATGTAAATATGCCCCCTGACTTTTGGAAAAAAGTAATTTTTCTGACGAATGCAAATTTTGAATATTTGGAATTAAAGGAAGACAAATTGTATGGAGAAAGAAAAATACCGCTCTTAATAAAGAAAATTTGCTGCCAACAATTAAGCATGGTGGAGGAGAAGCCATGATATGGCGATGTATGGCAGCTGGAGGAGTAGGCAATCTGGAATTTATAGATTCAACAATGGACAGATTTGCCTTTTTGGATATTCTGAAGAAGAATATAAAACAGAGTGCTGAAAAGTTTGGGTTGCCCACTGATTTTTATTTCCAACATGACAACGACCCAAAGCACACTTCAGAAGTCGTTAAGCTTTGGATCCTGTACAATATCTCAAAAATGCTGCATACTCCGCCACAATCGCCAGATACAGCACCCAATACAGCACCTATGGGCATTTAGAGAGAAAAAGCCGTCAGCGAAAAAGAAAATGCTAAAGGACGTGCTCAAAAAGGAGTGTGAGCCGATATCGTCTGCAGAGACCACACATCTGGTTAATTCCATGCAAAATAGGCTCAGAGAGATTCTTAAACGTCAAGGCTGTCCAACCGGATATGAACTTTGTGCTTAATTTTTTTATTTAAAACTATTTTATTTTTTATTTTTCTTAAGAACGTAGACTTTTGAAGTACAAGTTATTAAAATGTTAAGTCATTTTTGTAGTTTGTATAAAAACTATCATAATGTGTTTCCAAAGTGGTTTAAAATTTGTATAAACTGAACCTTTTAAGAGCACAGACTTATGGCACCTATAGCTCGTTCCTGTAACAAAATTGGTAAGTTACCGATTTGTGTGAAGTCAGCCGTTATCGATCTCTAGCTTCCGATTTCGTGACAACTAATGTTTCTGTACGCTTTAATCGGTAAAAACTCGGACCGTGATGAAAAAGAACACAAATCGAGAAGAAAAGTTGCGAAATTGAGTCAAATGACAAGCAGCTGTTTACTCGAATATATTGTTTTAGTTGCGCTAAAATTTTATAAAAAATAGGTGCTTTTCTTGTTAATAAAAAGTGAATATTTGCAATTTAAGAAAATTAATTATGTTATAATGATGTGTATTAATGGTTGCGGAAATAATCAACGATTATGAATGTAAATAATTTTACACTTAGTGCTGTACTGCAAGAACTTAGCAAATATATGCAACCGGGTACTTTTTCATAGCTCAAACATATACTGTTTTGCAAACATTTTTAACGTCTTTGTAAATAGGCATTATTTATAAATTCCATTACCTTTAAAACTAAAACTTTTTTAAGAATAACAAAATATTTTAATCAGAAAAAAATTTGACTTGTATGAAAGTAACCATTTTTAAAGGTATATTTCGCGTACTTATAACTTGATAATATACAGCATTACTGACATTTGATACATCGGAAGAATTCTCACTTGCCGCAAAGCCAGTGAGAAAAGTGACACATTTTTATCAATTCACTTTACGTACAGAAACACATTTTTAAAAGTTTCCATTGAAATTAAATCGGAACATGTGATAGCTTATCGATTTGGAACGAACGAATCGAACAGAAATAGATTCAGATACATACAGAAACATTGCAGGTGAGAGTGACATCAGAGTGACGTACAAGAGTGACATACAAGATTGACGTACAAGAGTGACATTAGAGTGACGTATGTACAAACTGCTGCTGCCATTGCTAGTGTTGATAAAAAAACGTGTATTTTTATTATCGTGTGTGCTTTTGTTTTCATTTTTATAGCCGCAATTTATATGTCGTCGTCATTAAAGAAATTTATCCAAAAATTGTGTTTTAAAATTGAAAAAAAAAATCCAGGCTTGAGTTCTAGGGGTTGGGCATGATACAACTGATTGGGGGGAGAAGTGAGTAAGCTGAATATGTAATTGGTGCGAGCTGTTCAAATATACTTTTTTCTTATGGATAAAACATGGGTGGCAGACAGAGATGCTAGATCACACGGATTAGAATCAGAGATGCAAACCTTGTTATACTTTTACCTACCGCTAGAACATATGTAACAAGTTTTGTATGGATTTTTTAAGGAGAAATAACACGAAACGCGTTAGCGCTCATGTTAAATAACACGTTATCTAACAGTAGGATAGATATATAAAAAATACTGGTTAGCAATTGTTAATTTGCCAGAATTGGGCTGTTAGTTTGTAGAAGTTTTATTTTTGCAAACATGCTGCGTAAGGTTATATTAACTTTGTCCCTACATTTGGAACGCCGATAACGAGGCGTGGCAGATATATATATTCTTGATCAGCATCATTCCCTGAGTCAGTTGGGCCATGTCCGTTTGTGTACATGAAAAAACTCTTAATTTGGCTGCTGGCTAATTTTTTGATCTTATAACAAACACCTGTCTTGGAATGAACACATTAACTGCACAATCGGTGAAATCTACGGTATGCTTCGTTCCCTTTGGGCAACTCAGTACTTCACTCCACAAAGAATAAGGGCTCTTTTAGCAAAAACCTTCCTAATTCCTACGCTTCTTTATGGTTTTGAATTATTTGCTAACTGTGACACATTGGGTAGACGAAAACTTAACGTTGCTTATAACGATATAGCCCGTTATATCTTCGGACTCAGTGTTTTCTTGGCAAATCTTTAATTTGACTTTCGATAACCTATTAAAACTAAGAACACTTGTGCTGTTACATAAAATAATTGTTTACAAAGAACCCACGTATTTATATGCACGATTATGCTTCCTTAGATCAAATAGATCAAATCAGTTAATGCAGTTAAAGCATTCTCAATTATGTTCGGAAAGACAATTTTATATATGTTCAATCTGTTTGTGGAACTCTCTACCTAATTATATTAGATCTATAACCAATCCTATGCAATTTAAGGTAAAACTTTATGCTTATTTCTGCACTTTATAATTATTTCCTTTTTCTCCAATTATTCAGTTGTTAAGTCTTAATTTAAACTGGCTTTGGCCAAAGGAGTGACAAATAAATTGTTTAAACTTGCTCTTGTAATTTATATTAATTTGAATTAATTTATTTTATCTTGTTTTTATGTATTCGAAATGTTCTATCTAAATTAATTATAAATAAATCTCAATGTCTTAAAGTCAAGCCTAATTATGTCTAATGCTATAATAAGATATTTATCTTTTTGTATTAGAAACGAAATGTTAAATTAATAATAATTAAATTAATTAATAATTAATTATAATCACCGCGATGCACATGCACTTGTTTCTTCACATTTACTTTTTTTTACTTCGCTTTCGAGGTTATTTTTTGCAACATTGATTAGTTTTCCTATTTTGGTTTCTTAAATAATCTTTTTAAATTTCTTTTGCTGTAACCACTGTCCATTTTAATTTTTTATAACTCCCAGCTTTAATTTAATGGAACACTCGCACTTCACACCCATCTTGCTGGCTTGAAATTAAATTCTTGGATGTAAAATTCTGTTATTCTCTACCTGTTTATTTTTGTGACTACGCCAGAAAAAAGCAATGAAAAACAGAAACAGGAAAATAACAAAAGAACTTATGCGAAATAGAATTAGCAAGGCACAATAGCAATAAAAGTTTAGGCTGAACTGACGCATCCCGCTTGTAAATTTTGTTGGTAATGACATTGTAATGCAGAACTGCAAGCGGGGTGTGACAAAATCTTTTTTGTGCTCAAACTACTTTCTTTTCATTGTCCAAAAAACAGTTTACTCGTCTGTGGAGAAACTTCGTGTTTTCTAGCAGGTAGTTTTGCAATGAAGTGTGTTTTTCAAAATTATTAATCTTTATGTTTTAATTAGAACAAATAAAATAACTAGTGTTATATTACATAAATTTTAAAATGCTCGAATTTTAAAATGCTTGTAAAAATTGTTGTGAAAATTAATTTGTGGCGTCATTTGCCTTTGTTTTCTTCTTTTCGGTATGTTCTCTTTCGTTTTCATTGTATTTTTCGCATAGAGATGATTTTCGTTCAATTGTGTTTGTTCTCTTAAATTTTGTGCGTCATTTTTTGTTCTCTACTATCTTGTGCATACCTACTCCCATCGTTGCTTACTGTGTAAGGTATAAGTCATCAGTGTTTTAGCGGCCATGTCTGAACAAATGTAATTGAGAAGTCTACACAAACTTTACAGGCCTCGTTTTGTATTTAAGAAATAACTGGTTACGTTGTGAGTCCATTTACCACTGGGATGCTGCATGTATTTTAAATTAGTTTTAAAAAAATTATTTTTAAAATACTTTTAAACTAGTTTTTTTTTTTGCTATTGACTTTTTCGTTCCGATAGGGTTGTTTCTTTTTCCAATCAGACACATACTATTTCACTTAATCAGAGAAAAAATACTGATATATAAAGAAATTGTCATGTTGGCAATTTTATTTACATGTTTTTTTTTTTTGTATGAACAACAAAATATACAAAAATAAGGCTGAATACAAATTTCTTGAAATTTATTTTGGGTTATATTTTCATATTAATATTAATATTAATTGTAAATTATTTCCTTAAATTTTTGAACTCTTAATAAAAAACACTGTGAGGCACGAAAATCTGTATTTAATAATTTCAACGTTTTTCATTTAATTTAAATATGAGGAATCTCGCGGTAACATCCGTTTTGCCACTTTACCGAATACTTTAGTGCAAAATTTTTTTTTTAATCAGTCCAGATATGCACTCATTTGCATGTTTAGAACTCTTGAATCATTAGGATTTTCTATTTAGTTTTTTCAGCAAACTTCTTTCTATTATTCTTGCCAACGACTTTGTTGAATAAATATATAACGAAAAATCATATAAAATTGTCTTTAAACATTTAATAAGCGACATATGTTAAATGCCCCTTTAACGCTTCAAAGCAAATAATGTTACTCATACGCAATGTTATTCGAATTTTTTTCGTTTGACTTTTTGTAAGAAACACTCAATAAGACCCACTGGTAGCGATTTTTTTCATATTTATTCATTAAGCAAAGTTGTTGGCCAAAATTATAGAAAGAACTTTGCCTAAGAAGCAAAAATAAAAATCCTAATGGTTTAAGAGTTATCAACATCAAAATTAGTGCATATCTTGAGTAGTTTTTGATATATCTTAATAAAATATCGGTAAAGTGGTAAAAAAAATGTCACGGCGAGATTCCTTATACCAAAATTGAGTGAAAAACGTATAAATTATCAAATACAGAGAAAAAAATTACAAAAAATTGCACAGTGAAATTATTGATGAGAAACTAGCTACAGGTCAATTTTAATGACAAATTATTGAAAATTTATTTTTTAATATTTCGTTTATCTTCGAAAAACATCTTCAAGAAAAAACTAAAAATACAAAAAATTACAAACTTTTACAATATAATCACATAACATAAAAAATCTAAATTCACTAACTTACAAAAATTCTTGTAGATGTGAGCGCAATTCTTCGAGTCAGTTTTAAAATTTAGTATCAACCCAGTGATAAATGGTCACATGACGTAACCAATTATTTCTTAAATGCAATGTAGCTGCGAGGCCTCCAACGCCTGTATACAATTCTGAATTACATTTGTTCGAGCACGACCGCTGAAACTCTGATGACATCTACATTGCACAGTAAGCGGCAATGTGAGTAGGTATGCACAAGATAGGAGAGACCAAAAAATGACGCACAAATTGGAGAAAAAACAAATAAATTTAATTATAATTCTCTCTATGCTAAAAATACAATGAAAACGAAAGAGAAAACACCGAAAAGAATCAAAAAAAATCAAATGACGCCACAAATTATTTCCATTATAATTTTTACAATTTAATTAACGAATTTACTACCCATTATCTAGCACTTCAGAGTTAATGTTTAATAATACCTTATTTTATATATAAAACTTCTTACTAGTTTAAACATAAATATTAATAGTTTTCGCAAACACACTTCACTGCAAAACTTCCTGTTAGAAAACACCATGTTGCTACACAGACGAATAAAGTCAAGCTGTTGTTTTGGCAATGAAAAGAATATTATATGAGCACAAACAAGATTTCGTTACTGCTTATAGTTCTGCATTACAATGTCATAAATCCTACAAATTTTTACAAGCGGAAAGATAAAAAAAATGACGCATAAAATTGAAGAGAACAAAATAAAAATTTAACAAAAATCGTTAAAAGCATACCAAAAAAACAACGAAAACGAAAGAGAAAACACCGAAAAGAAGAAAACAAAAGCAAATGAAGCCACAAATTTTTTTGACAATAATTTTTCCAATTTAATGAACTAATTTATTACTTTTTAATGTTGATAACTCTTAGTTGTTTTATGCATAAAACTTTGTTCTGGTTTAAACAAAAAGATTAACAGATTAAATAAAGATTAATAGTTTTCACGAACACAAATTTTTATGTCAGAGAACACATTATTGCTGCATAGACGCATAAAGCGAAACTGTTTGAACTGTTTGAACAATGAAAAGAATATAATGTGAGCACGAACAAGATTTTGTTTCCGCTTACAGTTCTGCATTACAATGTCATCACCGACAAATTTTTACAATCGGGAAGTGTTAACGCTGTGCAATATTTCGAGCAAGGAAATATTGCTTGATCTACCAATTTTTCGATGGTGGGCAATATATTGCCGCAAAGTGTAATATTTGAAAGGGCTTTTAAAAAGAGACATATGTATAAGGTAAGTCAATCCCGGAATCCCGGATGATTTAAGCCTTTTTAAATCCCGGGATTTTCTTTCCGGGATCCCGGTAAACTATAACTTTTTGTTACTATGCAAATAAATTTACTATCCAATTTCATATATTTTGTTAATATATGGCATAAAAATTCTATTTTTGCAATTAGAAAATAACTGGCAACCGATCAGTTGTTTATGGAACTTTAAAAACCACGGTTTTTAAACATATCATTGGGCTACTTAAAATTGTATTAAAAACGTTTTGAAATATTAACTTCTTAAAGTTTTCAATCCCGAACTAGTCCCGGGATCTAGAAAAGCTTTCGGAATTGAACTCTTATCATTTAGGTAATTAAATTATGAAAAAACATACCTTTGATTTTAACCTGCGCTTCTTACGTTTTGCAAGCTTGTACAAAGAAAAAATTATTTTGCTCCTGGTCGGCACAATGACTTTTTTTTAATCCTTTAAAGGTTTTTCAATCCTTTAGATCTTTGTTTCTTAAACTTTTTTAATATTCTTATCATTAAGGTCAAAAAAGACAAAAAACATAAATTTGATTTTTGTCTGGTTAATTTTTTCTTATAAAATAGGACGAAAATTTTTTTTTGCTTTTCTTCGGCACAAAACCGAAAATCCAACTGACTTTTATATCAAATATCTCTCTAAATTTATTTTTATCATGTTGGTTCTTTTTTTTCATAGAACCAAACAATTTGATTTAAACAAAAGCTTTGCAAAATAAATAAATATAAAAATGACTTTCTGATGTGTCCAATATATTGGGAAAATCCACTGAAAGGTTATATTAATACAATTTGCTAGTTATAAATATAATTTAAGTTTTGTGTGTTTATTAACAATAAGGGTATTCACAATTGTGTGGTATAGTTTTATTGTGTTTTTTTTTTTTTGCCATAGTTGAAAATCACAATTATGAGCACTAGGGCGGGTCGATTTGTAGGGAGTGAAAAAATGCACCAATTTCCCTATAATTTCCGTATTCTATGGGTTATTCCATGAAAATTTGCCGAAGGGACCATACCTCTATCGTTAAAATCGAGTCCCCTACTTTTTGTTCGTAAAAAGTTCAAAATTTACGGGCATTTTTGTCCAAATTTTGGACCATTTTTCCATTTTTGTCATGATTTTGTCCAAGAATATTTCTGTCATGGCCATTTTTTTGGCTCAATCCATTATTTATTTTTGTCCTTTACAAATCCTTTTTATTTTTTTTCTACAAAAATTCAAATTAAGAGATAATAAATTATCTACCTTTTATCAAAAAAAAGTCTATAAAGAAACTAAAAACAAAAAAAAATAATCAATTTGCATATTAAAATAATGTAATGCCAATAATGTAAAGCGCAAATCACTCCAGTCGTAATGTAAGGTTCGTAAGCTTCGTAAGTCAAAAAAATTGAGCCAAAAAAATGGCCATGAAAGTAATATTCTTGGACAAAATCATGAAAAAAATGGAAAAATGCTCCAAAATTTGGACAAAAATGCCCGTAACTTTTGAACCGTTGGACCAATGTTGGAGATTTTTTTTGTAAATTGATCAAAATAAGCTCACCTTTAAAACGCGTCTACTGGCAATTAAACCCGATCGATAGTTTTTGAGTTATGGATGTGAACGTGTAGGTAATATTTCATACGAACGTCAATTTGGGAAAAAATCTACCAACAAAAAGTAGGGGACTCGATTTTAACGATAAAGGTATGGTTCCTTTGGCAAATTTTCATGGAATAACCCATAGAATACGGAAATCATAGGGAAATTGTCGAAAAATAAATCGACTTGCCCTAATGAGCACCCTTTAAAATAGAATTTGTGGTTGGGAACCTCCCACTATAGCTTTTTGTTACTATGCAAATAAATTAACTATCCAATTTGATATATTTTATTAATATATGGCATAAAAAAGTTTAACTTGCTTTTTCAGCTTCTTCCATTTTTGAAATTAGAAAATAACTGGCTACCGATTAGTTGTTTATGATACCTTAAAAACCACGTTCGTTAAAAATATCATTGGGTTACTTAAAATGACCACACTTTTTATTTTAAGATATTTCATGTAGAACCGCTCGGTAAAGTTTAGTATCAATACCACGTGATTTTTTAACTACACTGAAAACAACGCAATTGTGAATACCCTTAATGTGTTTTGTTTTGTTTTTGTTACTTTATAAATGAATTAATTTACATTTTTTAGTTTCAAGTAATACATAACAAAAAAATGTTTTAAAAACGTTTTAAATTGTTTACTTCTTAAAATTTTCAAGCCGGAACTAATCCCGGGATTGATATTTTCAATCCCGATAATCCCGGGCTCGAGAAAAGCTTCCGGGATTGGACTCCCTAGTACATATGTATATTAGGATGCCTTAAAACAAAAGTTACAATTGCCACCGACTTATAGTGAACTTTGATCTAGTTTATGACAATTCTCAAAATATTTTGGCTTCCACGATAACCGCCAGTGAGCAAAACCATTTTGAATTAACCTCGAAAAATCATGTTTTTCATAAAAATTTCGGCTGGTGTGGATGTTAAAAAAACAACCGGTGAGAAATAACAGTACTAGAAAAGTTATTCCAAATTTTTAAAGTTTTGCAATCGGATTACAGATATTGCTGTTGTTCGTGTATTTATTGGAATTTTTTTTTTAAGCTTTTTTAACTAAAAATTAAATTACTTCATCATTTCATATGCGATCCTCACTGCCAATATATCGTTGGAAAGATTTTAAGTGTTTGCATTGATTCCTGGTCAGAATTGCTAAAATTGATAGATATAAAGCTAAAATATTAATTATAAAAGAAACAGCTACTGAAAAAATAATGAAAGAAATTAAAAAAAAAAACTAGTAAGGAATTATCTTTGACTGGGCTGAAGTTAAAATACCCCACGGACGACGATTTTTCCAAATTTCATACTTAAGGTTTATATTAATTGTTAAAGGTTTTGTGCAAAATTTGAAGTCATTAGATTAATTTTTGTGGAATTGACCATTTTGGTGAACTCACTTTGTATGGAAGGTAGACTTGATTTTTATTCGCCTTTTACAAGCTTTATACTAAAAATGCATATTAGTGGTTAAAGCTTATGTGCAAAATTTTAAATCATTAGATTAGTTTGTGTGGAATTGAAACGGATTTTATCGTTTTGGGTATGTCACTTTGTAAAATGGGGAGATGTGGTTTTCATCGCATTTTTACAAATTTCATACTCAAAGTTTATAATAAATATTAAAAACGCTGTACAAAATTTGAAATCATTATATTAATTTTTGTGGATTTTAAAGAGATTTTACCGTTTTGGTTAAGTCACTTTCTATGAGAGGTTGGAGTGGTTTTCTCTGATTTGGCTCATTTTCGAACTTGACCTCTATTTTTTAATTGAATTTTGTTACGATAGCTATAAAATGACGGCTGTTATCGCGACCACAGACGAACAGACGGACATGGCTAAATCGACTCGGGCGGTGATGCTGATCAAGAATATATATACTTTTCTATACCGGCCACGCCTCCTTATCGGCGTTACAAACGGAGTGAAAAAGTTAATATACCCCTATTACGTTTTTTAAACGTGGGGGTATAAAAAAAGTAATGAAGTTATTTGAATTTTGAAAGTTTTTGTATGGAAATATATACAAATCTTTATATATAAAATTCTTCTGTACATGGCTTTGTCGATGAACTCCTCCTAAACGGCTGGACCGAATTTGATGAAATTTGATGTGTGTGTGTGTGGGCGACTGGGTCTGTAGATGGTTTTGTTTAAAAGTTTGTTTAAAGGGGTATTTGAAAGCATTTCTCAGAAATGAATTGAGAGATTGTCATGATTCTTTCTCTACACCATTACTTTTTATGGGAAAAAATTAAAAAAATACAAAATGAATAAAAACAAACAAAAAATCTTATATTTTTATGACAGTTAGGCTTGATTTTTCGATCGTATAAAACGTTTTTAAATTTTACGATAGAAACTTTAAAACAACCCTACATTTATGCATACCGTATGAAAGCACATTTAAAAAGCCATTTTTGGTATTGAGTATTTTTTCAACAACAAATATTTTTACCAAAGTTTTGTGCGAAATACAGAAATTCGTTAAGGTTTTTTTTTAAAAACTATAAAAACTAGAAAGGAAACGAAAATTAAAAAGATTGATACACGAATAGAATGGACAATTAATCAAAATTTCAAACGAAAAAAAAATAATTAATGCAATCTTCTGTAACATGACCGAGCATATTCACTTTTAAAGTCAGCACTTTCATTTCTGATTGATTTTTTTTCTTATCCACCAAAAAATAAAATTAGTACTACAAATTGTTTGTGTGTTTCAGGTACAAAATTTTTTGTGGTTTAGAAAACGAAATTTTTCTAATAAAAGACATCTAAACCAAGAATTACTTACCACAAAGGAGTGCAATTACCAAATTGCAATAATATAACACTTCAGGAAGTTATTAAACACATACCAAGGAAGGTTTTAACATTGAAAAGGGGGCGTGGCACCTCCCATACAGCCGAAATATTTGATATCGAATGGCTTGGTTGCATCTTTTTTGGAACTCGGTATTCGAACACAATTTACACGTGCCGTTTCACTGATAACTAAACAGCGGAAAATATGAAATTGCATATTTGTATTCACAAAACAATTTCGATGACACAGATATGCGTTCCGAAAAATTCTATCTCGGAAAACATAACAAAATTTTTGCATATTTGCATATTGCATACAAAATGCATATGCATATATCGTGGCGGCCGTAGCCTAGTGGGTATAGTGCGTGGCTCCTAAGCTAAAGAACCGCGGTAGCCCGGGTTCAATTCCAGCTCAAACAGAAAAGTTTTTTCAATTGAATTAATTTTCTGTTCGGTCGTCACCTCTCTGCAGACAATGGCAAACCTCAGAGAGTAAAGATTGCCATGTAAGGTTTCTTGAGAACATAAGCCGTTCGGAGTCGGCATAAACGCATATGGACGTAGGTCCAGTTCTCGACAAGCGCGTCGGAAGCGAATTTCATCTGAGGGGGCAGTACAAATGGGGGGGCAGTACAAATGGTGGTGCAAAAAAAGTTCACCAAAATTTCTTCACATGAAACATGAAGAAGAGAGAAAGAAGAGGAAAATATATAATACAAAAATATTATCGTTGTAAAAAAACTGATATTTTGAATAACTTATCCTTTCAAATTGTTTATCTAGCTAAAAAAGTGCGGGGGCAACTGCCCCCCTTAGCCCCCGCTTCCGACGCCAATGGTTCTCGATCATTTGTGTTCAAACATTTAATAACACGCACAACACAATTGATCAATAGAAGCTAAGTCAAAGTCCTTCCAAGGGCTGAAATGGCCAGTTTATTTTTTTTTATATATGCAAATTAAAAATTGCATATTTGCATATTATATGCATGTGAAAAATTTATGAAAGTCCATTAGATCGCAAATGTATGTTCGTAAATTCTATCATAGACATACATTTTTTCAGAGGGTACAGGATAGGGATGCCATTTGCGGTTTTTTAAACAGTACAGTACTGTTTTATGACATGCACCCAAGACAGTACGCAAAAGTACAGTTTTTTAATAATGTACTGTTTTTGTACTGCTTTTTGTATAAATTTTACGTGTTGAAAATATTTTTGATTTTCTGAGTGCGAAAAAATCAGCCCGTCTAAATTGTTAATAAAATTTTTTGTTATAGTCGCCCGCTGAAAGCACTCTGTTTCTTAAAGGTTACTGGCTATCTTGGATATGTTTTAAATGATGAAAGAACTGCGCGAGAAATTTTAACATCAAAAAGATGCAGGGTTTTATGGCTACTTAGCTGAAGGAATAATATACGTGTAAAAATGGAAAAACAGCAGCTTGTTTTCAAACATTTTTTTGAGGTACAAGGAGTTGTTATATTTTTTTGAAATTTGAACAGTACATAAAAAATACTTTATAAAAAATTTTTTTTTAACAATTTTCTGGATTTCTATGGAGGTCGCTAAAAATGAAATTGGAAAACAAAACATCCAAGACGGTTTGATAGATAACTCAAAATTTATTGCTTCAATTTCAAAATTTATTGCTTATTGCATTTTGTTCCTAATTCTGTCCATCCCACCTTAATTCAAGTACCTATTTCCTTTTATTTTTTTTTAACTGACTAAAAAACGCGCAAAAATCTGTTTTTTTAAAACTTTTTACTCAAACTTTCACCATAATTTTAAAAAAACCCCCGGGGACCGTTCGTAGGTGAGATGCTCAATTATTGACCTATACTTTAAAATGCCATTTGATTTGTTTGTATCAGATACATGGGAAAGGCAATATCCATCGAACAGTTTTGGATGTTTTTTTTTTAAATTTATTTTTTAGCGACCCCTATAAAAAGCCAGAAAATTGCTAAAAAAAAATTTTATTAAAATGGTTTGTATGTACCCGTATAGATTTCAAAAAATTGAACAACTCCTTGTACCTCAAAAAATGTTTGAAAACAAGCTACTGTTTTTCTCTTTTTACCTGAAACCACTATTAAGAGAATATTTGTTTTATGTTTTATTATTGGAAAAGGAAAAAGTAGATATGTATTAAAAAATTTTAAAATGTGCGAACATGTTCCTAAATTTAAGTATGCACCCTTGACATAATGTGATGTGGAAAGCAGCTTCTCCGCATACAAAATGAAATTTTCTGAAAGCGTCAAAATTTCACCATCGACAACTTGGAAGAAGTTTTAATAATATATTATTATATGAATTATAGAACATAATTTTGAACAGATAATCTGTTAGGATATTTACAAGGTCATATTATCATCATGTCATATTGTCATATTGTCCTAAAATTTTACAACTAAAATTTACAAGATAAATAAATGCAAATAAGGAACAGCTGTTGGATTACGACACTTCAATAAACATAGCTTTCAGAATTGCAATATACAACTGCGGTCAAAATAATAGCAGTACTCTTATATTCAGCCATGTTTGGATAAATAATACTTGTCTAACAATTTTGGATCCGGTAAGCACGTTACCATTCCTATATGTACTTTCAACGCTGGTTTCAAATCCGTACTCAGTTTCTTCCTGTATTGTAAAATTTTTAAGATTCAGGGTGTTTTACGTTTTTAGCACGTGTTTCGTATTATTAATCTAGAATCTAAGCTACACACCATAAAATAAAAAATAGTACGTTGTATTTTAGAAAAATTAAACTCTTTTTTATCAATATATAAAACAGTATCGTGTCATTTACTGCAGCGGAGCTAAAATTTTGAGATTATCCAACGAAATATCAACAAATTTTGTATCTTTTGTTTTAGCGGAGCTGTAATCGTCAAAATTTAATATGTCTGTTTTTCATGTAAAAATACATTTAATCAACAGTTTTTTCTAAATTTTAACTTTGGATGATAACAGCTCCGCTAAAATAAAAGATACAAAATTTGTTGATATTTCGTTGGATAATCTGAAAATTTTAGCTCCGCTTAAGCACATGACAGGAAAGTGGTTGATTTATTGATGGAAAATTTGATATTTTTTCTAAAATACAAAATATTATTTTCTCTTTTATGGTGAGTAGTTAAGATTCTAGACCAATAATACTAAATACATGCCAAAAACGTAAAACACCCTGTATCATGAAAATTTTATAATATAGGAGGAAACTGAACACAGATTTGGAACCAGTGTTGAAAGTACATATAGGAATGATAATGAATTTACCGGATCCGAAATTTGTAGACTGGTATTATTTATTCAAACATGTCTGAATATAAAAGCACTGCTATTATTTTGACCGCAACTGTATATATGGAAGGTACTTTTATATATGGAAGGCAATAACAAAATGTTTAAACTAGTGTGAAATCTTAGGACAATATAATATTATGACATTATAGCACACCTTGTGAATACCCTATATATATAAAAAGGCGTAGGAAAAACAGTTCTGTAACATTTTCTCCCGTGTTTCTCAACCGATTTGGATAATTTTTCTTTGAAATGAATAAGAGTAGGGAGAAGTAGTGTACAGAATACTTTTTTTGACCTTTGACCTGAAATATGAGAGCTCAAAACAGAATTTCTTAAATAAAAGCTAAGCTATAAGAGATAGAAGAAAACGGTGTAAGAGGAAATTTTAGACATTGCTGATATGTACAAAATATAATAAATATATACAATAAGCATTATTTTATGTAACATATGCGAATATATATTGGGATTGTAAAATTTTTCACAAACAGTAAACTTTGAAAAATTCCCGTTATTGTTACTTTAAAATTATGACGATATCTCGAAAACTGTTGATTTCCTCAGAACAACGTATTTTTGTATCAAAAGTCATCTGAAAACGAAAGCGATTTCATACCACAGTATAGGTCGAATGTCACAGTGAAAAGGTCGAATTTCGACCACCGGCGATTTCTAGTTAACATAATTATCTGTTGAAGGTAATAAAATAATTTTTGCATTTTTAACACTTTTTTTCAATGAACTTCATGGATATTTATTTGGAAATATTATAAATTTAGACCATTTTTATTACTGCATAAGCAAAAAGTATGTAAAAAGTTGCATATATTTTGCATAAAATTTGCATATCATAGATATGGAGTAATAAATGCATTAATGAAGTCAAAATCAATACTAATCCAAAACTTAACTTCAATCAGACCTCAAATAAATTTTGCATATAATTCCGCTGTCTACTGATAACATTTAATGGGCGTTGGACAAGGGGTCGTGGCATCAACGCACCAGGTTTCAACTATCTATACATATAAAAATGGATGTATGTACAGTGTTGCGCAAAACAATAGCAACAAAATAAGTGCGCTGCAATAAAATCGTGTATCTTTTTTAATATTAGGGACACACAAAAATGATTATAGGAATCAAAGCATATATTCATACATCATATATAAAACAAATCAAATTCAAATTTGGTTTTGTTTTTTTTTTTAATTAAATTTCAAATTAATGTGGCTACATTCCATTTGTCTGAGAGCAAAAGAAAAGCAACAAAACTTGAAAAATGTAAAAAGAGAACAGAAGTTCCAAGAATTACCGGTAAAAGTTCCGTTATTGTAATTGTTGACTTACACGTGTTATTTGTAAGTCATAAACATTTAAGTTTAGTTTTGTTTTTGGGCTAGTTGTGACACTGACTGTTCCATTTATAATGGCACGTTTTAAATTCTGTGAAGCTTTTTAATTGCAAATTATTTCCTTATATAAAAATAGAAATTCACAAATATCTAACGTTAAACAGTTTGATATTAATCAGCCAATAGTTTGCAGATTAATAAGGAAATATACTATCACAAAAGACGTAACAACGGTACATAAAAGAGGGCGGCCGCGGAAAACATCGCTGCGTGATGACAGGAACATTTGTGGCGTGTTCAAATGAAATGCATTTGCCACATCCAAAGATGTTGCTCGGACACTTGATTTAGATATCCATCACAGCACTGTTTGATGACGAGCCGTTGAGAACGATTAAAGAAGTTACAGACCGGCAGAGAAACCTTTGCTTACAGCTAAGCATAAAAAACAAGGTGAGGTGTTACAATTTAAACAATTCTGTCTGAAACAATTGTGACAAAAAATTGCAGTTTATTGTTATTTAGACTCAGTCTTGCAAAAGAGCACCTAAATTCGACCGTTCAAAAATCGAAAACCGTTTTTTAGCGATGAATCAAAGTTCAACTTGATTAATTCAGAAGGGATGTGCACGGTACTGCGCCACCCAGGTGCACGACTTGAAGGCCGAAACTGCAAAATAAATTTTAAGCACGGAGGCGGTGGCATTATGGTCTGCACTTATTTTTCCTATAATAAAGTTGAACCATTTCAAGAAATCGATGGAATTATGGATCGATTTGCATATAATGACATTTTAGAAAGCAAGATGCAACCACATTCAGAGTGGAATATGTCACTTTAGTCAACGTTTCAGCCCGACAACGACCCGAAGCACACTTCAAAGCTCATCAAAGATTACATTAGAGGCAATGGGATTCAAGTCCTTGATTGGCCGGCACAGTCACAATAACTTGAATCCCATTGAAAATATTTTTGGGATTTTGAAGGTAAAAGTTTCTGGTCAAAGGTTTTCCAATAAGACTGCAGTGTATGAAACCCTGGAAGTTAATTGGGAACATATACCTAATACCAACATATCTAATTTAATAGAGTCGATGTCGCTCAGATGTGCAGCGGTTATCAAGAATAATGAATCTTACACCAAATATTAATTATGTTGCTTTTGTTTTGCTCTCAGACAAACTGAATAAAATCACATTAATTTTAAATTTAATGAAGAAAACAAAACCAAATTTGAATATGATTTGTTTTTAATATGATGTATGAATATATGCTTTGGTTCCTATAATCATTTTTGTGTGTACCTAATATTTAAAAAGATTTATGATTTTGTAGCAGCGTACTGATTTTGTTGCTATTGTTTTGCGCAACACTGTATGTGGGTATGTGGCTATATCACGTATAGGCTCCAAAACCGATCTCTATGAAATTTTCAGGGAAACTGAAGCCACATCTTGAGAGTGGTCCTGTGAGGTTTGGTAATGATTAGACAAGGGGGCGTGGTACCTCCCATACAAGCCAAATTTTGCGCTATCCAAACCACAAACCAAAAAAGGGTATGTATCAGACGGGATTGATCGTAAAAAACTAAAATTTAGTAATTTTGTTCAGATGGCTACTTTCGGTAACTATGCCCAAATTTTCGAAATCATGGCAATTCCGGAGTTCTACACATTTTTATAGTGAAACTTGCTGTGTAGGTGCTCCAAGTGGCGGTCACTATATATAAATGTTTTCACACCCACTTTTAGCGCCCACAAATCAATATCTATGTATATAAAAAGCAAAACGATGTGATGCCTATAGACTCCAAAACTACTGGACCAATTGACCAGAAATTTTTGTAGTCGATTTGTTTCAGGTACGAAATGTTTCAGAAAAAAACGCTCCCCTTTATCGCCCCCAAATCAATAAAAATGCCATATTTCAGTCAGTTTGCGACTTATAATGCTAAAATTTAGTAATTTAGTTTGTACGGCTACTGTCGACAACTGTACTAAAAATGGGTTTCCACTCCCACAAATCAATGCAAAATTGGTCTCCTAATATTTGATACTAAAGTTTGTATGGTTACTTTCGGAAACTGTACTAAAAAATAGCGTTATCGCTATATAGCCACACCCACTTTTTGATAAATCATTAAAATTGACTACTGGGTCGATTGAGCTAAAACTTTGGCTTAGTTTGTATGGCTACTGTCAGCAACTTTACTAAAAATTGCTTAGCACGCCCCTGTTTTACTGCCCACAAGCCAATGAAAATGTTTTATTTAAACGTGTTGGGTCGTATTAAACAAAAATTTTGTAATTTAGTTCATATGGTTACTCTCGGCAAGTGCACTAAAAATGTGCCGGTCCTACTTTAGTTAAACTCACTTTTTGGGGGTCAGCGTGAAGTGAAGCAAAGTGCGCCAGGCTTGAGCTGAAAATTTTGCAGTCTATTTTTTTCGAGTACGAGATGGTTTAAGAGAAATATTTTTGCACACCCTTTTTTACCGCTTAGAAAACAACAAAAATGCTATATTTCGCACGGTTTTGATCGTATTAGACTAAAGTTTGGTTATTTAGTTCATATGGTTACTTTCGGCAGCTATACTGAAAATGGTGAATAAATTTGGTATTTCTTGACATTTTCATAGTGCAGTAAGGCGGTTTGTGGCAGAACAACGTCTGCCGGGGAATACTAGTATTTAATATTAATAAAAAAACAGTCGTGTTTTTCTTATATTTCAAAAAATATTTTGTTGATAACTGCAGAAGATATACATATAATATAAAGTATATATGTGATTTTAATCTTTGCCAACCGCCATTGTTCAACTACTCGAACACCTCCCCCTGGCGAAACTCTCAATGGTAAAAAAAATTTTCCACGTTTTCGAGTTTCTTGGGTCCTAATTAATTATCTTAGAAAAATTACTCTCAACTGTTGTTGTAAAATGGTTTAAGTAAGGCAAAACAATGAATTATAAATATTATTTAAACCTTTTGGATAAGCTGAATGAAACAGTTTTTCCCGTGACACAAAACACCCACGCTGTGCAGGAAGCAATTTTTATTCAACCTGAAATGTCGACACAATCTGAGTATGCAGATGTTTGAAGAACCATTTATAGAATATTCAGAATCCATTGTTTTTAAAATCCTATGAGTTCGTTTAAGGGAGTAAAACGATTTTTTATAGTAAAATAAATCGATTTTTTTTATATCATAAATAAGTAGTAGTACAATTAAGCAATATGACTACAAAGTTTAAAAAACGATATAACTATAAGCATTTGCAATTTAAGATATGAAAAAATTAATATCAGTAAAACATCTGGTAAAAAACGACTGTTATTAAAAATCCAAAAGAGCAAAAATGTATAATTTTTGAAGAAAACTATTTAGATAATTTTATAAGAAATTCAGACACAAGCATCAAACAAACGAGAAATGTTGTTTGTTTTATTCGAAGTAAGAAATTGTAGAAATTGTAGAAATCGATCCCACAAAATTACGCTTCACATTTTCCTGAAAAAGTGAACACTCTGAGAAATGTTTACAAAACAGATAAATTACAGTTTGACATAGTTTCAAACGAATCTAAAGAAATTTAACCCGTAGAAGGGGCTGCTGCTTCTGAATTATTAGAAGCGATTTTAGAAGCTCGCAAGTTAATAGGAAACTATATGATTAATGTAATTACTAACGGAGGACAGGGCTTCCTTAAAATATATTTAACAATGCACTATACGATATATCAATTGAAAAAAGAACTTCAATAACTTTCTTGTAAGCTAACACTCATGTGAATACCATGAAAAATAAATATTTTATAGGCAGTTTAGAAACTGTATTTTCGGAAATAAAAAAATACCGATTTTTTGGGGTCTCAAGAGTGTTTGTAAAGAAAAAATATTTCAAATTTTTATTTTTCAAAATTTGTGTACAAAAAATCTTTATTATTTTGTTAATCTTGGGTATGCATTCTAAATGGAAAAAAGTTAAAATAAGAAACATGATTTTTTGGCCAAAAAATGCGTTCAGGGGAACCAAAACCGCTCCATGGGAATTTTTTCGATCCAAAAAAAAGTTTAGAGTCCCTCTAACAAATCGATCCGGCTTACTCTATGTATATGAATATGAAATAATATATTATATAAATAAATACAGTCATTTTCACCGCACCCTAAGGTGGGTGAAGCGTTTCACCTGTGAAATCTTGACAGCGCGCTTACATATAACTAAGTGCCATACCGTCATGCCTCACAGTTTTTCATGATACAGAGAAGCGTTCAGACGTACATTTTTTGATCTTCCAAAACAGTGGTAAAAAATTGTTTCCAAAAGTTATTTGATCGAGTGAATTTATCATGTTTTATGCCAACTACTCAATTGATATATTTACAATTTCAAGGTAAATATATCAGTCGTGTTGGTTTAATGTTCTTAAAAAATGTGAACTGTTGTTGAAATATGGTGGTTGTGTGATGTCAGTCGTGTTTTCAAAATGAAATGTTTCACCCCACAAACTCCGTTTTAATGCGTATTTAATATTTTTGTGTGTGTTTAGTGCGGTTTTATTTGTATTTTGGCATTTTTCAATTCATTGCACAAATGCGATATCACTTGAAATGCGTCAACATGGGCAACCGTGACTCTACACCTGTCGAGACTACGACTCTGACCTCGATATTCGCGATGAATAATAAATTTGGATTCGATGGTTTTTAATCAGTATTTTAGTTTCTTGGTGACTTAGGAGCCTGCCCGATGCCAATAAACTGATTTATGTTGATGTTTATACATGAAAACGTTAGGATTCTTTTGGTGAAACGCTTCCAACCATTTTTCAAAAATCGAAACACGAAACTTTTCCAAAGTAGCCACTTAATTGCTTATCCACAAAAGAAAACCAATTTCTGGACCTCTTATAACTTCAGAAAGAATTTATATTTTTGTTTGAAACTTTGAGGACATAACTTTTAATTGTTTTACTATCTATTTATGATATAAAATAATCATTGTTTTTACTATAAAAAAATCATTTTTTTACTATAAAAAATCGATTCACCCCTTAAACGAACTCATAGGATTTTAAAAACAATGAATTTTGCATCTATAGATGGTTCTTCAAAAATCTACATACTCAGATTGCGTCGACATTTCAGGTTGAATAAAAGTTGCTTCCTGCACACCGTGCACCTGATTTACAGAAGAAAAAAATCATTTTTCATCAAGCTCACACAAGTGTTTTGACCATGGCTAAATTGAATTATTTAAAGTACTAGTTGCTAGAACACCCACCGTATTCACCAGATTTGGTTCCCAGCGACTACTACCTCTTCAGAAACAATTCCTTCGTGGAAAGAGGCGCGTCGAATGAAGAAGGCTATTGCAGCTGTGGAATAATTTTTGTAGAGCTTTCGGAAAATCAGTACAGGGATTTTATAAAGTTATTGAAGTTGAGGTTAATTATATTGAATAAAAAAACTAATTTTATTCAAAAATGCACATTCTTTCAGTTTTGCTTTTAATACTATTTGACCAACCTGTATATATATGCTCTTTAAATTTTGATGACCTATCAAAATCCTAAACTAAATTTTTAATTACAAAAGTTTGAAAAAACACATTATACATTTTTCAATGATAAGAAAGCAATTAAAATTAGTTAGTAATGCTATAAGTTTGTAAATATATATGTGATTCGTGTTCTACTCACACACACTACTACAAAGCTGCATTTAAAATGTTACCAACAGTAATTAATTCAATTTCTCTATGATTAAAATTGCCTGCAGTAGCATACAAAAACCTTGTTGCAGATTTTGTTTAATTTTTAATCTCTTCACCTTTTTCTAATTAAAAGTTTTGCACATGTGCTCACTTTTTAACCACAAAACTTTGACTATATTTGTTATATTATAAAGGAATATTAACGTTAAATACTTTATCAGTTTTGAGCAAAAAAACATATTACGCCCGAAATGGATTTATCGTTACAGAATCTAGTTAAATTGCAAAATATAGTAACAAGAATGTTCTTGTTGATTTAAATTTTCATTAAAAATTATTATTTTCCCAGAGCAGATTTATTTAGATCAAATGGAGGGAAATCTTGTCAAAATATATAAAAGTAGTTTGCACTTTAATTATTCTGGAAAAAATTAACAATTAACAATTAAAAGCTATAGTCATGAATTTAATTTCAAATTCTTACGCACACTGTGCGTGCAAGCTGTGAAAATGAATGTTCATAGTTTTGAATTGAGCTTAAAATACGCAACAAAAGCAAACGGATGCCAACGAAAATTAGAATAACTAAGTTTGCAAACCATTAAATCGACACACTCAGGCTATGAGTAACAACAAATAAACATGTGCCGTAACAAAGTGACTTTTCCAAAAATGTTCTTTGTCAATCATTTTTTCTACTAAGCCTGACATTTTGTCAGATTTCTAATAGCAAACTCTTTGTTATGTTTTTGTCAATTATAATTATAATTTTCGTTGTTGTTGTTGTTGTTGTTGTTAGTGTGGACTTGGTTGTTCATGTTGTTGATTCAAAATGCTTGCATGTTTTTTGAGTGGCAAACATATCGCTCATTTGCTTGAATAACGTCATAACTCAAAAAAAGTAATTTTGCATAAAACGCATTTCAAGTTTTTAATTGACTCACACCTTGTATGAAGAGATAGAGGCATTTTCTCTTCTCACGCGGAGAATATTCAAAATAATAACATGAAATTTTAACACAATATGAAGCATGATATAAAGATCAATTTTGCATCATTAACCCAAAAATCTTGTTTTTTGAGTTATGACGTTATTCGAGCAAATGAGCCATATTTTACAGTCCAGGGATTTAAAATTGAAAATACCAGTATTTTCGGTATCCCGGGATTTGGTTAAATTTTCAACAAAAATTTATACATATAAATAAAATTATAAAAATATTAAAATAAAAATGTATAAAAATATAGTTTAGGAGGAGTTAACTATAAAAATACTCTTCATCTTCTAATTCATTCATTTATTGTGTATCACTACTGCTGCCAAAACTCTATTTAAGCTGTCCGTTCAAAATTTTTAAGCTTAATAAGGTTTAACAACATTTGGGCTCGTTTAGCAGCAAGGCTTAATTTGAAGTTATTTAGCCATCACACCAGACTTGAAAAATTGTAGTATCGTCTGGTGCAGTATCGTTTAATTTTTTAATTTTTATTCATTATTCATCAACGGATAATAAAATCTTTACTA